>OV281087.1:21466963-22710296 GCA_923060345.2 Erebia aethiops
ATACTTTTTCTTGAAATTACAATAAACATTTACGGATTTTACAAAGGTTTAGTCTTTTATTCCAGTTAGGCAGCCATATTTCCGAAACTATTAGTTCTATCAAAATAAACTAAAAATTATTTTGAAGATAATTTAATGAAGTTCATTTTTGCTTCTTATGTTTTTTTTCCTAGTTCCAGTAGTTTCTGTGAAAATTCAAAAATATACCAACGGTTGTCGAAAAAAAAAAAAAAACTTGGAATATAGGTTGCCATATTTCTCGAACTATTGGTCCTATCTAAATTCACCATAAGACTTTTTTGTGGGTAATTTAGTGAAATTAATTACTCTTCCGAGGATTTTTTCCAGCTCTAATAGTTTTTGTGGAAAGTGCAAATAACATAGGATTCTAGCTATTTTTTTATTTTTTTTCGTACACTATATATGGATATATATTCGAAATTATTAGTCCTATCTTTATGAACTATTTTTTTTTTGATAAGTGGTTAACTGGTTTATTTTTACTTCTGGGAGTTTTTTGCCTAGCTCTAATAGTTTTCTAGAAATTACAGAAAATATATAAAATTTTGAAAAATATTGCTTTTATGTTAACTATGACAGGTATATTTTCGAAATTATTAGTGCTATCAAAATCAACTAATTACTATTTTGTAGGTAATTTAACTATGTTTCTTACTGCTTCAATCAGTTTTTCCTAACTTTGTTATTTTTTTTTCGAAAATTAAAAACAACGTACCCGATATTTGCATATTATTTTCTTTATCTTACACAATAGGTAGGCATATCTCCAAAACTATTACTCTTATCAAAATAAACTAATTATCATTTTATAGCTAATTTAATAGCCTTTCATTTTGCTCTAGGCAATATTTTTGTAGCTCTATCAGTTTTTATGGAAATTACAAGAAACTACATTAGAAAAAGCCATACATGCAAAATATTTTCTTTTCATGCACAAAGGGTTAACATATCTCCGAAACTATTAGTCTTATGGAAATGAACTACAATATTATTTTGTAGATAATTTAATGAAGATAATTTTCACCATAGAAAGTTTTTTTCTAGCACTAATATTTTTTGAGAAAATTACAAAAAACTGCGGTTGGGGAGACGTTTGGGGGGGTGGGGGGTTAAGCCCGCGGCCTAGGGGGGGGGAATTTTTAAGAGGTACTTCTCAGACCCCAAGGAACACTTGTGCCAAAAATCAGCTTTACATTTTTTATTTTAGGGTCAATGTTTATTAGTCCCGTACTAAATGTTCTTACATAGTAAGTTCTTTCTATGATTCAAACTTGAATTGCAGAATAGCTACTATGAAAAAACCCTGAGAAAAAAACCCTTTAGAAAACCAGAGACAGGTTTTCACTCAGATCAGTGTAAAAAATGTCTTTGGTTTTGATTTTCAAAAGAGGTGGAGTCCAGAGCCATATAGTCCATTAAAAAAAATGACAAATTAAACAAAAATACTCTATGAAAAGAGATGTACTCTGTGGGTGGAAATTTAATTTTATCCTCTTTGTTGCTGGTGACTGGTGTAAATAAATCAGGCATAATGATTACACTGCACTTATCACAGGGACCCTTCCATGGATAAGTGTATCGTAATAAGATGTAGGGAGAAAGGTCCCTATATTGGTCTTTATTGCTTTGTAAAAAGCATAGAATAATTAAACCTCTAGAATCAATGCCAGCGTGTAACCGAAAGGGATAGGTAATAATAGGTAAAACGCTGCAATGCACCAAGCACATTAAGTGAACAAAACAAACTAAACCCATGACACGCAGAAAGGGATAGAAAAAAACATATTTTTTTCTCATTCTATCTTGTGTAAAATCCCAACACTGCATCTCTTTCATGTGGGAGTGAAAAGGAGATATGGCTTGGTCTATATACCTCTCACTGTTTAGGGTAAAAAGCGACGCCAAAACTAACGTCCACCCTTCAATAGGTATTATACTCTTTGGGCCAAGTACAGTTAGGCCTAGTAGAGCTTAGAGGCCTATTACACTGCACTTGTCACAGGGACCCTAAACACTATTTCAGTGTAGTGTAATAATATTTAGGAAGGAAGGGTCCCTAATTTGGTCCTTATTGCTTTGTAATAAGCGACGCCAAAACTAGCGGCCACGCACAACCTTACCACAGGGCCCTGTGAACAATGCAGTGTAATAGGGGTTTTATAGGACTTTTAACCAGGGCCGTAAAATAAATAAAAATAAATAATTAAATAAATCTTGGAAGCATACTTTCTCTGTCTTCGCTTTGAAGGAAGTTTGAAGCATTGAAGCAGTATTTACGCAGTATTTAAACACGAAACAAAGACTCTTTTCCATTTTTCCTTGGTTGTTATAATATACGTCTTGTCTCTTTAGTCTCACTTTTGTCTCTGCATTGAACAGAGACATCACAACAGACAACTGACAAGTAACATTGATAGCATTGAATCATGGAGTTAGTTGTACCTCATGCATTGAATCAAGGAACATATTTACTACGAGGAGTATTATATATGTTCCTTGAATATGCATTGAATATATATGCATTGAATGCTCATTGAATGCATGAATGTTACTTGTACTTGTCTCTGGCATCTGTCTGGCATTGTTGAAGCTGTGCATCAGAGACAAGTAACATCTTCTTTTTGGTCTGTGAGTAACAGGCTCAGATTAAAAACCTATAATATATATAGCAATGGACTGCTTGGTCGTGAGACAGCCATATTCAAGTATAATAAATACTGTCTTTGACAGGTATATAATAAGATGTTGCCATATTCATAATTTACTCCCAAAGTGGTGAATCCTGGCAGATAGGATAGGAATAATAGGAAATAAATAAAGTTGACCAACACAACTACAAATATAATATAATATTATAATATAATAAAATATTATCATTAATTAATACATGCGAATGTTTAAATAAATACCGATTTATGTAGTTTCCTTTATTATTTTATCTGAACTCATATGTTAAAATCAAAACCATAAAATTTTAGTAACATACCTACATAATAATTTACCCTAAACTTTTCTTGGTATTATTTCGTACCTTTCATTGCTATTTGTATAATGCCAGATGACATAAAACATTTTACAGTATTACAGAATCAGAAATAATTATTTATTGCATAATACACATAATATTACAAAGGTGGTAAAAGATAAAAATACAAGTGTATTGCTATCGTCATGGCGTGCAATACTTAAATAAAATCGATGTAGCAAATCACGGTATTAATTAGATAAATAGGTGACCAATTAAGAAAATTCTTGAAATATGGACAATACCTACATATTATTATATCAACTGAACCGGAAATTGAAAATGTCATACATTTAGATTAAGTATTATCGATAAATTAATATAAAGCACTTGTCAAGAGTCAAAGAATTAGTCCATTGTAATTACAGTTAACCATGTCAATGTATTTGCATAAACCAAGCATATAATTTAGCTAGCCGTCATTGAAAAATTCATCTAGGCTGTAGTAGGCTTTGCTTATTAACCAATTCTTTATCACTCTCTTGAATTTAGGTAATGAAAGTACTTTGATGCTCATCGGTCAAATTATTATAAACTCGTATGACCATAATGAACTTACTTTTACGGAAAATATTAGAATTACGTTAACTATAATACACATTTTCTCCTTGAATTTAACTTTTGACAAACAAAAACAGAACAATAATTTTTTTATGTAAAATAAAGCGTCATAATTCATCTAACCGCGCCATAGACTACGCACAAACTAAAAAACATCTTTTTTCAAAATAGGTACCTACAAAGTAGGTACACCTTCTGAACGTCATGCTTACAAAGTATACTACGTGATGGTGTAATTACGGTATCATAATAGAGTATCGGTACGTTAAGAGAGAAAAAATCGGCCATGCGCGCTTGCCCGAATGGAAGGATTTGAATTTGGGTCCTGGCAACACTTCAAATATACTCGTTTTCAAAACAAACTTTTCTTATCAGTTTTACTATGCAAATTGGAAAAATAGGCTCTATTTATTTCATTTACCTGAGTAAACATTAGTTAAACATGATTATAGTTACCTACTTTAATATAAAGATCCAAAAATTAATATGTCATTAAATCAAGATTTTGACCAATTACTTGTGAAATTTGATTCCTTCGATTTTCCTTTCGCTGCGGCTTTTGCAGCCTAATATACTGCAACTCACCATTGCGCAATAGCTTATAGAACACTAAATTTCACTTACGATTCCACCTACATATGTTTTAATAATAATAATTAATCAAAAACTTTGACTGCTTATCTAACCTCCAATCTCAGGTAAATAACCTCCAATGTACATAAGCTGTAAATACTTAGGTTTGTGTGCCAAAGATGTACGTCAAAATGAACTTTGGCAGGCAAAAAAATTGAGCACGCTGACAGGGACAAAAAAAAAGGCAATACGCCATAAAGCTATCTCGTTTTTGCATTGACAGTTTGGAATATGGCGAAATCTTTTGGTTTTTGACCGAGCGAAGCGAAGGTCTCTGAGTCTACTTGGGTGAATTGGCACTTGTCCGTCCGTCCGTCCGTCTGTCAGAGCATTATAACTTCTGAATTACTGAACGCAATTACTTCAGCTTTAAATATAATATGTAAACCAATGGCCTCCCGCCGAATATGGCTTAAAAATTATAAAAATCTTTATTTCAGGGGGGCTTTCATAGAAGCGAATGCGAAGTAAAACATTTTTTATAAAGTTACATCGGGTTGCGGTATATCATTTTAAAGATAATTAGGAATAGAGTCCAAAACTATTTTTTTTTTAATTTTTCCCCCAAAATTGACGAAATGGGGGGCTTTCAAAGTGGAGATTTTCTAACGTCCAAAGATGACCTCAGAACTCTAAATTTTCTGAATGGATGAGCCTGAAACTTGATCAATTATTTCAATTGTATCCTGTACTTGAACAACAAATACTAAAATTAGATAAATATTGTAAGGAAACGGAATTATTTAATTTTTAATGAGCTTCAGTATTTTTAACAGAACTTCACATTTATGTCAATAGATGGCGCCGCGAGGTCTCAGTTCGGGGCGAACCACTAGTTAATCTGAGGTAACAGGACTGTGCAAGGAACATATTTACTACGGGGAGTGAGTGATCTGTTGTTTCCTTATTCATTGGTGATCTGTGGCCTGTGCTGTGCATTGAAATCTGAAATTGAAGTTTGAACCGGCGGCGGTGGAGGCTTGGAGCACAGAATACATTTACTCCAACTTCCAAGTTCCAAGCATCCAAGGCCCAAGCGGTGGAGTCGCGTTATTTATGTAAAAGTGAAAAGATCTAAGATGAATTACGACAACAGTTATAAGATGTTATCTATTCATCAAACTCCCAAAAACAAACGAGTTAGACAAATATTGACCAGAGAAGATACTCTGAATATTTCACCCATACTCAACGAATCATCTATTTTCAAAAATCTAAACGATACCAGTTTGAGGCAAGTGCTGGATGAATCTTCAGTTATAATAAACTCAGGTAATGCAGGAGACGGTTTGAATGAGGTGTTTTTTGAAATAATACAGTCCGCTCGTCCGAGCGAAGCTTTGGATACTCTAGCGAGGCTAACCCAAGTTTGCTGCGATTCCCTTGAGCTAGTTGAACCTTGGCACCGATATAACGCTCAGAATTATTGGCTAGCAGAAGAAGCTAATACATGGAAACTTCTACATTGTCTGTATAATGACTCCATAAACGAACATCCTGAGTCACTGGACAGTATTATTCGTGAACCTACACTGTCACAACAAACTTTAGTTTACGCTTTATTTCAAAGCGATTCGGAATTAAGACTTCTACAGCTGCTTGTGGACTGGCTAGAAGCCACTGCTGCTTATCAGGAAGAAACCACAAAAACCTCAGCTCCTGTCATCAGCAATAATATCCATTGGGGTAATACTCTCCACCAACTGCTTATTGGGTCCAGTTTGTTCAACAAGGAGAAGAATAAAGCTATGATTACATGCATGGACCCAGATGCACCCAAGCGTCAAAATAAAACAATCCACACTGATGACAAAAAGGATGATAATGATTTGTGTAAGAGGGTATTTACTGAAGTTCGCTGTGGTAAGTTCAATGAGGCAGTTTCGCTATGTATTAGTGCTGGGCAAGCATGGCGCGGGGCTGTCCTACAAGGTTGGAAGTTGCTGCATTATGAACAGGATGAGAATGGAACATTAGAAGTTTCTGGAAACTCTTCAAGAGATTTGTGGAAGTGGTGTTCTTTGAACATTGCAAATGATGTCTCAGAAAATATTTATTATAGAGCCACAGTTGGAATTTTGTGTGGCCATTTGCAGAGCACTCTACCGGCATGCCAAGGCAATTGGGAGGACTTGTTGTGGGCACATCTGAGAGTTCAGATTGAGGCAAGGGTTGATAAGTTTTTGAGAGAGCATCATGCAACTGCTGAGGCAAACACAACACCACCTGATGTTTTAGAATTGCTGCAAAGTGAACTTCAGGTAGAAGAGCTATCTTTGCAGCAAGTTCTCAATGCTGTCAAATCACTGATGGAAGGCAAAAGGGAGTCCAATTATCAGACCTGCCAAAGTCATCTAATGCTCGGACATATTCGTGCAATAATGGAGGACTCTTTGCACTGGCTTGAGAGCACTGAAGAGAAATTCATTAGATTCCTTGCTCACTTAGTGCTAGTTTTGAGACAGATGGGCAAGGATCCACAGCATGATGTCGGAGATAGAGTACTAGAAAAATATGTTACTGTGCTCATTGATAGGTTAACTGAGGGAGCTTGTGAAAATCCAGAACTTATTGCCTATTACACTTCTACTGTGCCAATTCAAAGACAAATAACTTTATATGCAGAATTTATGGGGCATATACAAAAAAGTGAACATAGAGAGGAAGTGGTAGCTGCTGGAATAAAAGCAGGTGTCGATGTTGCTGCTTCTGCAAGGGTGGCAATAAAAAAAGCAATCACAGACATACAACAAGGTTATGGAAACATAGATGTGACGTTTAACCAAACAACTGCTGTTGAAAAGGATAAAACTTTGATCAACAAAGTAATATCTTCTTTAGAATGGTTGTCATTGATTGAGCATCAATTGGAAGAAGCACTTTGGTTGAGCAATGCTATGATCCGCACATTTATTTTCATTGGGAACACTGATGCTGCACTGCAATGTGTTACAAGCTTACACAAAATGTTTGCAGACTATATAAACAAAGTACCTTCGAAATCTTCAGAGTTGAGAGAGCATTTATGTTTGAAGACATACCTAGAAGGTCTAGAAGCCTTTGCAACTTGGTATAGATACTTTATAAGTGGCCAGCCAAAGGATATTGAGCCTTTGGCACCTGATGCTTCATTTTCAGACAAAGTTCACCACGAACAGAGGAGTGCCCAAGTCGAACAACAAAAAGCTAGATGGAAGAATACCATTCTACACCAATCTCGTCATACCAAGAATTTGCTTTACAATACTCTACTATTCCCTGGTGGTTGGCTCCAAGATGAAACAGACAGTACAAGTTCTAACAATTTCACTCAAGAAGAAAAGGAGGAAAGGTCTAAGCAGTTGGATACTTTGAGACGTCTTTGCATTCCAGAGGTTACTATTTTAATATTAAAAATCTTGCAAAGCAGTGATGACGTTGATAACCATAAGGAAGCAGTGAAAATCAGCAATTTGATTGCTGGTGAGAATCGTGGCCTTTACAAAGTTTTCACTAAGAATAAGCTTTTGGAAGTATTGGATCGAATTAAGGAGTCCTCACTGCTACTTCTGGAAAAGGGCAGGGATATTTTTGGTTATGAATTAAACGAATAATTTCTTTTGTTGTTCAATAAAATTTTGTATTTTTAACAGAATATCTCTTCTTATTTTAACAAGATTGCTCAGTCCAAGATTAACAATGTAGCTTTTATGGCATCAATTTTTGTAAGGTATATTGTGCCTTGGTAAATGTATAGGTACACATAAAATAATTTCTATTACTGTCCTTCAATGATACTTCTATAAATATGAGAAAAATATTGTACACATCTATTTACCAATCTACTAAACTTTTCATACAGAAGTCATTATCGTCATTAAATAAATACGTATTTCTACATCAGGCATTTACGGGAACTAATCCCATTTTAAATAACATTTCCCATATCAGAGGTCATACTACCATCACCTGCTCGGTAGGAGACGCTAATAATAATTATTAAAGAAATCCTTTTCTCCTTAGAGTTTGTATTGAAGGAGTATGTTAAATAATGATTTAGCAACTCTAGAGTACGGCAAATAAAGCAGTATTACTTTAATATTGTTGATGCTCTTGTTTCAGAATAATACTCTTTATTTTAGGGATGTCAAGGCACGTCATATAAAACTGTCATTTTAAATAGCAATGCCTTTAAGCAATGATAGTAAGCCCATGGCCCACAGAAAAGATATTATGCCAGCCGTTCTTGCGTTTTCTTGACGTGCTGGCTGGTTATGAAAATGAGATACATTTTCAAGCCCAATAGTTGGCAATTCCTACCTTTAAATAAAAAGTATTATAGATATAATTTTCAATGTTCTTCACTCTTCACAGTAATGATTACAGAAATGAAATTAATTTATTATAAGTTGGCCGGCATATTTAAAAATAATATTAATATTGTGCTATTTTTGTGGAATAGAGAACTTATAGTACGGACACAGGGTTGAGATTAATCAAATCGTTGCTACTTTCAGCTAACTCTGAAATAGACACTCGTCCCCTCTGCTTTATAAACTTGGCGACGTCCTCAAGTTCCTTCTGCGATATATAAATGAATTTTCCCCTGTCGTCTATAACACCGGTCAGGTCTCCAGACGCTTGGAGATCTGTTATCCTCTCAATAGCTGCTTGGGTTTTGATCTTGAAGTGCGCCGCTAGGTCTTCTAGCAGGACTACTTTTTGTGACTGAAAAACAAATTATATATATTTACTCAGGGTATTTCAGTGCTCTTCCACCGATGTGAGACTGACTTGCTGATGAATGCGAATTTGTCTGCGTGGAAATTTTTTTAAATTCCCGCAGGAACTCCTGAATTTTTCGGGATAAAAATTAGCTTGTCACTCTCCAGGTCCTCAACTATCAAAAAATCACTTCGATCCGTTGCTTTGTTGCGGCATGGTTGCAAAATATAACATGTATTTTTTCGTCAAACGAGCATTTCTAAACCGAAAAGTGGCGCATGACCGTGTGACGTGCCGGGTCATTTTTATCACGATGCTTTTTCCAGAATTAAATAAGATTATACCTGTATTGAAAGATAATATTCTGGATACTTTGTAAAAATAATACACTTGTAAAGGCCTCAGCAGTGGATATCCGCAACCTATAATAATATATTTAATTTATGCCAAAACATCAAGTTACATTTACAATTTATGTTACATATTTTATAAGTTTACATTTTATCACAATTTTATTGATACATTAAGTCTTTTAAAAGTAAGTGTAAGTACTTGTTATAATTTTCCAGTGCTATTTTAATTTATTTTATAACTGTAGGCTTCTGAAGCTGAACTAAGGTAGACCTGTGCTTCTGCTTCAGTGCCGACTCATCTAGTGTTTTCTAGTAGAAGTTTTCTAGCATTTTATATGTTATTATCATAGAATACATATATAAAAATATTTGATAGCTTTAATAGCTGATATGATGATGATGAAGAGATCATCACAACAGACCTGAATATACTCAATGAAGCGTGCAAGTAGATTCTCCTGGTCCTGGTCCTGCTCCTCATCGAAGCCCTCTCCCTCAATGCTGAAGGCGGCTTTCATGGCTTCATACTCCTCTTGTTCGCGCTTCTTGCGTTCTTCCTCAGCTTTGCGCGCCGCCTCCTCCACTTTGCGTTCTTCTTCCTGTCATAACAAATATATAGGGACATCTAGTTTATAATATTTGTAAAATGCTGTATCAGAAGCATTTTACAAATATTATAAACTAGATGGTACCCGCGACACCGTCCGCGTGGATTAAGTTTTTTTGATTCCCGCGGGAACTCTTTAATTTTTCGGTATAAAAAGTAGCCTATGTCATTCCCCGGGATACAACCTACCCCTGTACCAAATTTCGTCAAAATTGGTTGAACAGATATTTTTTTTAGTTTCCCGCGGGAACTCTTTAATTTTCCGGGATAAAAAGTAGCCTATGTCCTTCCCTGGGATACAACCTACCCCTTTACCAAATTTCATCAAAATCGGTTGAACGGTTGGGCCGTGAAAGCGTAGCAGACAGACACACTTTCGCATTTATAATATTAGTATGGATGTGGAAGTTTGGATATTTGTCACTTCTTCATGTCACAATGACAACAATTTTGGCTGTTATAGCTTAAAACCTGAATGAATACACAGGCTACATTAATTTATCCCAGAAAATAAAAGAAGGCCTGAGACTTTAAGATTTATTGTAAACTTTAACACACCTCTCGTTTTTCTTCTGCTTTCTTCTTTTCCTCTTCCATTTCTTCCTCCCGTTTCTTCTTCATCTCGCGCATCTGCTCTTCAGCTTCACGGGCTTTTTTCTTCTCCAACTTAGCTTCCATCTTTGCACGTTTCTAGAATAAAATGATAAGCCATCCATGTTTAAAAAAAGAAGTACTATTTTTAAAGTGATTTATTATGTACACTTTTTTAACGTTTAAACTATCGTGAGTAATTTTTATTATAACTATGCCCAACTAGTTTCATACTCATGGCCCATAAGGACCCCGAAAGAAGTCGGGCATTTTTCCGACAACATGTGAGTTTATCCGGGAGTTATGTTTAGTTATTATGTACACTTTATCAAAAAAATATGAACTTAACAGCTTTAATTAATAGCCCAGGAGATTTATTCACCACAATAGGAAACCTGTATCATTAATTTAACAAGTCTTCAAGATAAACAGCAAACTTTCAAGAAGATTTCCTGATTTTTATCACATTTTAAAGTTGTTGAAAATGTGTATAAATATAGTCAATCCCACAAAGTTATCTAGCTCAGTGGCCAAAATTGGAACAAATTTTTATGCTTCTAGTCATTTTTTCTTCAATATTTACTAGCAATGTCTGTTATTAGGTCAGATAAGTTGGTGGGACTATATATCTTTCAATGGACTGACCACCTATGCTAATTGCAAACTAGGCTCCACACCTTTACTTTCCTATACACCTCAGACCTGCATACTAATTTTATACTGGGATGACTGAATTTTGTATTGCAAGTTCTGCAAGCCTGGAGATTCTCACCCCTGTCACCCTACAGTTAGCTCTGTCTGTGTCTAGGCCTCTTTGGATGCCTGGTAAAACGGAAAGTACCTCCTTAGACTGTGATCTCAATATACCTTAGCTCCCATCTTGTCGTCAAATTCCACCTTCTCAGCTTCAGGAATGCCATCCTCCTCGACATCCTCTGCCACTCCTGGCTCCTCTTCTATGAGAGCTGCTTGGTGTCTTGCAGCTGTGAGCGGTTAATATTATGTTACTACATGATTCCTGTGAGGTTATCTGCATGAATTAAGACTTTTTGATTCCCATACAATGTATCTCTGTACCAAATTTCATCAAAATCGGTTAAATAGATGGGCCATGAAAGTGCAGCTAGACAGACAGACACAGTTTCTCATTGGATTCAACAATAAACTGCTCAAGCTTCATTTAATTTTAGAGTATGCAAACTCTCAGTTTTTTTTCAACAGTAGAAAGTATATAAAATGATATATTTACGCACAAGGCTTAGCATTTTATAAAACTGGACTAAGAAAAAGAAGTTTAAGAAGCTAATGTACACTGCATAGACACATTATTACCAATCCATTGACAATGATAGTTTAATATGCATATTTTATGTGATTGTTATTTTAACTGTCATTTTTATGATGTGATGTAGCTATGGAATTTTGCATGTTGTGTTTACTTTTATATGATTTTTACACATTGTGAATTTTAAATCTTGCATGTACCTACCTTTACTATGTATTTCAATGTAAAAATCGCAAGTAAACCTTAAATAAAGATAAAAAAAATATGGAACTATTAAAAAACTGAATCATCAGATTAAATAAATATAAAAAAAAACCTTAGAAAAAGAATCTTAGGATTTCTTATTGCACCTTAGGTAATTGGAAAGATTTCTGACAAAGTATCAGCAAAACATGGGGGGTGGCCGTTTCCCGCGTCCGTAGGAGTTACCACCTAATACTATTAGGCCTGCCCTACACGTGCCCCCCGGTTGGTGCTAAACGGGAGACAACGCCGAACAACAGGCGGCGGTTAATTATCCTGTACCCGGGCTCCCACAAGCCCTGAGGAACTAAATCCCCTCAAAACAGTCGTGGCAGTAGTACCTTGGGAAAGTACTACGAGAGCTTTTCCCAACCCGCACACTGCACAGACACCTCCTTACACCTACACCTTACACACACAACACACACAAGCACAAACACACAACAGACAATAACACCTCAACACCGAACAATGGGCGGTGGACACTAACCCATCATTGCAAGCTTGCTTGCGTCGGCTAGCAGAAGCCGGGAGGAATTAAATACCCTCCAAAAGACTGCGGGTAGCACCTTGGGGAAGTGTTACCACTAGTTTCCCTGCCCAATCCAAGGTGTAACACGTACCGTGCCGATGGATGCATGGCTGGGGGGGAGCCCAGTCATAAACGGTGTCTCCTCGATACCAGGGCGCCTCGAGGTAGTATTTTGCCCTTCGGGCGGTAAGCGGGGCTCTGCCGTCCGTGACCGTCTATTTCCCTAGCTTATCGTGGGAATTGTATGGAAAATAAAAATTTTAACCAACAACTCTCTTCCACCTCGCGTGGACCGTCTCCAGGAGTGCAGAGATCAGATATGGATTCTGCAGTACCTGGAACTTCCTCCAGGATGCAGGGACCTGTACAGGACTCTGAAGTTCCTGGAACTTCTTCCAAGATGCAGAGGCCAGTTCAGGACTCTGAAGTTCCTGGACCCAGCTCACTCGCAATGGATTGCGAACTCGTGGATGATGGAGGCGACCCTACCTCCGACACGCCCTTGGGATCTTCCTCTGCGAGTGGGAATCGACCACCCAAATCTAGAAAGCTTTGTGGTGCGGCGCGAAAGCGCATGTGGCGCATGGTAAACGCTGGCCTGGATGTGAAGGAGGCCAGGGCACTATGTCGCCAGCAGAGGTCGCAGAACTCTACGGAGAGACCCGTACCTCCGAGTGAAACGCGTAAGCGTGATCGCTCTGAGGAAGTGTCTCCCAGGGAGAAACCGGCCAAAACACCCAAGACGTCAACGACGCCAGGAGAGCACACCAATCCGCCTCCTAGCTTCAGGGACGTTGTGGGCGCCGCTCGTGTGGGTATCCGTAACTCGGAACCCATGACGCCGGAGCAGATGGATACTCTCCATCACGCCCTCCTGGATATAATGAGCAGCAAACGGAGTTGCATAGACAACAAAGGGAGCGGCCCACTATATCTAGGACTGACTAAGAAGGCCGGGTGGATTCTGATCACCTGCAAAAATCAGGCAGGACAAGACTGGCTGAGAAGGGAGGTCCCAAGGCTGAGACCGTGGCCTGAGGCGAAGCTCTCCATTATGCTGGAGAGTGAACTGCCAAAGCCATGGACAGCGGTGACCTTCATTCCGCCAGTGGAGTCATCTTCCATCCCTCGTGTCCTGAACATGATTTGGTATCAGAACGCCGGCCTTAACCCAGAGTACTGGAAGGTACTCCACGTGAAGGAGGAAGGGAATGGCAGTTATGTCACGTTCTCCCTGGACGAACCTTCCGTGGAGACCCTCCGGGCTAATAGATTCCAAGTGGGCATCGGATTCCGCAATCTGCTTTTCAAGCTGAAAGGGGAACCAAACCCCCCGACGGCCGGAGATGCAGAGGCGAGTGCCAGCACCGGCGCCGCGCCCAACGCCCCGGGTCCCAGCGGACTTGGTGGCGGAGATACTCGTCCATCGACGAGCTCCTCTGCCCCTCGATCAGCTGAACCAGGGAGAACGCCGGCTGGTACGGGAAGCAGGCAGGCTGGAGGTTCTACCAACAGCCGTGCCGGCATACCCGGATCCAACGGGCGTGGGCGAGGTTCTGGTCAGGCGCACGCTACGCGGGGTCAAGGCTCACGGGGGAATAAGAAAAAGGGCAGGCGAGCGACGGACACCCACTCCGCCCAAGGCAACTCAACGCCTAGGCCGGGGATGGGTAAGCCTTCGCCCCAGTCCTTCGCCAAAAGAGCGAAATAATGGCTACCCAGGGTACTCCGGTGAGGTTCCTCCAAGCGAACCTCCACCACGCAGCAGCTGCAGCTGCGGTGGTGGAGTGTTGTCTTGTTGAAGGAAAAAGTAACCTCGCCCTTATACAAGAACCTTGGGTGACCAACTCGATTATTCGGGGCCTGAACGCCGGGGGTAAGTTACTTTATCACACCGGTAGCGTCAGGCCCAGAGCCTGCATTGTCATTGACAAGCATATAAATTTTTTGCCTGTTCCAGAACTCTGTACTGACGACCTGGCGACGGCATTTATTAACCTCAAAGGGTGGAAGGGGTCGAGGATACTTGTATGCTCGGCGTACCTGCCCGGAGAGGTTAAGAATCCCGTTGTGGACCTTTATCCAGTGGTTGACTTCGCCCGGAAGCACAACGCGAAACTGCTGGTGGGTTGTGATGCAAACGCCCACCATGAAGCATGGGGCAGCAGCGACACCAATGAACGAGGTGAGTACCTTTATGACTTCCTCCTAGCTAACTGCCTCCAAATACTGAACAAAGGCTGCACTCCGACCTTCGTAACGAGTGCAAGACAAGAAGTTCTGGATATCACTTTCGCCACTACCAAACTAGCAAGATACATTGAGAGCTGGCAGGTAAGTAACGAAAGCTCAATGTCAGATCACAGGCACATCTGCTTTAATCTGACAACTACTTCCGTAAGTGAAACGATTACTTTTAGGGATCCAAAGTGCACCTCTTGGGGAGATTTTCAATGTAACCTGGAGAGATACTTGGAGCAAATCCCTAAAAGTATAAGAACACCCGAAAGCCTGGATTTAGCGGTGGAGGCTCTATCAGGCGGCATTGTGTCAGCCTTTGAAGAGAGTTGTGCCCCCAAAACCAGGACTTCGAGGCATAAAGTACCGTGGTGGAGCTCAAAGCTTAAACGCTTGAGAGACAAGACACGGAAATTATTCAACAGGGCCAAGAAGACCAAAGAATGGGAAGTTTATAGGAGGGCCCTTACTGAATACAGCAAAGAAATTAGGAAGGCTAAAAGGGCATCGTGGAGGAGGTTCTGCGAGGAAATAAATAATCTTCCCCAAAGTGCGAGACTCCACAAGGTGCTCGCTAAAGCCAAACCTAACCAACTCGGGCTTCTCAAGAAGCCAGATGATTCCTTCACTACTAATGAGAGGGAGACGTTGGAGCTGCTGGCGCTAACACACTTTCCCGGTGGGGTCGTTTGCAATGCGAATGAAACCCCGGTGTGTATACCTCACAAGCCTCATCCAGAGGATTGGAGGAGAGCCGCCATAATTTTCAGACCCGGGGCAGTAAACTGGGCAATAAGCTCCTTCAAGCCAAACAAAGCGTGTGGAGCTGACGGTGTTGGGCCTCTCCTATTACAGAGAGGTGCAGCGCTGTTAACTCCGCATCTGGTGAAAATCTTCAGGACGAGCTATGCCTGGGGATACATACCAGAACTTTGGACTAAAGTAAAAGTCATTTTTATACCTAAAGCAGGGAAGAAGGACTATGCTTTGCCAAAATCCTTCAGACCCATCAGCCTTTCCTCGTTCTTGCTAAAGACAATGGAAAAAGTGCTGGATAGGTATATCAGGGATGTGTTTCTCATTCAGAGACCCATCCATAGCACCCAGCATGCCTACTGCAGAGGTCGCTCTACAGAGACTGCCCTGCTAAACCTTGTAGATAAGGTTGAAAAGGCACTGGAAGATAAGGAAATTGCCCTCTCGGCATTCCTTGATATTGAGGGCGCCTTCGATAACACTCCCATCCGCACATTAGTGGAAGGCCTAGCCAGGAAAATGGCTGACCCTACCACAGTAAGATGGGTAGAAGCGATGCTCTCTAACCGAATAGCCAAGATTGAGCTAAATGACTCCTCATCAGAAGTGCTCACGACAAGGGGCTGTCCTCAGGGGGGAGTTCTTTCGCCTCTTTTGTGGACCCTCGCAGTCGATGAACTTCTGAACAGGCTGGCTGACCTTCAGTTCGATGCCCAAGGCTACGCCGATGACTTGGTAGTTACTGTAAGAGGTAGCTGCCAAGGCACCATCTCGTACCTCATGCAGAGGGCCCTCTGCACTATTGAAAAATGGTGCAGTGAAAACGAGCTGAATGTTAATGCGGCAAAAACCGTATTGATTCCATTCACCAAAAGGCGCAAACTCGACAAGCTCGTGCCGCCCCGATTGAATGGCATAGAAATACCCTTCTCAACTGAAGTTAAATATCTAGGGGTAACCTTAGATCAAAAACTTACATGGAATCCTCATGTGAACGGTATTACTAGTAAGGCAAAACAAGCCCTAGGCATCTGTAGTCGGCTAGCGGGGACTAGATGGGGAATCAAACCCAAAATAGCCCTCTGGCTCTACACCGCCATTGTGAGGCCGACGCTATCGTACGCCTCCGTGGTCTGGAGTAGGAAAACGACTCAGAAGACTACACAAAGCAAGCTAAGCAGTATACAAAGAACTGCTGGTCTGCTCATCACAGGAGCCATGAGCACCTCTCCGGGAGCTGCCCTGGATGCATTGCTGAACCTACCGCCCCTTCACATCTATTTGGAAAAGGAGGCGAAGGCTAGCATGTACAGGATTGTCAGCCAGAGGGAGGTGAACTGGCTATCTCAAGCAATGAGATCTCTCCATGACTCAGTGCTTGAGATACCAATTTTGGGAATGCCGTCTGACAGCATGATCCCAAAATATCACTTCCAGAGGAACTACTCTGTGGAAATTCCTGAAAGGGATAAATGGTTGAAAAACCAAATGACTTGGAGACAGGGCAGCCAAAAATGGTATACCGATGGATCCAAGTCAGGCAGTGATGTGGGCTGCGGAATATATGGCGAGCGACCCAAGGTGCGACTTCGTCGGAACCTAGGGAAGCATGCCTCCATATTCCAAGCAGAGGTGTATGCCATAATTGAATGTGTGGAAACCCTACTGCAAAGCAACACTGTCAACAAAACAATTTACATCCATTCGGATAGCCAAGCAGCTCTTTCAGCACTGTCCTCAGTGATCTTCAACTCGAGGCTGGTTGAAAACTGCTGGCAACTTTTGAACACCTTAGCCAATGCTAATAAGGTGATCCTCCGTTGGGTCCCAGGGCATGCGGGTATTGACGGCAATGAAAGAGCTGACGAACTCGCAAAGATAGGAGCTAGGGAGCGGCAAACTGGACCTGAGCCTGTGTGCGGCATACCTAGGAGCCTGGCCAACCTCACCCTGTTGACCTATTGTTATTACGAAACACTGATTCGCTGGCGAGATCTACCAGGAATGAAACACTCTAAAGCGCTAGTCAAATCCTTCAACAAGAAGGCCGCCGAAGCGGCACTAGCGCTTAGCAGGAAAAATTTGTGCATACTAGCGCGGGCAGTGACGGGGCATTGCGGGCTGAACAGACATATGTTCAACCTAAAGCTCCGAGAAACAGACAAGTGCAGGCTTTGCTGTGAGGCGGAGGAAACGCCTCTGCACCTTGTCTGTTACTGCCCCGCGTTAATGCACAAACGCAGCCTCCTCCTAGGGAAACACCTTGTAGACCCTGAAGAGGCAAAAAACATCCCGGCCAAAAAGTTGCTGCTGTTTCTAGCGGCAAGCAACATTGGTCAGGAACTTTAGATAGTGGCGATCACAATAGATCGGCGACGGTCAAAGTGATACTGGGTCTCGCTACTAGAGCCCTGCAAAGCCGCATCACCAAGAAGAAGAAGATCAGCAAAACATGAGTGGTGTGCAAGTAATATGGATTCAATGGATCAACATACTGACCAATTTTGAACTGAGATTGCTAAGAGAGAATGTTGAGTAGTTCAGATGAAGCAAAATTGAGGTAGGTAAGTTTCACATAGTAGGCTTACCGTTAGCTCTCATCCTTGCTCTTTGATTCCTAACAGCTTGCACTCTACCTGGGCCTCCATCGCGTTGTGCAACTGCCCTTGGTTTTGCACCAGCTGTGAAAATTTACACAGCACAAATAAATGTTTGAAAATGAAGTGAATTCTGTAGTAGGTACACCATCTCTAAACTAAAATTATAGCTCTATTTATATTGGTATCCCTTTTAAAATACTCCCTGTGGAAAGGGGCAGCACTAGCTTTAGGGCTATCATTTTATTTTAGTTTAGAGATTAAACAGAATTGGCCACAGTATCAATATTAGAAATATAATTTTCATGTGTCGAGCATACTTACGTTGTGGTTTTACTTGCGATACTCGTAAAAATGCAACCGACAGTAAAATAATCACGAAAGCGCTTATAACAGCTGCAATAATAAAAGGATCCATTGTGATACACTTAAAACTTAACCTAACCTAAAAAAGTAACTATTTGTGTAAAAAGTATAATTTCTACATTTACAAAATAATGACTGTTGTTAAAACTATTTTTGAGTAAATAAACTGGTTAACATTTTTTGGTTATTATCTTTTTTTTCTGGTCGGTGGTTATTATTTTTCTATTAAAAAAATTTAACGTCATCACAGACGTCATCAACATTTGACAAATCAGAGACAAATGTCAACATCAGACGACAAGCATAAAAGCTGGAACCCAGAGCCGTAAAGTCAATTAATTAAAAAAATTGTCACGTCATTTCTCTGGTTAACTTGTCTTCATGGAACTAATAACTTAATAAGTACTACGTACAACTGGAATGAGCTCTTGTTAAGGACTAAACCATCTTTAGGCCTTTGACTAATTATATAAAATCCTAAAAACCAAAGCTTTATGCTACTAGTCTTCGTTCTACCCGTTTAGTCCACTGACTAAATCGTATAGTTCACTGAATTATTGGCTTAGCGCTAAACTTTTTATTTTTGTGGTCTGTGTTTTGCGATGACGTGTGTCATGTCATTTTGCATTTGTCAATTGAATGATTGCTTTCGATTTTGCCGACTGTTCTTTAAAACTTTGAAGAAAATGAAGTTAATTAATTTCTCCTCGCTCGTTGCTCTAGTGTTAGTTTTAGATTATGCATCAGCTTTATATTTTCACATATCGGAGGGTGAAAGGAAATGTTTCATAGAAGAAATCCCGGATGACACGACTGTGATTGGTGAGGCAGTTTTTGTTGTCTTTTTGCACTAAGTATATTATTACTGTACACTGCTTATTACATGTACCGACTCATAATTAATGTTAAATCTTTCTAGTAAACTACAAAGTTGAGCTGTTCGACCCGCGTTCGGGTGGTTTCATGCCATCGTCACCTGGTATTGGAATGCATGTGGAGGTTCGCGACCCCAATGATCGAGTGGTGCTTTCGCGAGTGTATTCCTCCGAGGGAATGATCTCCTTCACTTCAACGACGTCTGGTGAACATGTTCTGTGCATGTACTCGAATAGCACCTCTTGGTTTAGTGGGTCACAGCTTAGAGTGAGTAGCTATCATGGTGTACTCTGTATAAGTATACTAGCTGAAGCCAGCGACTTCGTCTGCGTGGATTGAGGTTTAGCCTATGTGTTATTCCAGACTAAATCTATCTCTGTGCCAAATTTCATCCAGATCCATTCAGCTGTTCTGGAGTAACAAACATCCATTCATCCTAACTTTTGCATTTATAATATTAGTATAGTACATAAAAAGGAGTCTTGACTTACTCACTAAAAGTCTCACCAGTGTAAAGCCTTGATCCTAGAAAGCTGAAATTGTGCACAAACATTTTCTTTTTATAATATTGATATGGAATAAGACCCAATTCCCATGGAGCAAAGCCACATGTTGCTAGTTAACAAATATTTAGAGTTCTTATTTGTTGCAATTCCTTGGGATTAAAAATAAGTGCTGGCTAATGGGACATAGTGTTTTGGTTCAGACCCTGGACAGTGGGCTTAGATTATTGCCATCTGGCATTTATAATAATTAAAGCCCTGCAATGATTCTACAAAACGCAAAGCACCCAAAAGTTACTGTCTAAGAGTGAGCACATCATACCCAGTTGAATCTTCGGAAAACATAATGTCTGTTCATCACATCTGTTTTTCTCAAAGTAAAGCAGTGCTCTGAAGGCATTCATGCAGAAACAAAAATCTGGCCCCTATCAGATTTCCTATGATTTTTGGGCCCCCAAAGAAAAAAGTTTGCCCACCGCCTGGACTAAACAGTATGAAGATATTTATGCTTTCGTAATAAGTCCCAACATCAACTTGAAGCAAGGTCACACCTGTGTAAACAAAATGTTTTTAGTAATTATAAATATTCTTGACTATAAAATTACCGATCACATAATATTACAGCTTAGCATAAGATAAACCCTAAGTTTTCTACAATGCAGTTAAAGAATAAGAGATCTATAGGGGTAAATAATGAAACACTATATTGCTATCCCCTTCATACTACTTGCTTTAGGACACTACTAGATTTAGCGTCAATTAGATTGTGTGTAACAGAAATAGCCACAGTTTAAGAGAGATTGTGATTATTACACTGTAGCAATCATTTATACATAATAAGCCTCCTGGTCACTACTGTATATAACAAATAAATGTAGCAGTGAATCTGTTTCAGGTACACTTAGACATCCAAGTTGGTGAGCATGCAGTGGACTATGCCAACGTGGCGCAAAAGGACAAACTCAGTGAGCTGCAGCTAAGGATCAGACAATTGCTGGATCAAGTGCACCAGATTACCAAGGAACAGAGCTATCAGAGGGTGAGGAATTGATCTCAATGATTGGAAGTTTGTAATTTAAAGAATTCAAATATTATCAAACATTTATGAATGTTATCCCTGGTATCCTAGCAGGGTTCTTATACACATAACATTGAAAAGATATACATAGAGTACAGAGTAGAGAGAGAGTAGAATCGTGCAGGTACTTTATTGTATATATGTGGGATCATAATCCCGAAATACATGATGTTTTTCGTTCATTCACCCCAAATTGCTTTACCTATTCCAATCACTGATAATAATAATAATGTCCTCCTGACCGAATTTCGGTCACGGCGGCCTATCTCCATAGAGATTAGCCATCTGCGCGGGAGATATTATAGTGCACAAGTATACACAGGTGCACTCTCTGTTCCTTTACTCTCATAGCCCGATGGGACGGAAAATCCGATACGACCGGAGAGAGATCAGGCGCAGGACCGACGGCTTAACGTGCTCTCCGAGGCACGGGGGTGTACCACCGCCAATTTCCTAACTCCGGGCTAGTACTGAGAATTTCTTTTCAGAAAAACCCAATACTTGCTATGGCCCGACCCGGGACTCGAACCCTCGTCGGCCGCAGTCGAACATGCTCTGATAATACCTACTGTATCAATCATAATGTGATGCAACTAATAGGACATACTTTCTGCATAATGTAATGTCTTAGCCACAAATACATTTTGATTTATTTTTTAAATATTTTCAGTCATTTTTGTAGCAGGTACTGTCTGTTCTTTATTCTTACTATGTAAGTTTTTTCCTTGCAATCAGTAATTTTCATGTCTTTTTTGTAGTATATAGCAGGAGCTTATTATCTAGGGACAGTCTAGAGTTCCTGGCAAGCATCCAATATAGTCCTCTATATCGATGGTAGATCTCATCCCTCTTGGTTTTGAGGTGTTTTTTCCAGGTGAGCCTTCTATCTAGGTACATGCCCGAGTACTTGATGTTGTCACTCTGCGGAAGCTGATGTTACGCAGTGAGACAGGAGGACAGTTTCCTCGGCGCAGAGTAAATGTTATATGGACAGATTTGGTGGCGCGGCACGCCAACTTTGATTGGATGGAAAGCAGATGTGTAATCGTCTTCCTTTACTTGAAATATTCAGTCAGAAAGGTACGATTTTAGTAATCCAAAGAATGTATGGTGTAAGAGTGTTTTTATTTTGAATAGAAGACCTGTGTGCCACACCTTATCAAAGGTCTGTTGCACGTCAAGAAAGGCAGAAGAACAGTATTCTTTACGTTCAAGTACATCTCGGATGGTTCTACATACTCTGTGGATCTGTTCAACAGTTCCATGATTCTGTCGAAAGCCAAATTGATGGTATGGGATGGGTAATTCTAATAGGACTTTTTTGTCTATCAGATCAAAACCGGGTGCCATTTTGTCTTTACAATTATGTTTTATTTCGTTCATAACTTCTTTTGGAGTAGTTAGCGCAATAGGCAGATCTAATTGAAATGGCTGTCCAATGACATCTTCTATTTCTTCATCGTCAACGTGATCAGCTTCATTTGGCGTAATTATTTTTGACAAGTGCTCTCCAAAAGCATCAGCTTTTTGCTGCTGACTTCTTGCCTGTATGTTGCCATTCAATCTAAGCGGTGGTTTGGATTTTGTGGGTTGGCTAATACTTTTGCAGGCTCGATACAGTGAATAGTTGGTGGCACTTGTTGCTGTCAAAGATTCCATAAATGATTCTGTTGAGGCATCATTCACCTTAATTATGGCTTCTTCCAGATCCTTTATTGCTTTGTTTAGAGCAGATTTATCTTCTGGATGTCGCCTATTGTGCCATATTCTATGCAACCTTCTAGTAACTTTCATGTAACAGACAGTTATGACAAGTATAAATATGAGAAACAGATCAATGGTATCCTGGGATTATTTTCCGCACTTGGACGCAGGCATCCACTGTGCGCCATGTCAATGGTATACCAAAGGGTAAAAAAAATTAGACTTCTTTAAACAAACATAAAAATCTGGAGATATGCTGTCAAGCATATTTTTAACAGTAGATACTTCAAGTAATGATTAGGTAAAGAGTACATTATGGTACACATTAATCTTGTTGTTATGTTAAAAATGTATTATTTTCCTTTTTCAGCACCGTGAAGAAAGATTCAGACAGACATCAGAAAGCACAAATTCACGAGTTCTGTGGTGGAGTTTTTTGCAGACCGGTGTACTTGTTGCCATCGGTTACTGGCAGATGAGACATCTGAAGAGTTTCTTTGAGGCTAAGAAATTAGTTTAAATTGTAAAATAAAGTTAGTTTAGAGTGTAAACCTGCTAACTCTTTTATTTAAATAGCTTAAATACTATTATCAAAGTGATCTGAGTTAAGTAGTTAAAAATTTAACCTAAAGTACAGTTTGCATGAGTTTTCATGATAGGCAATATTTAATTTTATCCTATTTACTATTATTAAGTACTAATTATGATCAAAATTCAATATTGGCAAAATCTGCTACAGTGTTTTTTGGTGTAGTAGATTTATTTAAGACAGTGATACTTAATCTCTAGTATGTTGAATCCTGGCTAACAAACAAGAACTTTGCGCCAGTGGTGTCCTGGAGGTTAACTTTAAAATTTTAGAGATTTTTTGTCAGTTCTCACTTGTCCTATGTACAAATAACAAATACATATATAATTGTTTAAAAAAATGGAGTTAGCAGGTTTATATTTTAATTCAACAAATAAAATATAATAATAAAAATAGTAGTCATGAAAATTTTCTATTTATACTTATTGAAAACATTAAATCCTTTAAGCAAAAATATAAGTTTAAAACATTTTTTTTGTTAAATTCCACAGATACTTTTGTTGCAATTTACTTTTTTTTCAATAAAATTTAAGAAAAATTTTGTGCTTTTTAGTTTTGAATCCAACTAAATTATTTTAACTGAATTGCAAATTAAATTTAAAGTATCACAAGAGTCAAAGAATCAACCACTAGTTCAGGTTTTACTGAGAATCAGGAGGCATGAAATACAAAGATTTAATATCCAATTTGCCATTCTTATTTATAATTATTATATTAAAAATACATGTTAAAAATATTTTTGTGGAAGGAAGGAAGGAAGGTTATTTATATATAAAATTAAAGAAAATTACATAAAACATATTTTTTTCAAAAATGTCAATCCACACACACTAGTTGTAGGCATCATCTGGCTCAGCTTTAGTATACTCCCCGCGGAGTTGGACGTTCATATTTTTTTTACAGAAAGACCTTGATGTGGTAAGACTTGCACTAAAATATTTTACTCCGAATTCTAATACTTTTCGAGAAATAATTTTTTGAAATTCGCAAATTTTCACTACTTTTTACCATTTCTTACGACATTTGCCATAGATTACAGACTCGTTGACGTTTAGTTGCCGTACTGAAGTTTCGTTTTACGTATTATAATCTGTTCCAAACATAGAAAGTATCACAAAATGTTAATAATCGAGTAGTAATCATATTATTCAAACCATAAAAAATATCTATCATTGCATTTAGTAGACATATTAGTATATTTTTTCTGTACATGGACGTTTTTTATAATAATTCGAATAAAACATCGAGTTTTATGTGTACCGATTATTGGAAAAACGGAACGCGTGCGTTGGCGCCAAAGTGTCCAAATGACATTACTGAATTCAAATCTATGAGTCATCGTTTTACGCGCTTTTCAGTTGAGAACATATTTATTCTGCACCACGCCCGCTCATGCAAGAGCGAGCGAAGCGAGCTCGGGACTGGGGGCACTCCGACTCGGATAGTTTAGGTTAGAAGAGGATGGCGGGGTCTGAAAGACCCCGCCATCCTCTTCGTGGTTATTTCCTTTTTATACCACCCAGAAATAAGGAGCCCCGCGAAGCGGGGCTCCGTCGACCGGGCCTTGAAGGGGTGAGAGGGAGAGAACCCATATCTGTAACATAATCCAGTCAGAGTTGGGTAGGCCTAGGTGAGTATGGGTAAATTCCGAATTATTCAGCGAAACGCAGGTCGAGTAGGCGAAGGTTCATTCAGGGGTAACGAAGCGAGTCTTCTGGCGTAGCCCATTCTAATTAAGAAATTAACCTTTTCCACTACCTAAAACAACAGGTATAAAGGTTATCAGAGTTAAGCAGGAATTTCGGTAAAACTAACCTCAAAATTTTAAAAAATTAATATCTCGAAAACTACTAAAATTCGGAACGTCTTACTTGAAGGGGGGTATATCCCCTCCCACCCCCTCCCCCTCCCCTCCCCCCCCGTCGCGGGGAGTATACTAAAACTCAATCCTAACCTCAAAATTTTAAAAAATTAATATCTCGAAAACTATCAAAATTCGGAACGTCTTACTTGGAGGGGGGGCTTATCCCCTCCCCCCTCCCCTCCCCCCTCCGTCGCGGGGAGTATACTAAAGCCCAGCCCATCATCTTATTGTAGAAATCATAATAACTAATATAGAATTTATTTTTCTTCTGTTAAACTTATTTAAGTAGGTTCTTTACAGTAAATACACTATCTAAATATTTTACAAAGTTATTTGGAGTAGGTCTGGCCAATGGAGATAGCCAACTAAAATCAACAGTCTTCAAGGTATCTTCCAATGTATCACATGTACAATAATAAAGATTTCCAGACATGTGTAGTTGCTCAGCCAATTCCATTTGATGGTTATCCATTAAATCTTCATTTATTACAACTAAAAGTGGTTTGTTTGCCTCTAACGCTTCTAAGCAACTTCCTGCTCCAGCATGACTTATAACTAAATCAGCGCTTCTCATATCTTCTTTTAATGAATCTTTGAACCTGTACAGCTCAAACTTAATGCCTTCTTTCTCATATAAACCCGGCTCATAGTCACTGTTTCCTATTTGAAAGGTTATCTCTTTGCAGCCAAGTTTTTTTAAAGCGCGCAGAACTTCTGGTATTTGAATGCATTTGCATAGTAGGTCGAATCGTGTTGTTCCTACTGTTATGAAACATTTCTTGTATTCGTGTTGAGTTTTCATTTTTCATGAGTTTTTATTTAACAGCAAGAAATCAAAGAAACACGTAGACGTAAACAAAAAACCGCAAATGACATTGACAGCTGACACCGTTGTTGTCAACATGACAATGATATGACATTGATATATTAACGTTCAGAAACTTTTTTGAAAACGTTTTTTGGGCTTAAGTTCGTTATACACGACTCCAGTTCGACCCTGTATGTATCTAGCATGCGCACTACGAGCAAAATTGTCTACCCGTTATCTTTCTCTGTCTACCGAACATAATCAAAGCTACCGAAGCTAACATGGTTACTTGTCTCGT
Source organism: Erebia aethiops (assembly GCA_923060345.2). Classification (NCBI taxonomy): domain Eukaryota; kingdom Metazoa; phylum Arthropoda; class Insecta; order Lepidoptera; family Nymphalidae; genus Erebia; species Erebia aethiops. Next base: position 21,493,196 of record OV281087.1, read on the forward strand.
TACTTCAAAAGTAGAGATAAATGTAATGAATATTTGTAATCTGTGGTATTTTTCTCTACGAACCTTTACAAGTCGACTATTTTTTTCTTGTATTATACCGCATTTTGTGCATGATATGGTAAATGAAAAAATTGCCAACAACGACTGATGAACTGAAAGTTTCGTTCTTATAGGCCGAGCCATTTAAGAGAAAAAGCCTTCTTGCTCTTTTATTCTTCATGACTTTGGAATTTTTTTCTATCGAGAAAATTTCGTCCAATCATGTTTTCCTGTGATCCAATACTTGAAAATATAATGAATTATAGTATATATTAATTTCAAATTTTTCGATCCACGCGTTACAAACTTATATCGATTTTAGAATCGACGGAAACGGAGAGAGCGGCGTTAACGGAGGTCCCGGATTCGATCCCCGGCAAGGTCAATTTGGAAATTTATAATTTCTGAATTTTCCCTGGTATGGCCTGGTGGGAGGCTTCGGCCGTGGCTAGTTACCACCCTACCGGCAAAGACGTCCCGCCAAGCGATTTAGCGTTCCGGTACGATGCCGTGTAGAAACCGAAGGGGAATGGGTTTAATATAACTGCCATGCCCCTAACAGGTTAGCCCGCTACCATCTTAGACTGCATCATCACTTACCATCAGGTTAGATCGCAGTCAAGGGCTAGCTTGTAGTGGAAAAAAAAATTGAGGGAAGCGATATAAATAAATCTAAGTCGAAATAGGTACTTTAGGAAGCCTGTCGATAAAAATGAAATGAAATGATAATAATATTATACCGAATGACGGGTAAATTAAGCCGCGTAATGAAAGCGGCCAAGAGTGTGCCACTTTACTAATTCTTGCAACTGAATTTTTTATGCGCATGACCTTTCACGGACAGCTCCAAGAAACAGGGGTGTTTTAATTATTTTTGTGTATCTTTTTTTGAAGTGAAACTTCTGCCGTGTGAATTGCACACACACACACACTTTTTTCAGTATTTTCGTCGTAGTTAGAACCGATAGACTATAGACTGTGCTCTGACTGCTTGCTTTAAAAGTTACAATTATCTAAGTACCTATTCATTTTTCAACCTATGCTTAGGAGTTGGGACCCACGGCCTCAACGCCTCATCCGGTCTTTGTTTTTGTATTGACTTGTCTTTTACTTGTATGATTTTCATTTCTTAATAATCCATACTAATATATTAAATGCGAAAGTGTGTCTGTCTGTCGGTCTAATCTGTCTGTCTGTCTCTTACGCTTTCACGGCTCATCTGTTCAACCTAGGTATAGGGATAGTTTGTTACCTGGGGAAGGACATAGGCTCCTTTTAATCCGCGAAAATTAAAGAGTTCCCGCGGGAATCAAAAATCCTTAATACACGCGGACGAAGTCGCGGTCGCTAGATGATCTAACTAGTAATAAATAAAGACATTTCTTGGTGCAGTGTTGAGCACTGCGTTCCGATCGAGCACGACCATAAGACCGCACAGTGGAATGAAATGAAATGGAATGGAATGGAAATACACAATAGGCAATTGGATCGCAAAATAGGCAGCCCAATTTGAAGATAAGTATATCATGTGTACATATCTTCGAGCAAAATGCAAATTATACCGCCATGGGGGTATCTACACACGGCTCTGCTAAGAACTTTTCCATTGACTATTTCAAGTATAAGTACCTCCGTATCGTGTTCAGATTGATCTGTTTTGCGATTACCTAAAAAAAAAACCTTGAACATCCCGTATAAAATCCTCTAAAAACTACTTAACAAAAGCTCAGTCTGCCATTCACGCGACCTCCCATGAAATGTTAACATGGCCCACCTGAGCTCCCATTTCCAATACTTCTAATTAAACGTTAAATAAATAAACAGCTTTTGATTAGAAATATTACGGTTTTTTACTCGAATTATGACTAGAACTTCAAACAAAGTGTCGAAAGGTTGTGGAGCTTTCGCACGGAAAAATGAAATTATGGACTTTTCTAATTGCGTTTGGTTTGTTCGGGTACGGGATGGCGGAAGATTTTCCGTCTTTGATCACGGCGAACGCTTCTATTGGTAAGAATATTTAGAATTACGTACGCGTGCCTAGATACCTTTTTTTATATCAAAGCGTTTGACGTCAATCATGCTTAATTCAAAGCAATAATGAGGTCTAGGATGGAGCGCGCTTGCCTAGTAGATGCCTATTCACTCTTGCCTTGAAGGTACTTAAGTTATGTGTCAGGGAATACATGCGCTGGAAGGGTATTCCACATCCTGGCGCTTCGAATCACAAAAGTAGAGCAGAACCGTTTCGTTCGAGCAGAAACACCTATTAGAGTGTTTGTGGTCCTGTGGGAACTCTTTGAATTTCTGGGATGAAAAGTAGCCTATGTTCTTCCTCGGGATGCATCTATTTCTGTACCAAGTTCCGTCAAAATCGGTTGAACAGATTGGCCGTGAAAGCATAGCAGACAGACAAACGGACATCACACACTTTCGCATTTATAGCAATTAAAGTATAAGAAAAAGTATGGACATATTAGTATTTAAGTATTACGTGTACGTAAATACTTTCTGATGTTCATGTAAACTTAGCTAAACAGCATCTTGATCTGAAATCCTGACTTTAATTTAACCTGGATCCCATCAATACAGCCGTGGTGCTGGACCAGCAGTTCCTGGGTGAGGAATACCAGACAGTGCTTGATCAACTGAAGGACTACATCAAGGAGTTGACGCGAATCGAACTCAAGCACGGCGGAGTTAATGTGCATTATTTCTCCTGGACGGCCATTAGTCTGAAAAGAGGTGAGAGAAATCTGAATTTCCTACATTCTGAGAAGGCAGGCACAAGGTTTGGCAGTGGCTATAAGGACTGACAACCACTAGGTTCTTACTCCTTCAATCGTCAAGCTATCTTTACTGATTCGAGGAAATGAGTCAATAAATTAATTAGTCTTCGGAACTTGCATCTGAATCAAACACGAAATCTGAGTCCAGAGGGGGCGAAAATTTTGGGGGGCCTTATCATTACTAACAATTAACTTATTAGTTACTGACTTTGTTGCCTCAATATCCCAAGAACATTATTTGATTTTTGAAGCCAACTCCAAACATTAGAAACGTAGCTAAGTGATGCGTTGCTACATGTTTACCGGGACTTTTGAGGGCTTGCAGGTCTTTTACTCTTTTCAAACCAACGAGGAAACCTGAGCTGCGATGGAATGGGGCGCTGTTAAGAATGTGTTATTCGTTTTAGGTTTTCTAGCTGTCTTCAGTGTGGCCTCATGCGAAGACACCTGGTCATTATTCGCAAGGACCGAAGAGGAGCAGCTGTTGCTATTCGCGTTGACAGAAGTGGACTGCCCCCGTCTGCCGTCAGACTCTGCTATTACAGTGACGTTTGCGGAAGCCGGGCAAGAACTACCACAGATATTCCTGGATTTCAGGACACGGAAGGCCTTCCGTTGGAAATCTGCGATTATTCTGCATGATGATACATTGAGTAAGAAGATGTTTTTAGTTAGGTACCCAAACCTTGAGTAGCATTTTATTGACGACCTCCTTGACGCAATGATGAATGCTGAGGTACGACCTCCCTAGTGCAGTGGTGAGCGCTGCAGTGGTCTTAATAAATGGGAGGTAGGTAGGTACTGGGTTTTGATGGGAAGGGATCTAGTGCTAAGCGATTTCATACCGTTGCAATGCCGTGTGGAAGTCTTTAAGGAGTGTAGGTTTAGGTACAATATTCCCTTATGTACGAGTGTAAACATTTTCCTTCGAGGTTAATCCGCTTCCATCTAAGGCCCATATTAATAATTATGTTTCGTCGCTTTATTCTTCAGATTTAATTTAAACAGGTAGTTTCTCAACCTACTTTTACACACAACTACGCTTTAGAGACCATTATTTTGGTATAAAGACAAAATTCTTCCACCAAGTGATCCCTACCTGTTTACCTAACACGTTCACATGTATCGATAAATTTTACATTTTACAAGTTGCTGATTGAGTTGGATTGAGTTTTCATAGTCGATAGTTTTGATGGGCATAATGACATTTTCAGATCGTGACATGCTTTCGCGCGTGGTGAAGTCTCTGTCTTCCGAGATAAACGACGAGGACGTGACCTCCGTGTCTGTGTCGGTGTACAAGATGAGGTACGAGGTTAACGAGTATCTGAGGCGCAAGGAGGTCCACAGATTGTTGACTAAGCTGCCCGTTAAATATATTGGTGAGGAAGCGTTCCGGTACAATGCCGTGTAGTGTAAAAACTGATAAGGGGTATGGGTTTAATACAACTGCCATACCCCTAACATTTTAGCCCGCTACCGTCTTGACTACATCACCCTGATCTATGGCGTGCATGTCCAAGAGGCAGCAAATCACTACTTAAAAAAAAATAGGCTAGCGCTTGGCTGCAATCAGACTTGCTCGCAAGTGGTGATGTTGCCTAAGGTGGACCGCGCCTAGAAGATGCCTATTCACTCTTGATTTGAAGGTACCTATATTAAAAGAGGAGGGGAAAACAGAAGCCGGCATTACATATCCTATCGGTTCGAATTAGATACGAGGAAGTAAATCGCTTCGTATGAGCCCGCGGAGTTTCGTCTGCGTAAGGGTGCAGACCTTGTCGATGCCTTGCGGTTCGATGGTAAAAAGGTGACGGAGGAACCAGATCGAATAGTTCTTGAGCACACTCTCCGAAATATATCCTTACTTACCCTATCCCTAGTTGAAACAGCTCCATGCTTATTTTTCTCTATGACCTGCTAGTAACTAACTAGTGCCTGCATATGAAATGCCTACCCAGGCTTCAGATCCTGTGCACGCCATTGATCCTTACCAACAGATGATATCGCAGTCAAGGGCCAAATTGTTAAAAATAACCTATTTTATGTTCTAGGAGAAAACTTTGTGGCAATAGTGACAACGAATGTGTTGAGCACTCTAATGGAGACCGCCCGCAATCTCCTCATGTCACACACACAGGCGCAGTGGCTGTACGTGGTATCGGACACACACAGGCACGCGGGGAGCATGCGCAATGTGATCAGCGACCTGTATGAGGGCGAGAACATTGCTTATGTGTTCAATGCCACTGACGATGATGAGAATTGTAAGGTGAGGAGGGAATCTGTGAGAAAATCGTATAAGTCTGACAAACTTATCCGACCCGGTGACAGCGTCGCTAGTGTATATGAAAAATAATAAAATATAAACAAAAACTAAACTACCTATTTTTATTGTTGCACAGAACGGACTTCTGTGCTACGCCCAAGAATTGATGGATGCCTTCATTTCCGCTCTGGACGCAGCAGTTCAGGAAGAGTTCGACGTGGCCGCCCAGGTGTCTGACGAGGAGTGGGAAGCTATAAGACCAACGAAACTACAGCGTAGAGACACATTGCTCAAGCATATGCAGGTAGTTTTGCAAAATTCAATATTACCTCCTCCTCCTTGCTCCTCTCGCCAAAGGTTGTCTGTGAGAGATCACTCTAGTGATAAGACCGCCTTTGCAAGCTTTGATTATGTTTATTACTTGTAACCCATTTCCTGGTTTTTCAATAAAGTAAATAAAATAAATAAATAAATTATTTAATCGTCTGTCAGTCATCTTATTTCGATCTCGGGACCGGGAGCGGAACCATGGACGTGACGGGGGATACTGGCAGAATTTTCAATACAAAATTCTGTCACTCTAATGCCAAATTTGTATGCAGTTTCCTGCTTTTAGTGAGAGTACCTTACCTCGTATATCACGTCGATCCGTTGCTCCGTTGCTCCGTTGCGGCGTGATTGAAGGACAAACCAACAAACAAACACACTATCGCATTTATAATTTTAGTATGAAGTATGATATGATACGCTATTCTTTTATGGTTTGCTCTGCAGCAATTCATATCGCTCAAGAGCGTGTGCGGTAACTGTTCCACGTGGCAAGTGAAGGCGGGAGATACGTGGGGCGCCACGTACCGGGGACCAGGTCTGCAGCAAATGCCCAAGAGGAACAAGACAGGTGCAGCCAAACGTGCCGAAATCAACCATACGGAGCTACTACATGTAAGTGATCCATACTAATATTATAAACTAGATGATGCCCGCGACTTCGTCCGTATAGATAAAGCTTTTTTGATTCCCGGAGAAACACCTTGATTAGCCGGGACAAAAGTAGCGTAGCCTTCCCCGAGATGAAACCTACATCTATACCAAATGTCATCAAAATCGACTCTTTAATTTTCCGGGATAAAAAGTATATGAATGAATGAATGAATGAATTTATTTATTACCAGACAACAAAAGTCCATAATGGTTAGTAAAGACTTATCCTATGTTAGTAATTCCAATAAGTTATATAATAAATAATAATAAACAATATGTGTTAGTATGACTTATTCTATGTTAGTTAATATAATTAATACACTTACATACTAAGGCTGACATCCAGTGCGCTTTGAAAGCGCTGTCCTGTCTGTCAGCTATCACCTTCAGAATAATATTGGAACTACTCTCCAATCTACTCTTGGTTGAGGCGATCCTCTTTCGTATGATTGCGTAAAAACCGTCCACACGATTTTCCTATCCTGTCCTTCCCCGGGATACAACCTACGCCTGTACCAATTTTCTTTAAAATCGGTTGAACAGATGGGCCGTGAAAGCGTAGCAGACAGACAGACAGAGTGACGGACAGACACACTTTCGCATTTATAATATTAGTATGGATGGATAAATAAAGTTTCGATGGATGTTTGTTAATCAATCACGCCAAAACAGCTGAACGGATCTGGACGACATTTGGCACAGATATAGATTATAGTCTGGAATAACACACAGGCTTTTTATACCGGAAAATTAAATAGTTCCCACGGAACCAAAACAACTTCAATCGAAGTTAAAGTCGGTGTTTCATAATAAAACCATTTGATTTTATTATGAAACACCGACGCGTCGACCGACGGATCACGCGTATCACTTCGTGAAAAATTTAAAGAGATTGGTATACCTACTTACGGTGCCTTCAAAATACATTTACAATAACATAGTCTTTGTCAGGCGGAACATTAATCTTTATAAGCAAATAACTGATACTCACAATCGATTTACTAGAAACCGCCATAAGCTTGTAACAGCGTCATATCGTGTGCGCAATCCTTTGTGGGGTCGAGTGTACGCTTTTATAACATGGTTCCCAAAGAGTTTCTAGATTTGCCATTTCATAAATTTAAAGACTGTGTTTTAAACAGCATTTGTTATGTCGACGTTATTACACTATCGATGATTTTATGAATGACCAAGTTGCATGGAAGCAACCGGGCTCGCATCCAATGACCCACAAGTCAGTGTAATACTTGTAACGTAATGTATGTGTTGTATTGTTACATAATGTAACCTTTTCTTTTTTGAGAAAAGAGCAACTGCTGAGTTTTTTGCCGGCTTTTCTCAGTACAATAGTTTTCCGAACCGGTGGTAGAGTCTTGAAGTATCGTAAGTGTCACAAGTTGTCCTACATGAAATAAATAAATCATTTATCATATTTTATATTTTCAGGTGGGTGTTTGGCGACCTATTGATGGATTCAAATTTGACGACGTGCTCTTTCCTCATGTCGAACACGGATTCAGAGGGAGGGAACTCCCTATGATAACATATCATGTAAGCCGTAAATACAGAGTGAATGGATACACTTTTATTGTACATCATAAAGGAAAATATAGATACATCAATAAAATATTGTAATCTTAGTTAAAACAAAGTAAGTAGGTATACACTTTGGAAGAGATCGCTATGTCCAGCGAATGAATAAATGATTTTTCTTTCTTTGTTCTTTCTTTCTATAGCGATCTCTTCCAGGCAACCGATCTCTTGGATATGACCTTCCTGTTGCAGTGGTGAGTTCTGTGGTCTTATACATTTACACTGCATTCAACTCGCGCGTGAACTGTAGGTACATATATTACATATGTCACCGTAAAATTGCAAAATCCGTTAGATGGTAATCTAACTAGTGAAATTGTAAACTGTCGACAGAATACAATTTAACGGATTATTTTTCGGTAGATTGTAATCTGTTAGGTATATTAACCCACTAAAACCTGATTATTTATGTCGAACCCATTGATGTAGAATTTTTTTAGTACCTCGAACCCTAACCTAACCTGTAAGAAAGAGACAAGAAAACGTAAGTACAATGAATATTTCAAAAATTGACACAGAACATTGAACGGTTCACGATCTGTCGACCTAGTTAGATGACAATCGAAAGGTTTTTGCCATAGACATAGGATTTTTTCGCTATGGTTTTTGCAATCTTACGGAGACATATACGACGATAGAGTCCGAATAAAGTACTTACGTGTATAATCACGTCGTATGTCTATTTAGCGCCATCTATTGTATCATATTATGTGTAGATCGCAAGCCACGACTACTCCGCCAAGAGTGAACGAATGAGAAGAATAATTATCATATACGTAGCATGTGTGAGTAAAAACAGACCGCACATTTTTGTATTTTTTTTGTGGTATGTCATTTGGGAACTGTTTACAGAATCCCCCGTGGACAATCCTGCACCAAAACGCCTCTGGTGCCATCATAAATCGTAGTGGCTTGCTGTTCGACATTGTTCATCAGCTGGCCAAAAATAAAAATTTCACGTAAGCACTTTTTTATTAAGTAAGTACCTATTAGCTAATAATGCCCGTGACTTCGTCCGCGTGGATTAAGTTTTTTGAAGTGAAAACTTCTTTAGCTCCGTTTAGCACTTTCTGGTAGGGGATAAACTTGTGGATTCGCGTCACCGACACCGACACCGTCAAAGCGTTGTTACGGAGACAAAAGGTCTTAAATATAAATATACTACATTCGTAATTAAACGCCTTAGTTTTAAGGTATTTTATTTTAATTATTTCAACTTTTTTTTAAATTAAATTATTAAAAAAATATATTTAAATATTTGTTTTCACTTCTATCCCTATGACTGTAATTTTATTTTTAATTCCCGGCGAAACACCTTAATTTGCCGGGATAAAAAGTAGCCTATGTCCTTCTCCGAGATGAAATTCCTACATCCATACCAAAATTTCATCAAAATCGGTTGAAAAGATGGCGTGGCGATGGTGGTGTTGGTGGTGCGATGGCCGTGGCGTGTGGAAGACCCTACAATTATAGAATAGAATATAATATAATTATCTATACCATATACTTATTATAAAGAGGTAAAGTTTGTGAGTTTGTGAGGTTGTAGGGGGTAATCTCTGGATCTACTGAACCGATTTTGAAAGTTCCGGTACCAATAGAAAGCCACATTATTTGTGAGTGTCATAGGCTATAGGCGGTACATTGGTTCTATGTATTGGTTCTATATAAGAATTATGTTTATTTCAGAATCCGGTTACTTCTTCCTGATAACATCAGACATAGCAGTTCTAACGAAACAGCGAGAGACGTGCGTATTTATATTTTATTGAACTGAAACTTCTTTCGAATTGTTGTGATTTGAAAATTCGATGAAATGAAAATGCGACACCAAAAAGAGGCAAACATATTCGTAATAGGATTTAGCCTGCGAGAGAATGAGATAGAATAAAAGTTATATTTATCTCATTCTCTCTTAGGCTACTTTTCTGAAGTTTCACTTCTGTCGTGTGTGAATTGCACACACACACTTTTTATGACTGTTTAGTTTTTTATTGAATATCTATATGTTTATTAAACCTATCCTATACCTGTTTATTAAAATTACTTACGTTAGCACTTTACTTACCTACTTATCCTAAGCTATGTATTCGATAAATTCCTTAAGGATCGTCTCAGAAAAATTTACATGAATTTACAAGATAATGTAAAATTACTAAGAGCTTTTGAGAGCTTTATGACGAATTTCCTACCAAAATACATTTTACGGGAAAAGGAGGACATTTTCAATTCGGCGCTTATACCTATTAGTGATGTGCTGACTGCTGGATATCCGTATCCGTATCCGCGGATATCCGCGGGTGAAGAAAGATCCGAATCAAATCAAGTCAAATATTTTTTATTCAAATAAACTTTTACAAGTACTTTTGAATCGTCAAGTGAATCTACCACTCCGTGTCCGTATCCATTACTTTTTTGACAGATTTTTTTACGGATCTTTTACCTTATTAATTTCCAATACAAAGATGAAATTCTGTATTTAGGTGATTAGGTAGCAATGAAAAACTATTAAATTCCATTCAGATTATTTTTTTATTTCTTAAAATCAAACATTTGGCACCTATATATTGCAAAGTGCAAACATTTATCGTAGTGACGACAAGGTCACGCGCACCGACACCGACATCCGCGGATCTTGACACCAAATATCTGTATCCGGATCCGTATCCACGGATATGCATTTTTAACGATTCGGCACATCACTACTACCTATATATATATTTTTTAAATATTTATTTCGTCATCATTTCAATTTATGTCCGATTCACTACTGAGTACGAATCTCTTCTCGGAATGAGGAGGGGTTTAGCCATAGTCCACCACGCTGGCCAAGTAAGGATTGGCAGACTTGACAAACCTTTGAGCACATCATTAAGTACTCTCTCTCTGTTTGACTTATAGGTATTTATCGAAAAAATAGTTAAGTTTCTTAGGCTATTTCATTGTATTTCCAAAGATGTCGTCAAGCTCAATTTCCATGCTGACCATGACAGCCATCTCAAAAGGGCGAGCTGCGCTTGCAGTGGCGGTGTTCACAGTTATCTCTGACCATATGCAAGGTACATAATCTATACTTTTTTTTTTTATCCACTACAAGCTAGCCCTTGACTGCGATCACACCTGATGGTAAGTGATGATGCAGTCTAAGATGGTAGCGGGCTAACCTGTTAGGGGCATGGCAGTTATATTAAACCCACACCCCTTCGGTTTCTACCCGGCATCGTACCGGAACGCTAAATCGCTTGGCGGCACGTCTTTGCCGGTAGGGTGGTAACTAGCCACGGCCGAAGAATCCCACCTGGAAAACTACTACAAATTATAATTATAATTATAATTTAATTAATTTTAAATTATAATTTCGAATTTATACTAGTATAAATTCGAAAGTTTGGATGGATGGATGAACGAATGGATGAATGGATGTTTGTTACTCAATCATGACAGAACGGCTGAACGGATCTGGATGAAATTTGGCACAGATATATCTTAGATCTCTGGTTTGTCTGTTTATATCTATAGTCTGGAATAACATAGGCTACTTTTTATCCCGGAAAATTGAAGAGTTAGATGAGGAGCCAAATAACCTCAATCCACGTGGATGAAGTCGCGGGCATTAGCTAGTGATTCGTTATCAAATATAGCTGTATGGTTTTAATAGGTGTTTCATTGTCAGGGAGGCAGTAGCTAATGCCCACGACCGTGTGACGTCCGTGTTTTTTAAAAAACGGAGAAAGCTTTGATTCCTCTGAATGAAATGTGGCCTTTATTTCACTCTCCAGGCAAAAATCTACATCGATCTGTGGTTTTGTTGCAGCGTAATCGAAGGACAAACCAACAAACAAACACTTTTGCATTTATAACATTGGTACCTATGATGCTATTCAAAAATGGTTTACATTCAATCAATACAAAAAAATTGTAAAATATGCTTGAGCAAACGAGTAGGCGGGTCATCGGGCCTGATGTTAAATGATTACCGCCATCCATGAACATTTGCAGTACCAGGCCTCCCACTCTCTAATTCAGTGGCTATCAAAAAATGAGATTTTTGACAGATTTGGGGCAGAGAGAGCCACTGAAATTTATTTTATATCCATTGAAGGTTTGCTATTAAATGTTAATGGATAAAAAGTATATATGTCAGTGACTTTTATTCTTTGATAGCACTCTGAGTTAGAGAATAGGGCTGCAGAGCTGAGGAACTGCCAAGCGCTACCCGCTTTCAAGGAATTTGTACCGTTTATTTCGTAACGTCTTGGTGGTCTTTGTTTATGAAGCAATGGCATTACTCTCAAACAGAATATAAACTTGCAGATTCCATGGGACCAAGAAAGCTCAAATCGGTGCAATTATTATATTAACGGTGAATGGCTTTTGTCCGTATTACCAAATTGTCCTGTTTGTTCAGGAATAAACTACACACTGCCGGTCAGTACGCAGCCGTACTCCTTCATCGTCGCTCGACCCGGAGAGATGAGTCGAGCGCTTTTATTTCTACTGCCTTTCACTACTGACGTATGTATTTTTAAATATTGATTAGAAGCAGGCGTTATTTTGCGGAAGTCCATGATAATGAAGGAACCAGAAGTTTAATTCGCTATAATCCGCGACAATAGATCTATGTGGTACAGTGTGTACTTATTGCCCGCGATATTCACCACACCACAGAAATACCCCCAAACTATTTTCAATGTACGTTTCACTCCGATACCGGAGCATCTTCAGGAGATGTTGAATAGACAATGCACGATTGTAAAGTCCTACAATCGTGCATTGTCGAGTCAACATCTCCTGAAGATGCTTATGAGCACGGAATCCTAATTAACGATTTTCGGATTTTTTCTTATACTTGTGCTGTGTGGCCTCACTTCTTGCCAAATTTCATGATTCTAGGTCAACGGGAAGTACCCTATAGGTTTTGATTTATTAGCGAGTATTAAAATATGCAAAATGTACGGCATAAAGGGACGTATCTCATGATTGCGTTGACTTAGCTTGATTTTTTACAGATCCAAGGGACCTTAGACCTAAGTATTTGATATTAATTTCAACTTGATACTGGATTCCCAAGAAAATGGTGGTTGACAGACAAACAGACGGTCAACGAAGTTATAACGACCCACGATCTTATAGAGGATCCTTTTTTCCTCTTGAGGTACGGAAGCCTAAATATTAATCAGGCTACTTTCTCTACAGACCTGGCTCTGCCTGGGCTTCGCAGTAATACTAATGGGTCCAGTGCTGTACGTGGTGCATCGCTTGAGCCCCTACTATGAGGCGATGGAGATGTCCCGCGCGGGAGGCCTTTCCACCATACACAACTGCCTGTGGTATATCTATGGAGCTTTGCTGCAGCAAGGTAGATCCTTTAGGCTGGTTGGCAGGGCAATGCGTATGTTTATAACTATAAATTTAATATGGTTGTAACTTACTAGTTTTGTCAGAAATATATGTCCGAATAGTTTCATGCATAGTGACATAGGGAGACGACATAATACCACCTCCTCCTCCACCTCAACACCCTTAAATACACATACACAACCATGAGGTCATTTGTTTATTTTTGAAGTGAAGCTTCTTAGCCGCGTTGAGCACTTTTTGGTAGGGGGTAAATTGGAAATTCGCGTCACCGACATGCTTGCGAATAGCGACATGCTCGCGTCGTTACGAAGACAAAAGATCTTAATAATAAACTTCAATACTTAGTATTAAGGTTTATATTATAAGTATTTATAAAAATAATTAAAATATATTCGTTTTCACTTCTGTCGGCATTCCCTATGACTGCCATTTTTTTTTAAATTTCATGGTCATTTTTTATTTTTTATTTATTTGTAATCAACAGTGTTTTACAATTACTAAAATAAGGTCAAAAAAGATTACAAAATTAATTTTTTTTTAAATAATATAGTCCGAAATGCTGACTAAGAGTGCTGAATAGGTCGACTTCACACACGGCACACCTTTAACATTGAAGGAACTCTGAGCTATACAGATTTCCTCATGATGTTTGATATCAAGTGATATTTAAATACTTTCTTGAAATATCCGAGAAGTGTCCGATTGAATCCCAGACTCCTAAAGAACGGACTAGGAAGTTTTGGCCTTACCATTATTTTACAAAAAGCAAAAATACTCAATAGTATCTCTTATAGGACATATAGGTGTCTCATAGTATAAAGTACGTCTAGTTCTGCAGATACATCCATCTTCTTCGAGATCTTTCTTTGGGTCGTTTCTGTTGTGGTATCCATTGTGTCATCACTTTTGGCTGCTTGGCAACATCCTTGGTCTATCTAACAGGTGGCATGTACCTGCCCCGCGCCGACAGCGGGCGCCTGGTGGTGGGCACGTGGTGGCTGGTGGTGCCACGCACACAGTTTTCCACAGTTTTTCTCCACCTGGCTCTATCCTTAGCCTCCTTCTTCCATGAAGGTTTCCAAGTTTCTGCAGATACATCCATCTTCTTCGAGATCTTTCTTTGGGTCGTTTCTGTTGTGGTATCCATTGTGTCATCACTTTTGGCTGCTTGGCAACATCCTTGGTCTATCTAACAGGTGGCATGTACCTGCCCCGCGCCGACAGCGGGCGCCTGGTGGTGGGCACGTGGTGGCTGGTGGTGCCACGCACACAGTTTTCCACAGTTTTTCTCCACCTGGCTCTATCCTTAGCCTCCTTCTTCCATGAAGGTTTCCAAGTTTCTGCAGATACATCCATCTTCTTCGAGATCTTTCTTTGGGTCGTTTCTGTTGTGGTATCCATTGTGTCATCACTTTTGGCTGCTTGGCAACATCCTTGGTCTATCTAACAGGTGGCATGTACTTGCCCCGCGCCGACAGCGGGCGCCTGGTGGTGGGCACGTGGTGGATAGTGGTGCTGGTGGTGGTGACCACGTACTCCGGCAACTTGGTCGCCTTCCTCACCTTCCCCAAGTTCGAGCTGCCCGTCACCAGCGTGGCCGAGCTGCTGCAGACCAAGGGCTACACATGGTCTATCAAACAGGGCTCCTTTTTGGAAACTCAGCTGAAGGTATGTTTTTATTTCCTGAAATAAGATCATTACTATATATAAATTATGGAACTAGCTACCATCTTTTGTGTTCCCTCATGATTATAATATGGGGCTCTTCAAAAGGGCGGATAAACTTTCTCAAAAGTCGGCAAAGCATTGGCGGTTACTCTGGGGCTGCAAATATTCATGGGCGGCGGTAATCACTTAACATGCCTGCTCGTTTGCTCGCTATATATATTATTTAAAAAAAACTACAGTCTCTTAAGGAAGGAAAAGGTGAGTGACTGACAGATTAAACTATCAACGGACGGTTAAAATTTGGCATACTGATATCTTTTATGACGACCTAGGCATTCGTTAAGAAATGATTTTTGAAAATTCAACCTCTAAAGGGCTGAAATTATGGTTTGAAATTTGTATGAAACTCGAACTCAACGTAAGCGAATCTGCGGACGAAAGCTACTATGATATGACATGATACTATGATATGATATACTAGTATGAGATAAGTACGTTCTTTCTTATCAGTCGGTCTAGACAGAACAATGTTGCGGGGTGACAGCGACGAAACGGAGGAAAGTGGAAGAATTTTTAATAGAAAATGTTTTCACTCTAACGTCGTATGCAGTTTCCTACCTCTAAAGGGTTGAGAGCTATGATATTTTTTGAGAGATATATTTTTCGCTTATTTTTCTTCAAGAATATTATGAAGAACACTTCCTCCTAAGGTTTCAATATTTTCCTTCAGTTCCGCTTGAAGCAAGTGATATTTAATATCTTAAGACGCAGATAACACCGAAAAGTCAAATGCATGCGCAGGAATCCCGCAACCTCTTATGTGTGGGAAGCCGGGTGTAAACCATCTATCATTATCGGCTATCACTGCTTCTCATATTACAGAATTCGGACGAGCCAAAATACGTGTCCCTGCTGAAAGGAGCGGAGATAACGTCTGCTACAGGCGGCGTGGAAGGCAACATGGCTGCCAGCTCTGGTGAGAATTGGCTCTCTCCTTTGCGTCGTCTTCCTTCATTACTGAGGGTTGAGACCCCTGAACATTAATCAAATAATGGTAGGAGTCTTCTTGGGATTATAACAATGCGGTGGGTTCCCACGTCCTTCCGCATGTTGAATTGGGTATTTCATAACCAATTAGTCAAAACAGCAACTCTTTTTCAAACGTATGAAGAATGAAACGATTTTGTATGAAATACTGAATAGTGACGTCATTAAAGTTCGACGCACTTTTTTTATTTTAATCGATAATTTAAAATGGTTATTCAACATAATTAATATCCCAAGAAAACTCCTACCATTATGTGATTAATGGAATGGGGTCACGACCCTCAGTAAAGAGGAATACGACGCAGAGAGAGAGATTCAACATAATACTAACAGGGGACGCGGATAAATTACGACTTTTTGGAGATCCTCTATTAAATAATCACTCAAAATTATTTATTTGACTAGTAGTCAAATACCCAGTTGTTTTATTCTTCCAACCAACAACTTGTGACGAGAAAAGTTGTAAAAGTATTATCGGACGGACGTCACGATTGGAAGTTTCAAGGAGAAATATTTATTTGCCACTTTCAGAGGCACCAAATGGTGGCCTGAACGAACTTTCGCTAGATTTCTCCCTAGCAAAATCCAGGGTTTAACCCAATTCAGATGCTATTTGGATAATAAAAATAGGTTTACCTCTTACCCCCCCCCCCCCCCCCCCCCCCCCTCGAGAGAAAAGGATAGAATGCTAACGGGAGAACAGGATAAAAGGATGTCATCCTAATAGCATCTGGATATGATAGTAATTTCTAATTTGGCCTTGCGGATTGTCATTCTAACCACCACTGTAATCACATCTCGGATCTCAAACTTAATTGAATAAAAATTGCTCTGATAGAGAGGGACTGAAAGAGGACTTTGATTTATTAAATTGTCATTTTAAACAGTTACTTTAAAAAACCTTCAAGATCAATTAAAAGTCTTATTTACTTACAATTGAGGTATATTTTGAACATATAATATAAGTGTATAGTTATGAATATCGGTTATCTATCGGTGGGTGATCTGGCAAGAACTAGGGGGCCCCATCGACCGCGGGGCCCTGGGCACTTGTCCAGAGTGCCCAGTGGGAAAGAGGGGCCTGGTTTTACCTGATGATTTGATCCCAAGGTGCGGGCATCCTCAACCGGGTCCGTCGCAACCGGCACGCGCTGATCGACTGGAAGCTGCGTCTGCGCTACCTTATGAGGGCTGAGACTTTGAACACCGACACTTGCGACTTTGCTCTTAGTAACTAACTATTTACTTGTTTTATCATATCAATTATACACGTAGGTTAGTTGAGAAATACAACTTTAAGATTAACTTTTTTAGAACATGCCTATGCTTTTTGACTGGTGGGAGGCTCCGGCCATGCCTAGTCACCACCCTACCGGCAAAGACGTCCCACCAAGCGATTTAGCGTTCCGGTACGATGCCGCGTAGAAAACGATGAGGGGTATGCTTTTAATATAACTGCCATGCCCTTAACAGGTTAACCCGCTACCATCTGAGACTGCATCAACACTTACCATCAGGTGAGATCGCGGTTATGGGCTAACTTGTAGTGGATAAAAAAAAGTCGTTTCTCTGCGTCGTGTTCTCCATTACTGACTCATGGACCCCATTACTGAGGATCCTCTTGAGAACTATGTCAGTTCTGAATGCGATTTCACGCAACGCACTATTTCAAGGAGCTCGTAATCGACACCGATGCGGATTTTATGGCCAAAGCATACTTAGGCCAATGTCCTTCCTTGTCCTTTCAAGGTCAAGTCCTATTGACAACCTCCCAATCCAGATGCTATTAGGGTAATATAAATAGGTTTATCTCTTTTTTTCCTTATGATTACAATCACTCTATTAGAGAAAAGGATAGAATGCCATCTCTCATCCTAATAGCATCATGGATGGTCCTTTTAATAAAGACGAAATGGAAACTGCACCCATTCCATCTTTGAGGACGTTTTTTTTTTGTAATGATGCAGCTTGAGATCATTCAGTTGATGAGGTTGTTTTTTACAGGCGCGGAAGAGTTTATGGACGAACAAGTGGCGATGATCGTTCCGGCTGGCAGTCCTTACTTGGCTGTTATTAATAAGGAGTAAGTATAGATATTGGTGAAAATCATTTCGGATGACAAAAATGAGGTAATCTGTAGCAGAATTAGAGAAACCGACATAGCTCGAAGAATAAGCTTAAGTGGCTCGTAGTTCGAAGAACCGAGTTGGGGGGTGTTTGAATGGCAGCCTCGCACCGGAAAGCGCAGTGTTTTACGACCCCTCAGGAGGATGGACGATCTCAAGCGAGTATAGCTGAGAGCCGCTGGAAGTAAGCTCTTTTTGATACTTCTTAAATGGCAAAAAGTGAAGCGAACTTGTGAACAAAACAGAGGCCCAATCGTCTTAGAATATCGTTTGATTTGAAAGCTTGAAACGAAACTCGAACCGTTTAAAGAGTTATGCATGATTTGTATCGTGTAGACATCTATGAACTCCTTAAATAGTTCGAGTTATATAAGTTTGACAAACGTTTACGATTATGATTTCCTCACACGAAGTCATCTCACAAAACAGCTTCGCTTCTGTGAGGTGTCTTCATCCTACGACTTTATTTCCAGGATAAACCGTATGCACCGCGCGGGGCTCATCTCAAAGTGGTTGAGCGCTTACCTGCCGAAGCGCGACCGCTGCTGGAAGACCTCTGCCGCGGCGCAGGAAGTCAGCAACCATACTGTCAACCTCCGAGACATGCAGGGCTCCTTCTTTGTGCTCTTCTTGGGTATCTATCTATATTTCTGTCTCTCTCTCTCTCTCTATTACTTTACGTGCCGAAGTGCGACCGCTGCTGAAAGACCTCTGCCGCGGCGCAGGAAGTCAGCAACCATACTGTCAACCTCCGAGACATGCAGGGCTCCTTCTTTGTGCTCTTCTTGGGTATCTCTCTATATTTCTGTCTCTCTCTCTCTCTATTTCTTTACGTGCCGAAGTGCGACCGCTGCTGAAAGACCTCTGCCGCGGTGCAGGAAGTCAGCAACCATACTGTCAACCTCCGAGACATGCAGGGCTCCTTCTTTGTGCTCTTCTTGGGTATCTCTCTATATTTCTGTCTCTTTCTCTCTCTATTTCTTTACGTGCCGAAGTGCGACCGCTGCTGAAAGACCTCTGCCGCGGTGCAGGAAGTCAGTAACCATACTGTCAACCTCCGAGACATGCAGGGCTCCTTCTTTGTGCTCTTCTTGGGTATCTCTCTATATTTCTGTCTCTCTCTCTCTCTATTTCTTTACGTGCCGAAGTGCGACCGCTGCTGAAAGACCTCTGCCGCGGTGCAGGAAGTCAGCAACCATACTGTCAACCTCCGAGACATGCAGGGCTCCTTCTTTGTGCTCTTCTTGGGTATCTCTCTATATTTCTGTCTCTCTCTCTCTCTATTTCTTTACGTGCCGAAGTGCGACCGCTGCTGAAAGACCTCTGCCGCGGTGCAGGAAGTCAGCAACCATACTGTCAACCTCCGAGACATGCAGGACTCCTTCTTTGTGCTCTTCTTGGGTATCTCTCTATATTTCTGTCTCTCTCTCTCTCTATTTCTTTACGTGCCGAAGTGCGACCGCTGCTGAAAGACCTCTGCCGCGGCGCAGGAAGTCAGCAACCATACTGTCAACCTCCGAGATATGCAGGGCTCCTTCTTTGTGCTCTTCTTAGGTATATTTCTATTTCTCTCTCTCTTTACCTGCTGAAACGCGACCATTGCTGGAAGACCTCTGCCGCGGCGCAGGAAGACAGCAACCATACTTTCAACCTCAAAGACATGCAGGGCTCCTTCTTTGTGCTCTTCTTGGGTATCTCTCCTTTCCCCCTCTCTCTCTCTCTCTTTACCTGTCGAAGCGTGACCGGTACTGGAAGACCTCTACCGTGGCTCAGAAAGTAACTTTTAGTATTTAGATATACTCGTAGTTGAGGACTTGGAGAGTGAATCAGACTATACTTTTATACCGGAAAGCCAATTTTTTTTAGAACTAAAATCGCGTCGCGATCATTAGGTATCATTAGAACGCAATTGGTTCCTGCGGTATTTATAAAAGTCAAAATCTAGCTTTTATTTGAAAATATTTTTAGATAGCGTAGGATTGGGGACCTTCTGCTTATTCTTTCCAAGATTCCAAGAAAACCCGCTCGTGATTTGATCAATTCAAGCGGCCGCGACTTACGTCCATTACTTAGTATTTATATTCTATACTTTCCTCTTTACTCTTTACGTTGCCTGGAAGAGATTGCTCCTTAGCGATAGCGCCGCCTATTGTACTGCTTTTTATGTTCCTCTGTTTCGTATCTAGTTTGATGTGCTTGCAATAAAGTCTATATTTATGTAATTTCTTCATTCATTATTACATATTGATGCTTGCAGGTTTCTTCATTGCGTTGACTGTGCTTCTCCTGGAGTGGATGTACCACAGACGGAAGAAGATGGTCGAACAAGTCATTAAACCTTACATGGAGTAAATGAGTGTTTTATTTGTAGGTACCTAGTTTTGTTACTTCCACACCCACAAAGATGTCCACTACAGCCCATTAACGTCCCACTGCTGGGCACAGGCCTCCACTCTCATAGGAGAGAGGGAAATTAGAGCTTAGACCCACCACGCTGCTCCAATGCGGGTTGGCCTGCTTTAACGGCTATTATCATGTTAGTGATAATATAACCGGGACCGACGGCTTAACGTGCTTTCCGAGGCACGGGGGTTAAACACCGCCAACTTTATAACTCCGGGCTAGTACTGAGAATTTCTAATCAGAAAAACCCAACACTCATATTATGGACCGACCCGGGACTCGAACCCGGGACCTCGTCAGCCGCAGTCGAACATGATAACCGCTAGTCGACGATGTACCACCGAGTAATTGAGAGTTATGTACTTGTACTACCTACTTATTACCTATTCTG
This sequence comes from Erebia aethiops, assembly GCA_923060345.2. Taxonomy (NCBI): domain Eukaryota; kingdom Metazoa; phylum Arthropoda; class Insecta; order Lepidoptera; family Nymphalidae; genus Erebia; species Erebia aethiops. The sequence goes on from OV281087.1 coordinate 21,513,863, forward strand.
TGGCTATACATACACAGCAGCATCGCGTCGCTTCCGTCTCTCACCTAGGACAGCGGGCTATTTTATTCTTCATAAGTTTTTCGGGATTTCTTTCTTCGTCATAACTTTTTTTAACTTCTTTATTCTTAACTTCCACTAAGTAGTTATTGTCGTGAGATGCAATTAATTGCTAATTCTTTTATTTGGAAATTTTTTAATCAGTTGTCTTTATGGCGTCTCTTCTAAAAATACCTACTTGTATCTTGCTTGAAATAGGCACATAAGATAGTTTAATGAGAGGGCCATAAAAAGTATAAAAAGTTATAGAATCCAGATTTATCCGGATTCGAAATTTTGTCCTGTGTCATTTGAGGTCATTTTTATTGAAATTTACATACGTCCAATATTTTAAATGACGTGTCTTGTTACTGTCAAAAGCTGGAACAATGTCGTTTCTTGGATTGCCTAGGGGAGATCAACTCGATCAGTCTAACCGTCGTTTTACCTACTGCGTATCTATCTATTTCGTATAGATACTGATAATTATTTGGATGTAGCTTAAAAGCTACGTACATTGTACATGTACCATTTGCCTACCTACCCTGTATTAGGACATAACTCTTTCTCAAATAACTCCTTCTAGTACTGATCATTTCATGACAGAAAAACCCAGCACCTATTTTTGGCCCGAACCAGAAATCGAACCCAGAGGACTTCGCCATTCACAAATGGACATAATAACCACCATACATTAGGTAAGTAGTTAAAAGTACCAGTGAAGCGGTGAACGGGTGAGAAGGTTGGTCTTCGGGTACTAAAATCTTACTATACTGAGCTAAGTAGGTGTGTGCGCTTTTAACACTTAAATATCACTTGCTTTTAACGTCGAAAGCAAAGATCGTGAGGAAACATGCATGCCTGAAAATCCTTCATAACGTTTTCAAAGGTATATGAACTGTAAAGTCTGCCAATCCGCACTTGGTCAGCTTGGTGGACCAAACCCTTCTCTGTCTGAGAGGAGACTCATGCTCAGTAGTGAGACGGCAATGCTTTGAAATGGTGATGAGGTAGTAATGCCTAGCCTACCTCAAAGCCTTATAGAAAAGACTAGCGAATGCCCGCGACTTTGAGGCTTTTTGGTTCCCGCGAGAACTCTTTAATTTTTCCGGGATAAAAAGTCTATGTGCTATTCCAGACTATAATCTATCTCTGTGCCAAATTTCAGCTAGATCCGTTCAGCCGTTCGGGCGTGATTGAGTAACAAACATCCATACATCCATCCTGTACTAATAAGGAAACCATTAGACTTTAGATTAATCCACTTTATTATAATAAAGTAATACAATACGGTACAAATACACTCGACATCTTTAGAGACGCCTTGAACAGAGACAAGCCCATAGACATAACACAGAGCGGGCTGTCACACAAATTATTATTAAGTTTATGGTAAGTACTTCTACTACAACATCCTCTCTCTTAAGATCTAATAAACAAAATAACATAACAGTTGTCTCTTAAGATCTAATAAACAAAATAACTTAACAGTTGTTACCCCATTACATAATCATTAAACCATTTAGGTGTTTGTTTTATTCTTTCAGAACTCCTGGAAGTTGTGAAAGATGGCTCTGTATCTATATCCTCATTAGACACATTTTCTCCTGAATTATTGTGATCATTAATATCTAGATTCCCCTCATTTGTATTCCCTGATCCACTTACTGAACCCCTCACATCAATTTCACTAATTTCCCTACCACTAGAATCTGTATCAACAATATCCTCCCTAACTGGAGATTGATACCTAGCTGACTTCTGATTGCTCACAAAAGGTGCTGGAATCAAATGCCATCTATTTCTTCTATATGTTACCCCTTCAACCTCTATAAAATATGACCTTGGTTCCTTTGCTTTCCTTTTTACAACTCCATATTTCCTTAAATCAATAACCCATACTTTATCCCCATCTTTAAGTCCACTTAACTCACCCACTTTATGTCTTTTGTTAAAGTTATCAGCTATTTTCTGCCTATACTGCAAATTTTTAGTTACGTGAGTTCTATGAAATCCTGTCCTTACATTTAAATTCTTAGGAAACATTGGTAAAATCTCTCTTAATTTTCTATTAAACATTAGCTCGCTAGGGCTATATCCGGATTCCCCTGGCGTATTCCGGTATATTAATAAAGCCAGTTGTATATCCGAATTCTTTTTTAACAAGTTTTTTGCTATTTTTACAGCAGCTTCAGCACAACCATTACTTTGGGCAAAATAGGGACTGCTTGTTATGTGATTAAAATTGTAATTCCTGGCAAATTCCTTGAACTTTGACTTAAATTGAACCCCATTGTCCGTCCGAACCAAATCTGGTATTCCGTAGCGAGCAAATGTTTCTTTACAGTATTTTATAATAGTATTTTCTGTTAAATCTTTAAGTTGAAATAACTCAATATATCTAGAGTAGTAATCAATAATAACAACATACCATTTGTCCTCATATTTAAACAAATCTATACCCACTTTCTGCCATGCTCTACTGGGCATCTGTTCTAACAACATTGGTTCTTTTATGTTATGTCTTTCCTGAATACATATGGGACAGTTTTCTATTATTAGTTTTATTTGAGTTGACAACCCTAACCACCATACAGCTTGTTTTGCTCTTTCTCTACATTTTGTTATCCCTAAATGTCCTTCATGAATATTATTCAGTATTTCTTTCTGTAATGTTTGAGGTATCACTAATCTAGTATTATAAAGTAAGAATCCTTCTTGAACCGATAAGTTATGCCTAAACTGATAATAAGCTTGTAAATCTTTGGGTATTTTGTTTTTATTAGGCCACCCTTGTAACGTAAACTTTTTAAGTAAACAACATACCTGACACTTCTCTTGCTCAAGTTTAATAGTACTTAATTTACTGTCCTCTAAATTTCCTGCTGAGATTACATTAACATTACACTCATTTCCCCCTTCAGTTTGTGTTAAAGGTGCCCTTGATAAGGCATCCGCTACCACTAACTTCTTTCCTGGAACGTAAACAACTTTATATGTATATCTCATTAATTGTAATCTAAATCTCAACAATCGAGGAGTCAAATCATCAATTGGTTTAGTTTGTAGTATTTGAACAAGAGGTTTGTGATCCGTTTCTAACGTGACTTCAATACCAACTATATAATCCCTGAATTTATGTACTGCCCATGATAGCGCCAAACATTCTTTCTCTATTTGTGCATAATTCTTTTCTGAGTGATTTAATGTTCTACTAGCATAAGACACCACTTCTCTTTCCCCTTTTTCATCTTCCTGCAATAAAACTGCTCCCAAGCCATATGAACTACTGTCAGCTGATATAATAATTTTTTTTCCAGGATCATAATGGCTTAATACAGGAGAGTTTTGTATCATTTTTTTTACTCTCTGAAATGAATTCTCCTGAGAAATATCCCATATAAAGGAAACTCCCTCTTTTAAAAGCTCATTTAAAGGCTCTAATATATTTGTCTTGTCTGGCACAAATCTCCCTACATAATTAACTAAACCTAAAAATTGCATGAGTTCTTTCTTATTTCTGGGCTGAGGAAAACTTTTTATGCTTTCTACTCTGTCTGGATCTAAAGCGATACCTTGAGAACTAATAATGTGACCTAAATAAGAAATTTTCTCAACACCAAATACACATTTTTCTTTATTAATTGTCAACCCTTCCTTACTTAACCTTCTCAAAACCTCTCTCAGTAATTTATCATGACTGTGTATATCTTCAGCATAAACTAGTATATCATCAACATGTATAACAACACCCTCTAAATCACTAAATAACTGTGAATATTTCATTGAAAAATATTCAGGAGCACAGTTAAGTCCCATTGGCAACCTATTATACATATATCTCCCAAATGGAGTCAAGATGGTAGTAATTTTGCGCGAATTTTCTTCTAAACAAATCTGGTAAAATCCCGTTGTAGCATCAATTTTGGAAAACACTTTAGCCCCCTTCAGTCTACCTAATGTATTCTCAACTTTTGGAATAGGATATATAGGCCTTAATATATTTTTGTTTACTTGGGTGTAGTCTCCACATATTCTTACCCCCTTCTCTCCCTTCGGCACTACAACTATTGGAGATACAAACATAGTAGGTTCCTCAACAGGAGTCAGGACTTCCAAGTTTACTAACCTATCTAGCTCCTGCTTAACCTTTGTCAATAATGGTATTGGAACAACCCGGGGGGTATACTGAACAAATGGCTTTGGATTGTCAATTAATTTTATAGTAAATTTATCTTTGAACACCCCTAATTCGTTAAAAATACCTGGAAATTCTTTCTCCACTTGTATTTTGTTTAACCCTGAAACCTTTTGATAAACCATAATATTCTCCTCTAAACAGCTAGTACTACTACTCTCTCTCTGTATAATATTACATAACTTTAATATATTCATTTGTTTGATTGCAGGTCTTCCTAATATAGGAGTTTGTAAATTTTGTATAACAAATGCTTTACCCTGAAATACAGTACCATTATAATCTAATTTAACATATAAACAACCTACAACCTTCAAAGCTGCTCCATCGGGACCCCTTATTGTCTCTTCATTATTTATAAGCCTTACGTTTCTCCCCACCATAGAGTATGGCAGTGCTACAATATCAGCCCCTGTGTCGATCAAAAATTTTACACTTTGCTTATTTTTATCAATGTAAACATCCACTATTACCTCAAAATTGTCTCCACCATCCAATCTATTAATTTTCCTCCAGTCTCTGCAACAAATAGAAAAATGTCCAATTTTTCTACACTTAAAACAGCTCGCTGTCTTCGCCGGACAATTATCTTTTTTGTGAACTCCCATTCTTCCACACCACCAGCACTTCTTATTTTGTTGTAGCTTGCTCATATCCTGATCCTGCCTTTTACTCAGCTGAACTTTATTTATCTCGTGAGCCTCTCTCTCTATACTCTTCTCACTATCTTCTCTTCGCATCATAACCTTAGCACGTTCTTGCTCTTCAGCTTGTTTGGCCATCCTTATGGCATCTTCTAAAGTCAACTCTGGCTTCAATTGCATCCTTTCACTCGTCTTTGTGTCTTTTAAGCCTACTACTATGCGGTCTCTTATAAATTCTTCCTTTAATATTCCAAATTCACAAGATTCTGCCAATATGTATAATTTGCGTACATATTCATCCACCTCTTCATCTTCCTTTTGAATTCGAGAATTAAATTTAAATCTTTCGTAAATCACATTCTTTTTTGGTAAAAAATAGGCATCCAAACTCTGCAACACCTCTTCAAATTTTGCCTTTTCTGTAAACTTTAATTGCTTTGCCAAAGTCTCCCCCTGTTTTCCAATGATATATATCAAAATATCAATTTTCTCCGCCTCTGCCCGTGTCCCCTGTCCACTTATGGACAAGTACCTTAAAAATCGCGTCCTCCAACTCGGCCATGACGCCGGCTGAGACGCCGGCACAAAATCAAACGCCTCCGGTGGGTTAATTTTATCCATATTTCTAAAATAATGGTTTCTCCTTTTTGAATTTGTATACCGCTGCCACCATGTACTAATAAGGAAACCATTAGACTTTAGATTAATCCACTTTATTATAATAAAGTAATACAATACGGTACAAATACACTCGACATCTTTAGAGACGCCTTGAACAGAGACAAGCCCATAGACATAACACAGAGCGGGCTGTCACACAAATTATTATTAAGTTTATGGTAAGTACTTCTACTACAACACATCCAATCTTTCGCATTTATAATATTAGTAAGATAAGATGTTACTAGGCAAGTCTAGGTACGCCGGCGTTTCGTTTTTGGACTGTAACAAGTTAAATTTATTAAGTCACCCGACGCAGCCGTGCGCACGCCGTGAACGCATGATGTTAATGTTAATGCAATGCTATTTCCATATTATAGCAAAGCTATAGATACCCAAGCCGGTTGTGACGGCAATTTGGCTTTCTTCCAAACTGCGGGGAAGCTCGTGAACTTACTTAATTGCTAATTGTGTTAAGCTTAGGGTCTCAAGAGCGTACCTACCACTCTTAATTTAAGCTTTACTTAAAATAGAATAGAAAAGTTTTCTATTCGAATATACTTTTGCAAACTGCTTTAATTAAATAATGGTCGAGTGAAAACCAAATTTGATGAACTTTTTGGTGCAGAGGTGACCGCTGTGGTCATATAAAGTGGGAACCCGGGTTCGATTCCCGGAATTTATAATTTCTGAATTTTCTCTGTACGCTCACCACGCTAAGTGTAAGCGAAGTCTAAGTAAAATGGATCCAAAAGCTCTTGTTTTAAAGTCACAAATTCAGCGTTTGGAGCGCTGGCTGTGAATAAATACACGAAATGATGAAATGAGCTCTAAACCAATAAAGTTAAGGTTCATTTTACTCTAACGTTCGCTTACACTTGGCGTGGTGAGCAATCGTATTTGCAATGTAAAAACTCAGAGTAAGCGTACTGGTCTGGCCTGGTGGGAAGGTAAGCCGTTGCTAGTTATAACTCTACCGGCAAAGTAACGTTAGCGGTACGTTTCTTTGCTGGTAAGCAATTTAGCGTTCCGGTACGATGCCGTGTAGAAAGCGATTAGGGGTATGGGTTTACTGCCATACCCCTAACAGGTTAGCCAGCTACCATCTTAGACGGTATCATCACTTACCGGGAGATCTATGGGGGATATCGGTGAAAATTATCTACAATGTTATTGATGTTATTTGTTAGACAGAGTGTTGGTTGCTGCAGTGGATTGCACGTGTCGTCGCAGAAGAGAATCGAAATAAAAGCGTGAGATACTATTATGTCGTTTTATTTCTTCATGAAATAAATACACAGACATCAGCGTCAATGGATTAAATTATTATAACTCGATAAAATAAACTATTACATAATTTAGTTATCTAATACAAATAGAGACGGCACAAACACACAAGACGGTCAAATTAGGAATAAAAAAAGTAAAGATTTGACAGGAGGCTTGTCAATGTCAATTGTGTCTTAAGTCAAAGAGTCTGAGGTAGAGCATAGACAAATAATACATTTCTAACACTCCTCCTTATGCTCTACATCAGATAAAGTTAACTCTACTACTAAGAGACGACTCTATCTAACATGATGAACAGATCTTATATGTACAGAACAATAAACACACATAAAAAACTGCAAAGCCCTATAAAAAAAAACACATAACAGCTAGTTAATACACATTAGATTCAAATCAGATACACAATTATTATGTTTAACACTGCTCAATGGTTTTGTTAACACATCTGCTACCATTTTGTCTGTTGGTAAATACTTTACATTTATTAAACCTCTTTGTACAAGGTCTTTAACAAAATGGTAGCGCAAATCTATATGTTTTGTTCTTTTATGTGAGTATTCCTTTACCAGTAACAATTTCTGAGCACTTTGGCTGTCATTGTATACTACAACATTTAAAGTTTTGTTAACAAGTTCTAACAAGAAACTCCTAACAAAACAGATATCTTTGCACACATCGCTGATTGCCAAATACTCAGCTTCCGTACTAGACAAAGCTATGCAACGTTGCTTTCTAGATTCCCAATTAACAACGTTGCCACCCATTTTAATGACAAAACCTGTATAAGATTTGCGATCACATAGATCATTGGCCCAATCTGCATCTGCATAGGCACTTACATTTAAATTATTTCCTTTACAGAAATAAAGGCCATAATTTATTGTCCCTGCTAAATATCTTAACACTCGTTTAGCAGCATGCCAATGATCCATATCAAAGCACGTACTATATTGGCTAAGTTGACTACAAGCATATGATATGTCAGGTCTAGTACAGACGGATAAGTACATTAAAGAACCTAACAGCTGTCTATACTTATAGATATCTTCATCTAAACATTCCTTATCTGACTTATCAAATTTGGAATTTACAGCTAGTGGTGTAGTTACAGGCTTACACTCACTCATTTTAAACTTAGCCAATAGACGTTTGATATAGTCTGACTGATCTAAAATTAAAAGGTCTTTTTGCCTAGTTACATTTATACCTAAGCAATTCTTAAGTTCTCCTATATGTTGAATTTCAAAATGTTTTTGTAATGATGATAAAACATTGTCTATACAATTGTTATGGAATACATAAAAATCATCAACATATAGAGCTATTATGACAAATTCTTTATCAGACCTTTTTATATAAATACAGGGCTCGCATTTGCTCTGCTCATATCCATTTGCACATAATACTTTATGTATTTTAGAATTCCATACACGGCTTGCTTGTTTCAAGCCGTATATGCTTTTCTTTAGCATACAAACTTTGTTATTATTGAGGTTATTAAAACCTTTTGGCTGCTCCATAAAAATTGTTTCTTCTAATTCACTATGTAAAAATGCTGTAGTAACATCTATATGATTACATTGCAAATCGAGCTCTGTGGCAAGAGAAAACAAAATTCTTAATGTAGAATGCCTAACTACAGGAGAATAAGTATCAGAGTAATCTATTCCCTGTTTTTGGCTAAAACCACGAGCAACCAGTCTAGCTTTAAACTTATTAAATGTACCCGCGGCGTCAAACTTTCTCTTGAAGACCCGTTACCTTGCTTTGGTGGATCTACTAACTCCCATACATGATTTTTAATAAGAGCATCGTACTCACATTTCATAGCCTTGCACCATTCTTCTTTGTCTGGTGAACACATGGCCTCCTCGTAGGAAGTAGGATCGTCCAGTGAACTAGCCTCAGCCAACATAGTAGATAGGTCGTAAAAAGAATATTTCTCTGGCAATTTACCTCTGGTACTACGTACAGGGCGCTGTGAGCTAGACGCATCGGTAGTACTTTCCGATGTAGTCGGCTCTCCTCCTTGACATACAAACTCCGGTTCCGGCAGAGAAAAAACTTCATCACCTTCACCGGAAGAGCTGCCTTGGCCAGTACAGTACTGGTCAGATAGCGGGGACCACGCAGGTGGCGTTAAGTCAGCATCTGAAACATCAGAGGATCCATTAGACCTATCACTAATCTTATCATTAATATCACAGTTATTCTCATTTAATTCTAATAAATTTGGAATGTCATTATCAATTAAATTATTTGACTCATTATTATTAAAAGTACCATTATCGTTAGAATTTAAATTGTGATATAAAATTGAATTATTTTGATTCCTTAATTCAACCCCCTGTGTGTGGTTTACATGAAACTCGCTTTCAATAAAGGAAACATTCCTAGAATAAATGATAACGCGAGGATCAGATGGGTCACTAAGCCTGTATCCCTTACAATTCTCACCATAACCTACAAAAATATAAGGTTTAGCCTTGGCATCGAGCTTTCGTCGTTTTTGTTTAGGAATATGAGAATAAGCTACACAGCCAAAAACGCGCAAATGACTTAGATCTACAGAAGATCCAGTCCAAACACACTCAGGAATACCGCTTGATAACGCGGTGGTAGGGCATCTATTTTTTAAATAAATTGCTGTCATGACAGCTTCCCCCCAAAAGCGATTAGACAAACCAGATTCCTGCAGCATAGCGCGTACCTTCTCAAACAATGTCCTATTGACACGCTCTGCCACCCCATTCTGCTGGGGGCAGTAAGGCACTGTGGTTTGATGTATGATACCTTCCTTCTTAAGGTAGCTAGTAAGGTCATTATTGCAATATTCCGTGCCATTATCTGTACGGAGTATCTTAACAGGCAAACCAGTTTGTTTCTCAACCATATTCTTAAAAGTAATAAAGTGGGAACTTACTTCATTCTTAGACTTCATGAGTGTAGCATAGTCTATGGTCATAGATGTCAATGTCTATAGAAAGGAAAGAATAAAGTTTGTCTTTGATCGGAACTGAGAGCTGTGTCATTGAATAAACCTGGTTTCCCTTTAGAATTAAATAATAAAATATAAAAGCCAACAAATACTCTCCACTAGAAGGCCAATAATACATGGTGTCAGAAGATAAAACGAAGAAATAAGAAGAATCAAAATGGTAACGCCTGAAAAGTCACAAAACGTAATCCTCGCGAACGGTCTCAAGCCGCTGAAGCTAAGCGTACAAAATGGCGGAGGTACGGAATGCGCTAACTCGGAAAAATGGAGGAGATGGAAACAAAAATACGAAATTTACTGTGAAGCAAACGACTTGGAGAAGCTGCCAGAAAAGAAACAAATCGCAATATTGCTCAATGCGATAGGCGACGAAGGACTGGAAATATATGATTCATTTAATGTTCAAAGGTCAGAAGAAACCGTTAGGTCAATTCTAAAAAGATTTGACGAAAAATTTAATGCATGCAAAAACACAACAGTAGAAAGATACAACTTTTTCACCAGATACCAAAAGGATGAATCAATAGATGAGTATGTGACGTGTTTAAACAATTTAGCTTCCACGTGCAAATTCGAAAATCTAAAAGAATCCCTAGTGAAAGACATGTTTATAATTGGTCTAAAAAATGAAAACATCAAAGAAAAATTACTACAAAACAGCGAAATAAAAGATGTCAATGAAGCAGTCGCAATAGCAAAAACCATAGAATTGTCCGGCACAAGATCGAAAAGAATAAAACAACATCAAGAATTCCACAGTCAAGTTCAAACAATTTCAAAACAATTTCGTCAGCCAAGACCAGCCTCAAGACCGTCAAGACCAAAAACAAGACCAAGACAACCAAGCCAGGATCGCAGCAGATCAGCATCAAATAGCCGCCAAGCCAGCAGTGGGACGTGCAGAAGGTGTGGGCAGGTACACCGCTACAAATGTCCAGCGCAGGGCAAGACCTGTGCAAGTTGTCAGAAGCCGAACCATTTTGCTAAGTATTGTCTTACCAGAAAAGTAAGTGAAATATACAGTAGTTCAGAAATAGACCCTAATTTTAGTCAAAATAGTCATAGTTCTAGTCAAAAGAATTATAGTCAAGAAAATTTTATCATTGAAACAGTCATAAATAAAGTAGAATGTAATAAAAATAATTGGAAAATTAATCTTAAATGTCAAAATCAGCTGTTAACTTGCCGAATTGACACTGGTGCTGAAGTAAATGTTATTTCAATTTATACTATCAAAAAATTAGAAAAGGATAACAACATTAAAATTCCAGTCAGAGAATCATTTGATAACATATTTTCATTTTCAGGACAACAAATAAAAAATTTAGGTAGTGTAATACTGACTTGTACACTTGAAAATGGGACTCAAGCTAACATTAAGTTCATTGTTGTGGATTGTGAATGTTCAACCATACTGGGTGCGAAAACATCTGAAGACTTGGGCATTGTCAAAAGACTGTTCGAAGTGACAAATCAAAGGTCAGTAACATCATTGTTGGAAACTTATTCTGATACATTTGAAGGTTTAGGCTGTCTGCCTCACAAGGCACATTTACATGTTGACACAAGTGTTGAGCCTAAAATTTGTCCCGTCCGTAGAATTCCTTATGCTTTACATCCAAAACTTAAAAATGAGCTAGATAGGATGGAAGAGTTACAAGTCATAGAAAAAGTAACAACTCCTACAGACTGGGTAAATGCAATAGTTCCGATAGAGAAACCTAATGGTCAATTACGCATATGTTTAGATCCAAGACCGCTGAACAAAGCGATTATGCAACCACATTTTCCATATCCTACTTTAGACGATTTAAGATCTAAAGTAGCTGGTGCCTCAGTATTCTCAAAATTGGATGCAAATTCAGGTTACTGGATGATACAATTAGATGAAGAAAGTAGTCGACTATGTACATTCAACACACAGTTCGGTAGATATCGATTCCTTAGACTACCATATGGCATTAAGTCTAGTGGAGAAATATTTCATAAAGTAATGTCAGATTTATTTGGAAACTTACCAGGAGTACTCATTTTTGTCGATGATATTTTAGTATTTGGATCAAGTCAAAAAGAACACGATGAAAGGTTAGAAAATGTTTTCAAAAAAGCTCGTGAAGTAAATCTAAAGTTCAATAAAGCCAAGTGTATGTTTGACAAGACGCAAATAAGTTATGTAGGTCATATTTTCAATAAAAATGGCATTTCAGCAGATAAATCTAAAATCGAAGCAATAGTCGAGATGCAAAGACCAGAAAATGTTAAAGAATTACAACGATTTTTGGGAATGGTGAATTATTTAGGTTCATACATACCAAATTTAGCTAATGAAACAAATTTGCTCAGAAGTCTACTTAAAAAACAAAATATCTGGCAATGGACAGATAATCATGAAAAAGAGTTCATTAAATTGAAACATCTCATTAGTCAGTCACCGGTCTTAGTTCATTATGATGTCAATAAACCTATTAGAATGTCAGTAGATTCGTCTAAAAGTGCGGTGGGTGCAGTTATTTTTCATGGAAAAAATCCTATTGCTTATTCATCAAAGTCACTCACAAGCACACAGCAAAATTATGCTCAGATCGAAAAGGAATTATATGCTATTTTATATGGGTGTAAAAAATTCCACCAATACATATATGGTAAAACCATACAGGTGGAGACAGACCACCAACCATTAGTCACATTGTTTAAAAAACCCTTGGCAGATGTGCCAGCTCGTCTGCAAAGAATGATGATTGCACTGCAGTCATACGACCTGATTGTTTCATATACAAAAGGTACTGAAATGTATGTGTCTGATACGCTTTCAAGGGCTCCAATATCATCAAACACAGCTATAGAAAAATTTGATGTAAACGAATTGGAAAGTAACATTGTTTGTCAAGTAAACTTACTAACCACCAATTTAGCCATATCTCAAAACAAATTACAAAAAATTAAAGATTGTACTAAGTCAGATGTAACTTTGCTAAAATTACAAGAATATTTTTTGAATGGATGGCCAAACAATAAAAATCAATGTGATCCTATAACTTTACCTTACTGGAATGTTAGAGATGAAATTCATGCCATTGATGAGATTTTATTCAAGGGTCAGTCTGTAATTATTCCAAAGTCAATGCGTACAGAAATATTAAATATCTTACATGAAGGTCACATGGGTGTAGAAAAAACAAAAAACCTAGCACGAGGTTTAGTTTTTTGGCCCAACATATATCATGACATTGAGATGAAAGTTAGACAATGTGAAACTTGTATGAAATATAGTCCAAATAAAACAAAAGAAACTTTATTGACTCATGACCAGCCTAGCCTGCCATGGCAAAGGTTGGCAACAGATTTATTTGAGTACAATAGCAAGAGATACCTATTAGTAGTAGATTACTATTCAAATTACATAGAAATTGCTCAATTGAATACAGATCATAGAAGTCAAACTGTCATCCAGCATTTGAAGTCAATTTTTTCACGTCATGGAATCCCAATGCAACTGGTCAGCGATGGGGGTCCACCGTATAATAGTCAAGAGCTCCAAAAATTCCTTAGTGATTGGGATATTGAACACATAGTGTCTAGTCCTCACTTTCCAAGGTCAAACGGTTTAGCCGAAGTGTCTGTAAAAATAATAAAGAATATATTAAGAAAATGTCAAGACTCAGGTACAGATTTTCACTTAGGTTTGCTACAATATAGGACAACACCTAGAGGAAATTTAAAGTCACCGTCAGAATTACTCATGTCTAGAAAGCTCAGAACTAGGTTGCCATACCATTATGAAAGTCTAAAGCCTAAAGTGATTACATTTTCAGAACACTCTAAAAATAAGTCGGAAATAATTTCCAAAAGAGAGACATACTATAATAAAAGTGCTAGTTCTCCAGAGGAGTTTCAGTCAAATGACTCAGTATTTTTCAAGAAAAACCCAAATGATGTGTCATGGACAAGAGGTACAATTGTGTCTAAAACTAATTTTCCAAGATCATATTTAATCAAAAACTCAGATGGAACAATTTATAGGCGAAATACTCAACATATTAAACTGTTCAAATCATGTTTGTCAAATTCAGAGTCTAGATCTAGTAGTAATGTTAAGTCTAGGTCCAACAGTCTCAGTCAGTCCAACAGTGTCAGCCAGTCAAACAGTCCAAGTCAAAGTATGTCAAACTCCCAGTCGGAACAGTCGAATCAAGTATTTACAAATAAAAACTGTCAGTCTCATAGTCACGGGTCGAGTCAGTATAATAAATTTAATTTAAATCAAGGTCAAGATGGAGAAAGGGAAGATAATCGTGTATTTTACTACATACCTGAATATTTACTTCAGAGTCAAATGTCAAGTTGTCAGTCTAGTCGAGATGGTTCAGATAATGAAAGCTTTGTATCGAGCCAGTCAAATGAAAATGTATCAAGTTCTAATTCTAGCCAAAATAATGAGTCTAGTTCAAGTAAGTCAGAACCTAAGGGTCATAGTAAAAATAATGTAAACAATGATAACTTACCTTGCATGTCAACATCTATTGTTCAGAAGGAGGAACCTCGGTACAGTTCGAGAGGTAGATTGTTAAAAAGAAAAAACAAATTAGATCTATAAGTTTATTTAAAGAATATGACATTGTATTGAAAATAATAATATTTGACGAGGTTTCCACTGATGTAATTCAATTTGCTTATGTATTTAATTTCACTGGTTTAATGTAATAATTGTAAACATAATGACGAATAGATTGTTGTTGTATATCAATATGTAAATTTAATAATAATGTTAAAAGTATTTAAATGTAATTTCAAATTATGTATATTTATAAATTATGCTCTTGTTTGCATAAGGTAAATAAAGGTTAGCTGTCAAATTGTCGCATGCCATGTCAATGTCATTTGTATTTTGTTTTTTTAAAAAAGGGGCATGTAGCATAGTCTATGGTCATAGATGTCAATGTCTATAGAAAGGAAAGAATAAAGTTTGTCTTTGATCGGAACTGAGAGCTGTGTCATTGAATAAACCTGGTTTCCCTTTAGAATTAAATAATAAAATATAAAAGCCAACAAATACTCTCCACTAGAAGGCCAATAATACAATGAGGTATCCGAAGGTCTTCCTCGAATAGTCGTCAGTAAATGTCAACAAGAAGCGGGCTCCGCCCCACGATCTGACTTGCAACGGCCCTGCAACATCGGAGTGGACCAACTCCAAAGGAGAAGCAGCTCGCCCCACACTTGCCCGAGGAAACGATGCCTCATGCATCTTGCCTGACAGGCAAGAAGTGCAGCTGCTCAGGCAGCCGTCTTCCTTCTGAAAGACTACACCTGAACATTGGTCCGAATCCTTAAGTATATGCATACCTGCAAAATTCAGATGGCCTAGCCGCTTGTGCCACAAACTTGATGACACATCGGCAGCACTGTGAGCAATCTCTGTCCCCTGCATACACCGAAGGGGAATGGAATACTCTGGGGGTAAGAACCTAGCTTGCTTAGACTTATACTTGTAAATTCCATTAATTTTACTTGCATAGAATAATTGGTTGCCAGTAATTTTAGCTTTATCATAAACTGTACACCCATCTTTGGTAAAAACGACAACATAACCATTATCAGTAATTTGATTAACTGAAATTAAATTATTAGAAAGACTAGGTACAAACAATACATTTTTCAGCTTAACAGATGAAGAAAGTGAAACATCACCAACAGACTTACTGCACATATTTTGGCCATTTGCCACAAAAATACTACAGCACTTATCCCTGGCATGCATGACCAGCTTCTCGTCCTTAACCATGTGGCACGATGCACCAGAGTCCATTATAAACTCATTAGAAGCCGCTACAGTTGCTGAGAATGCTGAGGCAAACATAGTGCGGTCCTCCTTTGCATTCTTTTCTTCTAGATCTCTTCTCTTCTTAAAGCATCGCTTCACACTGTGGTTCATCTTTTTACAATAAGAGCAGCCGGTATTCTTCTTCATCTTGTTTGCTACATAAGCCGCTGAATTGGAATCAGTACTGCGTCTGTGGTCTTCTTGTAATAACCGCGTTCTGACAATCTCGCTTGTGAGAGTATTGGTTAAACATGCTGTTTCTAAGCTTGAGACTATAATGTCATATTCTTGAGGCAATCCTGATAACAAGATTTCTGCCACTTCAGCATCTTCAATGATTTTTCCAATATCAGCGAGTTGCTGGACCAAGCGCATAACACCTTCAATGTAATCTGACATCGTTGGAAAATGGCTATACTCCACGCGATGTAACTGGCGTAGAAGAAGTACACGCCGATACAAGCCTTTGTCCTCAAAACTGTCAGCTAACTTTTGCCATGCTTCTTTTGCTGTTTTGCAGCCCCTTACATATTGGTATAAAGCCGGTTGTAAACTAAGGCAAATTCTAGCCAATGCTTTACCATCACGAACAACATCTGTATCAGTGCCCTCCACGCAATTCCAGAGACCTTCTAAGACCAATACCATCTTTACAGCAAATTTCCAGTTAATGTAGTTGGATAAGCCCTCAAGTCTTTCGATTTGGGTTATGTTTGTCACACCATTGTTACCGCTCATATTTGATGACGCTGATTGAGACATCGTGATTATAATTAGTACTCACAACAAATCCGTTTGTCCTTCTGCGAATTTCTGGGTCTCGTAACCTGTTAGACAGAGTGTTGGTTGCTGCAGTGGATTGCACGTGTCGTCGCAGAAGAGAATCGAAATAAAAGCGTGAGATACTATTATGTCGTTTTATTTCTTCATGAAATAAATACACAGACATCAGCGTCAATGGATTAAATTATTATAACTCGATAAAATAAACTATTACATAATTTAGTTATCTAATACAAATAGAGACGGCACAAACACACAAGACGGTCAAATTAGGAATAAAAAAAGTAAAGATTTGACAGGAGGCTTGTCAATGTCAATTGTGTCTTAAGTCAAAGAGTCTGAGGTAGAGCATAGACAAATAATACATTTCTAACATTATTGCGCCATATCTTGCTCAAATTTTTAATGAGTCTGTGGATTTAGGATCTTTTCCTGACCTCATGAAATGTAGTAAATTGATTCCTCTTTTTAAATCAGGTAGCAAAAGTGATCCAAATAATTACAGACCAATTTCAATTTTGCCAACCCTAAGCAAGATATTTGAAAAAATGATGCTCAACCAACTACTCCGACATTTTAATTTAAATAAATTACTTCACTCCGAGCAGTATGGTTTAACGAAAGGTCGATCAACAGTAGATGCGGGCGCATCGCTGTTAAAACATATATTTGATGCTTGGGAGAACTCACAGAATGCTATTGGTATTTTTTGTGATTTGTCTAAGGCATTCGACTGTGTTGAGCACGTGACACTGTTGACCAAATTAAGCCACTATGGAATCAAAGACACTGCACTTAGCCTCATTGCATCATATCTTAGTGACCGTATTCAGACGGTATGTGTAAACAATGTGAAATCATCCGGATCAGCCTCGTTAATGGGTGTCCCTCAAGGCTCTATTCTGGGTCCCTTCATGTTCTTGGTATATATAAATGATTTAATATATTTTGTCCAGGATACTTGCGATATTGTGCTATTTGCTGATGATACGTCTTTAATTTTTAAAGTCGATAGAAATAAGGATGATTTTGACGACGTAAATAGTGCCATTTCTCAGGTCACTCACTGGTTTACTGTAAATAACTTACTTTTAAATGCAAAAAAAACCAAGTGTGTTGAGTTCGCACTGCCCAATACCAAGAATACACGTAACATTAATCTAGTGGTAAATAATGATATGTTAAAAATAGAAGAGGCCACCGGGTTCTTGGGTGTGACCTTAGATGCTAAGCTTCAATGGGGCACCCATATATCAAATCTAGCTGGTAAACTCAGTTCTGCTGCTTATGCTGTCAGAAAGATTCGGCAGTTAACAGACGTTGAAACTGCTAAGATTGTATATTTTGCTTATTTTCATAGTATTATGTCTTACGGAATCTTGCTGTGGGGTAAAGCGGCAGATATTCAAAAAATATTTGTATTACAAAAAAGGGCAATACGTGCAATTTACAATTTAAAACCACGTGAATCCCTTAGGGAGAAATTCAAAGAAATAGGTATTCTTACAGTAGCCTCACAATATATTTACAGTAATCTGATCTTCGTAAAACAGCACATTCAGAATTACAAAAGAATATGCGATCTGCACGATAGGCCAACTAGAAACCGCCATAGGCTCGTGACTCCATCGCTCCGCCTCACGAAAGTCCGAAGGTCGTTCGTGGGAATGAGCATTCTATTCTTTAATAAAATTCCACTGCCTATTATAAACTTGCCTTTACACAAGTTTAAGAAAACCATTAAAAAAATGCTCCTGAAAAAAGCTTACTATACTGTCGAAGATTATTATAAATGATAAAAGCGCATGGATTTGACTCGCTCCAGCAATGCTCAGGACTGCTTTGGATTAATGCAATTGTAAATATACATTATTTTCTATAACAAAGTTCCACAACCTATTTTGGACTTGCCAATAAATAAATTTAAGAAATCCATTAAAAGTATGCTCCTGAAAAAAGCTTATTATACTGTTGAAGATTATGTAAATGATAGAGGAGCATGGATTTGATCGCTCCAGCAATGCTGGGGACAGCGGTTACTTATTATAAATTAGTGTTTGAATATTAGTATTCAATTCGATGCTTTGATACGGGTAGACTGAGTATGTCACGCTCTCTTTAAACATTTCTGTGGTGGTGTCGTGTGGTGCGGGTTGTTACGTTCCCTCAAATATGGTCGAGCGAAGCAATGGCTGGATCATGCGTCATGCTCGTGAACGGGTGCCACCGGCGGGAATGGGGCTACTTTCTGTCTGCCCGTCTTTGACATGAATTGAATAAACAAATTTAAGAAATCCATTAAAAGTATGCTCCTGAAAAAAGCTTATTATACTGTTGAAGATTATGTAAATGATAGAGGAGCATGGATTTGATCGCTCCAGCAATGCTGGGGACAGCGGTTACTTATGTACACATTGATATACCTAGTAATTGTAAATGAATTATTTAAAAAGAGCAACCACCGAGTTTCTTGCTGGTTCTTCTCGGTAGGAATGGCATTCCGAACCAGTGGTAGATTCACTTGACGATTCAAAAGTACTTGTAAAAGTTTATTTGAATAAAAAATATTTGATTTGATTTGATTTGATTACCATCAGGTGAGATCGCAGTCAAGGGCTAACGTAGAGGAACAAAAAAAAATTACCTTGGCCAGTTATATAATTCGACGAATACCGGCATACCATAAAACAGTATGTAGTATATTAGTAGAGGATGTCATCGTACGTTATATATGAACTTACAAATTGACCTAACTGGGAATCGAACCCGCAGCATCTCCCCACAGCATCGCATCAGGGAAGTCGTCGGCCAAAAGTTTATTAGATCAAAGATCATAAAACAACTTCCTTGTGAATCCACCATGTCTTTACGCACGTGTAAGTCAAAGTTACATTGTATTGAATTCGGAAAAATCCATTGGATTAATAGAAAAATCATTATAATATGAATTAATTATACATTAACTTGGCATATAATAAACACCGCGACGTCACGAAACCAGTATGAAAACGACTACAAACCCGTCTCTTGTTTTTTTACTACATAAATAGAAGTAGTCCTCAACCGGTCTCAGTTTTCAATTGGTTCCCGCCCGATTCGGACGCTAAAATTCTGTTCATTCAGTATTGTTTCGTATTATTTTTTCGGAAAAATTTGGGTGTCAATGACAAGATCTCAGAGAAAATTCGCGATCACGGACAAATTTTTGCCAAGGTTAGTTTTTAGCCCTTTATAAATTTTAAAGGAGAAAGGCACCATGAAGTTTTCATTATACATATTACTAACCCGCCACTTCATCCGCGTGGATTGAGGTTTTTGGCTCCCGCGGGAACTCTTTAATTTTCTGGGAAAACTCTTTAAAGTAGCCTATGTGTTATTGCGGAATATAATCTATATCTGTGCCAAATTTCATCCAGCTCCATTGAGCCGTTTTGGCGTGATTGAGTTACAAACATCCATCCTTCCAAACTTTCGCACTAAGGCCCTGTGTAGCGTAAAAGGGGGTTTTTAAAAGCGGTGTATCTGTCACCGTAAGATTGTAAACACCGTTAGATTGTAATATTACGTTTTTTATCTCGATAGATTGTAAACTGTCAACAGATTGTGAACAACATACTGCTCACAATTTAACGCATTATTTTTCGGTAAACTGTAATCTATTAGGTATATTATCCCGATAGAACCTAAATGCCCGGCCTGCGGCTGGGCACTACCTGGATATTCATGTCAAACCCTAACCTAACCTATAGTTCGCGCGCGAGTTGAATACAGAGTAAATGTATGGCGACACTTACATTTACTCTGCATTCAACTCGCGCGCGAACTGTACAAGAAAGAGACAAGAAATTGTAAATAGACTAAATATTTCATAAATTAATAAATTAATAAATTAATACTCAGAACATTGAACGGTTCACAATCTGTCGACAGTTTACAATCTCGCGGGATGGAAACCGTTAGATTATAATCTAACGGATTTTACAATCTTACGGTGACATATCCATCAAACGGTGACATAATGACGTATGCTTGTAAAAATAATGTGCTGTTTTCAAGACCTTTGAGCAGTCATTGACGCATCTCAAAACACAATTTTAAAAAAATCTCTGCATTGAAATTTATTTTAAACATACCTCTTAATTTACCTTTTAAAGCAATTTTTCTCCTTATCTGAAACCAATAATTAGCTAGATAAAATTCATATTTCTAAATCAAACACATTGTCGGATTCATTTGTATTGAAAAGTAAATATTAATTTTTTTACAAATTATTTCATGCATTTTTGCGACATGCGCTTGCTCGATTTCACCCCCGCGCGCCTATGTTTTTCATCTCGTGAGCTCACAGCGCCTTAATAATATAAGTACAGTTATAGATATTTATAATATAACAAAGAGTGCACCAGGAAAGATTGTATCCACAGCAGGTAAATGTGTCCTGTAGACATGACGAATACAGAATAAACTCTGTATTCTGAGGTTAAATGAACATAGAGCTCGTTCACTCTGATAGAGCTTACCAACACTGGTGTAACATAAAGTTGTGTACCTATACCAATTTAAAAAAAAAACCAAAAAAGATATTATGAAATTTTTAAACTTTGAACTATAAGTAATAAAAAACCTTAAAACATCACCGTCGAGGATCGTAACAGCATATTATTCATGTATACAGGTACCTTATATCTCACATTAAATAAACCGGTAAATTAGGAAAACTCAAAAGTTTTTGAATAAACATAATATCTCATAGGCAGTTTTTTATTTTTATTATTTTCGCCTAACTTGTACCGCTCCTAAAAAACATTTCTGTATAAAGATTACTATTTGCGGAAGGTTTCCGGGATTCCACCACAGCAAAATTGCAAAACAGCTAAAAGGTACCGTGCATCCTGGAGAAGGATATAAGATACTTTTAATCCAGGAAATCAAATAGTTTTAAATAAGACATGTGTTTCGGTAATCTGTACCGGTAATGGTTAATTCATAGGGATATAAATTGTATCTCTATGGGTTCATTGCTTAGCGTTTGTGCCGATTGCACCTGAAATAGTGTAATGGCTTCCACTACAGCCTATAATTGACGTCCCACTGCTGGGCACAGGCCTCTACTCTCATAGGAGAGATGATTTGCTTTAATGGCTCTGATAGTTCCTTAGTTAAGATGATTTATGAGATGGTGATAATAAAAAATAAAAAATCCCGGCTGAGTTTGTTGTGGGCTCTTCTCAGACCAGGGCGCGTTTGGAACCCTCATAGCTTGAGTTTTAAGATACCGTAACTGATTATCACCATAATTTTTTAATAAGTAATTTTTAACGTCAATAAGTGTACCCATAGTGTACCTATATTGAATAAAATATGATTTGATTTGATTTGAGAGGGAATTCGAGCTTGGACCCACCACACTGTTCCAATGCGGATTGGCTTTTACGACTATTAGTTATCATGTTAGTGATAATAACCGGGACCGACGGCTTAATTAACGTGCTCTCCTAGGCATAGGGTGAAACACCATCAACTTCCTAACTCCGGGCTAGTATTGAGAATTTCTAGTCAGAAAAATCCCGACCCGGGACTCGGACCCTCGTCGCGGTCGCAGTCGAACATGCTAACCACTAGACCAACGAGGCAGTTTGTTTGCTACGGCCTACGCCATCTACCGCTTTAACTACACCCGCCCTACTCTAGTGTAGCACACCGTAACTCGCAAATTCGGCTAGCCAAAATAGCGTTGGTCAACATCACTCGATATGGATATTATATTATACGAGTATCTTGAGGTTCAAAATGTTCGTAGATACTTAGGTTACCTATTTAGGTAATAAAATTGCTGGTATCTTTTGAACCTTTCCTATTTTAATCCATTTATATTTTAATCTTGGTCCTGAAATTAATTCTTCATACACTTTTTCTTGGTCTTTTTCTTAAGCGCTACTTATGTATCTATTAATTATTCGCGCGCTAGTTAATTGTAGAGCTTATGTATGGTGAGTGACAAAATATGCATAAGCTCTGCATTCAAATCGCGCGCGATCTATTCTATTGGTACAAGGTAGAGTGTCTAGGTCGTCATTTGCGTTTGTATCTAGTAGCTGTGTTTCACTTAGACAAAAATTAATTCATCTCCACTAATCCCTGACGATGTATTCTTGCATACTCTTGCAAATAGCAATAGACGAAAGAGTGTGCAAGAAAGGATATCAATAGATAGCAAACTTTAATCTAGTAGATAGAGAGTTTGTTTGTTGCTTCTAAGTCCAGTCTAATAGTCGACCAAGTTGAACAGAAACTATCAAATTCTCAAAATTGTCACAGCAAGAAATTTAAAGCTGTAACTCCCACTTGTAAGACTATTTACTTACAATACGAGTAATTATTAAACTTAGTTGAAACTATATTTTACGTATCAAACTTACACGGCGACAGGGTAAATAATAAGTTTTAGAACAACTATGTACTTTCGACGACCTCCCTGGCTCAGTGGTGAGCGCTAATTTCTTATTATTGTGGGAGGTCCCGGGTTCTATTCAGCAGATCGGGAATTTATAATTTCTGAATTTTCCTGGTGGGAGCCATCGGCCGCGGCTACTTACCACCCTACTAGCAAAGATCTCAGTAAATAATAAGTTAGACTACGGAGTTAATGGGCAAGGGCGCACGTGATTCGATACACGTTTTGTGGGTTTTAGTTATAATATAATAATATACAATATATCGGATAAGTTGGATCCGGTAACTCCAACTTGTAAGACCACAATGCTTACCACTGCGCTGGGAAGGTATAACTCTGAGTAAACATTATATTAGTTAGGCATGGTTTTAGGATTACAGCAAGGGTGCACGTGATCCAATACACGTTTGGTGGCTTTTAGTTACGTCGAATAATGTTTACAACGGAAATGTAAATGTATGCGGTGGTTTCTATTCTACCACGAGGGCGACGCGTGCTCAAAACGTGCAAGTCTTTTTAGAATTGACGACATAGTCGACTAGATCGGAACGAAGTGTGGTCACTCGGTCCAAGCCTTTTTTAGAATTAATGACATTATTGACGAAATCGGAAAGAAGCCTGATCACCCGGACTCTAGTCTTGCCTGTCCTACCCCTAGACTGTTTTTGTGTATTTAGGAGGTCCTAAATGAAGCGAGTCTAAATCCCGTATATAAACCGATATCAGCTAAAAACAGGTTCTCAAGTATTATTGGTCAATCTATACTTAAGAACTGTCTTTACCAAAAATTTACCGTAAATATCGGTAGAACCTGTTCATAAGCTGATGTCGGTTTATTAATATGGGCCTACGAGTCCAAATGGTGCGAAGTGAGGTTAGCGCATCAAGGCCGTTGAGTAGGTGAAGCTGAATGAATGGACGAGGGAATAAGTCTTCTAAGTTCTTATCCTGGTGTAGCCGATTTAATGAAACAGTCGGTCAAAGTTTACTAAACGAAATTTAAGAATATTATATTTTACAATTCGGACTTTATACGATATTCCTAAAATAATATATTAAGTACTAGTTTTTTTGTTTAGCCTTCAGTTCGACTTTCACGCGTCAGACTCTACATATTGAATGTTCAGTGATTATCGTGACTGTTACGACCATGTCGTATCGGCATCGTCACGTGTTGTCTTAAGAGCTTCACATAAGTTGTGTCATCTATCACCTCTATCAAAGTCATTGAACTTTTACAGTTTGAAAACTGGTGATTTCATAAAATTAAAGAGATGGTTGATTACGATTGTTGGTCAACAGATAAATAATAAATTCATTTATTCCAAAAGATTAATAATAATACAATTACCAATTAAATACATAACATTCCCAAAATAAGCATTATAAGTACAAGTTTATAGTCCTCAGTAAGTCAGTAGTAGGTATAAGTATAAAAATGCATTGAGCCTAGCTTACCTAGGATTTTGCGATTCAGTTATCTGCGCGTCTGAAGATTCAGCTACTAATTTTATTATTCTTATAATTTTATTACAGTGCTTCACACACGAGGAAAGTTTCTAAACTTACGTAATTAAATACATATCAAAAATTCGCGGAACCGGCAGGATATTAATTTTATTAATGTGTTCACATTTGGACTATATTATGTGTGGTTTGATATATTATACATACTACTAGATGTGATAGTTTACGGATGAAATTATTTATTAATCAACCCATCTGTAATTTAAGTTAAATGTTAATTGTACACTTAGTAGGTAATTAAGTTATCGAAACACACAACACTATAAAAAATAGCACTCCCGACAAAGAATAAACCCAGATAACTATTTCTAACTGATAGCTATAACTTATTTATTTCTTTAATACTAATAAAACATATAATAATATATACAATTTCTTAAAAAATCTTTAAAATCTAAATTAAAAACTAAAAACTTAAAATTAAAAATATAATATATAAACTGATAGCTTGTTACATAGTATAAGTAAATTGATTATTATGTATTAATTTTGGCCGTTAGTAGGTACGTATGATACTTACATCGAGAGTCAGAAGTAAACTATAGTGACACTGTGACCCATATAAGGGACCCATGTATGTATACAGTATACCTAATAGTACCAACCTTCGTTTCTCCGAATCAAGCCCCACTCAAAGCGATGCAGAATGCAGATGCGCGGTCTCGAAATAAAGCAAAATAACAAGCTTTATTCAAGATTTTTTAAAAGTTTTGATGACGTGTGATGATACTGTGATTTTACTCTACCAAGACTCCTCACGAGTCAAGATTCACTCAAGAAACTGGACTGGAGATCTAACAACATAAGAAGTGAACATAATTTAAAAAGTAAAAACCTCGAATGCCCTGCCATGTTGATTAAAAAATATATATATCCATTGTCACTCGGGATGATGTAAGGATTCTAACGATACCCCATACGTCTAAATCTGTTCAGGCATTTAGAAGTTATGGTGGAATAAATAAACTCACATACTTATACATACACTACACGAACCCTGAAATCATTTATTTTACTCCTTTTTTGGGCAGTCGTGAAAAAGCTAACTGATTTGACAAGTGTGTACTTGTTTTTGAAAAAATAAAAAACGTAGACCAGTTATTAAATAAATAAATCAAATTCTCGGCGCTGATACCATAATAAAGTTAGCACTATTGCATAATAGACATTGGGACTGATTGAAACTAAAATGGCAGCTTTAAATGTAGTTCTGTCCCTTTCCGTAGGGAGTATTATGAAAGGGTTAGCAATATTTGTAATGCTCTAATTTTAGTTTAGTTTAAAGATTGTGCAGTACAGAATCAGCCCCATTATAGGTATGAATCGAGAATTATCTAGCTATTCTGGTAGACCTTGACCTCAGATTGATACTTACTTACTTTAGTAAATTGATAATATTTCTCTCATTTATGAATCATATACTTACTTATATTTACATAATGATAAGAATATTTACACTGTATTTAAATATTATTTACAAATAATAATATAACTATTAACATTTATTTTTACAAAAAATATGTAACTCCTTCCAAATGATGATGTCCATTTATATATTATTATATCTTGTAATTTTGTTTTAAAATCAATAAATGAAACCATCATGCATATATCAATGAAAAAAAAAAAAAAATATAATATTAGTATGAAGTATGATAGAGCTTAATTTCACGACTATCCTTTTATCTTCAACATTTACACCATGGTTAAATTTGAATTTTAGTGCAAATTTTTATTATTATAAAACAAAAACCTTATTTATTCAATTGCTGCTCCCGTCGAATCTCTTTGATTTTCCAGGGTAAAAAGTTGTCCATAGAACTATATTGTTATCTCCGTAGATACCAGATTCCGTCAAAATCGGTTAAATAGCCCGTGAAAAGATTGAGGACCTCCCTGGCGCAGGGTTGAGCGCTGTTGTCTTAACGTGCGGAGGTCCCGGGTTCGATCCCCGGCAGGGTCAATTTGGAAATTTATTACTTATTTCTGAATTTTCCCTGGTCTGACCTGGTGGGAGGCTGCGGCCGTGGCTAGCTACCACCCTACCGCCACCGTTAAAGTCGTGCCGCCAAGCGATTTAGCGTTCCGATACGATTTTGTGAAGAAAACGATTAGGGGTATGAGTTTAATATAAATGCCATGCCCCTAACATGTTACCCCGCTACCGACTTCAGTCTTCACTTTTTATCAGGTGAGATCGCAGTAAGGGCTAACTTGTAGTGGATAAAAAAAAAAAAACAGACAGACAGACATACTTTCACATTTGTAAAATTATTAGGGATTATAATCTCGGTAAGGCCGTCGGGCACCTATATTATGACATAATTAATGACATAATACCTATGTAAAATACAATAAACCCTTGAAAACAATATTAAGATGAGGATGATGGCATCGCAACAGGCTATTGCATCAGGCGGTTAGTCCAGTTTTACCACTCTTGGGACGTAATGCCATCGTTATGGTAATCAACAGGTTTATGCAGCTGGAATGCGCTGCCTTAGTCATTTATCATTTTATAGCTTTAGTTGCAGTAAATAAAAAATGTGTATGCAATTTACACACGGCAGAAGTGAAATTTAAGAAAAGTGGCAACGAGATAAGAAAAGTACCTTATAGAGTAAGGCAAGAGTGAATAGGCATGTTCTAGGCAAGCGCGTTCCAACCTAGACCTCATCATTGCTTTGCACTAAGCATGATTGTCGTCAAGCGCAAGCCTATCACGCAATAAAAAAAAAAAGATAAATCTAACTCGTATTCTACCTCATTCTCTCGCAGGCTAAATCCTATTATGAATATATTTTTGTCTCTTTTTGTTGTCGCTTTTTCGTTTCGTTTTTCGTTTCATCGAATTTTCAAATCACGATTCTCAAGAATTTCACTTCAAAAAAATAAAGGTACCTATTCAAACTTTCTGTACGTAGTACTTAAGTACTTAACAGTAGTTAACTACTGATTTATATTAATTACCTTATCTTATGGTAGAAGGGCTGGTTCACTATTTGCGCGAAGGATCAATACTGGCTGTTCAGCCTAGATTCTGTTCTTGTGAAAGAAACAAAAAAAAGATAGATACGCGCCGAATTGAGAACCTCTTCCTTTTTTGGAAGTCTGTTAAAAATAGAAATTAGAATGCAAATTAAATTGCATTTGCAATGCAAATGCAATTTAAGGTACACACGCCACCTACTTTACAATGTCAGAAATGTATACGCAAGTGCCACAACTATAGTACAAAAATGAATGCTGCGCAAACGACGACAAATAAAGTTAACTTAGTTTTATTGATCTACAATCCATACTAATATTATAAATGCGAAAGTGTTTCTGTCTGTCTGTCTATCTGTCTGTCTGCTACGTTTTCACGGTCCAACTTTTCAACCGATTTTGATAAAATTTTTTACAGAGATAGGTTTTATCCTGGGGATAGGCCATCCCTATCTATATTTTTATCCCGGAAAATTCAAGAGTTCCCGCGGGAAACAAAAATCTTAATCCGCGCGGACGAAGACGCGGGCATCATCTAGCCTAATATAATTTTTCTATAATTTAGGGTTTAGCATACTACTCGTCTAATAACGATTTTTTTCGTTTCCAGGCTTTGTAAAAACCTGTGCACCAGAAAAGGCAGCCGCCGGGCTAACACCGGAAACCGATTGGAACACGCCGTGCTCACCCATATCCAACACGTGCCATAGATACATCACCAGTCCTCCTTCATCACCCATCACCATCATCTCCCTAGCCCCAGCTAACACAATGGCCCGCGGTGATGAATGCAAGACAGCCTCCAAGGCTACTCACGCCTGCAAGCAATTCGACGTCTCTGCTCCGATAAAGTAAGACATCACCAATTATTCTTCTCTTATACTGTAAACACATCACCACTTTATCACCTTCACTCATCATCATCATCCCCCTAGCCCCAGCTAACAACATGGCCTAAAAGGTCCTTGCTAGAAGTCCTGTTCGAAAATTTCTTGGAAATCGGCAAGTCTGGAAACGGGCGATACCAAGTCCAACCGTCCCTCACCCCTCACAAGAAAAGTCGAAAAGTCGTTTGTCTGTAGTGACCAACATGGAATCCTAAAGTAAATATTATAAGTCTATGATAGTGTCAGTTGTCCATATCTATCACGAATACGATCTCCTCGTGTTTTCAGAGGCTCAGAAGGGCTGGAACCACAGATCACGGAAATTCCGTGATCTGTGGCTGGAACCCAAAGCTGTAAAGCCCGTTAATTAAAGAAAAAGTTGATTTCCCAGAAGAAGTTTTCATAACTCTTCACAATACCTGATACAACCGAATGATAGTGTTATTTAGACTTGTGATGCTCTCATATTTTGTTATTTTCTGTTACAACACCTGTCGCGTGAATAGTATTGTTTGCTACGACACTACATGTTATGTGATGTTATTTCGTCGACAAACGATAAATAGTACCTAGCGAAAGATTGATGATAGGTAGGTAGCTGGTTCCCATTGTTAATGTTTTCAGATCACATAAATCTTTGCTTTTATAAATAGCTAACAAAGATTAAATTTCCAAGTCTATCACATAAAGATAATTATTATACTTACACGTGTTTCATGTAAGTGGCCCACTGCTGAGTACCTACGCGTCTCCTCTCAGAATGGGGAGGGTTTAGGTCATAGTCCATTACGCTTGCCAAGTACGGATGGAGCGACTTCACACACGTTTGACAAAATCATGGAGAACTCTTAGGCAAGCAGGTCTCTTCATGTTGTTTTCCTTTACTGTTACAGCAACATATAATAATGTATTTACAACAAAATATAGGACGTGCGTAGTTCACTTCGTTATAAAAAGTTTCCATAGTTTTTTGTCCTAATTTTTCAATCGACGAATTTGTAGTTATACCTATTAGTTTTATTAAGCAAAAAACGATTTCTTAACTAAGTATTCCAGTTTTCCGCAGGAAATATTTAAATTTTAAGGACTTAGATACAAAAAATTTGTTACTAACTTTTAAGTTCACACCAACCGTTTAATCCAGATTAGTAGATCTCCAAAAATTTTGACGCTAGAAAAAACGAGAAACTTTTCGAAATCTTATCGAGACAATTTATTATAATTAAATGATTGCCAATACCAAAATACATTGCTAACATTTCTAAGTGTAAGTTTTATTTTAGTATTGGGAAATTTAAAATGAGCCAATTAAAATAAAATAAACATTTTGGCGATTTTTAACATTAGATCTCCTCTCATTTCAGAAAACCAGTAGCATCTCAATCAAACATCGAACCACGCAATAAGCCGGAGCAGAAAAACTACGGCGCCTGGGGCTCCACCTTCAAAGACAAGAAAACATTCCTGGACATGCACTTCTGCTGATTCACCACCATAACTTTTAATCATCGAAACGTCACCAACACGAAATTTTAACGGACAGAGCCCATTTTTTTCGACGAAATAGTATTTTCTCATTAGAAATTTAAGGATAAAAATTGTAACGATTTTATGTACGTATCCACTTATTAGCAGCTTAGCAAACTTTTTATATCTTTGAGTTATACCTTAAAATCCTTTATCATAATTTCTCTGAAATTTTCGTTACATTTAGAAATCTTTCCTAGATCTACGAGACTATCATGTCTAGACCATCAGCCGAAAGCTGAAACAATTTATTGCTTTAATTAAAAATATTAAAATCCTAATGGGAAAAGTGGGTTCTACCTAATTTAATTCTCAAAAAATTAATTAGAAACCAAATATATTAATAAATAAAACTAAGTCTAAAAAATGTTTGTGACGTTTCAGCTTTTTCTTTTTATTTCAACGGTTTAGGGATATCTCGCGTACTAACATCCATACAATGTATCATTTTAATTAAACTCTCATCATCTGCATTAGTTTTTGTGTTACAACCTGTCAGATTAAAAAATAAATTGGACTGAGACTGAAATGTTTATTGGCAAGTGAATAAAAACGATAAAATTGGATTATTTATTTAAACTTTGGGTTTATTATTTCTCTTATCAGTCTTCGCTGATAGTGATGACATATCGTAAAGAATAGAGGAATCCAAACTTAATCTATACTATCTAATTATAATGCGAATATTTGGATGGATGAATGTATCGATGGATGGATGGATGTTTGCAACTCAATCACGTCAAAACGGCTGAACGGATCTGGATAAAATTTGGCACAGAGACAGATTATAGTCTGGAATAACACTTTTTATCCCGGAAAATTAAAGAGTTTCCATATTTTTTTCTCAATCCACGCGGACGAAGTCGCGGGCATTAGCTAGTGTAATAATAAATGAGAGTTCGCCTATCTAATACCGTCTCAATCGATAGACGTCCACAGCTGGACGAAGGTCTCCTGCATGGATCTCCACAGAAAACGGTCTCGTGCCGCTTGCTCCCAGCGGCTCCCAGCTACTCGCTTGAGATCGTAAACTTTTACAAGTGCTTTTGAATCGTCGAGCGAATCTACCACTGGTTCAGAATTCCTGCGAGAAGAGCCAGCAATAAAATCTACGGTAGCTCTTCTCATGGCCACTTCAGCTATGAAACTCTTCGGGCTATGTCGGACTCTGCCCCCCGATTGTGTAAGGAAATCGTACCTAATAGTTTGTCAAACGGACAATTCGACTTATTTATGGATTTTATAGATGCCCGCACGTCAAAAAGCATGCATGAACTTCGTAAACAGTTCGAATAATACGTTTTAAGCTATCAAATGATTACGATTTGCTTAGACAATTGGGCCTCTGGTTCTCCTTCGGATCTCCTCATGTTATTTTACCAGCAGAGTAAAAGCATTGTTAAAGTTAAAGAAATCTAAAGTATGAATTGTGAGCGACAGTCTATAGTCTAGTGCAGTGGTAATACATAAATAATGCAACCGATTCCAGAGCCGAGAGAGATGATTCGTTTGCTGTCATTCAAAATGCCCCCGCTTCGACACTGGAGGCCGCGCTGGATCTATTGCTTATGCAACGATTGCATTTGGTTTGAAAATCGCACTGAATATAGAGCCTCTGTGTTTTCATTGACATAGTCAAACCTAACTGAGCTTCAAAGGGTAATTGTATTCTTTTAACCTAGAAATACTACTGTTACAACCGACAGAATTCAGTTCACTGAGCTAAGAATTCACAATATCTTAGATTCATGATGATGTTGTATCATAGTGTGAATACTTGTGCATACCTAGTTAGATCCCGCAAACTTATTTGACCTGGTGAAGCGTCGCTAGTTTAATACATAATACTTATATTATAAAGAGGTAAAGTTTGTGAGGTTGTAGGGGGTAATCGCTGGATCTACAGAACCGATTTTGATAATTCAGGTTCCAATAGAAAGCCACATTATTTGTGAGTGTTATATACTAACCCGAAAAATTAGGGAGTTCCCGTGGGAATTTAAAAAACTTATTTCACGCTGACGAAGCTTCTGCTAGTTAAAAATAAAAACTAAAATATAGGCATAAAAATTAGTTACAATTTTGGCCACCGGGCGAAAGTTGGTGGGACTGTAACGGCTTATAGTTACCTGTCGTATTACGTAAAAGCTGGATCAATCATTGTTACAATCTCAATTGGTTGTGATTGGCTGATTTAGTAGGTATTCTTGCTGCGACAATGGAATTTGGCCAAGAACAAAGTGTGTTAAGCAATCAAAGATGATTGCTATCGTTACAAGTTAGCGTTGGACCGTAATCTCACTTAGAGATGCTTTCTAAGATGGTAAAGAGCTTTCCTGCGGAACCTATATACTTAAGTTATACCTAATGGTCCACCTGTTTGACCGATTTAGATGAAACTAGCATAATTTTAAGAACCCTAAATCTTGATGGAACTTAGGTATCTACCTAATAGATGCCTAATCATCATGTTATTTCAATTTATTTATCATACCTACTTGTTTATTCGTTTGGATGTTTGAACCACAACGACGTAACCGCGCGATTAATGAAATTCAGAATGGAGATAGAAATAGTCAAGGACATCATTTTATAAGATATAAATTCGTTCTTCCATTTAAATCTCTAGGGTTTAATTTCATCTTATTTATTACTGGCCGGCCAACGCTTTGCTGATACAGAATGAAAATGGACAAGTATTTTAACTCAAACACCTAACCCTTATTGAACCAAAGAGTTCAGTCCAATATGACAAAGGATTTGCATATAAGAGTTAGTCTTGGAAAATTTGTAACGCATATTATTGTAGTCTTGGTCCTGAATTGCAAGGCCGTTTCATGTTCATTTCATAACACACATAAGAAAGGAAGAAATTGCAACTCTTTGTCCTCAGAAATAAAAACCAAATTGGTTTGCTTTATGAATTTTAATATTAGTTTTGCGTAGAGTAAGAAATTTTACTGAGAGGCCTTATTGAAAAACATGTTTGTGAATTGTGACTATACATATTATATTTTTTTTCTTGAATTTCCCATTACTATATAATATTATTTTGGTTTCGTCGCGTTGCATAGAAAAAGGAATTCGTCACAAAGGCCTTCAATATTTATAGGCTGAGTAGTTAGCAGAGAATCGATTTTTATATATCTATATTTTCTATAGCTATCCTTTTAATCTCCTTCCCGGAATCATCAAATAAAGACAACATCACAAAATTTCGCAAAATAGTTTATATTTAATTAGTTTATAATATAGGTAAGGATTATTTAGGTGTACACTAGTGTATTAGGGAAACCTGTAATGCTAGTTGTAAGTTGAGAAAAATAAAAAAAATAAAAAATCTGTTCAGGCAGTGTTGTATAAGATAGCCTAATACCTAGGTAATCTATGAAAGGCCTATATTTGCTCATTCTAAAATAGATTTGGGCAAGAAGCATTAGGTATAAATAACTGTTCTAAACTAGTCGATAGCATCAGTAGATACTAAATAAGCAGGTGTGATAGACGGTAAGACTTTGTCGCATCTGAGAGTTCTTTATTTATCACTAGATGATGCCCGCGACTTCGTCTGTGTGAATTCAGTTTTTGATTTCCGCGGGAACTCTTTAATTTTCCGGGGTTAACAAAGTCCTTCCCCGGGATACCACCTAACCCTGCACATCAAAATCGGTTGAACAGAAGGGCTGTGAAAGCGTAGCAGATAGACAGACAGACATATCTACATACACACTTTCGCATTTATAATATTAGTATGGAACCTTAAAAATAGTAGGAACAGAGAACAGCACAATGGTATCCATACTAAATTACAAATGCAAAAGTGTGTCTGTCTGCCTCAGCCCATCTTTACAACCTATTTTGATGAAATTTGTTGTAGAGGTAGGATACATCCAGGGGAAGGATGGCTTTTAACCCCGGAAAATTAAGGAGTTTCGCCGAAACCAAAAAAAAAATAATCCACGCGCACGAAGTCGCGGGTATCAGCTAGTGAGATATGATTTCATCTATGCTAATATTATAATTATGCGAAAGTTTGGATGTATGGATGTATGGATGGATGTTTGTTACTCAATCACGCCCCAACGGCTAAACGGATCTGGATAAAATTTGGCACAGAGATAGATTATAGTCTGGAATAGCACATAGGCTACTTTTTATCCCGGAAAATTAAGGAGTTCCCGCGGGAACCAAAAAACCTTAATCCACGCGGACGTAGTCGCGGGCATCAGCTATTTGTACATATAAATCTCTGAAGTTTAATTTCAGTTTATTTATTACTGGCCAGTGGCCGGCCATCGCTTTGCCAATACAGAATGAAACTGGACAAATATTTTATCTCCACTGAAATGGAAACGAGTGGTGATGTTTTTCAGTTAGAGTTAGAGTTTTTCTGAAATATTCGGAATGAATTAGATTTTATTTTTTGTCATAATATAAGCGTTAATGGTCACTGATCTCTATAAAGGGTATCTACCACAAAAACAAATGTACGGAAACGATATTATTTTTGAAGTGAAAACTTCTTTAGCCGCGTTGAGCACTTTTTGGTAGGGGGCAAAAATGTAGATTCGCGTGACCGTGACCGACATGCTCGCGTGACCGACATGCTCACGAACAGCTACATGCTCGCGTGGTTACGCGAGCATGTCGCTCAGTATTCTAGGTCTAAGACGTCGATGACGACGAGTCAGTGAGTCAGGACTTCTCTCTTTTTAAAGAAAACTATTATTACATCCCAATTCCAAATATAATACTAGCTGATGCCCGCGACTTCGTCCCTTTAATTTTAAAATTAAATAAGTAGTCTATGTCCTTTCCCTGGATACAAACTATCCCTATACCAAATTTCATCTAAATCGGTTGAACAGATGGGCCGTGAAAGCGTAGCAAACAGACAGACAGACACACTTTCGCATTTATAATATTAAAAACTATTGAACTAATTCATAAGCTTTAAATTTTAAGTAAAGATAAAGTAAACGAAAGTGCCTCTAAATATTAATTGATAGTGAAAAGAAAGTGAATTAATTATGTAATAGCTGCAGGAATATTCGGGCAGTGGCCATGAGCTGGCGAAGCCTCCATTACGACGCTGTTCCGGGGAATAACGACCAAGGTTTCCCAATAAAAGTGGAAATATGAACGCAATGTAATGTAAAATACATAGGTACCATGTTTGGAAACATTTTTTTGAAGTGAAACTTCTTTACAATCGTTGCGATTTGAAAATTCAACGAAATGAAAAAGCGACACCAAAAAGAGACAAACATATTCATAAATAGGCTAAATAGTACGACGATTTAATTTGGTAGGTACTGAGATAAATGATTCACTCGATCCAAATACACACACACACACACACACACACACACACACATATACACATACAGAGCAATGCATGCTAACTTTATATTTTTATTAATTTTAAATTATCTCATCATTGTTAAAAATATTGCTATTTGTTCGAATACCGATCAGGAAGAGCGGGGACCCTGAGATACAGGTTTTTTCAAACTTAATTCAGGGTTCCCGACAAAATTGTGAAACGACGAATATTTTTATCAATAAATTTCATTTTCAATTTTCATTTTAAGGCGAGTCACCTCAGCTCAGCGGTGAAAACTGGTTTGCTAGATCAAATTTTTTCGGTATTTACTATTAAATAACGGCCTTACAAAAAATATCCGATACACTTAAAGATATTGTCTAAAGAATGCGCAAATTTGTTACACGATAGGATGTACTTTACTCGATCAAAAAAAATCTTGAAACAGGCTAAATTAAAAGTTTAAAACGAATTTTTTATTAATAAAATTTTCGACTTTGCTCATCATTTTTATATGGATAAATTCCTCTTGAAGTATTAATGAGAACCTGCTAAAATTTATTTCAAACTGAAGTCCTTTTTTTTTTTTTTTTAATTTTTTTTTTCCCAGAACTTGAACGTTTCCAAGCGGTTTCAGAATATACCGCGCTGCCCGCTTCCCCGCCAGTCTCTACGAGAAACGTACCGCGAGACGCGCGGGCGGCACCCCACACCTCACCTCCTAAAATCTTGCAGGTGACTCGCCTTAAATTTTTCATTTTCAAGTAGCCTACGAGAGAATGAGATAGAATACGAGTTATATTTATCTCATTCTCTCGTATAGGTTACTTTTCTGAAGTTTCACTTGTGCCGTGTGTGAATTGTAAGTGCAAGTGCACATACACACTTTTTTTCTTTTAAACATAGAGTAAAAGTATGAGCTTTCAGTTAAAAACTTTTGAATGTAACAACATGCCAACGTCGACCATCGATATTAGCGGTAAATAGTAAGTTAACAGGATTTGGTAATTTATTAGTAAAGTCGTTTATCTTTTTAATTCTAAAAGATTTAACGATTGCTTTGTTGTTTTCATTTCCTATTTGTGATTACGGAGTGGAGCAACGAATTGACGTGACGCCTTGTTATAGTTAAGTTTAGTAGTTAGAGCGAGAGAAAAATCCTCAACGTAGGTACCTTATCGTAGTATTGTATTTTGTATTGTTTTTTATTTTAAAGAATTATGGTATTTTATGTATTTTATAATTTGGGCCTTGTTGTCTGAAATAAATGAATAATAATAATAATTATAGATCTGGGAAGTGGCATGAGCAATTTTTTTCAAATTTCCCAAGAGATTTTTAAATAGCTAATTATAATAACTTATCCGGTAGACGCGGAAATCATGTCTGTCTATTTTTTTATTATTTACCATGTAGAGCTTTTCACACCCACAGATTTCCCCTCAAAATCAAATTGGAAACTTAGTGAGTTTCCAGCTAAGTAGACGCGGTAAAAGTGAAGTTAACGATACATAAACTTAAAAAGTGAGAGTGCAAGACAATGCAGTGTCCCCGGATCCTGCACCATCGACCGTAGTGCGGGAAGAGCGAATCTTGCGCGCGCAATTGTGGCTAACTTTGAAACTAGGCATATCTGGAATGCATTGAAAGTTGTTGATTTGAAACATACATTATATTAAAGGAAAGTAAAAAAGCCTAGAGGTAAAATCTTTGTAGGTTTGTTATATTCGGAGGATTCTGAGGGGTAGGTACTTATCCCGGGCACTTCAAACTTTTCGGATTAATAAGTTAAACACACATAACACGCGTTTATTAATTAGAATAGGTAAGGAACCCCGCATAGCGCATTCCTTAGTTTAGCTACAGTGTTTCATTTTTAACCGACTTCCAAAAAAGGAGGAGGTTCTCAATTCGGCGCGTATGTTTTTTTGTGGGTTTTATTCGTTGAAATACGGCCAATGCTAATGGTTTCTTAACATCCATTAAACGGCCATATATTTACATTTGCCACAGTATTCCACAGGTTATTGTAATGGTCTTGTTGGATTAAGCTCGCTATACTATCGTGAGCCAAGTCCGCGCATAAATCTACTTTAAAACGGTTTTTAAACTTTTACGAGGAAAATCCTGAAAAATATTTTTTTGAAGAAAAAATAACACGCGCCAATAGCCTGTGAATAGGCTTTCTGGTGAATTTGAAAGTCAAGTTTCAATGGACTAGATCCATCGATATAATATGTATATTTTGGTACATGATGGGCCCTTTTATAGAAAAAAGTTGGGTGTCTGATATGTAGGGCATGCTCCTCACCTGTATAAACCTGTCCTTGTCCCCGCCATAGCGCTGTCCCGCTTTTCAGACTAGATGGCGTTTGTTAAATAAGTCCACATTCTTTGTTTGACAGGGCCCGTCTATGTAAATTGAGGTCGTTGACTAGATCATAAGATTTAACCTTTTTGAAAAAAGCTGATAAGTACCTTTAGTTCCACAAACTTAGCTGACCCGGTAATAGCGTCGCTAGTATATAAAAAAAATAAAAACTAAATTTTGGCCACCGAGTCAGATCTCGTAAGTTTGTGGGACTTTACCTACCTAGGAAAATTGAATCCGTGTCTTTTTGTAATCAGACCAAAGGGCCAGAGGGATCGTCATATTAATACTGTTTTAATACTAAAACTACATCTTCATAACGTGAAACTTTCTTTAAAACTTTGTTTTATATATTGCCCTGGTTCTATTATTTAAATTTTACAATTATAATTCAAAGTAATTTATAAATACTTTCGCATTTCACCACAAACTTTAATGAACAATCAAGGAATGAACCCGCTGATATACAAATTCTTAGATCTACACACTCGTGTCAAATACAATCAAAGAAGATTCAGTGTTATTAAAAGCCGCGTACAAATAGTAGAAGTCTTATCATAAAAACTTTAGATGCAATTTTAAGTTACTTTAAAATTTTCATACATATGTAAATTAACAACAGAAAAGGTAACAGGTAGACGGACACACTTACACATTTATAATATTAGTATGGATAGTATGGTAATTGATTAAATTTACTTCGTTACGTTAATATGGGCTGGCGAGTTACTCATAATGCCGTCTCCCGAGATACGAGTAATACACATTTCCTCACGTTTTCCTTCTACGAAACACTCAAGATGAATTATTGTGTTATTATACCGCTTCCGCACAACCTTCGCAAAGCAAAACAAGCTTCGAAGCTAAGGTGTGTTATGATTAATTTAAACTTAAAGTTCTGTAGAACCACAGGGGATTCTATCCAGGATTTGAATCTCCAACTTTTTGGTAAGAGCGAAAATACACTGGCGGCGATATTTTGTGACAGGTTGCCGCGTAACTCGCTTTAATATGCATCCACACAATAGCGCGACAGAACAAAACGATCCCCTCTTAAGTGGACATTTCACGCAGATGTTTTGTCCTGTCAGGTCACGAGTCTTTCGCTTTAGACCCTTACCACTTGACTACGATAAGGAGATGCGTATCTTTGGTTTGTCTATATCATTAGTGTAACCCTTTGTTTGACGATGGGGTGTTTATTGGTGGCTAACTAATAGTTACACGCGCTTTATCGATAACACCGCACGCGAGATGCGGCATTACCGGTGATGCCCAGTGCAAACAATCTCCCAGATTTTAGGGGGAATATTATATTTGAAAGCATCAAGCTGTATATAATGTTCGTTTTTCCATCCGCTTATAGTATTGGTATGTTCAAATCAAGAGTGAATAGGTATCTTTTAGGCAAGCGCGCTCCTTCCTTTAGGCTGCATCACTACTTCCAGCAAGTCTGGTTGCAGTCAAGCGCTATAAGTATAGGTACATTAAAAGAAAAAAACCATCTGAAACTAACAATAAAATATTCTATAATCTGCCGGTAAGTTACTAAGAATTTATCAACGTTGTTATTTCTTAAAAAACAGCATACCAATTTTAAAAACATGTTATACTTATAATAATTTCGTTCTCCAACTCTCAACTGAAATTATACCCAGAAATAAAGTTATTTATGCGTATAAATTACGATACATAGGTATTTTTATATGAGGTGTAAACATGCCCGCATGCATGCAAAGGTGCCCGTTTATATATGAACAGTGGCTGCAAAATCGAGAAAAAATTAAAATAGCGATGTCACGTATGCCAATAACCGGTCATGCCTTTTATTATTAAGTACTAGGTAAGCTATTTATGCCGTATCGGAACTCCAGTAAAAGGTTTCAGGGAGAGACCGCGCTACCGCTGTGCATCACTGCGGCGCTGTAACCAGCTCGGCTACGTCAGACGCCGCATGGCCGACCGCGGGAAGCACCGCGTCGCGCCCGTACCGGCGCCGACCAAAAAACACTACGCGTACTCCCCGTGCCCTCGTTCGGAGGAAGTCGGCACCGAATTCGCGCTCCAGCTTCTGAGGACCCATCACCACGAGCCGCCCACACCCGAAAAACAACCCGGTGAGTTTGACAGCTGTCATTAAAAATTAAAATGGCGGTAAAACTTTTTTCGTTTGAAAATTTATATATTAGTAACCTCGTTACGGTCAGATTATTATCAAGCTAGTGTAAGACTGTTAAAACAAAGAAACAATACGCGTACTCCCCGTGACCTCAACCGGAGGAAGTCGGTTCACTGAGTTCGCGCTTCAGCTTCACTAACAACCCGTGGGTTTGACAGTTGTCATTACAAATTAATATGGCGGGAAACATTTTTAGTTTGGAAAAAATAGTAATTACGTCAGTTGCGGCTAGATCATTAAAGTTAGTGTATGACTGTTAAAACAAAGGAACAATACACGTATTCGCGTACACAGTAGGTACTCACCGTACCCTTGCTCGTAGGAAGTCATTACTGTGTACGCGCTACAACTGCTAAGGACCCATCATCACGAGCTGCCCCACATCTGCAAAACGACCCGGTGAGTTTGACAGCTGTCATTAATTTTTTTTTAATTAATTGGTTTAACAGCTCTGTGTCATTAAATATATTATTACAGATCTCAGATTATGTATCTAGTGTTAAAGAAACGATACCCTCGCAGTGTCCTCGCACTGAGTTTTTTTTTATCCCCTACAAGCTAGCCCTTGACTGCGATCTCACCTGGTGGTAAGTGATGATGCAGTCTAAGATGGTGGCGGGCTAACATGTTAGGGGCATGGCAGGACGCATTATAAATGGCTAACATGTTCGC
Organism: Erebia aethiops; assembly: GCA_923060345.2. Classification (NCBI taxonomy): domain Eukaryota; kingdom Metazoa; phylum Arthropoda; class Insecta; order Lepidoptera; family Nymphalidae; genus Erebia; species Erebia aethiops. Next base: position 21,554,224 of record OV281087.1, read on the forward strand.
GCTCTAACAACTGAAGAGCCATCATCGACACAAGAATCCCTCATCCATAACAGCCTTGTCAATTGAGCTTGACAGCTGAATACGATCCGAAAAACTTTTCTGTCAAAAATTGGCGGAACGTAGGTATAAAACTTGTTTTTTCGTTCGGAAATCTAAATGTAATGAGATTTTATACTAAAAGTGTCATCATGGAAAAGCGAGAAAATCATCGTTTGGAAGTTCAAACATCCCGGAAGAACCTAGATCTTAGCTAGAAAACCAGTATTAACTTTTTTTTTAATAAAACAACAGGCGTTTTCTACTTACTTCTCATTTTCACATTTCAAAACCTATTTCGTTCACGAACTGGGTGGTTAGTCTTTTAGATATGCTACTTGACCAAGTCATGCAAGGACCCAGATTCCAGAATAATTGGCGGAAAACAATAAAAATATATTTTATTGATTTTATTATGAGATGATATTAATACGCCACGAATGATGAAACCACTTAAACCACCAAGAATGATATACCTACCTTTCCTACTATTACCTATAACTATTGAAATATAAATAAAAATGAATTAAAAGAGTGGCTAGGACAATGATATTTTATAACCCTTTGATTCATATCAGCTTAGAGCTGTATGTTAGATATATTAAAATCAGTTTTATTTTATTTCATTTTGTAGAATTTATTTTTATCACTCTAAAATATTAAATACTTGCGTTGATAAATTTTAATAGATTTTACTTTAAAACAAAATACAATTTTAATATTTAAAATATGACCAGTTCAATGGTAATCGTTTAGAGAGCATAAAATTAAATTTAATAGGAACATCTTCGAAATTGTTATGACACGACCGACAAGCTAATTTAAAATTATAAACGTTAATGCCGCTTGTTATTTTGGCTGAGGGTTTATTTTTGACTATTTCATTTACGTTTAAAAACATAGCGTGTTGAGTTTATAAATTAGAGTGATAATTTAAGAAAATAAACGTCAGTTGTTTTCTCAGTATCTCTGCCCTTAGAGGCCCATTACTGCACGAGTCTTATTTTAGAATGAGAAGTGTTTAGACCATTGTCTACAACACTGGCCAAATTTAGAATGGCAGATTTTACACATCTTTGTTGTCTATGTTCTTCTTCGTTGTTAAATTATAAATATTTATTTGCGTAAAACGCACATATTTGCGAAACGCGTACCTACCTCGGATTCTGACTCAAAAATAATAGGCCGAAGGTTTTAGAGTACAACCAGTACAAAATATAGTATAGGCAGGCCGTAGGTATAGTATGACTTATCCGATCAAAATTGGAACAAATTTTTTTTTAGTTTAGTTTTTAAATATATATTTTTTTATAGATACTAGCGAGGCTGTCACCGCGTCAGATAAGTTTGTCGGACTATAGGTACATGCCTCGGTAACTAATATGAAAGAAATGTGAAACTTCGATTTTGTGACAAATCGGAATTTCACATTATATCGGAAAATTCATTGTTAATTTCTAATTTCATTTAACACATTTGAATCCATACCATACATATTAATAAAAGTTTATATCCTGTCTTATTAACATAATAATACTATCTAGTTAATCTATTCTGTATAATTATTAATTAACAATAAATGTTAATTAATACCTAATTATAAATAAATATAATTTAACCATGTGATTATTTATAGTTAGTTCTCTCTACCCTGTCTAAATTCTTCCAATAAATTTAAAACCAAACACCAATATATTTTTTACAAAATCGCTTTGTTCGTGCTACATACTCGTATTAATAATGATTTTTAAGTAGACTTATACAAATGAAATGAAGAAAACCTTTAAGTTCCAAATCTCCTTATTACTTGAACTTCTGAGTATGTACCACGTATAGATTTCTAAGCTGAAATGGCGGCGAATGGACACCTAATTAATTTCATTTGAAAGCTCATTAAGCTCAGAATCAGGAGCCAAATAGCCAGTTAAACAAAAGCAGAACACGTCATAACAACTCAAAAAAAGAACATACCTAGAATTAATATATAACCAATTCTCATTCCGACAATACTGGCAATAAAAATTCTTGCATATTTTCGGTTATTTTCGGTATAATTGATACTACTTATAAATACTTACCATTGATATTAATGCCTTAGCTTTTGCTTTTAATACAAATAAATAACCTATACCTAAGTAAATGCATACCTACCTAATTAAATCACATAAAAGATGGATGGATGGATGGATTTTCAACTTCCAGGATTTGTTAGATTGCCTATTATGTAGTAACTAATAATCTTACTTCTGTGGTAAAAAAAAGAATTTCTTATAATAAGTGTTAACTTGCGTGAAATATTTAGTAGATATGTGTGCTTAAGGGTGAAACAAGACGATTTCAGACGAGCGGCATCACCCGAAGTCTGAAATCGTGTTTCATCCCGCGGAACACTATAGTTTTTATATAAAGTGCGAGTTTTATTAAGATTGTATTTGTAATTTATTTTAGTTGCTAGGTTGTTGTTTACAAATATGACATCGGTCAGTTTAGAGAATGACAATTATAAAGTTTTTAAATAAACAAAAGATACTCTGACAGGATTAAAAGGAGGGAGGATTCGCCTGTTAAAATAGTTTCGGGTGGCTCAACAGGCATTGAAACTCTGCACTTTCAATGCAGGTTATATGAAAAAACTTAGAAATCGCGTTCGCAGTTCAGCGACGGTTTAATTTCCGTTCAATCATTGGATCATTGGATTGTAACATCTGCGCACTGCGAGGCAATTACACGTTTTTGAAGGAATTCCGAACGAGAAAATTAATGTTTATTTTGTAAGGGCGTCGGGAAACTCACGGAAACTTCTCGACGTGTCCTTAATAACGTCGTTAAAAACGCTTTTTTACGCACTAAGGGTGGTTTCAGACCAGCGTATTTTTTGCGCGTATAAGCTCGTATCGGCTTACGCGCTTACACGCGCGCCATATTTTGCGCTTCAAAAAACCGAACGCGCGTGTACCTATACGCACTTATTCCGGCGTGTTTGCTCGAACCCGTGGGTCAGTCGGTAGTAGTAGTCTGACATACGACCTTATAAACGCTTTAACGCTCGTAGAGTTGCAGGTTAGGTATATAATGCCCCTTCTAGCTATGGCAGTTTATGAAACCAAAACCCTGATTAGTTTCTACGCGGCATTTTCTTTGCTATAAGAGGCCAGTAACTAGCCGCGGCCGAAGTCTCCCGCCAGTCTAAAAACAAAAATATTGTCATTCGATTTTCAAATATTCAAACTGAGCTGGACAGTCTGATTTTTTCAAGCCTTCGAGCATTTAATAAAGTATGGAAGCTTCAAACGACGAAAATTTTGTTTCAAACTTTGTAGAACCGCTGAAGTCCTTGTCATTTATAAGTGCCACTCCAACACCTTGATGACACTTGTGAAGATATTTTTAGGTTAATTTTTCGTGGTAAAGCATATTCTCTTCGTTTCCAGAAATTTTGTTTGCTATATTCACAGAATTAATCACAGAACTTCAAAACTATATATCTTCGCACACTGCCACTTTCAGTATTTTTTGTAACAACTGTTGATACCGACGTTTTGGCTAAATTAAATATCTTATTTTCTTACAATCATGTAATGACATGAGTGAAGGGTCATTGGACAACTCACTCAAACTCGAGCCACACTCAGAAGATTCTTCACACAACAGAGAGGCTTATGGCTCACTTTTAGCAGATTTAATAATTTAATAAAGAGTACCTGGGTGACAGCGCTTTGCTTGGTATTTTTTTTTGGTAAAAATGAATAATATTTTTCATGAAAATCGTTTTAGCCGTTTCCTTTCGTTTCGTTTAAAATTCTTGTATATATAATAATATAATAATAAAATAATAGAATAATAGAATTGCTCGTTTAAAGGTATTCGATTTAATTATTTATTACAGCAGTAATAACGAATCGATTAATCACCTCATTCATCAAAATCGGCTCAGTAGTTTAGGCGCTACGGTGGAACACACATAATAACATATACATACGTACATACTTACAAACATACATACATAGACTGCATACATAACCCTTCCTTTTATGCTTTGGTTTGTCGTAGGAAATCTTTAACCGAAAGTTAATGTAAAAGATTTAATTTAATTTCCTCTTCGCTTGTAACTAAGTATGTACTTAACTTCTTTTGAAAATAAAGATGGCAGATAATTAGTTATTTTAAGCGTTTAAAATGTCGGCCTCAGTAACTGAGGTGAGAACCACTTTTAAAAGCAACTCTGACTTGGTTTTATAAGATGTTACACTAAGCTCATTCATTTTCTTAGCGCTTGCTATCAGTATTGAAATGAAAAATTGCTTCTCGTTTTATTTTACCTTCCTCTTTAAAAACCACAAGATTTAACAAAAAAAATATAAAAGATATAATAGGTAAATAAATAGGATTTAATAGGTAGCTAGGTAAGGAAAGGTTTTATATATAAAAGATTTGACGGGGGATAAAATATTTAAAAGATTGTTGTGTAAACCAATATATGTACTCTGTGGTAAACTACATAGTGTCTATGATCATCTGTAATGTCTAGGATAACTCGATTGTCTATGTCTCTTTTCCTAAAATAAAGAAATTCAACATGGTGTCAGAAGTCGTAATTCAGTCAAAAATTATAAAATTAAATTAGATAAATTGGTCGAAAGTCATAAAAAAGTATTTTATAATAGTAATTTCAATACAATATATCGTCTCATTATTAAAAAATCTCGAAATTTACAATGTCTAATTCGGACAAAACACGTGTCGCGTCGGCGAGCGCCAGTGAAACGTGGTCGGCACACCCGAGTCATATCAATTTCAACAATTTACCGGCACCAAAGTTCTCCAAAGCCGATAGTCAAAGCAACGCGACAGAGTGGAAAAAGTGGTGGCAAAGCTTCCAGATGTTTTTGTTAGCTACCAACTTAGAGGCTGCACCGGAAAAGCGGAAGATCGCCATTTTACTCCACACGGTCGGCGAAAAGGGAGTCGAAATTTATAATTCATTCAATGTAGAATTGGAGAAAACCACATTAGACGAGATTAAGGTCAAATTCGACAACTATTTTGAACCCCAGAAAAGCATAACCATGGTGCGTCACACATTCTTCACAAGGTTCCAGAAACAGGAAGAGTCCATCGATAGTTTCATCACAGACCTTCAAAACCTATCTAATAAGTGCGAGTTTGGGCAACTAAAAGATTCTTTAATAAGAGATATTTTCATTGCAAACATGAATTCAAAATTAATCAATGTTAGACAGAGGCTGCTTCAAGAAAACAACCCTACTTTGGAGAAAACAATTTCACTTGCTAAAACTGTAATTATGGCCCAAGAAAATGCACAAAAAATAGACAACTCACAAAATTCTGATACAGTCATGTACATTCAAAGGTCTAGGTCAAGATCCCGAGGTTCAAAAACTACAAATATGTCTCATGGTTCCAGTAGTACCAGTCAAGTCAAGTCGTCGAGACAGCGCAGTCAGAGTCCATATAATCAGCGTAGTCCCAACAACAACTGTGGACGTTGTGGTCAGCGTCATCGATTCAAGTGTCCAGCCCAGGGAGTTAAGTGTAACACATGCAATCGATTGAACCATTTTTCAAAATTTTGTTTCTTCAATAAAAATAAAAATAATGTCAGAAATATAGAATCAACAGAAAATTATAATGAAAAACAAATGTGTAATGCGGAACAGTTTTTGATAGGGATGGTGCAAAACAGCAGTGACAACTATAAATCTTGGTATCTGAGTGTGTTTATAAACATGGTAGAAGTCAAGTGTATATTAGATTCTGGAGCAGATATAAACATTATGTCCTATAATACATTTAACAGGTTAAATTTAGCAAAATCATTAATTAAAAAGTCTCAAGCGAAAAGTTTTGATGGGTCCTCAATAGAAATTCTAGGTCAATGTAATTTAATTTGTCATTTCAATGGGTGTCAAAAAAATATAACATTTATTATAGCTAACATCAGCTGTTCTACAGTCTTAGGGCTACCTACATGTGTTGAAATAGGTGTTTTACAAAGAGTCTTTGCAATAAACAGTAAAAATATGTCTCAAAGTCAAATATTGAAAGAATTTAATGATGTATTTCAGGGTCTTGGATGTCTACCACCTGTCTGTCACTTGAAGCTTCAAGAAAATGCAATACCATGTGTTGATCCTCCCAGAAAAGTTCCATTCGGATTATATACTCAATTAAAAGAAGAATTGGATCGCATGTCAGAGATGAACGTCATAGAAAAGGTCACATATCCAACAGAGTGGGTAAATTCTGTTGTAGTAACTGTCAAAAAGTCAGGTCAGTTAAGAATTTGTCTTGATCCTAGGAATCTTAATAAATACTTGATCAGGGAACATTATCCTCTTAAAAGTATAGATGAGATTAGGTCAATATTGAAAGGTGCTTCTTATTTTTCACATCTTGATGCTTTTTCTGGCTTTTGGATGTTAAAACTAGACAACGAGAGTTCAGATCTTTGTACATTCCAAACACCTTTTGGTCGTTATCGTTATTTAAGATTGCCTTATGGTATTAATGCTGCGTCAGAAATTTTCCATAGAGTAATGACAGATATCTTTGCTGATATTGAAGGAGTTTTAGTTTTTGTCGATGATATTTTAGTATATGGGGAAACACAAGAAATTCATAATGAAAGATTGTATAAAGTCATGCAAAGAGCAAGAGAAGTTAATTTAAAATTAAACAAAGATAAATGCAAATTTTCAGTCAAAGAAGTTTGTTTTCTAGGATATGTCTTTTGTAAGGAAGGTGCCAAAGTCGATCAGGAAAAAGTCAAAGCTATTATTAACATGCCAACACCAACTAATGTCAAAGAACTACAAAGAGTTTTAGGTATGATAAATTATTTAGGTCCTTTTATTCAGAACATGTCTGAAAAAACTCAAGTTTTGAGAAATCTTCTTAAAAAAGACTCTGTATGGGTCTGGGATGAAAATTGTGAAAAAAGTTTTCAATCATTAAAAAATGCAATAACAAATGCACCTGTCTTAGCACATTATAACCCAAACATACCCATAGTTTTATCAGTCGATTCATCTAAAAATGCATTAGGAGCAGTTCTTATGCAAAATAAACAACCGATAGCCTACAGTTCTAAAACTTTAACTACGACTCAGGAAAGGTATGCTCAGATAGAAAAAGAATTATTTGCAATTCAATTTGGTTGTGAGAAATTTCACCAATATGTTTATGGCAATAAGGTCACCGTTCACACAGATCACAAACCTTTAGTTTACTTATTCAAAAAACCTTTGCACGACGTACCAGCCCGTCTACAGAGAATGATGCTTGCTTTACAGGCCTATGATTTAAATGTTATCCATGTACCTGGCAAGGAAATGTACATATCAGATACATTGTCCAGGGCAGCGTTAAAAGAAACCTATATTCCAAACTATGAGTCTGATTTGTCATATCATGTAAATGCAGTATATTCTAATTTGGCTATAAGTGAACATTACAAAAATAAAATTTTAGAAGCTACTAAATCAGATAGTCAATTGCTAAAGTTAAAAAAGTATTGTCAAGATGGATGGCCTACTAGTAAAAGTCAAGTTGATCCTTTATTAAAACCATACTGGAATATTCAGGCTGAAATTCATGTCATTAATGATCTGTTATTCAAAAGTGATAGATTAATCATTCCAAAGTCAATGCAAGATGAAATGTTAAGAAAAGTTCATGAAGGTCATCAAGGTATCAATAAGTGCCTAAGTCTAGCTAGAAATATTATTTTTTGGCCAAATATGAGTGCAGATATAAAAAATTTAGTTGATCAATGTCTTATTTGCGCAAAATTCAAGCCTAACAATCAATCAGAACCATTGCAAAGCTACAATGTGAGTAAATTTCCATGGCAGCAAGTAGGTATTGATTTAATGCATTTTAATAACAAAACTTATTTAGTAGTCACTGATTATTATTCTAAATTTATTGAATTAGCAATGTTGGACAATAGACATACAGCTTCTAACATAATAATACAGCTGAAATCTATTTTTGCACGTCATGGCATTCCGGTCTCATTGGTCTCAGATGGAGGTCCGCCTTTTAATTCTGCAGAATTCAAATCATTCTTACATAATTGGGACATTGAACATATACTTACTAGTCCTTATCACCCAAAATCTAACGGACAAGCTGAAAGTTCTGTTAAAATTATGAAAAACTTGTTAAAAAAAAGTTTAGAATCTAATACAGATCCTTACATGGCTTTGTTACAGTATAGAAACACACCTAAAGCTAATTTTCCATCTCCAGCTCAGCTATTAATGTCAAGGACTTTGAGAATGCATATACCAACCATTGATAAAAAACTTAAACCTAAAGTAGTCACCTTCAGTGAATATAAAAAAAGTTTTGAGAAAGACCGAGCACAGACAAAAAGTTATTATAATAGGAATAAAAAACCATTACCACTTCTACAACCTGGTGATCATGTTACATTCAAAAAATCTCCTAATTCTGACTGGCTTCCAGCTGTTGTAAAAGAGAGGTTAAAGTGTCAGAGGTCATATATAATAGAGGACAGTAAAGGTAATAGATACAGGAGGAATAGGGTACAAATAAGGTTCACTTCTAATGAAAGCTGTCACAAGTTCGATTCCGATATGCAATCCAATGATTCTAAAAACCAAATTAACTTAAGGGAAGAGGAATCAAGCGAGGGTCAGGTGGAAGCAGACCAGGATTCATTTATGGATTCATGTGATAATGTTAAGGAATATTACAAATATGTAACTAAATCCGGAAGACAAGTAAATATACCTAAGAGAATTGATCTGTAATTTAGTAATTAAAACAAACTGTTAGCATAAAACTTATATAATATTTTTTATAAATTATAATTACTTAAAATCTTATTGTATAGTCAACTCTGCATTAATTAAAGTAAAATGTCTACTATATTGTTATTGCAAGTTTGTAACTTATTTGAGATTCTGTTTAACTTAATAATGTAATGTCATACTCTTATTTAAACTCATAACTACAGTGTAACTTGAAAGAGAATATATTTAAAAAGGGAGATGTTGTGTAAACCAATATATGTACTCTGTGGTAAACTACATAGTGTCTATGATCATCTGTAATGTCTAGGATAACTCGATTGTCTATGTCTCTTTTCCTAAAATAAAGAAATTCAACAAAGATAAAATTACGGATAGTCTGTACCTAGTTCTTTATTATAAAACGAAAGTCAAAATCTTAACTTTCACATTTAACTTGAAATATGAAGGACTTTGTTTACATACTTTAATCCCCTATTTAACCCCTTTGAATTTTTAAAAATTGTGAAACACGTGACTTCATTTTTAACCAAAAGGCCAAATACCAAGTTTCACTGATATAACTTGGAAAATTACGCACTTTCATACAAACTTAAAACGTTTCACTTCACCCCTTATTTAAACACCCTGGGGAAGGAATTTCGAAAAATCTACTACACCTTTGAGGGCGCTCAAGGAATATTAGAATATTATTAGGAGCTCTAAAAATTTTAGATTTCTACGTTCAGCCGTTTGGGCTGTAGGTTGTCGGTTACATATTGATTGTCGATCAGAAAGTGTACCTACAGTGTACCAAATTTGAATAAAGAAATCGATTTGAATTGAAAATGATATAGACGCCCGGTCCTATTCTTCTTCGACCTTTGTCCAGCTGTGGACATCTATCGGTTGACGACGGGCGACCACGTGTATGTACAAATTATTAATACAGTGTTGTAAAATGGAGTCAATATCATCTAAATATAATATGACTCTTCCGCGTACTCGCAGCGTTCTGACGCGTGTCGGAGCTCTATTTATTGCGTGACATGAATTGAGTTGTCGGCATGAATGAGAGATACGTCATCCATATCCACTCGGTCACACTTGTAAATTGTTAATATAACCCTTGACTGCGAACTCACCTGGTATGACGTGATTGCTGGCAAATTTCATCAAAATTTGATTTAGGTTTTTGATTCCCGCGAGAACTATTTAATTTCCCGGGATAACAAGTAGCCTATGTCTTTCTCCGGGATGCAACCTATCTCTGTATTTACCATTTTCTATGGTGTTTACCAAACTCCTTCAAAATTGGTTGATAGGATAGGCCATAGGAAAGCGTAGCAGACAGACAAACATACTTTTGCATTTATAACCTAATTAGATCATGCCCGCGACTTCGTCCGCGTGGATTAATGTTTTTGATTCCCGCGGAAACTCTTGAATTTCCCGGGATACAACCTATCCCTGTACCAAATTTCATCAAAATCGGTTGAACAGATGGGCCTTGAAAGCGTAGCAGACAGACAGACACAGTTAAGAAGAAAAAGGTGACTAACTGACTGATCTATTAACGCACAGCTGAAACCACTGAAATTTGGCATACAGATAGCTTTTATGACATAAGCATATTACGCTAAGAAAGGATTTTTGAAAATAAAAGTATATAAATTGAACTTAACATCTGCAAAGCTGCAAAAACCCTATATACTATTATTATAGACCCTCTGTACTATTTCTTAATTTAAGCTTTGTGTACTCGCTGTTGGTATACCGAAATACAATATATAAAAATAAATAAATAAATAAAACTAGTATTAAATATAATAATATACCTCATATGATGTATATATAAGTATGGTTTTATTAATAACGTAAGAAGAAAGCCAGCTTAAACGGTAAACAACAAACGCGTCCGCAATGCGCCTACGAGCCGCCCTCACAATGACACCGCCCGCAGACTCCACCTTGGGCTTTTTTTTTTACTCCCGAGAAGCTCCAACTGTTATATAACTTTTGTATAAGTGAATGCAATCTCTAAACGTGCCGCTACCGGTAGCTTTGGAGCTTTCAAGTTATTTCCTATTTTATAGTTCATCATTAGACAAGTCAAATTAGACCGCTTAAGGAAAGTTTAAAAAAAAAATTACGGCTCTGGATACAAGTCCTTTAAGGCCTGCTTAAGGGAAGTTCGTTTGCTTTGAGTTAGACTTTGAATAGATGAAGACCGGTTTTTAGCATAAATTGACCGATACCACAGTAATCGGTAATAGTACGGATACCCGAGAACGTGTCCTAAGCTAATGTCAATTTATTAATACGGGCCTAAGAAGTCTGAGTAAGTTTTCAGAGGCTTTGTACCCGACAAAGCGCTGCACCGTATATTAACAGCGAATGTGATTAACTGATTATAGTTCTAGGTAAGTATTTGAATACCTCGGTAAAAGCGGCGTCACCATCTATCGATGTGCTGCAAAATACCTGCTCTCTTTCTGCGTCGTATTCCTCATTTCTGAGGGTCGTGACCCTTTTAAATTAATCAAATAATGGTAGGAGTTTTCTTGGGATAATTATGCGGTGGGACCGTGGGTTCCCACGTCCTTCCGCATACGACTCGACTAAGAGTATTTCTAACTCTCTCTATTTTCTTTTTACATTTTTGTAACGATTGGTGGTAATAACCGGGACTAACTGCTTAACGTCTTAGGCACGGAGCAAACGAAAATGCCAAATTTGAACATCCAAATTCGTTCACCCATCCAGTTACCGACTTGTGTCAACGTTGCTTAACATTCGCAATCAACTGAAATGCGTTGTCACGACTAAGTCACTCGTCCCTCAAAAGCCCTACATTGGCTCCTAAAGCAAGTTTAGTGCAGTAAAGTGAAATAATATCATGTAATAAAAAGCTTGATTTCCTTACAAAACTTAAACTGAAAATCATTTAAACCAATACAAGAGTGGAACCATTCGACACCACACAAGCACTTGAAGCGCTTTGTATAGCTGCAACAGAAATAATTAAAGCGGTCAAGTGCGGCCCTGCAGTCAGGCTTGTTAAGCGGACCTTCTCGGCCGCAGTTCATTCCGAATCGTTTTTTTTTATGTGGCCTACGTAGCTAAGCTATTTTAGATGGCTTTCAGCTTGAAATGTTTTTATACTTCTTTGATTTTTGTTTTAAAATGCCTATTCAGTATGAATAAAAGTTCATGTTTAATTCATAATAATGAATTTCATGTTTAATTATAGTTGTTGGCAGAAGGTTTTTTGTTATGTCATATTTAGTAAATTAAAAATAGAACTTCCAGTGTAGAATAGGCACTTATTTAAAAAAAAGATACAAGATAAGAAATTATGTAAAAAAAAAATATATATAGAACAAAAAGTACGTTCAGAAGTTACTCATAGGATAAGTAGTAATCTAGTTTATTATGCGACGAACCTTAAAATAAAGATTAATTAATAGATAATTAAAGAGATTAAAAAAAAACAGTGTCTAAAAAGTACTCATTTCTTACAAATGTTACTTACTGCATCGCTTTCAGTGGCGTGCACAGGTTTTGAAGCTAGGCAATGCATTTGATGAAAAATTAGCACATTGGGGTAAGCGGTGCTTTTACCCCTCTATGAACTGAACGCCATTGATCGCTTTATAATTTAAAACAATATTCATAAAATAATTTTGTTTATTCTTGATAATCAGGCAATAAAAAGTCGACAAGTGTTGACCATAACGACGCTGTTAGTGTTAGCTGCTAACAGCTATTAACTGGAACCCGGGGCGAGTCGCGATCCGCAATTAGTTTTAAATTGCACTCATCACTTCGTTTGCATTTTACGCTCTCGACTTTAATTGCTACGCTTTTTAAAATGTTGCTGTAAATAAAAAAATATGGTTGACTCGTCGTCTCTTTTTTTTTAAATGTATGTCGGTAGATATCTCCGTGGTAGCCGTGGTATCTGATCTGAACAACAATAACAAAAATAGGCTTGAAGTTGATTCATCAGGCTCGCCCGACTTCAACATAGTGTGTAGAAATCAAAATATTTTTTTTGCTTTACAGTGGCTTTGGATCTCGGTTTTTTGGAAATTATTTTATTTTATTTCAATGTAAATATTGCAAATTAAGCTTTATTAACATGATCAAACATTTGGATGGTATGTTACGGGTAAGGTTGGAAGTTGGAATAAACTTAGATTTAGCCGGGTTAACCCCAAGTCAACTTGGGTAATGTCCGAGTAATAATGAAAATAAGTTTTAATTTGGGATTTACCCACTCATTTACTAACTCACTTAGGTAAGCTAAGCTTTCAACCTCTCCCATTCACCCCCTCCGAGGCCCAGTCGACGGAGCCCCGTTTTGCGAGGCTCCTCATTTCTGGGTCGTATAAAAAGGAAATAACCACGAAGAGAACCACGAAATAACCTCTTCGTCACCTAAACTATCCGAGTCGGAGTGCCCCCAGTCCCGAGCTAGCTCACTTCGCACGCTCTATATATATATATATCCACTACAAGTTAGCCCTTGACTGCGATCTCACCTGATGGTAAATGATGATGCAGTCTAAAATGGTAGCGGGCTAACCTGTTAGAGGCATGGCCCATACCCCTAATCGGTTTCTACACGACATCGTACCGGAACGCTAAATCGTGGCGGCACGTCTTTGCCTGTAGGGTGGTAACTAGCCACGGCCGCAGCCTCCCACCAGGCCAGACCAGGGAAAATTCAGAAATTATATATTAGTTTATTAATAGTTTAACTAATAGTAATACCCTGCCGGGGATTGAAATCGGGTCCTCCGCACGTTAAGGCAACAGCACTCAACACTGCGCCATTGAGGTCATCATTTGGCTGTAGTCTGCTATGCTGTTACGTAACCGCGGGAATCCCCGCAGCGGCCGCAAGCGTGGAGACTGGAGCTGCACTTAATAACTTCAGAAACTTCGCCATAAACATTTGGTTCAGAATTAAACTCGCTTTAAACTAGATAATTAGCGTGACTTAGGTTTTGGTAATAATTTTCACTGACGAGCTTGTTCAGCAAGACATTTGAGTGGGGTGGAATCTAGACCCTCTTGCACCAATTTGCTTTAACTAATTTAGCTATATTTATGTCACCGTAAGATTGCAAAAACCGTTAGATTGTAATCTAACTAGCGAAATTGTAAACTGTCGATAGTTTACATTTTCGCTAGTTAGATTGCATTCTAACGGTTTTTGCAATCTTACGGTGTCAATAATGTAATGTGGTCACGTTTACGGCACATTAACTTAACAACTAAATTTAAAAAAATTGCGAGTAGGCGCAACTTCTACGACTTCTCTGGCGCTGTGGTGAGCGCAGTGGTCTTACTGTGGGAGATCCCGGGTTCGATTCCCGGCAGGATCAATTTGGGAATTGATAATTTGAAATTTCTGATTTTTGTCGGTCTGGTCTGGTTGGAGGCTTCGGCTGTCGCTAATTATCATCCTACCGGCAAAGGAGAGGATCAGAGGAACTTAAGTCTCTAGACATCTAGTCTCTAGACATGACTTGCCAAGTTTACTTTGTGTAAACTTTATTTTTATGAAAGTAAGTATATTTTTAACAAGGGAATTAAAAGAAGGTTAACTTAAATACTTATAAATAAAAATACCTGTAGGTAAATGTAGAGAACTGAAACCAATTTGTTTTAAAATTTTATTTCACGATAATTTTGGACTGAATTACGAACATTGAACCATTTTATGCAATTTGGCGTCTCCAAAATGTTACATGGACCAATTTGTTCAAAATTTGTTGTTTGCGAAATTGGCTCACGTAGAGCATTCAACGTTTTCGGTTGAAATTCAAACTTTTAATATATTCGAAGGACAGTTTACACTAATTATGAAGTTCGAAGCATAGGTATATACTAATAAACTTAAAAAAAAAACTTACTACCTACCTAAGTCCAACTTAATAGTTACTCTACTTACTAGGTTTCTAATAAGATATACTAAGTACTTTCTATTATCTATCACGCAACCCTATAATCGAATGTTCTAAATTTAATTTATAAATGGCATACCAAACCAAGTTTTTATAAAACCTTTTGTAAAATTCAAGAAAAATTTAAACAAGCATTTTCAAAGTGAAGTTTAATAATAAGATTAGTTTGCAATTAGTAATTTCTGTATAAGGTCACCTTTGTAAGTGTAGATTATTGTAAGTTCTCATCTATGTGAACCTTTGTTCTTCTTTGGAAAAATAAATTCTCTCTTTAAACCTAAATGATGTTAACACACTTCGTGACACAATTAATAAGTTGTTATGATGTAAAGGCGGCCTTATCACAGCGAGTAATCTCTTCCAGCAAAAAAATATTTATAATTTATTTTTTACTGATCGAATTTCGGGCATCGGTAGCAATCTCCATATAGGCATATGCGCGTAAGATACTAATATATAAGTGTGTGCGTTAACACAGATGCACTCATCATTAACTTACTTTCATAGCTAGATGAGACGGTGAATCCGACATGACCGGAGATAGAACAGGCGAAGAACCGACGGCTTACGTGCTATCTGAGGCACAGGTATGCACAGCTCCAACATCCTATCTCCAGGCTACTCCTGAGATTTTTTTAAAGAAAAATCCAATCATAGTCCGACCCTCTAGAGTAGTCCTCTACATTCGCAGTCAAGAAGTAGTGTCAGAAACTTAGAGCATAATATAATAATAAACCTTTGCAATTTTGGCCAATAAAATGGAATTTTCAAACAAGTCTGATACAGTAAGCACATAGGTACCATTTGTCAAGGCACAGGCATCCGGGTCGTGACGAGAATTGGGGCTGTTTGCAATCGAAACGCGGAAACATTGGGCATTTTTAATTTTGCGGTTGCGGCTAAACTGCAGTAGCTTTAGCTTTTAAAATGTTGTTAGTTATCTCAAAACAACACTTTTGTGAGTCTTAACGAAGCGAAGGGGCTTAAAATTATTCAAAACAAAAGTAGGTAGGTACTTACATCAAAAGAATCTTTAAAAAGTCTTCTCCAAATCAATCGACAATTACTTTTTTCACGACTGCCCATAAAAAGAAGTATCTAATGTTTTCAGGTTTCATTTAAGTATGTATGTACCTTTGCGAGTTTCTTTATTCCACGATAACCTCTAAATGCCTGAACAGATTTGGATATAATATGGGGTTTCGTTGCAATCCTTACTGCATCGTTCCGAGTGACATTGGCTTTAAATTGCAGTTGACAGGGTTGCCATGTTTTTTTTTAAATTATGTTCCCTTATTCGTCAAAAGTATTAAGAATAATTTTTCTGTGTGGGACGAAATTAGTCATTGAATATTACTGAGCATCCTCTCTGAATGAGGGTTTGACCATATCCCACCACGCTGGCTGGTGGCTGTCTTCACCGTGCCCGAGGATCGAACCTCCCGAAAAGCAGGCTGAGTGGGTTTTTTAAGTATTCGTTTGCGACAATGTTATAACTACCATTTTTATGGAATTGATCAAGCCCTTAACAATTCCATACAAATCGTAGTTAACGGCACCCAGGAGACGGATTCGAAACCACTTGTAATAGTGGCACAAGTTGTCATGAAATAAAGACATTTAATTTCAAGTTTTAGGCACCTTAAGTTTTAGGATTTGTTCCGTGAGAGTACAAACATTTTAAGTATATACACTTTTCCCGGTTATATAATGGCACCTATTCTATTCAGTTCGCAAGTATAGTGTGGTGTTTTACTGAAGAAAAATCGTGGCGAATGCATTGCGTTAAAAATGCAGACGAGTAGGGACTGCCGCATAGCGTCGTACCTAAATGTTACCTGAATAAAACACTACAGCGGCCATTACGCCCGTACAAAGTTAATCACACTTTCTGTGCAATATAAAACGTTAGCAATGAAAATAAAGTGATCTAAGCGTGTCTTAGCTCTAATATGTAAAGTAATGACTAATTATAGTTTCAGAAGAATAATGTCGAAAATATTATTTTTAGTGATTATTAAATAGAGAATCTTCCAAGAGACGTAGGTAATATCGACGTCCCCTGTTAGTTAATTTAAACCACTTATCGGTTATACCATAGAATAGGTTATACGAGTAAAGAGTGCGTCCAATTTTGATGTCACAACTAGCAAACTTATTTCATGCAATATCGGTCTAACGCAAAGCGTGCGTTTTGGCGTTTGAAAAAAGTTACTGATTTGACTACTTCATTGTTTTACAGTGCTCGTGATTATAAGCCATCTAGTTTTGTCCTAAAATACTAAAAAGCTAATGAATTTCACGATCGTACAAAATAAGAACCTGCTTTGTCATAAAAAAAAAGTGAAAATTTCAAGCCTTTATCTGAAATTTTTACTTTTGTTTCATACTAGGGGAAACGTACCTACTTTGTCATTAAAATTAGTTGTTATTTTATCAAAGTATTTAAATATTATTACCAAATAACATAAGAGTAACAGATCTCCGACAGAGTCTATTTGTGAATTTATATCTAATATATCTAAAGTTTAATTATAAATAATTAAATATAGGTATTATTATATCTTCATTTCATTTATTTCACATGACTGTGCGTCTTTTGTACTACTGTGCTTATTTGCCTGATTTGATCTTGAACTAAATACACATAATATTATTATAATGAACATATTATTATTAAAAATAATCCATACTAAAATTATACTGTATTTTAATAATATTATAAATGCGAAAGTGTGTCTGTTTGTCTATCTGTCTGTCTGCTATGCTTTCACGGCCCACCTGTTCAACCGATTTTGATGAAATTTGGTACAGGGATAGGTTGTATCCCGAAGAAGAACATAGGCTTTTTTATCCCGGATAATTGAGGAGTTCATGCGGGAATCGAAAGAACTTAGTCCACGCGAACGAAGTCGCAGGTATCATCTAGTGTAATTATAATTTTTCCGGGATGGGACCTATCTCAAAATTGTAAATCTAGATTTTATTTTTTTCACAATAATATACTTAAATTGTTAATTTAATTTATTTACAATTTAAAATTTTAAATTGCCGACGCAGTCTCAATTCAGGTCACGTCGCTCTGTAGCGCTGCATTTACAAAAACGGTGTGTTTGTACGAGTGCGGCTCAAAACAAAACACAGTGTTTTGTTTTCAAGCCGCGTGATTGGATTTGGTTTTGGTGTTTTTCGAAACGTGAATGTAGATTGCTTATCGTCATATCATTGTACAATAACAAATTATACTGTGTAGTTTTCATAAAATAAACATAATTAAAAAAAAATTAAAAACACGACTGCATTAGCATTGTATGGTATGATTAATTAAGCTGTCAAATGATAACGATTTGCTTAGACAGTTGGGTCTCAGGTTATACTCGTATTTCCATTTCTTCAGCGGAATAGGTTCAATCGTGAAGGAACAAACACGAAAACTTACAAACACACAAACATTCAAATTTTCACATTATATTAGTAGGATAGGATCCATAAGTTTCATAGTAGGGATGCAGTGAAGAACTGCAATGAGTATTCCAATGAAAAAACTTAAAGTAGGTACAGAAATAAGTCACAGTAAACGAGAAATAGTTTATTGGTGCAAAGTTGCTTTTTACACTAACTTTTTTCGAGGGATTGTAAAAGAAATTGAATCTTCTTCGTTTAAAAGCTTATTTAGAAGTTCACTTTTACTGTTCACAGTTGCTTTTTATTTTAACGAAATAAAAAAAACCGGCCAAGTGCGTTTTTTTTTTTTTTTTTAATCTACTACAAGCTAGCCCTTGACTGCGATCACACTTGCGTGACGAACCACGCGCAGTGTAGGGTTCCGTATTATATTAAGTTATTTCATTTTAGCTGTAATAACTAATAAGTAGGTACATCATCATTATAATTATCTCAAACCACGGATCTATCATGGTCATGGTGATTGGTGGGTAAGCCGTTGGGCTAAACGAGCGCCATCTCATAGATCATCTGTAGTGTGGAGTCAAAGAGTGTGGACCAACTTCTGAGATCTACAATATCATTTGAAATTTACCTTGTCAATATGCTTATGACTCGAGGGATTGAAAAACGGATCATAAAGGTTACAGAAATATAAGGGTTACAGAATGAAAGTGTAACAGAATCGAAGCTGTAACCCTTTTGAATGTGTTTTTAATTCTGTTAACCCGAAACACATATATCTGTAACAGAAACGAATCTGTACCAGAAATGAAAGTGTTTTAAAGTGTAATCGAAATAGCGACGTTGCCAAATTTACTGTTCACGCGTATTCAAATTTGAACCTAATGCAGATGGTTGCAATTGTTTTAAGAAAATCATGGCCATGTTGTGTAAGTGTGTGTAATGTCCATTGAAGTGAGAAGAACGCGTTGTCACACCGTGCAGTTTGTTAGGGCATGTACCTTTTAGGGTTACAGATAAAAACTCTTATTAACAGAAATAAACAGTACAGTTGTATCGTTTCTGTTTCCGTTATAAGTATTTCTGTTTGATAACAGTTTCAAAAAACTGTGTTTAAACCCCATATTGCGGTTACTGTTTCAGTCCTTATGCTTATGAAATATACAATATCGTTTATCAGGTAGTTAGCTATTCAAATGTAGATTGCAACCGCTCGCTACGACTGAATATAATATTCAATAACGTTGAATGGAATTGAATCGCAATTTATGAGATGGCTGCCTTCATAACAGCAGTGCCAAGCGGTACCCGTCGTTAAACAAGCTTGTTAACTTAAAGCCGGGCTTAGGTACATTAACCTTATCTCTTGTTTTTAGGCTTAGTAAAACTAGCAATTCATTTGTTGGAAACAGTGTCCGCTTCTATAATAAGCTCCCAGAAGACATGTTGAAGATGTCTCTGAATAAGTTCAAAGTTAATGTAAAACGTAAACTCATTGAAAAGTCTTATTACCATGCAGTAAAGGACTACTTAAACGACAAGGAAGCCTGGCAATAATTTGCTCTAATGTCTCTGATAGTTCCTTAGTAAGAATATTTGTGAGATGGTGATAATTAAAAAAAAAAAAACCCGGCTGAGTTTGTTGTGGGCTCTTCTCAGACCAGGGCGCGTTTGGAACCCTCGTAGCTTTAGTTTTAAGATACCGTTACCCATTATCACCATCATGCTTTTTAAGTACTTATGTAATTTTTAGACGAAAATAAGTGTACCTACAGTGTACCTATATTTAATGAATAAATGACTATGACTATGACTATGACTATCACGAAACTAAGCGATAATTGCGACAAATGCAATCATTCCCTTCTATACTCAACTAGCTGATGCCCGCGACTTCGTCCGCGTGGTTTCAGTTTTTTAATTCCCGAGGGAACTCCTCAATTTTCCGGGATAAGTTTTACTTTGACGTTCGCTTACACTTGGCGAGGTGAGCTCTCACGTCGATCGCGTCGATCAATCGTATTTGCAATGTAAAAACTCAGAGTAGTTAAGCGTACGGGTCACATAAGTTTGTCGTACTATACCTATAGTACTTACGTAATACGCTGTGAAATAATAGGGGTTAAAGTATGAAATTGCCGTTTTATTGTAATAGGTACTTCGAATTGACATAGAACCTTCATGGTTTGAAATTTTTGAGTGAAACTTTTTTCACATGGTACCTACGAGAATGTAGTTCTTCTTTTAAAAAATGTGCAACATTCGATTATCGACTTTCAGTTGTTTTTTTTTATTCAGCTTAAACAAGAAAGATGGATACTTCGAAAATTCGAGTTATTTTTGAATACGAGTTCCGACGCGGAACTAACGCGGCAAAAACAGCTCGCAATATCAATGTTGCGTTTGGAGAGGAGACTGCTAATAAACGCACCGTGCGATTTTGGTTTAAACGCTTTCGTGATGGAAACTTTGATTTGAAGAACGAACCAAGTGGAAGACCGCCCACACAGGTAAATAACATTGAATTGAAAGAGATGGTGGAAGCCGATCCGAGCCAAACTACCCAGAAATTAGCGGCATGGTTTAACGTTACCTTACCAATAATATTATCTATTAACTCATTTGCTAAAAAAAACCATTAAAATTTTCCAGTACAAATCGGCAATTTCATACTTTAACCCCTGATTCTAAGTACGATACAATTTATCACTGCACTAACTACGCGCGTTTCACACCGTCACCGGAGCATCCTCAGGAGATGTTGACTCTACTTTATCATTTATCTCCGCACTTGCTAGGGCCAGGCTTATGCCCAGAACGATGAAACAATCATGAGTTTCGTAATACGGGCTTGGTATTCATGTCTTTGTAAATACTGTACAAATTACATAACATTATCTATAGCCCGAAACATGCCCAATTCAAGATTAAATGCGGATAAGGCATGTTTTCGTATCTGTAAGTAAATTTTACAGTTTCAGAAATGATCTACTGTTTATTGTTAAATGTTTAGTGTAAAAATAATATATACTATACTGATATTTTAAAAGCGAAAGTGTCTGTCTGTCTGCTACGCTTCTATACCTATTTATAAAAAATACCTAGTTAAAATATCTCTATTATTATTATAAATGCGAAAGTTTGGATTGATGGATGTTTGTTACTCAATCACACCGAGAACAGCTGCACGGATCTGCATGAAATTTGGCACAGAGATAGATTATAGTCTGGAATAACACATGCTATCCCGGAAAATTAAAGGCTTTCCGCGGGAACCAAAAACCTCAATCCACGCGGACGAAGTCACGGGCATCTAGCTAGTTAAAATATGAATATTTGTCAAAAACTGCCGAATAGATGGGCCGTGAAGGAGCCGTACACACCAGTGGCGTGCAGTTCATAGAGGCATAAAAGCACTGCTTACCCAAATAGAAATACGATAATGCTTATTTTTCATCAAAACAGCTAGCCTAACGAATGCCTACCCTAGCTTCAAAACCTGTGCACGCCACTGCGTACACACTAGTGCGACAAGACAAAAGGTCCGTCTTATCTTAGGACAAAAAGATGCACACGCGCTCTCCTCCATGTAGTGAAAATGGGTAGGTACCATTAGATACTAAACTTCTACATCAATGGTAGGTACGATTATAATTTCAGAACATTAATTTAAATACTTAACAATTAGTCAGTTGGCAATGCAGTTTCTCCCATTACTCTGAGAGGGGTCCCGGGTCGCGAGTGCAGCAGTTGAATGTTTAATCGCGACTGTACACATGCATCACAAAGACATTTAAGTGCACAAGATTACTGGCGTGCTTTTAATGAATCATACGGGCGTAGCATTACTCTTCATGTAACGACGAAGCTGGGAATTTTATGTAGTGGTATGTAAGATTTAAATATGAAATACTAACCGACAATATTAAAGTCTATAAATCCTGTCTTGCTGGGTCTAGGTCTACATTCCAAAGATATACCTATTGATTTAGCACCTTGTAAAATCTGGCTTCTAGTGCTATTCACTCTTATTCATACTAATATTATAATTACGAAAATGTGTCTGTCTGTCTATCTGTCTGTACTGGTACACTTCGTTATATTTTTATGGGGAAAATTTCGGGGTTCCAGCGGGAATCAAAAAATTCTTAATCAACGCGACGAAGTGAAAGAAAAATGAAGACGAAGGCATCAATCATCTAGTAATGCTATGAAGTGAACGCGAAAGTGCATCTGACTGCCACGCGTTCACGGGAAAAATAAAAAAAATAAAAAATAAATGCTAAATTGCTTGGTGACCGAAAGTACCCTCGCGTAGACAGTAGACACCGCTACGCCAGAAAGTAAATAGTACCTATTCTGTGGTCAAGCAATCCATATTATTATTATTGTCTAATTGAATTCAAATAGTTCCAAATTGAATTAGAACTACATTTATTTCCAGCAGCTAAGTCTAGCTAAGCTAGGTTTTAAAGTAATGAAATAAGCTAGCGTAGATTGAAACGTCGCATTTGAGCCGGGCAAAGTTTCGTTCTAGGTTAAAAACTGCATTCATCACTTCGTTTCAACTAATTGCTTTTTACCCTTTCATTTGACTCGCATTTTTAGCGAGAATATTTTATTTTTATGCAAGAATTAAAATATTTAGGACTAGACGATGCCCGCGAATTCGTACGCGCGAATTTTTTTATGTTGGTTCAATTGCTACTGAGACACGTTCATAGATTTAGGATTGCTCATTTAAGTATCGGAGACCATAATCTTATATCTATAGACACGTTCTATAAAAATTCGTTTACTCGAATTAAAAAAAAATCGAAAAGCTATTTACGTACCTATAATAAAGTATGTCAGTTAAACAACTATGAAAATATATTTTTGTTGTTTTCGAATTTAAGCCGATTTTTAGAGAAGCGAGCTAGCTCATTTTCAACTCCTCCCGCACCGCATTAGTTTCAGACATAGAAAAAATCTCCCTTTATCTATTCCGTGGTTTCAGACTATAATCTGTCTTTGTGCTAAATTTCTTCGCATGCGCACTACGAGTAAAATTATCTCTACCCGTTATCTCTCTCTGTCTACCGAAGCTAACATGGTTACTTGTCTCGTTACGTCAAAAGTAGAGATAAAAGTAATATTTCTTATCTATGGTATTTTTCTCTACGAACCTTTACATGTCGACAATTTTTTTCTTGTAATAGGTATACAGCAATTTTGTGCATGTCAGGGTAAATAAAAAAATTGCCGGCAACGACAACATCTCTCTCTCTCGTCGCGAGATAATCTTGTTGTGCGCATGCTAAGCACACAGATCCGTTCAGCCGTTCTGGCGTGATTGAGTAACAAATATCCATCCATTCATCCAAACTTTCGCATTTATAATATAGACCTATCTGTTCAGTTGATTTTGATGAAATTTTCTAAGATTCTTCAGATGGAAGTTGCTTCTCGGGGAAGGGGTTTTTATCCCAGAAAATCAAAGAGTTCTTGCCGAGGTTTGGAAAAACCAGACGTAGTCGCGGGCATTATTTAGTTATACGTAAGTAAAGTAAAGAAAGCCCGTGCGAAGCTGGCGAGGGTCAGTGTTTTAATATTTTTTCATTATAATTTTCAAAGCGGGAAAATGTAGTTCTGAATTTAGTTATAACAAATGAATAATTCATGAAAACCGATCAAATAAGCTGTAATAAATGATATTCACACCGCACTATTGGAGATCGGAACTAGTGGAACGGAATGGAGCGGAAAACTAGCGTGAATCGTGAAATATCTCTACATTTTTAGAGAGGTTTAGAATCGAAGATTTATGACCAACTCTCGCTCAACTTTCTCATGCAGCATTTCTGACTTATGTAAATTTATGTAGGTTTTTAATAGATTTTCGTTTTTTTCTATCCATTAAAAGTTGTCCCCTTGCTTGGCTGCGATATATCTCTTTGCGTCGTATTCCTCATTTCTGAGGGTAATGAACCCTTTCCATTAATCACATAATGGCAGGGGGGTTAATTGGGATAATAATGCGGTGCGCTCCCAGGTTCTCCCGCAACTTGCTGAGATATACATATAGATGCCCTTGGCTGCGATATATCTCTGCGTCGTATTCCTCATTTCTGAGAGTCACGAACCCTTTCCATTAATCACATAATGGCAGGGGGGTTAATTGGGATAATAATGCAGTGCGCTCCCACGTTCTCCCGCAACTTGCTGAGATATATAGAGCGTACTTTGACTTGGCTCAGACTTCACTTATAGAGTTAAAACGAGATGGACTTATGTGAGTTACATAAATCTGTCTCGTTTTAACCATGTCTTACCTAAGTCTAACCAAAGTCAAAGTTTGCTCTATATAGATGTCACACAAGAGTACTGTTTCAACTCGTAGGTTTCCAACGATTATTATCAGATGTTATAGTGATAATAACCAGGACCGACGCCTAAACGTGCTCTCCGAGGCACAGAGGAAGCGGAATGGCGAAATTCGCATTACCAAATTCGGTCACCCATCCAGTTACCGACTTGGGTCAACGTTGCTTAACAATCGCAAACGACTGATATGCCATACTAGGCCATTCGTTCTCACTGCGATATCACCTGGTGGTAAATGATGATGTCTAACATGTTAGCGGGCTAACCTGTTAGGGGTATAGCAATAACCCATCCCCTAATGGGTTATATAATTCCAGAACGCTAAATCGCTTGGTGGCACGTCTTTGCCGGTTGGGTGGTAACTAACCACGGCCGAAGCTCCTCACCAAACCAGACCAGAGAAAAATTCAGAAATTATAAAATCACAATTTCTTCCGGGGATCAAACCTGGGACTTCCCGCCAGGGAGGTCATCAAATTACTAGCTGCGACTTGGACGGCGTAAAATCAGGCTTTTTAAAAATACGGCGGTTCCTCGTTCAGTTGAAATTTCGTTGCGATACGTTCCCTACTATACTATATAATACGGCGGCCCATATTTAGCCGGATCCGAATCAAATTGTACCTATTGTAGGATCCAGCACCTGAAATCTCTCTGGTCGTGTTGGATTGCAGACTTTTCGGATTCACATAATCTGTAAGTTGCACCTATGTCGGGGGGATAACATACTAATATTATGAATGCGAAAGTTGGTTTGCTTGTTTGTTGGTTTATTTGTCCATCAATCACGTCACATCAGAGCGACGGATTGTCCCATTTTCATACAAGAAAAACTCACCAACATTTTTGCATGAATGCCCTCAAATATTTATCATTCTTTTTTAATCTACTAAAGGCTAGACTTTGAATACGATCTCTTCTAGCTGTTGTAATCAAAGTTGATGATAACAGATAAAATACGGATTTTGCTAGCTTTTACTGTAGATTATCCCTGTAGTCCTATAACTATACCTCTTAAATATTGTGTGATAAAAATAATGCAAATGATACAAAGAACAATAATTAAAAAATTAAAATATAACCTATTATAAGTTAAAATTTAATAAAAAAAAACGAAAACAAAAAGTTCAGGTTCCACCGAGATTTGAACTCGGATCGCTGGATTCAGAGTCCAGAGTGCTAACCGTTACACCATGGAACCGTTGAAGAAACGTTCGAAAATACTTATTGGATGGCGCGTGTATCATAATTATATGTATGTAAGAGCAAAGAGCATAAAGAATCAGAGGTACAATTACCTAAGTTTCTAAAATGAAGACCGGATTTATAAAGCGCTTTTTTTTTAGTTGTGCAATGTTAGGGAAAAGCTTCAAAGTAACAAAAAAAATCCGCATCAAGTGACTGTCGTGACTTGTCTAGACTCTAGCCCCAAATAACGATTGCACCTTCTGACAATTCCAATACCATACATTGTGAGGGTTTCCGCACGTGTTTATCCGCTTGCGGAATTCCGCTATTTATTATTGAAAGACCTTATTATTATATTCATTTTAAATTTCGCATTTTCGCCTAGCCTAGTACGTACCTTATTTATGTGGTAAGATAAACACAATATAAAGACAAAAAAAAGCTTTAATTTGTGATTAATAAAGTTGATTATACATTAGCAAAAGCGAGTATAAAATATGTCTTCCGAGTTCCGACTTCCTACACGGTTATGCCGTCGAGGAACACAGAAGCGTGCCTGTGCAAGCTTTCGTTGTGTTCATGAAGCCTGGGGCGGGTGTTTCGATGCGGTTTTAATAAAAGAAAGGCAGGCAAAATACAGCGTTACTAAGAGAATTATAAGGTTGATTATACATTGGCAAGTGCAGGTATAATGTCTTCATAAATAGTAATTCCGTCGAGGAAAACGGAAGCGTGCAGGCTTTCGTTGTGCTCGTGAAGCCTGGGGCGGGTGTTTCGATGAGCGATGAAGCCGAGCGCGCTTACGCCCTGCTGACGTATGTAGCGCGAATCTGTACCGCCGATCGACAAGCGCGCTTTTATTGGCACTTTGCTGTAATAAATATAAATAAACCGGTTATGTTTTGGAGCAGCTTTGAAGACAACTCAGTAGGTGTTGGAATAATCTAAGCGCGTAGGTGCTCTGTACTTGAGTTAAGTTAACTTATTAACTTTTGCTTAAACTCATACGTCAGAGCCAAGCAATCAGTGATTGATTGTACTCACAGATTGTCGACAGCAGCTTTGAAGGCGAGCCAGTAGGGGTTGGAATCATGTAAGCGTGGAGGTGCTATGTAGTCATCCTTCAGCTCAAACTCATACGTCAGAGCCAAATAATCAGTGATTGATTGTACTCACAGCTTGTCGATAACAGCTTTGAAGGCGAGCCAGTAGGGGTTGGAGTCATCTAAGCGGGTAGGTGGTATGTAGTCTTCCTTGTACGCAAACTCATACGTCACACCGTCTCCCGCCTCCGAACACCACTGCTTTATCTAGATTTTACAACATTTACATATGCAAGCTCAAACTATACCTAGGTACTTCTTTTATTTCATATTCATTTTCAACCCGCAGCTCATATATCAAGTTTCATGGCTATATAACTTGAGAAATTAAGGACTTTCATACAAACTTTCAACCCCTATTTCACCCCTTCGGGGTAGAATTTCGGGATAAAAAGTATCCTATGTCCTACCTCGTAGTATGGGCTCAAATCGTGCCAAGTTTCGTTTGAATTCATTCAATAGATTCGGCGTGATGCGCGGCCAAGGTACAGACAGACAGACAGACAGACAAAAATGAAAAAATTACAGATTTGGCTTCAGTATCGAATAATGAGTGCCCTCCAAAAAAAATTTTCAAAATATCTTCAATGTACAGAATTGGACCTGTGACAGTTTTATTAGAAGTATTGATGATATCCTAGAAAAAAACAACTTGAATGAAGTGCTATCGTGCGTAGTAAGATAGAATCGAACGCGAGCCGTCCATCTTATAAACCGTACAAGCAATAAAAGCTCAATTTTGAAATTGTTTACGAATGAGATTTCATTCTAATTAAACGTAGACAATGATATGAAATGGAATGCCCTTCCGGCTTCCGTTTTGCCCTTCTCTTTTACCTGTACGCTTACTCTGAGTTTTAGCATTGCAAATACGATTGATCGACGTAAGCGAACGTCAAAGTAAAATGGACCCAAAAGCTCTTGCCACAAAAAAAGTCACAAATTCAGCGTTTGGAGCGCTGGCTGTGAATAAATACACGAATTGAGCGTAAAAGTGAATAGGCATATTTTAGGCAAGCGAGCTCCGCCTTAGGATGCAACCTAAGGCGGAGCTCGCTTGCCTAAAATTAAAATATGCGTATAAGTCTGATTGCAGCCAAGCGCTAGCCTATATATTTAAAAAAAAATGATTTAAGAAACAATAAAAAAACATACCATATTTTCGAATTCCTCAAGGTTCACAGACAAAGCCAAACGCAAATCGAATGTGGCGGTGAACTTCTCTGGAATTATGTTGTTCTGGATGCCACCCTGAGCGTATTAAAATATTATCTTTAATTAGTCAGTGTTACGGTGTGTAAGACCATGATAAGTATGTATGGAACCAGCCCTCCTAGCCAAGATAAGCCGTTTCGTGTCTATTCTCTTCATATAATCGTTAACGCTTTAGTGAAAGTGATTAAAAACAAAACGCTAACCGTAGACTATTCACTTATTTTTTTATGTTCGTTAAAGCGTTAATGATTATAAAAAAGGGAATAGATACGAAGCGTATATGTACTGGGCCATAATTGGCTCAGTACCAACCCGGAGTTAGGAAGTTGGCGGTGTTTCACCTCCGTGCCTCGGCACGTGAAGCCGTCGGTCCCGGTTATTATCACTAACATGAGGCACTACGGAAAGCCATTACCCAAAATTAGAAGAAGTTTTTTTGATGACGTTAAAAGCAAGAACAGATTGGAAATTGTACGTCATTCTTATAGTTTATTGTCCCTTGATGAGAAAATAATTGGCTATGAAACTTATCAATATTATTTATTTTTATAACCAAAATAGACGAAAGTTTCAGTTAAAACAACCTTTTCAATTTTTATCTCAGTCCAGCTGTGGACGTCTCAACCGATAGACGTTCACAGCTGGACGAAGGTCTACTGATGGATCTCCACAGGATACCATTTCTGATTTGATGTTTTAACTTGGTGTATATAGGATCTTAACATAAGTGACTTACATAACATTAAGTATATACGGTATACTTACATTTAACATGGTAAGATTAACCGAAGTAACGTCTCCGATGGTCAATTCTGGATCGCTTTCGAGCTTCGCTTTGGATTCTTTACGCAGGTCCATGAACTTGTCGATGATATAGCGTATCTAGAAATATAATACAGGATTAAGGGATTAAGACAACAGAGTAAGGGATTTGACATTTTATTCATACGCCCAATATATGCACAGGACCTTTGCGTTTAATTTATTGAAAATATTTTTTTTAAACTTACGAGTATGTTTAGATTTTAAAATAATATTGTAAAATTGTTATTCTGTTACTAAGTAGATATAGGTATTTTTAAATTGTACTCCTAACTATGAACTCAAAATGTTCTTCTTTCATTTGACACACCACTCGACTTCACATCAGCAAAAAAATATTTGAGATCCCTTTTGATGTTGTTGATAATATAATTGTACTGTACCTACCACATAGATTTAACTATTGTGGCGGATTTTAGCGAATTAAATTTCCAGTTCCTTCATTATCATGGACTTCGTTATGGCAAAGTAACGCCATGCTTCTATCCGATAGTATAATTCATTGATGTAACCATAACATGAATTAATTTTACTGTGGACATAACATAACTGGATGTCAATAATTCAATATCGATGTTACGGTGATAAGATAAACTCATAGGTACATTTCCATTGTTCAAGCTACAGAGTGGAGCAGCCGATCTCGATAGACAATAACTTATTGCTCGGAGGCTGGAGGCAAGCCAAACGGGTAATGAAATCGATTTATAATTCACAGCCAACATTCAGGCAGATAATTACTGTTGACCTAGCCATGATGCATATTATAGTTGAGGCTTTCAAGTTTCAAGGGCCGGTAACACTAGAGCTCAGCACCTGATCACAAAATACTAACGTAGATACCTATTAGTATACAAATACATAAGTACGAGTAAAATCTTTGATCTTTATGCCTATTTAATAGCTGATGCCCGCGAGTTCGTTCTCGTGGAATACCTACATTTTATTAACTCCTTAATTTTCCGAATAAAAAGTAGCCTTTGTGTTATTCCAGACTACGATCTAGCTCTGTGCCAAAGTTCATCCAGATCCGTACAGCCGTTCTGGCGTGATTGAGTAACAAACATTTTTGATGGTCTTATTGCATCATATTTCTCATTTCTGGGAGTCGTCACCCCATTCCAGTCATATATAATGGGATTTTATTCTTATAATAATCCAGTGGGGCCTTACAGAGATACTTTTTTATCTCGAGGCCTTTCTAGCTTTTTTATGAATAATTTTTTATGTTTAAGCTTAAAATCGAAATGGAAAGCAAAATTATTTAAAAATATGTAAAACGCAAGAAAATATATGTATAACAAGCTCAAGGCAAGCATCTCATGCAATATTCACGGACCTTTTCCCCGCAGTTGTCCGGCAGCAGCAGCGAGCCGTGGCCCGACTTGCCCGGACATGTCACCTTCAAATCTATAGAATAGAAAACAGGCGCTACTTTGGGCTTACTTTCCATGATATTGAATAAACTAGAAGTTTTCGAAAGAATTCGCTATAATCCGCCACAGTAGACAAATCTTTGACGGCCTCCGTGGCGCAGTGTGTAGCGCTGTTGTCTTAACGTGCGGAGGTCCCGGGTTCGATCCCCGGCAGGGTCAATTTGGGAATTTATAATTTCTGAATTTCCCTTGGTCTGGCCTGGTGGGAGGCTTCGGCCGTGGCTAGTTACCACCCTACCGACAAAGACGTGCCGCCAAGCGATTAAGCGTTCCGGTACGATGCCGTGTAGAAACCGAATAGGGGAATGAGTTTAATATAACTGCAATGCCCCTAACAGGTTAGCCCGCTACCATCTTAGACTGCATCATCACTTACCATTAGGTGAGATCGCAGTCAAGAGTTAACTTGTAGCGGATATAAAAAAAACTATGTGGTAAAGTGCGAGTCTATCAAAAATTGTCACGACTTTTACAATCATGCATTGTCGAGTCAACATCTCCTGAAGATGTCGGAGTGAAACGTACGTTGAGAGTGATTTGGAGGATTTGTGTGGTGTGGTGCTGTGCCGAATTACCGGGTGGTGGGTGTCGCATGTTGTAGGTGAAAGACATGCACTGTACCACATAGATTAGTCTACTATGGTAGATTATACTGAATTAAACTTCTAATTTATTCAATACCTTCATATTATCTGATGAAAGATAATACTTGAATTTGATAAACAAATTTAAAAAATCCATTAAACAAAAAGCTCCCGAAAAAAGCTTATTTATACTGTTGCAGATTATGTAAATTTTTTTTTTTTTTTTTTTTTATCCACTACAAGCTAGCCCTTGACTGCGATCTCACCTGATGGTAAGTGATGATGCAATCTAAGATGGTAGCGGGCTAACCTGTTAGGGGCATGGCAGTTATATTAAACCCATACCCCTTCGGTTTCTACACGGCATCGTACCGGAATGCTAAATCACTTGGCGGCACGTCTTTGCCGGTAGGGTGGTAACTAGCCACGGCCGAAGCCTCCCACCAGACCACACCAGGGAAAATTCAGAAATTATAAATTCCCATTGACCCTGCCGGGGATCGAACCCGGGACCTCCGCACGTTAAGGCAACAGTGCTACACACTGCGCCACGGAGGTCGTCAAAAAAAATGAGAGAGGAGCATGGATTTGATCGCTCCAGCAATGCTAAGGACAGCGGTTACTTATGTATCAACACATTGATATAGTACCTAATAGTAAATGAATTATTTAAAAAGAGCGACCGTCAAGTTTCTTGCTGGTTCTTCTCGTTAGGAATGTCATTCCGAATCCGAACGTCAGTGCCGTGGTAGATTCACTCGATGCTTCAAAAGATATTTTAATAAGTTTTATTTGAATAAAAAATTATGAGTTTTGAGTTTAACACGATATAACTAGGCTCTACCAGACTTTTACCAGACCCCCAACCAAAAGACTGGTAGAGCCTAGTGCTTAGTGGGGGATGCCCCGTCGCTCACGTCCGCAGGAATTACCTTTTACCTCCCTGCACGTGTCCCCCGGGTGGTGCTAAGCGAGCGACGAACCAGGAGGCGTAATAAATGCCATACGATAAAAAAAAATAGTGCTCAACGCGGCTAAAGAAGTTTTCACTTCAATTTCAATTTTCAATTTCAATTTATTTCAAACATGTAGGACATAGGTACAGGTTTTGACTCTACCACCGGTTCGGAAAGCAGATTTTGCCAAGAAGAGCCGGCAAGAAACTCAGCAGTTGCTCTTTTGTTTCTTTTTTTTTATAAACAATCTATTACAATACATAAGTAAACTTGTAAGTTAAATAAAATACAATAGTGTAAGTTATTATACTATCCTGTGGGGAGCTGGACCCAAAGTCGGTTGCTTCCATACAACTTTGTCATTAAGTATTCGTCAATTGTATAATAGCCCCGACTCAACAAGTGTTTTTTTACGGTTTTTTTGAATTTGTGCGATGGCAAATCCAAAAGTTCTTTTGGAACCATATTATAAAAGGTAATACTCGACCCCACAAAGGATTTCTGCACCTTGCGTAGACGACATCGCGGCATTACTAGTTTATGCCGCGATGCGCGATGTTTATGCTTCAATAGTGTTTTCCACTCACGCCATGTAGTCCTAGTGGCGTAGCAGACCACGAAGCTGTCATCAGGACTGGACAGCCCCTCGTCCAGCGCGAACCCCACATTCAGGCTTCTGTAGTGCTCTGACTTCACGAACACGCTCATACCGTTACCGCCACCCAACTCCTCATCTACCATACACAAAACAATACTCCTAAAAATAACTTTTTTTTTAAAAATCAATAAAGAATTTTGATTTAAAAAAAAAAAAAAAAACTTATTTCCACCTTGCCATTGATGTATAATTTTAGTGTAACTAGCTGATGCTCGCGACTGCGTGGAAAGTTTTTATTGATTCCCGGTGTCACTCTCCTTTGTTTAAATACAACTTCTTTCTCCTGAAATGCCTTTGGATTAACTAACTACTCAGGCCGTTAATTAATAGGTCACTACAGCCTATTTACGTCCCACTGCTGGATACAGGCCTCCACTCTCATAGGAGAGAGGGAAATATAGCTTAGACTCACCACGCTGCTCCAATGCGGTTTGGTGGGCTTTAACGACTATTATCATGTGATAATAACCGGGACCGTCGGCTTATCGTGCTCTCCGAGGCACGGGGGTGAACACCACCAACTGAATTAATAGGTACACGTAGCTAATTAAATGAAGTGTTTTATGTCTCATTTATATAGCTTAACATTTTAACCCAGCATTTTGTAAGCTTCGCAATTTAATGACCTTTTTAGCCCAGCCATTAATTTTTAGCTTTAGTTTAATAATTTTCTGTATAATGACTTCTAAAACAAGTTCAAGTTTGCTAACCATTAATGATTAAAGAATAAAAGTGCGTTGAACATTGATGCCGTCACAACTATGTATTTCATACAAAGTACAAACCATCCATTTCTAGAAGCGCGTTGTTAAGTTTGAGCCAGCTAATTTTTGTATGAAAACAGCAGCGATACAGACAGTAAAAGTTTTTTTAAAAGCTTTCCTTTATACGCTGCCAACTTGTTCAGTTGAATCAACATTTTCAAACGCTAAAGTTTAATTCGATTTTTATAAAAGAGGTACCTACAGAATTTTATACATTTAGCTTCTTGTGAACCTTAAAGTGGTCTTAACGTGCTCCATACATATGCTTATCTTTGACCAAATCTAGCTGTTGGTCTGAGGATCCTTGTATCATTATTCGTCGTCGTCGTCGCAACGTACAGACGTCGCCACAGAGCACGGTCTTGTGCCCCTTGCTCCCAGCGGCTTATAGCTACACTCTTGAAATCGCCCGTCCACCTAGTGGGGGTCGTCTATTCAAACACTTTGGGACCCCAACGCCTTTCGGTTCTACGAACTATGTGCCCCGCCCGTTGCCACTTTTAAGCTTGGCGACTCTTCTAGCTATGTCGGTTACTCTGGTTCGCGTATCAGTTATTATTAATTATTTATTAGAAAGCTAACTGTTGTCATTCAGAAAATGAAGAATGCATCAGTGGGACGAGGAGTGTTGTGTACTCGTCCGCACCAATAGGAAGATCTTCCTCCGGGCTGGTGTTGTGCCCGGGGACCGTTGTAATTTTGAACGGTCTGTATATATCGCGCTAATTATCACCAGCTAGTTAACACTGTGCTAACCACTACTCACCGCTAATCACTTACGGCCATGCTGAGATCGCAGTCAAGGGCTAATTTGTAACGGATAAAAATGAAAAAACAGAATTCTAGAACTGACCTGGTACAAAACATATATGCAGTGTCCTCTTGAGCCGGATGCCCTTACTCCTCAAGCGCCTCACCGCCTCTATGTACTGCACGGCCGTGGTCTTCATGTCTTGCACTCCTCGCGCGTAGATCACGCCGTCCACTATACGCGCTTCGAACGGAGGGTAGGTCCAGCTTTCCTGAAAAAATTACAAACACGACTGATGGCCAATCCAAGATAAGCCATCTGCGCGGGAGATATACCTAATAGTTTACAAGTGTGCGCAAACACAGGTGCACCCTCTTTTCCTGGTGACTTTGTCCACTTAGATTGAGGTTTTTGGTTCCCGCGGGATCTCTTTATTTTCTGGGACAAAAAGTAACCTATGTGTTATTCCAGACTATAATTTCTATATACGAGTATTATCTTTGTCCCAAATTTCATCCAGATCCTTTCAGCCGTTCTGGCGTGATTGAGTAACAAACATCCATCCATCCATCCAAACTTTCGAATTTATAATACCAGATAGCCCGTTGAGACGGAAAATCCGACACGACCTGAGTGGGATCAGGCGGACCAGGTGGTAGTGACCGACGGCTTCACATGTTCTCCGAGGCACGGGAGTGAAACACCGCCAACTTCCTAACTCCGGGCTAGTATTGAGAATTTCTTGTCAGCAACACCTAATACTTGTAATATATTACCTAACTAGCGAATGCTCGCGACTTCGTCTGCGTGGTTTGAGGTTTTTTGGTGCCCGCGGGAACTCTTTAATTTACGCTATTCCAGACTATAATCTATGTCTGTGCCAAATTTCAGTCAGACCCGTTCAGCCGCTGGCGCGTGATTGAGTGACAAACATCCATACATCCATCCATCCATCCATCCATCCATCCATACATCCATACATCCATACATCCATCCAAACTTTCACATTTATATTATTAGTAAGAAGTAAGATGTACCGCTCCGATGTTTCTTTCTCTATTTATGTGTGTGTACTGTTTACACTCAGCTACATCATGCGTTTTCAACAAAATATAGCGCATCCGCCACCGCGTTTTCAATGGAACCGCTAGTTATGACGAAACATTGGTACAATCAATGCAATTATAATAATTTGTTCCGATAGGCTGACACTTTTGTATTGATTGGCTAATATCACAAATCCAGCCAAAACAACTGCAACGACTGTCGCAGTATCTATCTTTTTTTTTATCCACTACAAGCCCTTAACTGCGATCTCACTTGATGGTAAGTGATGATGCAGTTTAAGATGGTAGCGGGCTAACCTGTTAGGGGCATGGCAGTTATATTAAACACATACCCCTTCGGTTTCGGTTTCTACACGGCATTGTAGCGGAACGCTAAATCGCTTGGCGGCTCGTCTTTGCCGGTAGGGTGGTAACTAGCCACGGCCGAAGCCTCCCACCAGACCAGACCAGAGAAAATTCAAAAATTATAAATTCCCAAATTGACCCTGCCGGGGATCGAACCCGGATATTTAAATATTTTTTATTTTTGAGGAATTTGGGTATTTGTACACCAAAAACAAATTGAGGAGGAGACAAAATGTTGTTCTTTTTTTCCTCATGTAACAGCAACAAACATAACTATAAATAACAACAATTCATTAGTTGTTCTATTTTGGCCTGTACATAGATCTTACGAATGTCAATACATAAAATAACAATTAAAATCCATACTAATATTATTATGATGGATTGATGTTTGTAAATCACGCCAGAACGGCTGATCGGATCTGTATGTAATTTAGCACAGAGATAGATGGAGTTCGAGATCGATCTGGATTAGCACATAGGCTACTTTTTTAAATATTACGGAAATTAAGGAGTTTCCGCGGAAACCAAAAACCTCAATCCACGCGGACAAAGACGCGGAATCAACTAGTAAGATTATGAATTAAAAAAAAAAAATTAAAAAAAAAAAAAAAAAAAACAAAAGAGAAGGTTCATTTTTGGTAGACTCGTTGTACACTCTACCATGAATAGAGGAAAATACATAGATTGGATAAAATATATAATCATTTGGAATAGTAAATTAAATAACGTGAAAAAAATAAAAATTTATTTCAAGTTTTCGATACGTTTTCAAGATGGCAACCTTCAGCCATAGAGAAGGCAGTAGGCGCGACATGTATCAAATGTAATTTCTGACAGTCCTTGTCAAAATAACGTGTTTTTCTTTTGAAAACCTCAAATAATATGTATCCGCCATTGTTACCCACTCAAGTTTAGTGTTGCTTATCGTGGAAAGATTAAATAATTTCGGCACTGAAATTACGACGAATTCGTAAATTTGAACGATCAAAACTGGTCCTACTATTTTTTTCTTTCATTTCTCTACTTGTAAAAGGACCGGACCCACGCCCCATACAAATCTGAACCGTCTCCTTTCATTAAAAATATACAAACATTGTGGTCTCATTATTGTGTCATGGTCATATTATGCTGCCAGACGTCCCCACTGAGGGCAGTCGAGACAAAGGACACAAAAACAATACAGCAAAAGTTTAATTAAACAAACCTCAAAAACAGGCACGACATCCATATGCGAGTTGAGCAGTACACTAGACAGGCTGGGTTCCAGCCCTTCCCAGGTCATCACGAGCACCGGCTTCTTGGGCACCACCTCGTATACCTGGACCGGCAGACCCAGCTCTGAGGCCTGACGTCTGAGGTAGGCAATGCACTCATCTAAAAGAAAGGACTCATTTCGGTCATTTTGGTCCACTCCCCCAATCATGTTGAAACTGATGCCACATGAAAGCTTTTGGGGTACAATTTATCTCATACTGTGAATTTCTGATTTCCTATGAGATTATGGAATTTTCGTACTGCAAAAAGCCTCTATAGATATTTATTTTTATTTTTTATCCACTACAAGCTAGCCCTTGACTGCGATCTCACCTGATGGTAAGTGATGATGCAGTCTAAGATGGTAGTGGGCTAACCTGTTAGGGGCATGGCAGTTATATTAAACCCACACCCCTTCGGTTTCTACACGGCATCGTACCGGAACGCTAAATCGCTTGGCGGCATTATATTTAAAGCTAATAATCTAAATGCTGATTTTCATGTCTATACTTTTATGTAACCTTCCAACCCCGATTTTACCTATTTTGGGGTGGATTTTCGTAAAATTGCTTATACGGGTTATTATTATTTGAAACCTAAATCCCGATTTTCAAGTCTTGTATAGAATATGGCGGCCAAGTCAAAATCTAGCACGCACATCGTGTTTTAACCTAGCGTTACTACATTTTGGCATGAAAAAAAGTAAAAAAAAATTCCATTAGATAGAAAGCTTTACCTTTGTCCACTTATTTTCTGTTAGTTATAAGAAATTTTTTTGAACAAAAAGTTTTTTTTAAAATGATCGCAATTCAACCTAGGGTCCATAATTTTTTACCGATAGTTCTCCGAGAGAAAACTGCATACCTTAGATTTCATACGATAATATTTTCAAAAGTGAAGAAATCTATTGTGCAATGGGGCCTCATTATGAGATGAGACTCATTCTCTGCAGTAGTAGCCCGGCCATGAGTCGAAATGTATTTTTTCGTTCGTTACGTACCGTAATTAATATTGGGGTGGACGGTGCGTATGCGGAGGTATTCCCGCAGATTGCTCACTGCGGGATCGTTTGCGTAGTCTGTCATTGTTGCGGGATAAACTTTACTGCTCGGAATTGGCACACTAATGATACGTTTTTGAAATAAATAAATTCTTTATTGAATGTGTTTTCAATTTTTGACTGTGAAAATAGTTCAATCACTATCACATTTTATAGTTGAAATTTAACCGCAATGATGATAAGTGGATTGGGGACAGTTACACCATCTTTTTATATATATTTTTTTATATTCATAACTAGATGATGCCCGCGAATTCGTTCGCGTGATTTTCCGGGATAAAAGCCTATGTCCTTCCCCGGGATACAACCTATCCCTGTACTAAATTTCATCAAAATCGGTTGAACAGATGAGCCGTGAAAGCGTAGCAGACAGACAGACAGAAGCGCGGACAGACAGACAGACGCGCGGACAGACAGAAACACTTTCACATTTATAATATTAGTATGGATATTAATTACTAGGTGACCCAACAGACGTTGTCCTGTCTAAATTTCAATCAATCAAAGCATTAAAGAGTATTATTTCCAGTTTTTCCTATATCCACGCGAATATACCTACTTGCTAACTAAATTTACTAACGAAGTTTACTAAACTACTATTGATATACTTATTGTATTTCAGAACAAGCCAGTACATGGTACTATTAAATATTCTGTGCCTGTACTTATATTTTATGGATGAAAATATATTAACCATTTCATTTGTATTTAAATAAATAAATCATAAATCATTTATTTTGCAAAATTATGGGTAAAACGGCTGTATAGGTAAACAATTCCCGTACACAATCTACTGTCAAAGACAATGTGCAAAAACCATGCAAAAACTATATTAAATTACCAAATTTAAAATTATTAACAATGACTTTACAATTTATTTTGTAATTTGTGTGTTTGAAATATTTATTAATAATTTAATTTGTAATCTGACCCCAGCTCACTCGCTTCCTTTTTATATTTTTACTATTTCTATTACTCAACGAAAAAACCGCAATATTTGTGAGTATAGATAACAAAAAAAATTCCATTGCATGGTCTATCACGGTTCACGTATCTACGACCCATATATTATTACTAGCTAATGCCCGCGACTTCGTACGCGTGGATTGCGGGTTTTTGGTTCCCGCGGGAACTCTTTAATTTTCCGGGATAAAAAGCCTATGTGCTATTCCAGACTATAATGTATCTCTGTACCAAATTTCACCCAGATCCGTTCAGCCGTTCGGGCGTGATGGAGTAACAAACATCCATCCATACATCCATACTTTCGCATTTATAATATTTTATATGTATTAGATAAAACCACGAGATTTGGATACTGACTGCTTTATTGGCTAATTTGACAAGTATGTAACACCAATATATATAGTCATTTATTATGAAACTACCTACTTACATAAGCTACCTACTTACATAAAAAATCATATTTTGTTCATTGGCTAAGAGTACTCTGGATTGCTTCTCAGTGCTGTCCAGTCGGTTCATTTGAAAAGAAGTTTTATTTGTCACTAACAATAATTAATGTGTTTGTCATTTGTTTTCCTTGTGATTTTTTAACCTGAAGTACTTTATAGGCGTTAAAACAGCTGCAACACAGTTTTATAGTTACTAATGCAGTTGTTTCCGTTCTTTATTTTTAAGTAAATTAAATATAAAATAAATCTATGTTTTTAAGTATCTATGTTTATAAGAAAATAAATATCAATATCAAGACATCGACTTGAAATAGGTAGTTTACCTTTATTTATTACATTGGGCGCCCGTAGCGCAAATATGTACTACCTACTTGGAACGATTAAAATGAACTTTTACTGCCTGAAAGCATATTATTATAGTACATAGTTGGAATTAAATATTGCCCTTCAAGGCTCCGACTTTATCATAAAATGTGATAATATCTAGTATGAGATAATAACATAATATACTTTTGTTGTTTTCAGTAGCATAAATAAATAAGATCTCCAAAAATCTTGAAACATTTTCAGTCCTCATCACCTGGATGCCTGGCCTGATGCCTTCACCTCCTGTTATTCCAGATCATTTCTGCCACTTATATGTACCTGCAAATTATGGAACCAGCTTCCATCTTCTGTGGCGGATAAACAAATTTCTCAAAAGCCGGAAACGTATTGGCGGTTCCTCTGGTGCTGCAAATGTTCATGGGCGGCGGTAATCACTTAACATCACGTGACCCGCCTGCTCCTTTAAAGACACATCAGAATCAGCCCCAATTTCTACTTTAGTTTTATTTCACTCTATTTTTGGTACTTTCAACGAACTCTGTGTAATATAAGTACAAAACAAGGAATAGGAATTAATACTATACTTTCCAAGGTACTGCAACGCCATCTATTCTCAGGTTACTCGATTCACCCAGAGATTCAAAACCTGAAAGCTGTCGTACTTCGAAACGGCCCCTGAATTTCGGCAAGTTGTAAAACCGCATCCATAGATGGCGCTAACAGTTTTCAGTTGAAGGTAATGAAAAATAATGTACTTTTTGAGTTTTGAAGTAAACCTTGGAGCCTGGAGGTAACTTTGCAAATGTTATAATCGTCATTTGTAAAGGTTTTGCTTTAAATCTTCTCAGTTTCGGCGGGTGTTTCGGAACGATGTATATAATGATAGAAGGACAAAAGTCAGCTTTAATATAAGTTAAATAACGTTTTTTATGCACTAGCTGATACCCGCGATTTCGTCCGCGCGGATTGAGGTTTTTCGGTTCCCGCGGGAACTCTTTAATTTTCCGGGATAAAAAGTAGCCTATTTGTTATCCTTCTCTGTGCCAAATTTCCTGCAGATCCGTTCAGCCGTTATTTATGACGTGATTGAGTAACAAACATCCATCCATCCATCCATACATCCATCCATCCAAACTTTCGCATTTATAATATTAGTATAAATTAGCAAGTATCGGCATAATACACGGTACGAAGGTCGTCGAGGAACAGAGAAGCGTTTAGCGTTTTAAAGGCTTTCGTTTTGTACGCGAAACCAGATCTGGGTATTTTCGTTGCGGCTAAAAAAAGATACGACGCGCGACGGGCAAAAAACAGCTTTAAGATAACTTTATTGGAGTTTTTTATACGTAAGCAAGAGCGGCTATAATGTCATATTCATATTTATTTATTTGCATTTCAACATGACCCTATTAGGGCATAGCAAGTTTAATATTTCATTTTCAAATACATAAGTTAAATAAACAAAATTTACACAATAACAAATTACAAAAAATACATTACATTGGTTAATTCTTAAATTACATTCAGTTTAAATTTGCATTTCTTCGTATATAGATAGCAATGCCGCCGAGGAACACAAATGCGTGCAGGCTTGCATTGTGGTCGTGAAGTTTAGTACGGGTATTTTGGTACGATAATATATATGTCACCCTAAGATTGTAAAAACCGTTAGATTATAATATAACGTTTTTTATCTCGATAGATTATAATCTGTCGACAGATTGTGAACCGTAACATACTGCTTACAATTTAACGCGTTATTTTTCGGTAAATTGAAATATATTAGGTATATTAACCCGATAGAACCTAAGTGCCTGAATATTCATGTCAAACCCTAACCTAACCTATAGTTCGCGCGCGAGTTGAATGCAAATGTATGGTGACACTTACATTTACTCTGCATTCAACTCGCGCGCGAACTGTACAAGAAAACGTAAAAACAATAAATATTTCATAAATTAATACTCAGAACATTGAACGGTTCAGAATCTTTCGACAGTTTATAATCTAGCGGGATAGAAACCGTTAGATTATAATGTAACGGATTTTACAATCTTACGGTGACATTTATATTGATAGATAGGCAAAAGACAGCTTTAATATAAGTGCAATAACGTTGATTTATGCATTAGCAAGTGTATAATGTCTTCAAAACACTGTAATGCCGTCGAGGAATA
The DNA here is from genome assembly GCA_923060345.2 of Erebia aethiops. Taxonomy (NCBI): domain Eukaryota; kingdom Metazoa; phylum Arthropoda; class Insecta; order Lepidoptera; family Nymphalidae; genus Erebia; species Erebia aethiops. The sequence goes on from OV281087.1 coordinate 21,595,917, forward strand.
TAGAAGCGACAGGCTTTCGTTTTGTACGTGAAGCCCGATCAGAGTATTTTCGTTGCGGCAAAAAAAGATAGACGGGCAAAAGACAGCTATAAGATAACTTTATTAGAGTTTTTTAACCATTAGCAAGAGTGGGTATAATGACTTCGTATACAGTAATGCCTCTGAGGAACACAGATGAGTGCAGGCTTTTGTGGCGTTCGAGTATTTGGGTACAGTATACAAAATACAGCTTTAATATAGGTGTAACAAAGTTGATAATGCATTAGCATGTACAGGTATAATGTCTTCATACACGGTAATGCCCTCGAGGAACACAGAGGCATACAGGCTTTCGTTGTGCTCGTGAAGCCCTGGCGGGTCTTTCGATGCGGTTTAGGTATATATAGAAAGGCAGGCATAATACAGCTTTAATATGAGACTAATAAAGTTGATTATACATTGGCAAGAGCGGGTACAATGTCTTCATAAACAGTAATTCCGTCGAGGAACACAGAGGCGCGCAGGCTTTCGTTGTGCTCGTGGAGCCCGGGGCGGGTGTTGCGATGCGGGAAGAAGCCGAGCGCGCTTACGCCTTGCTGACGTATGTAGCGCGAATCTGTACCGCCGGGAAAGGTGCGCACTTTTAGCGGCACTTTGCTGTAATAAACAAGAATAAACAAGTTAGGGGAGGAGTTCTTTGATATTCTTACTTTTAGGAGATCCCCTATTTCATAATCTCTAAAAAATATAATATTTGAATAGTTGCCAAATACCCATAAGATACAGAAGAGCTTTATCACACACACACATTCACAATTACAAAAATATGCGATCTGCATGATAGGCAAACTAAAGGCCGCCATAAGCTCGTGACTCCATCGCAAGAAGGTCCGAAGGTCGTTCGTGGGAATGAGCATTCTATTTTATAACAAAATTCCACAACCCATCTTAAACTTGCCTTTGCACAAGTTTAAGAAGTCCATTAAAAGTATGCTCCTGAAAAAAGCTTATTATACTGTTGAAGACTACGTAAATGACAAAGGAGCATGAATTTGACTCGCTCCAGCAATGCTAAGAACACCTGTTACTTATGTATTCTACAAATTAATGAAATTATAAATTTTTTTTCTTCAAAAGAGCAACCGCCGAGTTTCTTGCTGGTTCTTCTCGGTAGGAATTCATTCTGAACTAGTGGTAGATTCACTCGATGATTCAAAAGTACTTGTAAAAGTTTATTTGAATAAAAACCATTTGAATTTTGAATTTAGAATCGTGCTACTATACTAGGCAATAGGAAGATCTTCTTCTTCCTCCTCTGAGCCCAAACTGTTGTTTTTTTCGAATTGAGTATTCTGCGTAGGCTTTACTGGCCGCTAAAGCGTCACCGGGGGGTTGGGCGAGCGCTAGGCGTCGTAACTTCGTAATCGTGATTCAGTCGGTGGCACGTGATAGGCTAACGTGTGGCTGCGACGTGTTTACGTCATCCATGTAGGTATGTGTCCATCCCTACAGATCCAAAAAAATGCGGAAAAGCAAAAAAAATCCAACCTTAACTCACGTGAATGTATTAGAGTAGTGTTAAGTTTTTTATTGAATTGCATAGTTTCTCGGTGATAGGTCATCTCTTCTTACTAAGGAGACAAGTAATCAGTGATTGATTGTACTCACAGCTTGTCGACAGCGGCTTTGAAGGCGAGCCAGTAGGGGTTGGAGTCATCTAAGCGCGTAGGTGCTACGTAGTCGTCCTTCTGCTCAAACTCATACGTCACGCCGTCTCCCGCCTCCGAGCACCACTGCTTTATCTAGATTTTGTAACATTTGCATAATATTTTAATTTGCATAACTCGTTTATTTTGTACTAAATGATGCAAGCTACTTCGCCCGCGTTAAGTTTAAGTTTTTTTCTCTATACGTAGTAAAAAGTAGATAGACGGACACACTTTCGCAACATTATAGTATACATATATTAGCGACAGTCCCCAGCTTCACTACCGTGGGTATTTTGAAAAATCAGACTTATTTCAAAAGCTCAATTTTGAAATTTTTACGAATGAAATTTCATTACAATTAAACGTAGACAATGATACAATTAGTAAAATTCATGAAATAAATGATTAAAAATAAACGAATTTCATACCATATTTTCGAACTCCTCAAGGTTCACAGATAAAGCCAAACGCAAATCGAAGCTGGCGGTGAACTTCTCAGGAATTATGTTGTTCTGGAGGCCACCCTGAGAGTATTGAAACATAATGAAATTAGTAACATCTTATCAGATTGGAAAAATTGTATGACATTTTTTTTTCAGATTGCGTACTTAGTTAAATATCTTTTGATGGGAAAATATGAATGAATGAATTTATTTGTCTGAATATGTGTTACAATGATGGTTAAAGTATGAAAAGTCGCGGTAGGTATATCCAGTCCGGCAACGCTGACGTAGTCGGTAGTTAACTAACATAGGTATTACAAGTACATTCTAGTATCATAGGTAGGGGTAGTACCTCATAGAAATCACATTGTCTTGAATAAATTACAAATAATGTCAAGTTTTGTAGACCAGAAGTAATTAATAAATTGAATATGAAACGAATCAGATCTCCTCATATCTGATTTGATGATTTATCTTACATAACATTATGTTCGGTATACTTACATTTAACATAGTAAGATTAACAGAAGTAACGTCTCCAATGGTCAATTCGGAATCGCTTTCGAGCTTCGCTTTAGATTCTTTACGCAGATCCATGAATTTATCGATGATATAGCGTATCTAGAAATATAAAAGAGAATTTAAAATTTTGCCACGCACCGAATTGAGATCCTCCTTCTTTTTGGAAGTCGGTTAAAAATAAAGCAACAAAAAATTTTCATATTTCAGGTTTGTTTATTTTCTTTCTAAAAAGTAATGTAGACCTCACATCCTACATTAACACTTCACATCCATTTAATTGGGCAAAATTTTTATCCCGACGCCTCTATCTTTTTCTTTTACGGAATTTCATACATAAAATATCATATTTTATGAAAAGTTTCGAAATGTTAAGCAAATTTATTTAAAAATATGTAAAGCGCAAGAAAATGTATGTATATCAAGATTAAGGCAAGCAGCTCATGCAATATTGACGGACCTTCTCCCCGCAGTTATCCGGTAGCAGCAGCGAGCCGTGGCCCGACTTGCCCGGACATGTCACCTTCACATCTGATGGAAAATTACATTTGAATTAGGCCGCCTTTCCACCAGACATGTGCTGCGTTGCTAAGCTACGGCTGTGTGTCAAAGTTACCAATAGGAGCGCTTGATTTTCATAGCTCAGATCTTTAGATGCTAAATGATTTATTTATTTCTTAGGACAAATTGTGTCACCTATGATGCGTCAAGTCTCTTCCACCGGTTCGGAAAATGATTTTACTGAGAAGAGCCGGCAAGAAACTCAGCAATTGGGTATTTGACAACTAGTCAAATCAGCAACTTTTTTTCAAACGTCAAAACGCGTGCTTAGTATGGACTTTGTATGAAATTTTAAGTTATGACGTCATCCAAGTTCGACGCACTTTTTTTACTTTAATCGATAGTTTAAAATGGTTATTCAAAATAAAACTATCAGGGGACGTGGATATTACGACTTTTGGGAGATCCTTTATTTAATAATCACTGTAAAATAATTTATTTCACTAGTAGTCAAATACCCAATTGCTATTTTTTCCAAAAGATTTTTTTTACAATAAGTAAACAATACAACACATACGTTACGTTACAAGTATTACACTGATTTCTGGTCTACTGATGGATGCGAGGCCAGTTGCATCTATGCAAATTTGACATTAAGAAAATCATCGATAGTAGGTGTGGTTCGCCCCGAACTGAGACCTCGCGGCGCCATCTATTGACATAAATGTGAAGTTCTGTTAAAAATACTGAAGTTCTGATAAAAATTAAAAAAAAAAATGTTTGGACTCTATTCCTAATTATCTTTAAAATGATATACCGCAACCCTATGTAACTTTATAAAAAATATTTTAGTTCGCATTCGCTTCTATGAGAGCCCCCCTGAAATAAAGATTTTTATTATTTTTTAAGCCATATTCGGCGGGCGGCCATTGGTTTACATATTATATTTAAAGCTGAAGTAATTACGTTCAGTAATTCAGAAGTTATAATGCTCTGACAGACGTACGGGCGGACGGACGGACAAGTGCCAATTCACCCAAGTAGACTCAGAGACTTAATTATTCTCTCTGACTCAGAGACACAATTACCTCGACTTAACAAATGCTGTTTAACAGTCTTTATGGCAAATGATCGATTTTATTAATGTCTTTACAAAAATCATTCCTCTTTACTAAAAGGTCGTCAGAAGTTTATAAAAATTAAATAGTTTTCAACTCACGCCATATACTCCGTTCGGCGTTGTAGACCACGAAGCTGTCGTCAGGACTGGCCAGCCCCTCGTCCAAAGCGAATCCAACATGCAGGCTTCTGTATTGCTCTGACTTCACGAACACGCCCATACCTTTACCGCCTCCCACCTCTTCATCTACGATACGTGCAAAACAATAATTATTTTCCAAATAAATATTCTAATTTCTAACATTATACGTCTTGTTTTAATGTTGAAAATATTCTTAACAAACAAATTTTCTCAGACATAGTACAATAGGCACATACCACAATAAATATTACACAATAATATGATTACATTTTCACAGGCTCTTTCCTACATTAGACCCTGTCTTATACGTCAGCGACAAACGAGACTTGAACGCGATTCGATACTAATAAAGTTGCGATGTGACTGTATCAAACAGTATCAGACTTAGAGTCATTTTCGTTGCTGACCTAAGAGTCTATCTTTACGTATTCTTCATTGCTGAGGGTCGTGATTTTCTTACCATCATTTACTTAGTGGTATCTAGTAGTTTTCTTGCGGTGGCTTCCTAGGTCATTCCGCAATACGACTCGTGTCTCGACTAATAGTATTTGATCTTTGGTTTGTAACGATTTGATTATTATTAGATGTTAGTGATGATCTTCAAGAATTGCTGCCTGAGGTGGTCTCCGAGACACAGAGGAGACATGGACGGACATGAGGAAACTACAAGGGTTCTTTGTTGACTACGGAACCTGAAAAAGAACAGGAACTGACCTGGTACAAAGCTCAAATGCAGTGTCCTCTTGAGCCGAATGCCTTTACTTTTCAGGCGCCTCACCGCCTCAATGTACTGCACGCCCGTGGTCTTCATGTCTTGCACGCCTCGCGCGTAGATCACGCCGTCCACTATACGCGCTTCGAACGGAGGGTAGGTCCAGCTTTTCTGACAAATTATAACCACCTAATAATGTCCTACCGACAACCAGACTTCGGCCACGGGGCCTAGTCCACGACGGGGCCATCTGCGCGGGAGATATAATAGTGCACAAGTATGTGTGCGCAAACACAGGTGCACTCTCTATTCCATTACTCTCATAGCCCAATGGGACGGAAAAGTCATTGATAAATGATAAGTGTGTGAAGCAAGAACCTATGATTTCGGTTTGAAAATCGGCCTCGCTCCATTGAAACAACAAAGTGGTGATCCTGCTCTTTTTCTTAGCTGCGCTCAGGGCGTTCCACAGAACCCTCGCAGTTTTTCTTACAAATCACTGCAGAATGGCATGAGACAATATTAATAAATAATTCGAACCTAATATTATACAGGCTTATGTGGGATATCCAGGTTGATAAAACAACAACAAAAAAACCGGGCAAGTGCGAGTCGGACTCGCGCACGAAGGGTTCCGTACCATTATGAATAAATAATTACTGAACCGCAAGACTAACTTTGTTTGTAGAGGTTTATTGTTAATATCAAAAAAACTATGCTAGTTAGAGCATTGGCTATAGTTTTCCTGTAAAATATACGTAAATTCCTATTGACCATAATTATTTCAAATTTTTCGATTGGTAAACTCCGGAGATAAGGGGGGGGAACGGTATTTTTTTAGACATTTTCCCCGATAAATCAAAAACTATCATAACTAAAAATAATTAAAAATCTGTATTAGAATGTACAAAGTAAACCCTTTCATATGATACCCCACACAGTACAGTTATCTTACTTTTAAATTTCAACCCTCCGATTTTCCCCCCTTTTTAAATAAGAACAAAAATAATTTCCAATTTTTTTTTAATTCCAGTGTCTTTGGGCCACTAATATACACAACTATTCCAAATTTCATGTCGATAGCTTCGGTAGTTACTGAAATAATCGAGTGTGACGGACGGACAGACAGACGGAGAAAGTCGCACCATAAGGGTTCCATTTTACCATTTTGGTACGGAACCCTAAAAAACAAAGCATGTAAGAAAGTACTTTATGTATTTTGGTCAACTTTTGGAACTATTCACTTAATAATAATTCGACTCGCCAAAATGCGCGCCAAAATTCGAGGCGCGCAATTCAAACAAACAAAATGACATCAACGACCAATGTAATGGACGTAAATGGAAGTTAAGAAAACACTTAATATTTGTCATGTCAACTTAAAAGTTAGATTGAAGAAATTTTGTTAACATCGTTATTAACGATTAACATGCAGTGGGGGACAAATGACACAAAAACAATACGGCAAAAGTTGAATTAAACAAACCTCAAAAACAGGCACGACATCCATATGCGAGTTGAGCAGTACACTAGACAGGCTGGGTTCCAGCCCTTCCCAGGTCATCACGAGCACCGGCTTCTTGGGCACCACCTCGTATACCTGGACCGGTAGACCCAGCTCGGACGCTTGACTTCTGAGATAGGCGATGCACTCATCTGTAATTGAAGTTAAGTACGGGCTTCAAAAAACTCCCTCCACTAAAATATCGGAATCGATTTCAATCATTCTTTTTATATTTGAAAGGATGTATCGTATTTGATGAGATGTGATGTATTTTTGGAGATGGAGAATGCAAATGCAATGAGTTACTTCTTGTGTGTGTGTTTTCTAATTACTTATTTAATGTCGGACTGGCGCGTTTGGAACACTCGTAGAATTAGTTTTAGGTTAGTTAAAATAACTTTACGTAATAGATTCTAACCAAAACGCAGCGTTGATAGCAGTGGTTTAGATTCCAGGGTTTGTATCAGAGGCACGCCCTTTGTTTTTTCAATGTTCCAGATCCATCGAGTTCCTGAACTCATGTGACAAAAAATAAAAAATAATAATTGCCAGGGACTGCCGATAAAAAAGAAAACGAATATTTAATTTTTAAAAAATCTAATTAAAAAAAAATAATATTTCAAATAATATATAAACCTTAAAACTAAGGCTTTAAAGTTTAATTACGAATGTACTATATTATTATACTTAAGACCTATTGTCTTGTAAACGGTGTCGATCTCGCGTATTCCACATAAGTATTTACCCCCTACGAAAAAGTGCTCAACCCGCTTATAGAAGTTTTCACACAAAAAAAACATAATAATACTCGCAGTAATTAGTGACTGGACAGATTCCTCATACCAGTATCAGTGTAAAGTATATACGAGTACGTACCTACCGTAATTAATATTGGGGTGGACGCTGCGTATGCGGAGGTAATCCCGCAGATTGCTCACTGCGGGATCGTTTGCGTAGTCTGTCATTGTTGCGGGATAAACTTTATTTCTCGGAATTGGCACACTTTATGACACGTTTTTGAAATGTGTTATTTATTTTTTTAATGTGAAAATAGTTGAATGCAATTACATTTTATATTTAAATTTTAACCGCAACTTTGATGAGTAGATTGGGGATAGTTGCACCATAGACCGTACTGATGTATGTTTTTTTTAAATCTTCATAATACTATTTATGTTTGGAAATTACATTAAAGTATTTCTAGAAATTGTAGCAGGTATTTAGCTTAGCATCACAGCATTATAGACTGTAGTATGCATAAGCAAACATTGTGTAGAGATTGCATCAACATAAAAATAAAGTAAAAGGATGCAATCTAGCTTCGCTCGGCGCCTTTTGAGTTGATTGGTTTTGTGAGTTGTCTGCTACTAAATAATATTTTAGGGAAATTATTTTATTAGTAAGGCCCTAAAGGCATATTATGGCACCCCCGACTTCGTCCGCGTGGAATAAGAGTTTTGATTCCCACGGAAACTTCTTAATTTTCCGGGCTTAGACTCGCTATTAAAACATTCTCGGTCTTCACATACGCCCATGCAAAAATCACGTCGTTCCATTGCTCAGTTGCAGCGTGATTGAAGACCCGGCTACTATGATAGTTGTAGCACCTATAGATATATGGTACCTACTGTGCCTAAAGTTGATAGAAGTAGGAAACTGTATACAACTTTAACATGAGTTTAGCTAGAGTGAATGAATTTTGTATTGAAATTTCTGCAGGTTTCCTTTGCACATTTCTGTCAGGCTGTCACCCCGCAGCGTTGCTCTGTACCTATACGATTGTACGATGAAACAACGTATCTCCTAATGGTTTGCGAGCCGGATACACTACGACCTTCACCGATCTGTTAACCAGATGAAACATATTGTGTTACTTACCATAGTCCATAGGTAACTTCACGGATCTGTTAACCGTTTGAGTTATATATATCAAAATATAAAAAAAATTGCCTGGTCAGGATTTTGATAGGCAAGCTATTTTAGGCGTATTTATCTATTATTAAATTAAAAAAATATGTTTCATCTGGTTAACAGATCGGTGAAGGACGTGGTGTGTCCGGCTCAAAGACCATAAAATTACTTACTGTGCTATCACAGTGTATAAGAATTTTAGTATTAATACTAGAATTAGTCAACAGTATTTTCGATGCAAATGCACACGTCAGGATGGCCGAGCGGTCTAAGGCGCTGCGTTCAGGTCGCAGTCCGCTTCTGTGGGCGTGGGTTCGAATCCCACTTCTGACAATTACTTACTTTTGAAATATGAAAGTTCTAGTTCATAAATAGTAATTTCACCTCATATTATGGTGATAGAAGGGCAGGCTCATGTTTTGCGCAAAGAATCAGCCTGGTTGTCCAATGCGGAAATGCAGCCAGCATTCTTGCCACCATTCAACACGAGCTTGATTTATATAGTAATTAGGTTAGGCTAGGTAGCTCGTTGTCAAATACCCAATTTTGGTTGAGTTCGGGTGGAAGTGAAAGAAAACGACAATACGTGCACCAATTTTATTTTTATACTTCATAGGTGAAGTCAGACTTTATTAAATTAATCTTTCAACGTGGAATCTCGCCATTTTGTAACATCACATCACTTTGGTCGCTTACCTAGGACAGCATATATGTATTATTATATAATTGCATTTAATAATATTACCATGATTAATCAAAAACCACGAATACGAGCACACGATCTTGGTTCCGTGCCAGTAGTTTAAAACTAATTTTCATTTGTCTTCACGCAAGTCTATTCAGTTTAATTTCCTTTGAATAATTATTATGTTAATTTCCGACATCAGAAATAAACCGTTTTATAAATAAATATAGCTACTGTCAGCTTTGTGTTTAAAATTGAATTGAATTTTTAGAAAATATAAAAGATTGTGTATTTGTTTATCGACGAAGGTTTAATTAAGTTGATATTTGACTCATTCGATGTAATTCACTTGGTCAGTTTGTTGGCGGGGATACGCCATATTGGATTAATTTGCATAAATACGAGAATTTTGACTTAGTTGGGTTAGTCTGTTGCAGACAGACTCGGCGATTATTGAATACTTTTGTGTTTAGATCGCAATTTGTTTTAGAGCTTAGCAGTAGCAACTGCAGCCTGATCAAATGATTAATTTATTGTTGTTGTGATGCTTTCGCCAAGTTTTTATAATTAACTGTTTACATTAAATCTCTCGTGAAACCGCTACACGTTTAACCATTTATTCGTGCACGTTTTAAAGAGAGTACAAACATATTTTAAAGTAATTTTAATTATTCACCCACTTCTGGAATTATGCTTACACTACTAAGCTAGATTTGTATGCTAAAAGTATCTGTAAGCGTTTATAACTTTTACAAATACCATTATTAATAATCAACCCTTCATTAATTCATCAGTCTATCAATCAATCACCAATGTAAGTATTAAATAAAATCCATAATATGTCTGTTTAACTGTCTGTCCGTCTGTTAGTATATATATTTTATATGCTACGCTTTCAAGGCCCTGTTTCTGCTCAGCCCCGTTTTTGATGAGTACAAAATGAATTCCAGGGAAGGCCATACGTTTGTATCCCAGTAAATCAATGAGTTCTCACGGGATTTAAAAAACCTTAATCAACACGAATGGAATTGCAAACTTACTACCGAAGCTAACTAAACAGCTAATATTTATACTTATTGTATTTCAGAACAAGCCATAATAAGATACTAATAAGTATTCTGTGCCAGTATTTACTATTTTATGCATGAAAAATATTTATTAATAATAAAAGTAATTTGTAATCTGTCCCCAGCACACTCGCTTCCTTTTTTTTACTAATCGAAAAAACCGCAATATTTATGACTACAGATAACGATAAAATTTCCATTGCTTAACCTATCTACCACCCAATATTATTTATTGTTATTTAAAAAATTACACATTTTGTATATATTTTGTGGTTTATACATGCTTGATACCCTTTTATATTACCTACTTACTTATTTACTTTACGTAATAAATTACGTAGGTAGATACGTACTTTTATGAACTTGAAGTAGGTAAGTTTATCTTTTTTTATTACGTTTGGCGCCCGTAGCACAAATAGGTACCTAGGTGCTATTTGGAACGACTAAAATGAACTTTTACTGTCTGAAAGCATATTATGATACATAGTTGTAGGTAATTAAATATTGTCCTCCGATTTTTCAAAATATGTGATCATAGTATGAAATAAACCATTCACTTTTAATGTTTTCAGTACGGTCTACCTAGCATAAATAAAAGATTTATATTCCCAAGTTCTTGAAATATTTTCAGACACATCAGAATCTCGCTGCTAAGTTTTATTTCATTGGGCACTTTTCAACGGAACTATTATTATGTACTACACACTGAATATTTTATACACAAACTTTTCATGGTACTGCGGCGCCATCTATTCTCAGGTTACTCGAACCAACCAGAGCTTTAAACCCTGAAATCAACCTGAAAGCTGTCGTACTTCGAAACGACCCCTGAGTTTTAGCAAATTGTAAAACCGCGTCCATAGATGGCGCTAACAATTTTCAGCTGAATGCCGGTGCTTTCCATAGATGGCGTAACAAACTTATTAAAGTTAACGACCTCTATGAAATGGTATGAAAAGTATAAAAGCGACAATAATTTTCCACTACGTCAGCCCTTGACTGCGATCTCACCTGGTGGTAAGTGATGATGCAGCTTAGTACGGTAGCAGGCAGGGGAATTACGGTCATATTAAACCCTAATCGGGTTATACACTGCATCGTACCGGAACGCTAAATCGCTTGGAGCTACACCTTTGCTGGTAGAATGGTAACTAACTAACCTGCACCAGACAAAATTACAATCATGCATATCGCATTATTTAGGTATTAACCATTAGAACTTACCCTAGAATGTCCACATCCACTTTATTTTCTTTGTCGTCTTGACATTTAATAGTACGAAGAGATGAAAGCCATTACAAGTTCTCCATTACGTTGCGCGTTCCGTTTTATTTCTCGAGCATTAAGTGCATTTCTCTTAAAGGGCTCATAACTGAAGACTTTTGAATTGGAAGCGGTTCAAATGACTCATAAAATTCTCATTGATACTTTATATAAATGCCTAAGTGTAACTATCAGTTTGTCCATCTGTTTGTCTGTCCGCTATGTTTCCACAACGTGGTCTGTGGTTTCCACTAAACCTCATTTTTTAAAACTTAAACCACGCGGATAAGGTCGTGGGCATCCCCAGACATGTTTTGAACGTTAATTGTTTAATTTAACAACTTAATAGTGAAGTGATTATGATAAAAAATTGTAATGTAGCGTACCTACGTTATAGTTCCAAACGCGCCCTGGTCATAGAAGAACCTTGACCACAACAAACTCAGACTCAGTAATATTTCTCAAATTGAGGCCAATTCTGTTGTACAGCTTCTCTAAACTAAATTAAAATGACAGCTCTATTTATATTGCTATTCCTTTCATAATACTCCCTGCGGAAAGGGGAAGCACTAGATTTAGAGCTGTCATTTTAGTTTAGTTTAGAGATTGTGTTATACAGAATTAGTCACATCGTTACATGTCTGTTGTAGTCGCTTGAATAGTTTGAGATAAAATAAGATTTTGGTTCTTCGGAGAAGAGTAGAAGGCTTCTACGCCAATTGCAGAGCGTCTCGTAGCAACGCGTAGCACTTCGTAGCTACACGCTACAATCACTTTGCAAAACAGCCTTTACACATTGGCTGGCATTTGCTGAAATCATTAAACCCGGCAGTGGTTTTCTTAATGATAAAGTTGCATGGAAGCAATCGGCTTCGTATCCCGCAGCACACAAATCAGTGTAATACTTGTAACAACAACGTAAAAATTTAATACCAGATGATGCTCGAAACTCCATCAACGTGGATTAAGATTTTTTGATTCCCGCAGAATCTCTATAATTTTCCGGCATAAAAAGTAGTATATTTATATGGATTATCTTCATAGTGTAACATTTAAAAAAAGAGCAGCCGGTTTTTCAAACCAATGCACAATGGTTAGAGGCTTGATATTATAACATAATTCATTCATAAATGTACTGGCTCTTAGGAAGAAACTCATCGCTATCAATACAAAATAAGATTGCCAGTGTGAACTTATGGTTGTCAGCTGTGGGGCTGTACCAGAAAAAGCAATATCCTAATAATTCAGCGGACAGCGATTTCAAAATAAAGTACTCAGGGGTATCGTCAATGCACCCTGGTACGTCAGAAACGAAGATATTCATCGCGATCTGCAAATGGACTTCGTAGATATAATCATAAGGAGACAAGCGCAATCCCACGAAAACAGGCTTCATCATCACGTAAACGTCGCGTCGAGGCCATCCAGCTCCTCGACAATACAGACTTAGTGCGTAGACTTAAAAGGACTAAGCCCTTCGAGTTAGTGTAGTGAAGTGAAAGTGTAGTGCTAAGTGCAATGCAAAGAACACAAGAACACAGCGTCTCGTAATAATATCTAGCGTAAACTAAGATAAGTCAATGGACCAATTCTTAGATATAATTTTATGGTATAAGTGTAGGTTAAAATATTAATAATAACTCAATTAATAGCTTTATTTACTCATAGGCTATAGATCGTAACTTTAGTAGGGTATTAACTTTTGTTAGTACCTACTTTATGATATAACAAAAAAAAAAAAATTCATAAGTGATAAAGTGACATAGGTAATCCTGCGTGAAATAAACATTTCATTAATTATCATGTTCATAACGTGTTTTTCAGGCTATTGCACCCACCTGATCTCCACCCCGTGACGAATTTTTGATGACTTCCGTTGGAAGAAATAAATGTACAACAATAAGTATTCTTTGGACACGCGAATATTGCATTAAGCTGATTCACTAACTTTGATTAAGTTTTTGGAAAACTGTGCTTATACTTATGGATTTAAGAGTTTTTCGAACCAGTTAAGTACCCATTTACCCGACTGTTTTTTTTTATCCATTACAAGCGATCTCACCTGTTGGTAAGTGGTGATGCAGTCTAAGATGGTAGCGGGCGAACCTATTAGGGGCATGGCAGTTATATTTAACCCATACCCCTATCGGTTTCTACACGGCATCGTACCGGAGCGCTAAATCGCTTGGCGGTACGTCTTTGCCGGTAGGATGGCCACGGCCGAAGCCTCCCACCAAACCAGACCAAGGAAAATTCAGATATTATAAATTCCTAAATTGACCCTGCCGGGGATCGAAGCCCGGACCTCCGGCGCTCAACACTGCGCTAGGGAGGTCGTCGTCGTGTAGAAGGGAATAGAGAAATGTGGTTAACATTGGATCATCGAGGAGGAGGATTCATCACGTCATAATCACTTTAACCACTCAAATTTAATAAAAAACTCAATGAAATTATTCAAAATGGCGCGTTTTTGTAATGGAGAAGTTTACCTTTTTTTAATTTAATATGAAAATTAAGATAAAATAAAACAAAAATAAGAAAGAATCGTTAAAATATCTACGTGACGTCATAATTCCTTATCAACAGACTTTATAAAGCCGAACAAAAGAAATAAATGGACTTGACTTAATTGAATTTGTGTGTAGATAATTTGTGTGTGAAGATAATTTTGAAGTATTAAATCTCGGCTAGGTATTAAAACTCACTCACAAAATTTCTCACTCGAGTAAGATACAGCAATCGGTGTACATTAAATAATTAAACTTTTAAATCGTCATTTCTCAGTCATTAGTATTAATTATTATTAGTCTTAGTATTAATCTATATTTTACTTCCGTTGTGTTAAATATGATATTCACAACATCATGAAACTTCTCCATTGCGATTTTTTCTATTCTCTTTACGACTCTAGGTTCTAGCTCTTAACTTCGAGTCTGGACTTTTCAACCTTTACTTTTTTATTGTAATAGTATTGATTTCTTTTCATTTGAAATATTTTTATGAAATTTATTATGAAAATAATAATACTAAATAATATCAACTCAAAACTCTTTTAAAAGTATTTAATACAAAAAAATGCAACGTCTCAAATAAACGCGTAATTTAAATTAAAGTAAAACTAGTGTGACTTCTATTGTTGCAGATGAGATGACAAATAACTGCTACTTATTCTGCTAAAATAACATCTTACAACCCTAATAATATATTAATATATTATATTGTTAGGGTTGTAAGATGATCATTTAGCAGAATGCATGCTGAACTCGAGTCATCTGTCAAACGGTTTCTAACTGAGTCTCTGAAAATAATGACTCGTACGCATACGTAGATGAAAATATTGTTAAATAAAATAACATGAGCCAGCTTCTTCAAACCACTTAACACTTCTTTTTTCTTAGTGCATAATGAATTTTGTGCTCAAAATATTGTGTCGGTGCCATTGGTTCGCCATCTCTACACTACACCCTTTCTGGGTGGTGTCACACGTGAAAATGTTACACAATTTATCTATGTTTTGTGTGTGATGATATAGCATTGGCAAATAAAGTGTCATTTTTATCTTTTAATCCGTGCACTTTCCCGCTTTTCAAACACGCATTCCACTTGTTCAAAATTCGAATGATTTTCTTTTATTTACTCGAGCATAGATAATTTTATTGTTTTCATTCGTGTTTATTTCCGAGGCATAAGTCTAATTAAAAAAAACTGTATTTCTTTCTTTCTATATTATTATCTCCTTTATATTCTCTATACCTGCACGTATTTCTCATTGTTAAACATTCTATACCCCTTAAATAATAAGCAGTTGAGCATCAATTTATCAATTTATCGATGTACCTAGCTACTGAGTACTTAACGAGTTCGTCTATAGAGCACGTACGTGATCGGAGAACAGAGTGCTCTGTGGTTTTCCAAGTTTCTAGAATGTCACAGCAAATCGTAAGCAATCCTGCGAAATCATAAAATCTAATTTTCGTATTCCTCATTGCTAGACGCGCCCTCCGGTTGGGATAATATTATAGTAAATTAGTGGGTTTCAGTGAGAAATAATTTTTGTAGACCCAAGACTTAAGACTTGACAAAATACGGTAATTTGGTAGTTTTACCTGGAAAGTTTAGCGTAGCGAGGTTGTTGCGTCTAGAATCCGGGGTTTAGGGATGGATGGATGGATAATAGTACATTATGGTACTAGTGTGTAATGTTGGTGATTACCGCTGAGGCGCCATTGAGTCCCGAGCCGTCAGGTGAGGCCTAAGATAACCGAAGACGGTAATTATCAATACACACGTGTATCATACGACGTTTTTCAACACACTTGTGAAGAAAATAATACTAAAAGATAATTTTATATAGTAGATAAAATAACAAAATAAACTATAACTCACTTGTGAATAATAGTAATGAAAAAGTCACTGTGTGATTATAGGTGTCATCATGTGCCTAATTGCGGTGAAATTAGAGCCACATTATGAGCAAGTGTGTTGAAAATATATCAATACTAGCTGACGCCCGTGACTTCGTACGCGTGGATCGAGGTTTTGTGGTTCCCGCGGGAACTCTTTAATTTTCCGGGATAAAAAGTAGCCTATGTGTTATTCCAGACTATAATCTATCTCTGTGCCAAATTTCATCCAGATCCGTTCAGCCGTTGGGGCGTGATTGAGTAACAAACATCCATCCATACATCCATACATCCATACATCCAAACTTTCGCATTTATAATATTAGTAAGAAGTAAGAATAAGAAGTCTTCGTCACAAAGTAAAAAACCGGCCAAGTGCGAGTCGGACTCGCGCACCGAGGGTTCCGTACTGAAAACTGTAACGACCAAAGATGTAAAACGGTAATAATTACCTTTGTTAATGAACCGCAAAACTAACTTTGTTTGTAGAGGTTTACTGTTAATATCAAAAAACTATGCTAGTTAGAGCATTGGCTATAGTTTTCCTGTAAAATATACATAAAGTCCTATTGACCATAATTATTTCAGATTTTTCGATTGGTAAACTCCGGAGATAAGCGGGGGGGGAACGGTATTTTTTTAGACTTTTTCCCCGATAAAACAAAAACTATCATGACTAAAAATAATTAAAAATCTGTTTTAGAATGTACAAAGTAAACCCTTTCATATGATACCCCACACAGTACAGTTATCTCACTTTTAAATTTCAACCCTCCGATTTTCCTCCCTTTTTATATAAGAACAAAAATAATTTCCAATTTTTTTTAATTCCAGTGTCTTTGGGCCACCAATATACATAACTATTCCAAATTTCATGTCGATAGCTTCGGTAGTTACTGAAATAATCGAGTGTGACGGACGGACAGACAGACAGACGGAGAAAGTCGCACCATAAGGGTTCCATTTTACCATTTTGGTACGGAACCCTAAAAATAAAATATTATTCTTAAAACTAGCCTTGTGATTATTTTGGATGGCGTTAATAGAGATAAAGAAAAACAGTTTATTCACCAGTGGTGTTACAGACAAAACTACACCACTCAGAACACAAAGGGTGGTAGGTACAGCTCAGCGTTTTGCCCTGCGTCATATGCCCATAAATCCATACAAAGCAAGGCGCTGATTTTCAGCTATGACCGCGGTGACGTCACAGTTACACTAATAAATTAAAACAAAAACAAAAGTTTGACAGAAAACAGTAATTAAGCAGTCAGTACAGAAAATAATCATAATAATATATTATGTTATATTATGTTACTATCTAATGTCCGCAACTTCGTCCGCGTGAATTGAGGTTTTTGGTTCTCGCAGGAACTCTTTAATTTTCCGAGATAAAAAGTAGCCTGTGTTCTATCTATGTGCCAAATTTCATCCAGATCTGTTCAGTCGTTGGGGCGTGATTGAGTAACAAACATCTCTCCATCCATACATCCATCCATCCATCCATCCAAACTTTCGCATTTCTAATATTACTTAGTATAGATAGATTATCATAATATTCGCTATACTAGGAGATAACACCCGAAGAATATCATCGTTTGGTATCCAACCTAATTAGTTAGTTTTGAACCCCGACATAACTAAAACCCTGACCTCGGGCCGTTTATCAAGATCGGCATCACCGATACTACACCCCGAGTGACCAGCACTAGGGCGATCCCCTCAGTCGGCGAATCGGTCGCGGCACGACACCGTCTCGCGTCGGCCCTTGCCTCGAAAATAAACACGAAAAAAACAATAATGATTGTCTATGCTCGCGTTAATAAAAGAAAATCATTCGAATTTTAAACAAGTGGAATGTGTGTTTGAAAAGCGGGAAAGTGCACGGATTAAAAAATAAAAATGACTTGAATTAAACATTTGTTTTTTTTTGTGTTAGATTGTTAATGTTTAGTGAAATATAGTGTTAATAATTAATATAACAAAAATTAAGTGTAAAAAATAAAAATAAAAAACTAATAATTATTACGGTAAGGTTAAAAAGCTAAGCAAGATGATCAAAAGCTGGCAGTACGTAAGAAACATCAAAAACACAATACAAGCAAAGTTTTATTAAAAAAAAGTGGTAAAGCTTTCATATTGCAGATGGATTACCACTTCAATTCCATATTTTTTAAATTTTATCCTTGTACAACAATTGCGAGGTCGTATAGTAATGTAGTATATAGCCTTAATAAATTTGATTATAATCTAAGTACTGAGTTCACGATTAAAATCACTATAGTACCTATTAAGGGAACTAAAATAACTTAAACTCACTAAATGTTATTTCTATTTGGTGAAAGTGTTTGTTTGTTAGTTTGACCTTCAATCACGCCGTAACAAAGCAACGTATTGACATGATTACCTACATGAATCGGTGATAGTGGATCTAGAAATAGAGTGACATCTATTTTTTGTCCTTGTTAAATTGAAGAGAATTTAAAAAACCCCAATTCCACGAGGCAATCGTCTAGTTGGTTTTAAATAGGCTGACTGTATCGTTGGACTAGCGGTTAGCATGTTCGACTGCAACCGATGAGCTCCCGGGTTCGAGTCCCGGATCGGGCCATAACAATATCGGATTTTTCTGGCAAGAAATTCTCAGTACTAGCCCGGAGTTAGGAAGTTGGCGGTGTTTCATCCCCGTGCCTCGGAGAGCAGGTTAAGCCGTCGGTCTTACTCCTGACCTCTCACCGGTCGTGTCGGATTTTCCGTTCCATTGGGCTATGCGAGTAAAGGCACAGAGAGTGCACCTGGTATATATACGCACACACTTGTGCACTATAATATCTCCCGCGCAGATGGCTAATCACTCTGGAGATAGGCCGCCATGGCCGAAAGTCGGTCGGGAGTGCATTTCAAAAAAATAGGAATCAGGACATCAATGAGTTTTTAATAGCGTAAATAAATGTCTTCCAATGTATGTAAAGTGGCCTTGAACGATGTATTTCTTCACCTAAGGGCGTAGAATAACTTTTATAAGTACGTGGCACGATCAGCCCAAACTGATAAGGCGTTATTTTATAAGCTGCCTTGACAAAATCTGGCTTCACGCTCTATGGAACGAGGATTAGGTTAACGATGCTTGACTAAGTGGATACGGTTGTCTGAATAATTGGGTGTTTGATAACTAAGTAGTCAAATCGGCTACTTTTTTCAAACGTCAGAACGCGCTCTTAGTACTTATGTTATGTCATTTTGTATGAAATACTTGTGACGACATCAAAAGTCAACTCACTTTTTTAATAAAATAATTATCAAATATAAATTTAACAGGGGTATCGGATATTACGTATTTTGGCAGGTCCTCTTTTTAATAATCGCTAAATAATAATTTATTTTTGACATAGCCCGCCAACCCGCTTTGGAAGCGTGGCTAAACTCTAATCCCTTTTCTCCTATGATAGTAGAGGCCTGTGCCCAGCAATAGGACGTTAGTGGGCTGTAGTGGTGGTGGATAGGCAACATCCCAATTTACCTAGCTGCTAAGTATTTTCATACAAGATTTTTTCAGTAGAATCTATTCTAGTGTCTTAGATGTGAACAAAGAAAGATTTCAATAGCTCAATTGTTAACGTGGTGGACTGTTACACGAAAGGTTATGGGTTCCAACCTCGCCCACATTTAACAGTGTCTATGCTTCGCGTGATTGCTTTGTTATAACATTCAGATATAGAAAATAAAGAAAAACTATTAATTCTCTCCATTGTGCCGCACATTACAATACCTTAAGGTTACCATGGCTCCCCTGTACTTGAGCTAAAATTCATTTTCAAGTCCTAGAAGCACCGTGTTAACGCTTATTGTGTGTGGCACAACCTGAAAAAGGCATCAGCTCAGCACAATGCAGATTGTCTTGCAATAAATTACAAGATTAAAGCGCTCATTTTAAGCTGGAGCCCTACTCCATGTGACGCCACGGTTCGTAACTATATCTATAGGATTGGATGGACCACATCCCAATCATACTATTACTTACCACAGGGACGAAAATGTGTAATTGGAACTACGCGTTTTCATACAATTTTGCTTCTGACTCAGTCTTTGGTTCGTTTGGATTGACTCTTAGTTGTAGGTGAACTGAAAGTATTAATATTTAATACGCTAAACATAAAATAACTCCAGTACAGTGCGATTCCAATGACGTCTCCTCTCGTCTCGTCCGATTCAAACTTTATGACGTTTCGGAAGTTAGCCGCGAGTTTATAGGTTCCCGCAAGTACAGCCAACTGAAACCGTCCCGTTGATACCTTAATATTAAATTCAGCGCACCGAAAAGCACGATGTTTCGAGAAGACATAAAGTTTGAATCGGACTGTAACAGTACCGGTAGTAACGTATAGAGAAGGCTTAAATTAAAGGCTACATTTATTCGCAGTTGGCAGTCATAAAATATCAATGCCAAGCTATAAACAAAGATCGTTCAATCATCCTTGGATATCCTTTGAACAGGCGTGCCAAGTTTCTAGCCCAAACAAACAAGCTAACATATCATATACCGAATCGTCATAGGGATCGATTCAAGATTCTTTAAATACCTTGACAAAGAAGAAGGTTAATTTTGGGTGTAGTCTATGTACACTTTATCATGAATAGAGTCAAATACAAAGATTTTATAAAAAAGAAAATAAATTAGAATAGCACACTAAATAACGTGAAAAAAAAATCTATTTTAAGTTTTTCGATATGCTTCCAAGATGGCGCCCTTCAGTCATAGAGAAGTCAGTAGGCGCGAAATGTGTCAAATGTCATTTCTGACAAGTGACGTGAGTCATTGTGTTATTTTTTTCATAATATTATATTATATAAACACTTGATAGAAAACGTCAAAAATATGAATTCGCCATTGTCACCTACTCATGTTTAATGTTGCTAATCATGTTGGAAAGATTAAATAAATTCACCACTGAAATTAGGACGAATTCGTGGGTTTAAACAATCAATGCTGGTTTCATATTTTATTTTCTTTCTTTGCACTACTTGTACAAGACCAGTCCCACGCCCCATACAAATTCGAACCGTCTCCTTTGTAAACTGTTTCAGTGAAGTGAAATCATTTCACTGATCACAGAGACATAATATTTCTTGCCATACAGATCATAACAATATTACAGATTAGACAGACACTCTTTTATTATATTTATAATCCATAATAATAATTAATAAATGCGAAAGTGTTCTTTCTGTTTGTCTGTCCGTTTGTCCATCCAATTTTGATAAAATTTGGTATAGAGAGGTTGCGACCCGAGGAAGAACATAATATAGGCTACTTTTATCCCGGAAAATTAGAGAGTTCCCGCGGGAATCAACCACTCGGACGAAGTCGCGGGCTACATCTAGTATCAAATATGGAATACAAGTTTTCAGGAAGATAAAACTTACTGATATGTCAAGTTATCTTTTCTTCCACTTTGCCAGTGATCGAGTCTATAATAATTGTATTATTAGGGATTCTTTTACGCCCCCCACTTCATAGTTTGTTGTTCAGCCTCTCAAAATTTGGAAACTTTCTCTCAGCGAACTTTTTTAAAAATAACTAGAGGCTTTCTCTCGAGTTCGACAAACGGTATCCCTCAACTATGAGTGTCATTATTTTGCTACAACCCCCAAAGTATAAAGGTGCATCCACAGTTACTTTTTGTGGAGCATTGTTTCTAACTATTATATTTTATCCAACCATTTGTTTTACTTTTGGCAACTTGATTCAAAGATGTACTAATGCGTTACGATTTTTGATAACAATCGAGTTTCTTTATGAAGAAGATTTAATCGATTTGACACATTGATATTTATCTTTGCTCAACATTTTTTTATTGATTTTTGTATTAAAATAAATCATTTACAACAGTACAGTAAATGTACATGAATCCGTCAGGTCATAGAAACCATCCATTGCCAAAATGTATGGTGCTTAAAAGAATATCAAAAAGCGTTGAAGCTCCGTGACTATTTTGAAAAGAAAGTCGTACTTGTAATTACTAGATGAGTAGGTATACGAGTTACGAAATATAGCGTAAAAGTCGATGGTTGCCTGTCAATAATAAGGACACTTCATAGGCGTGCTTATATCAAAAGTAAAATAAATGGTTGGACATGTGTGTGCAAAATCTGTATATTTGACAAAAACGTATAATTTATTGTTAGTATAATATTTGTACTCGTGTGAAGTATCGTTTTACTTTAACGCTAATGTGATCGAACGCTCAATACGTGAATCGAATTTGCAATGTAAAAACTCAGAGGAAGCATAATGGTAACAATCGATAACATATTTTGTTACATAATGTTTTCTAGTCTCTACCTCACATGGCAACATTAGTAACATTTGTTTTGTTTGTTACCTTAATATGCCGTGCAACTCGATTGTTGCTGAAAACTCTTTATGTTATCGGCGGTATGGATGCAACATTCAATGTGTTGCATTATGTTGCTCCACAAAAAGTTACGACAATGTGGATGCACCTTAAGAGCTGAGCTCTGAAAGCACTAGTTTGAATAGTGAACGCTCCAAAAACACGAAAATTGCTCGAGATTATGAAAAATAGGTTTCAAGTTTACTAATTAATAGTATTTAGTTCACTGAGCTTCGTTGCCGTCTGAAAAAACACGAAAAATATGTGTGTCTTTGCTGATTTTTTTTCATTGAGATTTTTCATGGATTTTCAGCGAAGCTGGATATCCGCCTGAACGAATTTCGGCCACTGCAGCTAATCTCCATCTTACTACTATTCCCTCCCTCTCATAGCATGGGACGGAAAATATAACACGACCGGCGTGAGGAGCAGAACGTGCTCTCCAACCATTCTAATCATCAACTTCCTAACTCCGGACTAGTACCTATTGAGAATTTCTTGTCAGGAAAACCCAATAGTAATAATAGCCCGACCTGGGAATCAAACGCAGGACCTCATCCGCAACTGAACATTCTAACCATTAGAGCAACTAGGAAGCCAAAGAATTACTCTCCTCGACTTTTTGAGAATAAAACTTAAACTATATCAAGTACATACTTATTTTGAAAAATTATAATTATCCATATTTAGTATTATAAATGCGAAAGTGTGTCTGTCTGTCTGTCTGCTTCGTTTTCACGGCTCACCTGTTCGACCGATTTTGATGAAATTTGGTACAGGGGTAGGTTGTATCCCGGGGAAGGACATAGTCTACTTTGTATCCCGGAAAATTGAAGAGTTCCCGCGAGAATCAAAAATCCTTATCCATGCGGACGAAGTTTCGGGCATCTTCTAGTAAATAATAAGGACAAATTAACTGAGTTATACTTGTACTATACCTTGTACCTTGTACCTATTCTGTGATTATACTCTAACTTTTAAATAACTCTTGGAGACCGTCATTATTATGATTGATTCTAATTTAAAACCAACCGAGTGAAGTTTATTTTGAGACAACAAATAATAAATTCTGAAGCAAATGATCGTTGACATTTTTCGTGGAAAAACGATTTTCATTTTCATAATTTGTAAAAATGAATTGAAGTTATTCTTTTCTTGCTCTCATTATATTTTTACTCTACAGATTCAAATCATAATATTCATATTGAACACTTGTAAAAGTTTATTAGAATAAAATCATGTGAATTCTGCGAATAAGATACCTTGCCAAACATTAAATTCAATTAACTCAATAAATTCTACAAGGAGGATTGTTTGAAATAAGTAGTTTAAGATTACTTACCGCAGTATTTGTTTGCCCTAAATTTTAAAACTTTGTGTTTACTTTGAATCTCTCAGACTACAAGTCTCGTATCAGAATGAGAGTGTAAATAAAATACCGAACGAAATATTCAACGAAAAATCATTTTTAAAATTTAAAAAAAACATAAAGCACGTTCATGGGCCATACTGTGATACTACCAACGCTTATAGCCATATTGTTTCATTATTGTTGACTTTCGTGTTTTTGAATTATGATCTTTATTTTAGGAACGTTAAGGTACGTGACATCCAACTGTGAGTTTTAACCGATTTCCAAAAAAGGAGTAGTTTCTCAAGTCAGCGGGTTTTTTAAAATGTATGCCGGTGCATATTTCCGTGGTTTCTGAGCCGATTGGAAAAATTTATTTTTCAGTCCTTATAGGAAGCTCTCCAGGTGTCCCATACAAAATTCTGACTCCAAATCCTCAATCCTGACACTAAAAAGTTAAAACTAAAAATTATTTTCAATAACCGAATTCCAAAGCCAATGTAAAGTAGCTAAATAAAAAAAAATTGATTTCTACACGCTATGTTGAAGTCGGGCGGGTATATCAAAGATTAAGCAAAGTTGACGCATCAGGCTCGCCCGACTTCAACATAGTGTGTAGAAATCAAAATTATTTTTTACTTTACAGTGGCTTTGGAAGTCGGTTTTTTGGAAAGTGTTTTTAGTAATATTTCTTAGCGTTGGCCTAATGGCCCTATAGACGCATAATTCAATGTGCAAGCTATTATCTATTCTGTGGTGCAAGATGCCTCGACAAGCATGTACCAAATTCGAATTACCTATCCGTCACAAAAACGTATAGTCCGTCAAACTAATATGACCCGGTGACCAAAATTGGAACAAATTTTTATGCCTGCTTAGTTTTTTTTTCATATTATCTACTAGCGACGCTGTCACCGGGTCCATCCCAATTTTCTCACACAAACTTACTCTGCAGCATCATAACAAACAAGTATAATACATAACCTGGTTAATCTATAAGTCTTGGCTAGTTAAGACTTCAAACAGAAATTACGTGATTGGTTAACTAAAACTACAAGTTCGGTTTCCTGCTAACTTGACTTATATAAATTGAAACAAATCCATTTATTTGTTGCAATATTTAATACATAGTTACTACTTACTACTACTTAGTTAGAAGCCTCCCTGGCACCGTGTTAAGCGATGCAGTTGTCTCATAAGGGAAGGCCCAGATTCGATCCCCGGCAGAGTCATTTTGAAATTTATAATTTCTGAATTTTCTCTAATCTGGTCTGGATGGCTTCAGCCGTTAACAGACTGTTAAAGACTTGCCGCCAAGCGATTTAACGTTCCGGCACAATGCCGTGTACTAATAGCTTAGGGGTATCAGTTACAGTTTATTACCAGGTTAACCCGTCACCATCTTAGACATGTTAACACTTACCACCAGGTGAGATCGCAGTCAAGTGCTAACTTGTAGTGAAATAAAAAATACCTACCTACCTTCTTATTGTTTTCTAAGAAAACACGATAAACAATCTCTTATGTATCATTTATTGTTGAATTTTAAAAGTATGCTTTCACAGTTTTCAAAAGTTTTGGCTCTAGTATAGGTACTACGCACAGTGGCTTACTTCTAGTGCAATGATCCTATTTAATCTTCTTTTTCTCTAAATTTCCTTTTTCAGGAACCAATATAAGTCCTTGTAGATTTCCTTATAAAGTTGCTCAATTCCATTTTCGTACAATCTTTGTCAAAAGATGTAATTTTGACTAATTTCCTTTGAATACCTCGTTAAGCCTTGTTAGAATAACTTTGGGGAGTATGGACGTGATCACGACGTGACGCCGAAGCAATTTAAAATATTTACTAGCTGGTGCCCTGGACTTCGTCCGCGTTTTTTAAATTCCCATGGGAACTCTCTAATTTTCCGGGATAAAAGTAGCCTATGTCAGGTCCTCAACTATATACCCATGCCAAAAAGCCATACCAATATGACCTCTGTAGACAGACCAATATAATGCAAAACTATAAATACATAATATATCAACTCGCATAAAATCCCCACACAAAATAAAACAAGAAAATTTTACACCAACCGAAAGTAAAAATCCTAATATTCGTAAAGAATATCAATGATAAAACAATTTATTCAGCAATTTATTCTTACTGCTCTGACGCAAGTCGTGTTTAAATACGTTGTCTTTGATGCTATTTTAAAACCAGTTTACATTCTTCTTACAAAAATAATAGGTACGTTACACACACAGATCACGGAAACAAGTTACACACGATTCTTACCCACAGTCTAAACAAAAGTGACCGATTTAAAAAAACAGAATTTTGTAAAATTGTAGTTTTCTCAAATAAAAAAGAACCGGTCAAGTGCGAGTCAGACTCGCGCACAAAGGGTTCTGTACCACCAGTCACAATATAAATTCTTTAAGTAAATAAATATATAACAAGAAAGATGTCATAACAACACGTAATCAGCAGGGAAATAACTGGCTTTAAGGTAGCGGTATGGCGCTAAGCGATACCCTATGGATACGGAACCCTAATTAACGATTTTCAGATTATTCCCTATACTTGTGCTGTGAGGCCTTGCTTCTAGCCAAATTTCCTGATTACTTCTCCTGATACTTAGGTTTTGATTTATTGGGGAGTGTCAAAATATGCGACGTAAACGGTCGTACATATTTTATTGCGTTGACTTTTTCTTGCGTTGACTCGTAGAAGCTTGATTTTTTCACAGCTAAAAGGGACCGGTATTTTATATTAATTTCAACAGGACACCTCCACGCGTTCTCGAGAAAAAAGGCGTTGACTGAAAGTGGTCCTGTAAAATGTAAGGGTTCCTTTATTCCTTTTGAGGAACGGAACCCTAAAAATAGACGTAAACAGCTAAACAGATAGAGAAGTTTCTTGAGGCTATTTAAGGATATAGCCTCAAGAAACTTCTCTATCTACATTGGGCATGGGCCCAATATCATCAAGCGACTCTAATAACATCGTCGATCTGTCGAACTTCTAGCATTTTAGCACAAAGTAAAACAATAGTTTGGTACTTTTATTAGCGGACGGCCTCCAATGTATTTCGATGTATCGCTTTGTAGGTCGTCAAAATGCAATTGTGTTTGTCCCAAATATATTAGCAGGCCGTGAAAATATTACAAAAAACAAAATAAAATTACTTACTCGTATCTCATCGTTACTCATCATCAAGTACCATCATTACTTAGGTACTTAAACTGCATCACCACTGACCTAAATTGCGTGAGATCGCATTCAAGGGCTAACTAACTTCTAGTAAAATAAAAAATATTCGTAGTAACTACCATACAAATAATGATGTTAACATTGACTGTCCTATACGCTTTCACAGTCCATCTGTTCAGTGGCGGCCTTAGGGGGTGGCAAGAAGGGGCCATCTACCATCTTAGACTGCATCATCACTTACCATCGGGTGAGATCGCAGTTAAGGGCTAGCTTGTAGTGGATAAAAGAAAAAAAAATTAGAATCTAGCGCCTGGCAAATATCTACCGCCCAGAACCTCGCAATGACTAAGGCCGTCCCTGCATCTGTTTTACCGATTTTGATGAAATTTGGTACAGGGATAGGTTGTATCCCGAGGAATGACATATATATATAGGATCGAGGTAGACATTTTTTGCATGGGCATAGTTGAGGTCCTGGATAGTGACTTAAGATTTTTTCTATCGCGGAAAAAGTATCTTATGTCACTCTCCAGGTCCTTGCGTGATTGCAGGACAAACTAACACGTTTTCGAATTTATACTATTAGTAAGATTCCCAAATTGGCCCTGCCATGGATCGAACCCGGGACTACACTTTTATGACAACAGCACTAATATGCGCCGAGGGCGTGTGTTCATTGCAGGATATACCTACCTACGGCTCCATATTCAACAGTCTTATATCACTTGGTCTTTAACTATGAGCCTGATACAAGCTCAGAGTTACTCCTCGGGCGTAGTGAGCTATGCTCGGAGTATCTCTACGTGACAAAAATTCAAATCGCGTTTTCACAATATCACAGCGTTGTAGTACAGCGGTTTAAGGCCTCGGATACACGGACAGCTTGAAGCAGTCAGAATGGACTGCTTCAAGCTGCGACTGCATAGTGAACTACAGTCTTCTACGTACACACATACATGGAACCGCTCGAGCAGTTGCGACTGCTTCGGGCTGTCGGCAGCAGTTATCAATGGTAGCTTCAAGCTGTTGACTATGACTGCAAGAGCGGTCCGTGTATGTTGATCACTGGCTAACTGCTTGAGCAGTTCGTGTATGGCCGGCCTTAGTCTTTTAGCAACGCATGGCTCTCCTACACAAGTCTTGCATTTTGCATGAAAATGTCTTTCGATATACCTAATATTTTGAAATACGCGAATTCATAACGCTTGTAAACGCTTTTCCACTGAGACAATGGGCGACACAATATATTGCAAGCTCCCAAGATAGAATCTCCCACTTTATCGTAATAGGTATATGAAAATACGAAAGTAGTACCCACTCGTAGTGTATTTTACCTACTTACTTATTTTTGTTTTCTTAAGAATAAGAATAAATAATAATAATATTTATTATAACGTGTATACAGAATACAGGACCTGTATACAGGATGGTGTAATTGGGTACAGCTTTAAAGTTCGAGTTAAAATCGTAATAGCGTGGACTTTTTTTTTAATTTCAGAGATCTATTTCTATACAAGATTTATTTCTTACAACATACATTCGATTTCCAGAGTCCAATTGAAAAACATCATACTAATATTATAAAGGCGAAAGTGTGTTTGTTTTTTGGTTTATTGGTATGTCCTGCATCAGAGCAACGGATCGACGAGTTTCTTGCATGGGTATAGTTAAGTACCTGAAAAGTGACATAGGCTACTTTTTATTCCGGAGAAATAAGGAGATCCCGTGGAAATTAAAAAACTTATTCCACGCAGACGAAGTCGCGAGCATAAGCTAGTATTAAATAACCACATTATTGAAAATATATTATTTCCACCACAGACTAAACAATGATCTACCGAAGTAATACGTGAAGACTCGGTCGTAAATAACGATCTTACATTACTTGTCACATGAGCTTACTCCGTAGTACGTGCTACCATTTTTCCGATAGGTATATTCCACGGTGTTCGTTATACAGTCCAACTAATATACCGAAGGGTCAATTAACCGTATATTATGTAAGAGTAATAATACATTTAATAATAGCTTCGCATTTAACTTCGTAGCAATAATTAGTAAGTAACACACGCTTACTCCTACCCAATATTATCATCAACTAGCTGATGCCCGTGACTTCGTCTGCTATGGAATGAGGAACTCCTTAATTTTCCGGGATAAAAAGTAGCCTATGTCACTCTCCAGTCTCCAGGTCCTCAACTATACCCATGCCAAAAATCACGTCAATCCGTTGCTCCGTTGGGGCGTGATTGAATTCGACAAACCAACAAGCAAGTACACTTATTTAGTATGGATTTAAAACCGTACAAACTTTGAAAACAATACAATAAATTTCGTGTTTGCGTCTTGCGTACATCCTGAGGAAAACTTCATGCCCTAAGAGTTTTTCATAATATTCTCAGAGGTACCTGAAATCTGTCAATCTGCATTTGGTAGCCGTGGTGGACTATGGCCTAAGCCCTTCACAGTCTGAGAGGAGACCCGCGCTCAGCAGTGGGCTTGCATCGAGTTGAGATGACATTGATGTCGTTGGTATAAGTCGATTTCATTTTCTTAGAGTTGTTTTTTTATTCCACTATGAGTTAACCCGTGACTGCGATCTCATCTCGAAAATGCCACTGACAATTAGACAGTCGAAATCGCTGGGCGTATTCAAGAACGCTCTAAAGGAGCGTAGCGAAAAAATTCTATGTCTATGCTCTAAAGACATAATATTTCCTTTCAAATTGAAGACGACTTTAGTTTATTTATATATTATTCTATGAATTATTCTATCATATGTAAGTGTATGTGTATATTATTTATATTATATATGTATATTTTAGTATTTATTATGTATTATATTTAGGTGTATAATATAATATTTTAATTTAAGTATAATATACCTATTCATATGTTATATTATGTAGTATTGTATGTGTGTATTGTATTACTTAAGTAAGTAGAAATTTTGAGCCACCCGCATTCTGGTTTCCCAGCACTCTCCTAATCTAAAGGTTGCCTGGAAGAAACCGCTGTTTAGCGATAAGGCAGCCTTTTGTACCTATCCTTCTTCTTTATTTTATTTCATGTCTTATTGTCTTTGTTTTTATTGTGTGGTGCAAATAAAGAGTTAAATAATAATAATAATACAAGTAACTAAGTAAGTAAGTTATGTCTTTCTGCTAAAGCGTACTCATAACATAAAATGTTATTGTACCTACTTAACCAACCCGGAGGACGTTATGTCGTTTTACGTTTATCTATTTCAAGATTACCAGCAATATCTTGAGTGTAATACTTACATAAATATTGAATACAATAGTAGTACTTACATTAAAATTAAATACCATATTGTAGGCCAGCTAAGGCCTAATTTCAGCTTTATTAAATAGAAATAAATTATAATGCTTCCTAGCTCCGGGTTAGTACTGAGAATTTCTGGTCAGAAAAACCCAATACTTGTTATGGCCCGACCCGGAACTCGAACCCGGGGCCTTGTCGGCCGCAGTCGAACATGCTAACCACTAGACCGACGAGGTAGTCACAATATTGGCTCTTACTCACACACTAAAAACAAACAAATAAACAATATACGCAAGAAGAAAGAAAAAAACAGATAGAACCGCCTTACCCAGAAAAATTGGTTAAATAGATGGGCTGTGAAAACGTTGCAGACAGACAGCCGAACTTATAATATTAGTAGATATGGGTTAATTGCTAACATTTTTATGACAAAACAGTTATAATTTTTATATAAGGTGCTTATCTTTACATAACTTTATTTGTAACAGCTGAACTTTTCTCAGAACCCTTTCCGATCACGTGAAACTTTAATCCAACGAGAATCGATTTCGAGTTAAGTAAGTAAGTACTCTTAGTTTTAGAAATGAATCGTCGAATTGAACTGATCTTTTATGGATTGAACTGATTTATTATTGGTAGAGTCAAAACCCTCCTCCCTGACGCAGTGGTGAGCGCTTTGGTCTTACTGTGGGAGGTACCGGGTTCGATTCTCGGCAGGGTCAATTTGGGAATTTATAATTTCTGGATTTCATATCTATCCGTTGTGAAAACAAGGCATGAAAAATCCATCAGCTACTTAACTGCTGACAAGAAAATCTAGTTAATGATAAAATTATGACGAGGAAATATCAAATAGCTCGAAAGGCACAGAAAATTGTATATTTATGCAAATCGCATTGTTCTTCACGGTCCACTGCTTGCTGAGACCCATAGCGAGGTTTCACAAAAACAAAACGGGAATATAATGAGAAATGACTTGTTTTTATGAACTAAATAGGACTTAGGTAAACGTATTCATAATTCACAAGGAATAATACGTTTTTTCTGGCAATCCGTACTTGGCACGCGTGGACTAAAGCCAATGTTCGGTCTAGGACCGTTAAATGATGGAAATAATTGATGTCACCGTAAGATTGTAAAAACCGTTAGATTATAATATAACGTTTTTTATCTCGATAGATTATAAACTGTCGACAGATTGTGAACCGTAACATACTGCTTACAATTTAACGCGTTATTTTTCGGTAAATTGTAATATATTAGGTATATTAACCCGATAGAACCTTAGTGCCCGGCCTGCGGCCGGGCCCTACCTGATTATTCATTTCAACCCCTAACCTAACCTATAGTTTGCGCGCGAGTTTTATGGTGACACAAACATTTACTCTGCATTCAACTCGCGCGCGAACTGTACAAGAAAGAGACAAGAAAACGTAAAAACAATAAATATTTCATAAATTAATACTCAGAACATTGAACGGTTCACAATCTTTCGACAGTTTATAATCTAGCGGGATAGAAACCGTTAGATTATAATCTAACGGTGACATATTATATATAATATTGATAGCTAGCTAGAATAATAATTATTACGATGAATGTTTGTGCACTGATTTATTGTTGAATTTAATGTATTATGACATGTAATTAATTATTCAAGACATTATTTATTTATTCACGATGTTATTCCTGTGAAATGTAATCCTAATACTAGAACATAATTGTACTATGTTATTCAAATCGTTAAATTATACTTATCTACATCAGGGTTGCCTGACTAGATATCAGGGATGTTAAAGAGCTCCGTAACCGAAACTATCGGATATCCGAAATCAAAATCTATCCGATACAAAGGTTTCGAATAATTTCGGATTGGAGCAGATGATAGGATTATGTTTTAGCGCTGCCGAGCCGACACACTAGCCGCGCGCTAAATCAAAAAAATCTAATATTCGTAACCAAAACTATCCGAAACTAACGGATAATCCGAAATAATCGCATATCCGTAACCGTATCTGAAACCGGTAGGTATAATATTATGCCTATACCCGTAACCGTATCCAGATCCGTAATTTCATATGCATAACATCCCTGCAAGATATGCCGCGATTTTACATACTGTAACCAGCATTGTAACACATTCAGTTTAGTGCTGATGGAGCAAATTGTACGGTTGGACTGTGGACCGTACAGCCAAATTTTTGTTATTCTGATAAGAGACTCGCGATCAGTTAGTGAGCCGGCAATGGATTGAAATGAATCATAAGTTTTACTTGCTAATAGACGATGCCCGCGACTTTGCTGCTTAATTTAAGGTAGTTGAAATATCCTTTTGGAACTCCTTGATTTGCCGGAATAAAAAGTGGTCTATGTGCTTGCTGTGCTGTGCCTTATTTCGTCAAAATCAGTTGAACAGATGGGCCGTGAAAACGTAGTAGGTCGAAAAAGAAACAAGAATATTTTTAACACTCAATTTATTTCATAATTCATATCTATAGGACATTAGTGTCTCTTGATACGTCTTGTTTGACTCTACACTAACAGATCTTCTGAGAAGAACCGGCAAGAAGCAGTTGCTCTTTTCACAAATCGAAATTATTATTGCAATAAAGGTGTGTATATAGTAGTGTAAGTTACTCTCTCTACATCGCCCGCTGAGTGATTCAAAACTTTTCCGTGAGTCCCAAAACTAGAACAATGTTAATTTGTATAGGTAAGTATCAAAACCGTGAGTCATCACTGGGCAACACGCACAAAGAGGTGAAACATACAACGAAAAAGTAGGTCAAAAATCAATGCGAAGTCCCACCGGTAGAGACATTTCCCCACGAGAAGGCCGAATCGCCGTACCCATTATGGCACGTAAGCTGTAGCACTGCAACGCCAAGGCCCCGTTTATACCGTTTTATATACCATTTTATACCGTGTATACCAAGCCCACGGCCACTCATAGCGGAAATTGGGAACCATTCGCTTTATACACAAACTTAATGGAAATACTTGCCCGAAAAGACACGTGTTTCCCCCTTGTGTATTATTTATTACTAGATAATGCCATACGTGCTAACTGCTAACTAGCGACGGCTGAAGCCTCCCACCAGACCAGAAAAAGAAAATACAATAATTATAAATTCTCAAATTGGCCCTGCCGGGAATCAAAACCGCGATCTTCCACAAACAACAGCGCTCAATACTGCGCCAGGGAGGTCGTCAAAATCAAAAATATAGTCGGTGTCGTTCCCTAGGTCAAACAGATGGGCCGCGTGATGTCGTTGAATACCTTGTTGCTCGAATTTTCGCTATTGTATTTTTTTTTTTAATATTAAACAACCTAATACACAAATTTTATGAATGGGACTCGATTATACAACATCTTGTCTTGCTTCAGTACGTCCTGACAGACTTGCTTTTTCAAAAAGTACAATAGGTACTAATTAAAATAATTACAAATACTCGTAGGTAGGTACAATAGTTAGAGAGATGCATCATGCAATAGGATAGTTTTTCCAGCGTAGGTTGCGTTTTATAATGTCTTAAAAAACTTCGTCCTTATATTAGTAATGGTTACAGAAGAACACTGAAATAGCCCGCTTGATTGTGGCCACTTTTCACTGTTATTAGTTTGTCTTTAATATTTTCTTAGACCAATTTTAATTTAGTATTCTGGTCTAGTAACTGTAAGGTTCAATTATTTTATGAGATTTTTATTATTTTTTTCGTGGGTATTTTAAAATAAAGTTAGAGAAAGCGAGACGCTAATGTGGGTACACTCGGGAGATGGATTGATTGAGTCGAGATGGTCGATAGCGGACATGTTGGTTAAATTAGTTTTCTAATAGTAAAGATTTGGAAAAAGAAAATAAAATGTGATAGAGTGAATTTCGGTAGTTATACATAAATAAATAATTAATCAGTATTTGACGTTTTATTGGAGAAGGCGTTTACATAACATACAGAACAAATGAAAACTACATTCCAATTTCTATGTAAAGAAATCTAATCATTTATTAGGGTTGAATTTTATCTTATTTTATTAAATTTAAATTTTATCTTTTATCAGGGTTTTATTTTTATTTTTGTAAGTAAATTTATTTTATAGTTAGTTTAATATTTACATTTTAGCATAATATATATATCTATAATATTTGCATATTTTAGGATTATTATTACATATTATATTTTTCTATGTAAAAGACTATAAATTTAATATTTCGCTTAGAACATTAAATGTATTGTATAAAACTAACCACTAGGTTATCTGGACGCGGGTAGGTCGAAATTAACGAACGGACCGGACTTCCGGACCGCGCCCCGCCGACTATTGTAACTTACAAGCGTGGAATAATACCATATTTAGTTGAGGTCAGAGTTCATTACTACTCGTATAACTATAGTTATTAATTTCACATTATTATAACTTCACATATCTCTGTTATGGATAAATCCATAGTAATATTATAAATGGGAATGTGTCTGGCTGTCGTCTGCTTCGCTTTCACGGCCTATCTGTTCAACCGATTTGGATAAAATTCGTTAATATAGTGGTACTGGTAAGTTACATTCCGGGGAAGGACATAGGCTTACTTTTTATCCCGGAAAATTAAGGAGTTCCCGTGGGAATTAAAAACCTTAATCCACGCGCACAAAGTTGCGGGCATCATCTACTTCATGATAAATGTAATGTGATAAAGTAACAATGCAAATCGTTATTAATCAATTTGTAACACTATGAAAATAAATCTTCTTCCACAATAACGCAATATTATACGTAAATATACATTCTGATTGCTGCGGTCGCCATGCTTTCCTTGCATAAAATTGGAATGGCGCCCAACGTGGTACATAGAATTTACAATTTACTTAGAAAGGCAAATTTATGCGTACGCTAGACGATATTTCAGATCCAGGTCATTAAACTTCTTACTATCTAGGGCAACACGTGAGACGTAAAAATATTATTCATGGGTTTTCAACAATGTGGAGACATTTTCTGAATTCTGTATACCTATGTGTATTTGTTGGTTTATCCTTCAATCACGCTGCAACATAGCAACGGATCGACGTGATTTTTTGCATGGATATTGTTAAATATCTGGAGCTTATCATAGACTTCTTTTTTTATAACGGTTTCCACAGGTTTTTTTTTTATAAACCTAAATCCATGCTGAACAGAAACGCATTCTCATTTTATGTTAAGTACTTCGTATGTCTGTATAACTAGTTTCTAAACAAGGTTTTTATTCAGGTAAATATATAATTAACTCTGTCTCTCTCTCTCTTATCAACCCATTACCGGCGCACGAGTCTTCTCTTGGAATTAAAAGGGTTTGGCCATAGTCTACCACGCTAGCCAAGTGCGGATTGCGAATTCACACTTCGAGAACATTATGAAGAACTCTCAGGCGTGTTCCCTCACGATGTTTTCCTTCACCGTTTAAAGCAAGTGATATTTAGTTTCTTCAAACGCACATAACTTCGTAAAGTATGAAGCCCAGGGATCGAATCCATGACCTCGTATAGGAAGGTAAGGTGTCTTAACCAGTTGGCTATCCCTACATTTAACTACCAGATGATGCCCGCGATTTCGTAGTTTTTTTGATTTTCATTAATTTTTTGAACTCTTAAATTTCCGGGATACAGCCTGTACCAAATTTTATCAAACTCGGTTAAACAGATGGACCGTGAAAGCGTAGTAGACAGACAGACAGACAGACACACTTTCGCATTTATAATATTACTATGGATTTATGAGTACTTAGATGTAATTTATTCTCCAGATACATGAGCATTGAGCAGAGTTACCTTGTAATAGTTTTATTTACCTAATAGTATCAAAGCCATTATGTCAGGAAACCTTATTCCGCATTAAAGGTAAGTTTAACTGGTTTATAGGCGACGTTGCAGATTGCGTGTCGTGTCGGATCGCATGCATTTCATTGAATGACGAACGATAAGTTGCGTATTAGAGATCACGGAAAGACAATTAACAAAAAAAAATTACATGTATTCTGTTCTTCTCTGTTTTTGAAGTGAAAACTTCTTTAGCCGCGTTGAGCACTTTTTGGTAGGGGGTAAAATTATGGATTCGCGTGACCGACATGCTTGCGTTGTTACGAAGACAAAAGGTCTTAAATATAAATATACTACATTAGAAGTTAAACTTTAATGCCTTAGTTTTAAGGTTTATTTAATAATGAATATTTTTGTACATATTTTAACTTTTTATTTTTTATATATTTTGGATTGAAAGTTATTCCTACGTTTTCAAACAAACGTCTTAAAAATTAGCTTTATGTGTAAGTCCTAATGTGCACAATTAACTGAAGTTGTTGCTAATATACCTTTTTCTACATTTCCCACTCAGCATACAAATGTTTATGTGTGTGCAAATTGGGACATTTTTGCGATATTTTTTGTTCGTGACCCTGTTTCTAGTACTCATTCTATTTCAATGTTCGTACTATACTATATAATACTTTCTACATTTCCCAGTCAGAAACTCAAATGTTTATGGGAAGTAAAATTGAATGGATTTAGTTTTCACTTCCCTATGACTGCCAATTTTTTTTTATTCCACTACTTGTTAGCCTATTATTCTCGATCTCATGCAGTGATGGTAAGCGACGATTCAGTCTAAGATGCAGGCTAACTTGGCTCTTTACTACCTATTGTACAATAACTTCGATGCAAATCTAGTATTTATGATTAGCATGCTAGGATGGTTGTAGGTTCGATTCTCGGGTTGGGACAAATAATTCGGTCACAGAAACTACGATTTGGTATTGGATTTATACTCGAACTGAAAATTCTCGGAGTTCACTGAGGCTCTGAGAATAAAAGCCATCTTGAACTCTCTTCAGTTGTGTCGGATTTACCCTCACGACTCTGAGGTACGCATAGGAATTCAGAGTGTACCTGCGTTTGCGCACACACTTGTGCACTATATTATTTTTAAATCCTGAACAATCATTAAAATTCTACGGGATTTTTAAAATTGCTCATGGTTGGTCAGTAGTCTAATTTAATTTTGACAGATGCCCTTTGCATATTACTGCTTCAGTCTTTCGCTCCAGTCCTTCATTATTGCTGTAAACCTCTCATCTGTCAAAATTATCATCCTAATTTATTATTATTCCAACCATAATTTACGCGTTTCACGCGTCGCCAGCATGACCTAGAAGGAGAGCAAATATTGTGATTTTCCAGGTATCACTATTTTGACAAGAAAACGAAATCTGGGCCAAGTGGGATGTTGCCTATATCAAAAATAAATTATTTTTTATTATTATGATTATTAAATAGAGGATCTGCCAAAAGACGTAGTATCCACGTCCCTTACTTTTATGTTTGATAACCATTTTAAACTAACAATAAAATTAAGGAAGTGCGTTGACTTATGTTGAAGTCGCATGAGTATTTCATATAAATTCTCATACTAAGCGGTCGCTATGACGTTTAAAAAAAATGCTGATTTGACTAGCAGTGGGAGTTTCTTACGTATTTAATCGTTATCTTGCCCACCACTACAGCCCATTAACGTCCCACTGCTGGGCACAGGCCTCCACTCTCATAGGAGAGAGGGAATTAGAGCTAAGACCCACCACGCTGCTTCAATACGAGTTGGCAGGCTACCATTCATATAAAACTCCTGAAGACAGCCATCTTTCAGACGGAATGCAAAGGCTTTACCTGAAAGATTGAGCGGAGAAGCGCGGATTGGAGCGGAGGTTTTTTTAGTTTGTAGGCCACTGCGTCTTATCCCCAATGGAGTCGGGCATGCCTCCAAATCTCCTGAGGTATCCAATGAGGATTTTCCTCCTTCCCAGAGAGAAAAAAAAAGCTACCATTCGAATGGAATTTATCGAGCGCCAGCTGTCAAGCGTTTGACAGTTCCATACAAATCGTAACGTTATCGCTATTGAATGAAAAGGCAATCTCCCACTAGGCACGTAGTTGTCGAATACCCAATTAGCAAATTATCATGCGTGACCCAAAAACAAATACGCAAAGTGGATCTCGCAGAGCAAAGATATTCCAGTTTCATGCATTTGGATTTGGACCGGTTCCAATCGACGACATGATCTACCTACTGATGACAGTTTCGCACTCCCGTTTTACACCTACTTACCTTTCGTACTGGATTGCAAGACGTTTATTTTCGTAAATTGAAGGAACATTATACTTTATCAATGCGGACGACCTTTTTTTTTTTATCCACTACAAGCTAGCCCTTGACTGCGATCTCACCTAATGATAAGTGATGATGCAGTCTAAGATAGTAGCGGGCTAACCTGTTAGGGCCATGGCAGTTATATTAAGCCCATACCCCTTCGGTTTCTACACGGCATCGTACCGGAACGCTAAATCGCTTGGCAGCACGTCTTTGCCGGTAGGGTGGTAACTAGCCACGGCCGAAGCCTCCCACCAGACCAGACCAGGGAAAACCTTTTTGTAGATCTCGGTAAGCGTAATTGTAGTAGTAGCATTGTAGTTAGTGATTTCCTCGTTGGTCTAGTGGTTAACAAGTTTGACTGCGGCCGACGAGGTCCCGAGTTCGGGCTATAACAATATTTTCCTGACAAAATATTCTCTACTAGCCCGGAGCTAAGAAGTTGGACTAATTTTATTATTAAGCTAAATTCGATTGATTTGCCTGTTTGGTTGAGATACCCGTTGAGAAGTTCCACCCTCCGTGTCCGAGTTACTCGTGTGATCTTCTCGAAATTGATATGGAGTCAAACTGACAGGACAAACCAAGGTCTTAAATAAAAAAGGGAGATAAGGAGAGATTTGACAGAGTTATGGAGTACAGTTAACTTTCAATAAAATATACCTGTAGAAATATCTTTCAAGTAATAAAAGTAAGCAGGCACAATAGTGTACCTACCGGAGCTGCTTTTAATGAGAAACATACCATTTTATGAGTTGCTGCGGCGTTCTACATTCTAAAAGGTTTTAGAATCGCAACTCGCAAGCACTATAAAAACCGTCGCGTCGTTTCGAACTGCGAAAATTGATGAAAATGTTCGTACATTTTCTTCTTTCAAGTACATTTCTGACATGAAAACTAATTAAATAAGTAAATAAGCGAAATTTATATGGAAAATACAACATTATCGGATTTCATATTCATTTATTTGCATTCCAATCCTAACAATAATACCTACTTACATCATACTAATATTAAAAATGCGATCTAGTCAGTTTGTTTGTTGGTTTGTCCTTCAATCACGCCGCAACGGAGCAACGGATCGACGTGATTTTTGGCATGGGTATAGTTGAGGACCTGGAGAGTGACATAGGCTACTTTTTTACTTTATCCCGGAAAATTAAGAAGTTCCCGAGGGAATCAAAAAAACTTATTCCACGCGGACGAAATCGCGGGCATCAGCTAGTGATGTATAATTTTAATACCTATCATGATATATTATGATTAAATACTTAATTAACATAAATCATTGAAGTAGCGCATCTCTGATGGAAAGGCACCCTTAAACATAAACTGCCCTACATTTGTAGCTAATTGATATGCAGATAGCGTCTGGCGTGACTTTTACCAATCCATTATTGATTGCAATGCAATTACCTATCGCTTTACTCGAACCTTCGCTGTTAGACATTTTATCTACCATAATAATTATGTCACTACTCAGTAATACCACAACATAATAGGTAATACTTAGTTGGTAATACCTAACTTTGTTTTGTCGCAGCAGTTGGCGGAATAGTCGCCATGCTTATTTTAAAATGTCAATCATTAAAATTCATGGATATAATTTGAATAATTTATTGTAAGTTGTAACTTTGGCCTAATATTCGCGTCCGGAGTTCGATCACTCCAAGTTTTCAGGTATGTGCCAATAGGTACTATTCTATGTACTAGATAAATACGTCATTTTCCGGAATAATACGTATCATGTCTTTCCCCGGTTGGATGGGGGAAAGACATTAAATTTCGCAAAATGGGCTGAACAGATTGGCCGTGACAACGTAGCAGATATAGCATAGAATTTTAATAAAAATCGCGGATTAGTATGGATACTTCCTCATAATTTCCAATAATTATAGGCTCACTATGTGATACAAAACGGTCATCACAAAAGACGTCCTGAGTCCTGACGAAAGGAGGTTATTACAAAAACGTCCCGCCCATCCAAATACTATATAAATAGAATTAATCGTATTAATTAGAGTGATAACATCAAGACACTTTCTTTGTCTCAGCATTGTTGTTCCATAATTTTACCAGCTCTATAAACACGAATGAAATAACTCATTAATAAATCAGATTCTTTGTTTTCATGACAAAGAAACTGGAAACTACATTATTCGAAGGAACTACAATACAAAAAATAACTTTGTCTAGACTCAGAAGGTCTACTTCTGAAAATTGAAAAGTAAGTAATAATAATATTAATTAAGTATTGCTTTAATTAAGGGTTGGCAGTATGGCCCCTGCGCGACACGACAAAACGTGCTCCCCATATGAAGCGGACGTTTTGTTATGACAAACGGACAGGATATGTCCTGTCCGTTGTGTTTTCGCCAAACAGTAGCATAAAAATGCTCGAATAGATTTATTATGACCGTACGCTTGGGGAGTTACGATCGGATAAGATTTTAACCGGATTTTTACTCTCCACTTAACTTATCCGGATTTCATCTGAGAACGCTCACGCTTTAGTGGCTTAGTAGAACTTAGTCTTCCTACTATGTTGACAAAGTTATTGACAAAGCGACGTTTATTATATTTCAATTTCAGATATATTTTCTTCTTAGATATAAAATCATTTAGTCATTTATTTATTGATAGCTTGCATGTCTACTTACTTAATAATCAATCAATCAATCAATATTTAATTATTAAATTTAGGTGCCTACACTGAACACTTATTGGCGTCCGAAACTTATAAAACATGATGGTGATAATCAATAACGGTATCTTAAAACTAAAGCTACGAGGGTTCCAAACGCGCCCTGGTCTGAGAAGAGCCCACAACAAACTTAGCCGGGGTTTTTTTATAAACACCATCTCACAAACATCGTATATTTAATAGAACTATAATTAACAATTTTTAGGAAAACATTAAATTACTTACAATACATTATATTATATAACCCTAATACTTACTAATAACTAATACTACATATAGTTCAATTCCAGCTCAGGTAATCTCTAAAAAATAATTTGAATGCGGTTATATTAGTGATTTAGGAATATGACTGATGCGGTTTAATTTGCTCAAAGGAAACATTTTTTTAAAAACCAAAATATGTTTCTTTTGACTGAAAGGAGAATGCCCAAAAGTGGGCCATTCTTGCGTCTTAATGAAATTAACGGTAAAACATTGGAGATAATATCTATATATCTATACTATATATATATATACTATATTATAGTCAGGATTATATAATAAAAAAATCATTAAGATATTCAATGGGAGAGTGGAGTAATCTGACTTTTAAGTTTTGAGGTTAAGTTTGGCAATTGTGAGGTATTATTTAGCCATTTAGCTATTAATAAAATATTTATCGACATGCAGGGTTCCGAAATACGTCCGTAATAATCCCGTTCGCGTTTTTTTCCAGCCTGTATCACCTCTACCTATTTTTGTAGCTAAAATTCTACATCAATGTTTGTAGTAGATACAAAAATATAGCAGCACAAAATCCAGTATTCAGTAAGTAATAAGTTCAAGAACTACGAAAGCTTTCTCTCAATCGGCCCAGTTGTCTTGCTTGACGTCTAGCAAACAAATAAACTGACAAAATACACTTATCTTACTAGGGGTATACTAATCTCACCAAACTTAACCTAACCTTATTATCTTTAACTAGGAATTTAAAATAAAAATAATAATAGTTTAAAAAAACTAAAAAACAAGCTTTTGACGCAGACTCTCCGGGTCTCAGGAAAACAAAAAATCGCTAATCCTGATTATCCTAGTAAGGATAACGGGTCAAACTGTTTAAAATATTGAATTGTCATCGGTCCTTAATAAGTATGCCAAATTTCGAGTTAATCCGACGTTTTAAAGGGGGTCAAAATCATGTTCAAAGATTCCGTTACATACTAACATACATACGTCTGAAGCTAATAAAAAGCGTATAAAAAAAGCAACATTAAATTAAAAAAATATTTAAACTGTTTCACAACTTTTGAAAACCGAGCGAACGCTGCCCCGTTAAAGTGTCGACCTGGAAAAATTTATTTCATGAAATAAATTCTAACTTATTCAGCCGCTGAAGTACCTGGTAAAGCTATAGAGTAAAACGTGTTACGTGAGATTCAATTAAGAGCACATGAAAAGACTGAAACTAGGCAACCTACGCCAATTACACGTGCCAACCACGGTGGTTGGCCCGGGGAAATATCTACAGGTTTCCTTACGATGTCTTCCTTGACCGGGAGGTACATAGCCGCAATATTTAATTGCTTAAAACGTGCATTTTAACTCAGAACGGGCTTAAAATATTTTAGCCTACCTACAGTCCCATCTTTTTTTTTTCTTCAAAATAACGGCCATTTTTTTTTAAATTACACTACAAGTTAGCCCTTGACTGCGATCTTACCTGATGGTAAGTGATGAGGTAGTGTAAGATGATAGCGGGCAAACCGGCCAGTTATATTAAACCCTAGTCGGTTTCTACACGGCATCGTACCGGAACGCTAAATTCAAATTCAAATGTTTTATTTATTCAAATAATCTTTTGCAAGTGCTTTTGAATCATCAAGTGAATCTACCACTGGTTAGGTCTTTCACTAGATATGGCCGCTCAAAGACGTGTTATGGTTACCAAAAATGAACCATAACTAGGAAGGCTGTTTCTTGTACAGTATTAAAGTATGCGCAGTACCTATGTAAACAGTATAAAAACTGACGCTATTCATCGGGCCGTTTACTAGATATCACCTCTCAAAGACGTGATAAACTTACAAACTTCATATAATTATTAGCATTTATTAGATCGTATATAATATGACGCGTCGTCACGTTGATTTGCTAATAAATTTTATGAAGGCGTAAAATTAATTGCTATCCTATTAGTTAATTGCTGCCAAATAGTTTGAAATTGCTATTCGTAAACTTGTTGTACTGGATCCGTGATTTGTTTCGTATCGTATCGCTTTTAAGTTATACTTATTCAGAAACGGTCGATCTGCTTTTGTTCACAATGTTTCCCCTTATGTTTCCCCTTCCCCGTTGTCGAGCAACATATACGACGCGACGCCATACGATGCCATAGAAAATGAAACGTGTCTACGCGACAACGTATGCCACGTAAAGGGTTAGCTACTGTTTGATATTGTCGCGTCGCGTCGTATCGAGTCGCGGTGTCGCATTTGTCGCTCACGTAGGACGACGGGTAAGAGAGCTGGCTGTAGATGTTTGGTGGAGCTCACTTTCGAGAAACTAACGCTACAGAAAAGCGGGCAATATTTTGACGACCTCCCTGGCGCAGTGTTGAGCGCTGTTGTCTTATTAACGTGCGAGGTTCGATTCCCGGCAGGGTCAATTTGGGAATTTATAATTTCTGCATTTTCTCCGATCTGGTGTTGTGGGAGGCTTCCGCCGTGGCTAGTTACCACCCCACCGCCAAAGACGTACCGACAAGTGATTTAGTGTTCCGTTACGATGCCGTGTAGAAATCGACTAGGAGTTTGGGTTTAATGTAACTGCCATATCCTTAACAGGTTAGCCCGCTACCATCTTAGACTGCATCGTCACTATAACCATCAGGTGAGATCGCAGTGAAGGGCTAACTTGTAGTGGAAAAAAATACTTAACATTCTCAAAAGTCTGCATAATTCAACATTCCAACTCAGCTTATGATCGCCACACATGCGAGCGATAAATTAATTACTGGGAATGTGATAACATTTCAGAGTAGCTAACGTTAACCATTACGAAGCGGGTAGAATTCAAATTCAGTTTTTT
Organism: Erebia aethiops; assembly: GCA_923060345.2. Taxonomy (NCBI): domain Eukaryota; kingdom Metazoa; phylum Arthropoda; class Insecta; order Lepidoptera; family Nymphalidae; genus Erebia; species Erebia aethiops. The sequence continues at coordinate 21,640,044 of OV281087.1, forward strand.
AGCTGATAACTGTAATCAAATATCAAATTTTCATAAATTATGTAGCTATATCCTAACTAGATTCGAATGTTAGTTTGTCACGGCCCATCTTTTCAACTAATTTTGATAAAATTTAGCATAGTGTGTCCCGGGGAAGGACATGGCAACTTTTTTATTCCACAAAGAGTACCTACCTTAAATAGAAAATAAGCGCCGCTTAGTGCGGGACAGAATACTTAATAACGCCTTTCAGATACCCATACGGCATACCCCTGATCGGTTCATACGCAGCATCCTACCGGAACGCTATATCGATTGGCGACATATCTTTGCCGGTATAGGTTGGTAGCTATACCCACGGCCGAAACCTCCCATCTGCAGAAGAGACCAGAGAAAAATCAGAAAATATTATAAAGTCCCAAATTGATCTATCTGGGGATCGAACCCGGGACCCCCACAATAAATTAAAGTAAAATGCAAAACTCGACAACAAACTACGTTTTTAGTTTGGCGGGAAACTTATTTTTTGTTTGTAAAAATTATGAAATAAATAAATTTAAAAAAAACTGTTAATACAAGGAGGGAAGGGAAGCTAGGGAGGTCTTCATATATTGAAGACCTCCCTAGCGCATAGGGTGATATGGAGTCAAACATCAACTTTACAAAATAGACTATATCACAATGACTCTACCATAATATTCTAAGGACTCCTAATCATTCAACTCTATGTCGTTTTCTTTGTTATTGAAACTATAAATTGTAGACCATGTTATAGTGTGAAGACAGAGGGGGAGGAAAGGTCCAGCCCAATGTCACCGGTGCCAGAAATTCCGTCACTCCTCCCAAAATTGCCACCGCCAGCTGGCATGCGTGCGCTATGGAGGAGAACACAGCGCCCACGAGTGCCCGCGCCCACTAGACGAACCAGCAACGTGCGCAAACTGCAGCGGCCAACACCCAGCCAACCACGCCTCCTGCCCGGTGTTTAGGAAGGAGGCGCGGAATAAGCGCGCCGGCACGATCGCTTCTACCGTGCGGCCGCCACAAGGTGAGTCCCAGACGGAAAAGCCGTCCACCAACAAGACAGCCCAGGGGACCAACATAAGGACCCCTGCCAATGAACCAAAGAAGCGTGAATCGGAGCCTCCAAAGGAAAGAAAACGGAGACCCAGGGGCAACAGAGGAAAGAAGAGGCGACCGGAGCAGGAGCCCCCCCTCATCAAACCCCCCCCTCCCTCGGCGGACCGCAAACAGGTCCCTACCGCCGAGAAGAGCCAGGAGGGCAAAGGAACCAAGTACGCCGTCCTCGACTCCGCCATAGGAATCCTGCTGGACGTCCTGACGGCAATACGCGCCGGAAGGGACCCCACCATCAACATCACCGAAGGCATAGGGAAGCTGCTCTCCTCATACGTCTGAGCCCTCGGTGATGATACATAGACCAACCTTGCACAATGGTGGACTCCCGCCGAACTGCTGGTAGGCTCCTGCTGGGCCTCCCTCCACAGGGTTTCACCCGGTAGGGCCGGTCCGCGTCGGCACCGAGTCCACCACTTGTCCTAAATAGGCCCTCTCCGGCCGACCCAAAGTCCCTGGCGTGTTGACGCCAGGCGTTTGAAACCGCATGCAGGGGGCTCTGCCCCGAACATGCCCACCCACGCCCTTGCGGGCGTGAGTGAACAAGTTACGTTGTGTGAGTGTGAAGACAAGCTGGCAACAAGCCATAATATATTCGCTAATACTGTACCTCTCGTTTCGGAAACTTGAATTGACTTGTTTCCATTGTAATCATGAAATACTAGATGATGCCCGCGAATTTCCTCGTAGATTTATGAATTCCCGAATGGACCGGGGATCGAACACGGAACTTCTCGCTTATAAAACCCCAGCGCTCACAACTGCGCCAGGAAAATCGTCAGAAAGGGAAGTTTATGTTCAGACTTATTAGGCTAGGGTCTTATTCAAACAGCTGCATAACAAGTAATCCTACTGATGATATAATGACCCCTAGGGCCATCAATGCTAATCTCACATGTTATCAACTCCCAACATACACTATTAAACTGTGATAGTATACAACTTCACACGAAAGTGCTTTGCGTAATAGTTCCATTAATTGCCATCGGTCTATCTATTTAAATATCTGTGTTTATCTAAATTACTCTAGGACATGCAATTTAAATTATGTTGACGTTCCAATACCAAACGGAAAATCTATATTACTAAAACTATACTTACTTAAAAAACTGAAAATACAAAGCTGTTTTATTTAGCCCACAAAGAAGATTTAAATTTAAATTATCTTTTTTCTATACCAAATATTCAAAGAAGTCGGAAATTAAAGATTTCCTCGTTTAACTTTCTAGAGGATAGTTTAAGTACATAATATATTTGTCAACTAGTTGATACCTTCGACTTCATCCGCGTGGATTGAGGTTCTTTGTTTCCTGAGGGAACTCTATAATTTTCGCCGTCTCATAGCTGGCTGATCAATATAAATTGATTGTGTAATTCGACCAGCTTACGCAATCAATTTATATTGATGGTGTAACAAAATCTGTAGATGGATTAATAGAGTCGAGGCTTTTGGCAGGTAAATTTCACGAGTTCTTTAGTGATCGAACAACGCTGAATACTGAGTAATACCTACCGAGAACGTGCTCTATCGAAGCTTCAATGAACCAACAAACTTAATTAATTATATCCAACAAGAAAAAAATAACAATTCCTTGATTCCGACACGTATACAGCGTGTGCTTTAGTACTTTACACCGTTATATAATTAATCAGCAGGTAAGTACCTAATCTAATCTGTATCTTTATTCGTTACTATCAGTAATATAACAAATGCGAAAAAGTGTCTGTCTGAATGTCTGCTACGCTTCGAGCCTTCGACGGTCCATTTTTTCAACCTTTATCTTCATCGCCATCTTTTATGTCAACATGAAGCAGTTCCCGCCGGAAAATCAAAAGTCTCGCGGAGACAAAGTCGTGAGTATCATCTATACTATATACTATACTATACTATATACTATTATTATTACTATTACTATATTATTATCTTACTAATATTATAAATGCGAAAGTTTGGATGTATGGATGTCGGTATGGATGTGTGGATGGATGTTTGTTACTCAATCACGTCCCAACAGCTGAACGGATCTGGATGAAATTTGGCACAGGGATAGATTATAGTCTGGAATAACACATAGGCTACTTTTTATCCCGGAAAATTAAAGAGTTCCCGCGGGAACCACAAAACCTCGATCCACGCGTACGAAGTCGCGGGCATCAGCTAGTAATATTATAAATGCGAAAGTTTGGATGTATGGATGTATGGATGGATGTTTGTTACTCAATCACGCCCCAACGGCTGAACGGATCTGGATGAAATTTGGCACAGAGATAGATTATAGTCTGGAATAGCATATAGGCTACTTTTTATCCCGGAAAATTAAGGAGTTCCCGCGGGAACCAAAAAACCTTAATCCAAACGGAAGGAGTCGCGGTCATCAGCTAGTCTATTATAAACATTGAAATAGATTGATGAGTACAAATTCTACATCAATGATGATGAACAAACGTCTTTTCGGTTAAGTCGGTCTTATACTCGACTTATCCGAAAAGACGTTTGTTTGTTGATTTGAACTTCGATCACACAAGGATCGTAACATCTATAAATCGTCATAAAAATAGAACTTACAGCCCAAATCATTTTTAATCAATTTTAGAAAAAAATAAACTTTTTTGAGCTCGTAGCACATTGCTACGGCCTACGCAGATAGCCGTACTACTGTCATCTTTTACTCAGGTACCGTATATGCTATCCTACAAATTAAACTTAGACACAATATCCATACTTAATATTAGAAATGCGAAAGTGTTTCTGTCTGTCTATCTGTCTGTCTGCTACGCTTTTACGGCCCATCTGTTCAACCGATTTTGATTAAATTTGGTATATGGATAGTTTGATAGGACATTTTTATCCCGAACTTATAATAAACAGTACTCTAATCTAGATTTATTTTTTCTTTCCAAAACACAATTAAAAAAGGAGTTAATATCCCTACACCGCAAGAAATAAATAATTTAAAAAGAAATAATTAAAACAAAAGAACACACACACAGTCCCACGCTACTACGCTAACACGCACACTCACTCTCACACACACACACACGTATGCCGCACACACACACACACTGTACGTTTACTTATAAATATAATTTATATATATATATATATATATAATGTTCTACCTACAAGTGAACCACTTATCCACTCTGTTAAAATATTTTTCATATTTTTATTCTGTAATCGTTTGTGGCCTTATTTAATGTCAAGTTATAATTAATGTTAATATTAGTTTACAACGCTGTTGATTACTTACAAATAAATAAAATAAAATTAAAATTAAATTAAAGAGTTACCGCGGGAACCAAAAAACCTTAATCCACGCGGACGAAGTCGCGGGCTTCATATAGTCTATTATAATTATGAATCCGAAAATACGTTTGTTTGTTGATTTGACTTCGATCACGCGAAGATCGTAACATAAATCGTCATAAACATAGAACTTCCATTCCAAATTTTTTTTTGTCAATTTTAGGAAAAATTAACTTTTTTCAGCTCGTAGCTCTATCCTACAAATTAAACTTAGACACAATATATATTATAGATACATAAAGCTTAGTGCTTACAATGTTTATGATAAACACTAAACACATATCTTCTTACACATAAAATCTATCCTAACATAAAGTTTGGTGAAAATACGAGGGACGTAAAAGCGTATGTACAAGGCGGGTAGATTGTACCCAATCCTGTTACGGATATAACTTGGCTAATATAGTTACCACGCTTTAGTTTATTACGCAACTTATAAAACAAAATTGTTATTGTTGACGGTATTATATTTTGATCCAATAATAGCTACTATCCTACTAAAAAAAATAAACTAGCGAATGCCCGCGACTTTGTCTGCGTGGTTTGAGGTTTATTTGGTTCCCGCGGGAACTCTTAAATTTTCCGGGATAAAAAGTAAATTATGTGTTATTCCAGACTATAGTCTATCTCTGTGCCAAATTTCAGCCAGATCCATTAAGCCGTTAGGGCATGATTGAGTAACAAACATCCATACATCCATCCATACATCCATACATCCATCCAAACTATTGCATTTATAATATAAGTATTATAAGATAGGATGTGAAAATTTGGATGTTTTAAAGTTTGGATGTTTGTTTCACCACCACCACCACTACAGCCTAGTAACGTCCCACTGCTGGGCACAGGCCTCCACTCTCATAGGAGAGGGGGAATTAGAGCTTAGACCCACTACGCTGCTCCAGTGCGGATTGGCGGGCTTTAATGACTATTATCATGTTAGTGATAATAGCCGGGACCGACAGCTTAACGTGCTCTCCGAGGCACGGGGGCGAAACACCGCTAACTTCCAACTCCGGGCTGGTACTGAGAATTAAGCGTTAAGCTTAAGTGTCAGGTTAAGCTATCTATCCATTCCAAATTCAAGCGGCGTGAAGGAGTAACTGCCTCGTTGGTCTAGCGGTTAGCATAGTCGACTGCGGATCACGACGTCCTGGGTTCGATTCCCGGACGGGTCAATTTGGGAATTTATAATTTCTGAATTTTCCCTGGTCTGGCCTGGTGGGAGGCTTCGGCCGTGGCTAGTTACCACCCTACCGGCAAAGACGTGCCGCCAAGCGATTTAGCGTTCCGGTACGATGCCGTGTAGAAACCGAAGGGGTATCGGTTTAATATAACTGCCATGCCCCTAACAGGTTAGCCCGCTACCATCTTAGACTGCATCATCACTTACCATCAGATGAGATCGTAGTCAAGGGCTAGCTTGTGGTGGATAAAAAAAAAAACCCGGAGTTCAAATGGGACTAAAAAACCGCGGACGAAGTCACAGACATCATCTAGTGTTTGATAAATCCACTAGCTAGCGAAAGTTAGAGTCAATATCACGGGCGCTTAATAAATTATTCAGTCGGTTACCAGTTAACAGTTCCTAGTAATCGGCAAACATTGACTGAAATTGTTCGAATCGATACTGAAACATCGATAAGTTTAACCTTACTTAGCGCAGTGGAGGGCGCTGGAGTCTTATAAATGGGAGGTCCCGGGTTCGATAATTTATAAGTTCTGAATTTTCACACGTAAGTACCGGACAGGACGATTTTTTTTTAATTCATTACAAGTTAGCCCTTTACTGCGATCTCACCTGATAGTAAGTGATGATGCAATCTAAGTTGGTAGCGGGCTAACTAATTAGGGGTATATGGCAGTTATATTAAACCTATACCCCTAATTGATTCCTACACGGCATCGTACCGGAACGCTGAATTGGCGGCAGCTGGTAGGGTGGTAATACGGCCGAAGCCTCCCACCAGGCCAGATCAGAGAAATACCTATAGAAATTATAAATGCCCAAATTTACTCTGCCGGGGATCCGAACCCGGGACCTCCCACGTTAAGACAACAGCGCTCAAGACTGTGCCAGGGAGGTCGTCATAAAAATACTTGCTTAGCCCTGGTGTCCTTGCACTAGCAATTTTTGTCCAAAGACTTTTACATCGCCCTGAAGACTTGTAACTTTATGACCTCCTGTGGTTCCAATAAAGTGCTTAACTACCTTATTCAGCCGTATGGACCACTAACTTTATTGTTCCGTGTCATGAAAATGGCCAATTTCGGGCCTATTTATTGCTTACAAATAAATAAGATGTTAAAGTGATTTGCTGCTGTAGTTTGTAGTTTAATGTTACGTTTTTATTATAGAGGTTAAATAGTCATACTAATATTTTAAATGCGAAAGTGTGTCTTTCTACCGATTTTTCAACCGATTTTAATGTTTGATACAGAGATATCAATCAATAAATCGTTTTGGTTGTATCCCTTTTTATACCGGAAAATTAAGGAGATCCACTGGGAATCATAAAGACTAAATCCACGCGGATGAAGTCGCGGGCAACATCTAGTATTACCTATAATAGTAGTATAAGTACGGATATATTTTTCGGTAGCCTTTTAACAGTTATAAAAGATTCCACTTTCCAGGCTATTTCAAAATTTATTGGAACCATCAGTCGCAGCTCTCTGACGATAACATGTTATAGCGCTTCCATACTATTATAGCCTGATCTCTCTACAGTCGTGTCGGATTTTCCGTCTCGTCGGTCTATGAGAGTATAGATAGTACAGGTGTACGTTGGAGTTAGTGCGCACACTTGTGCACTATAATATATATAGCGATAAATTCGTTCGGGAGGACATTATCAGTAAGTATACATAATATTTAGGGCTTAGGCATGGGTTAAAATACAGCAAGAATATCATAAATTCAATTATGATAAGTTCCTTGGTAGTAAGATGAGATTGCAGTCACTTGTTGCGAAAAGCTCAAAAAGCTCTTCACAAACATTTCCTTTGAAGGAAAGTTAGCAAAGTTGCGTCAAAGGGACGAAAAGCAAAAGTTTTAAATGCATTCCTTGTTCGGACAAGAATCTTCTAACTTGTAAGTTATGCAAAATTAGATACATAGTTACAGCTTCTATTTATTTTAAACTAGGTACTTTTACTACTAAATACTACTACAAAATTTTTTCCAACTATTTTACGACTCTACGAGTAGGTACAAATTAAGTAACTTTCCAAAATATAAGTAGGTATGTAGGTTGACAAAGAATTTACCTACCCATAATATTATACACTTTTAAAGTAATCTTACAAAAGTTAAGCTCCTGAAAAAAGCTTATTCTCCTGTTGAAGATTATGTAAATGATAAAAGCGCATGGATTTGACTCGCTCCAGCAATGCTTAGGACTGCAGTTACAGTATCTACCCCTTTATCTATTCCGTGGTATCTACACATTGATTTAATCGGAAAATATTTTTCTCTAAAAGGCAGCGAGGTTTTGATGGTTCTTCTCAGTAGAAATGGCTTTCCGAACCCGTGGTAGATTCGACCTTTCAAGGCACTTGTAGAAGTTTATTTGAATAAGAAAACATTTGAGTTTGAGTTCATATTATAGGTAGTAATCGACCTCGGTGTATAGTTGTTAGCTTCGTTTCAATGCCGCGACTGATCATCTTGCGTAGCGTACGCTTTAACCATGACCCGCTGGATGAAATCACAAAATTCTTATTTAGAAATAGAAATGGTTCACGGTGTGGTTAGAAGTCCATCGATGAATTTGATAACACTCATAAATAGATTATTCGTCAAAGCAACGTTAATTCAACTGTAACCCTTTGTAAACACGTCTCCTTTTACAATCACGCGTACTGATGTTCCACTTAACATCTCCAACAAAAATTTAAAAGCAGATAGGATTTCTTTTTTGATTACATTAACCATAACCCATTTTCGCAATAAATAATTTGAAATTGAAGTAAAAAACAAGCTCACGGACTCAACACTTCTATACAAAATCCGAATTCTGTGCCCAAAACCGATCAGCAGACTGCAGTCTGCAGCCAAAACAAACCAGTGAAACAGAGACAGAACTGTTCCTAATATAAACCGACTAAATCTAAACTAATTAGTGATTTAATGAGTGCGAGCGAGACCCACGTGGCACGCATCCAAGATGAATTTAATGTTTCGGAAGAACTTCATGACGGAGAAGACTGTTTCGACGAGCAGTGGAGGGGGGAAGGCGAAGGGGGCGCTCGGAGCGGGCAGGAACGCGAAGCGACGCTCCGGGGAACGCTATTGCATGGAGGAACACCATTACAGAACCCACCTGTTCTTCTCCGCGCCCCGGGCCAGTACGCAGTTTAACGATGGCTCAGGTAACTCGGGAAGTATGTAGCTCCATATAGTTTAGTGCTTGTGCCAGTGGTGTGCGGCTTGCGACTTGCGACAGTCACAGAAGCGTAAGTGTTTGTTTACTATTTACGTAATGTGGCGAAAGGAAAAAGATAGACAGATACATAATGAGAGAATTAATCATTAAATAGATGGTTACAAAGTGAGATCCAAGAAGTAGGTACGTCCCGAAAGAATTAATCATTAAAGTTATCAAGATTCGCTATGTGACTTGACAGTATAACACGTCTTACACAATACAGTGACGATGGGTTTTGCATCAGTCATTTCAATGAGTGATTGATGGAAAAACGATTAGAAATAATGATATAGGTAATATTATGTGTTGGATAGACATCTCATTAAAACATCGCAAATAACTACAACAAGAGAAAAACCTATCATCTATTAAAAAGCGCACGCGACGGCTTTGGGACGTCAAAATTGTCATCTTTACGTACTAGAACTGTCAAGTGTGACGTCACAAATGACAAAGGCATAGCTGTAGGTATACTTATACTAATTATTGTAATACTGCTGTTATTAGGTATACTTAATACGAGGACTTAATAATAATTAATAGGAAATATAATATTACCTATTAGTAATTCTATAAAGGTACCCAGTGGCAATAATTTTCTTTATTTGTTACTCGACTGCACACTACAAAGAGTTATATAGCAAAATTCTCCGTATAAATGTTTCGATAAATGAATCCCTAATACTGATACTGTCTATCTTTTTCTTTAGGTCTGTGACTCCTTCTTTTTACTAAACCTACTATCCTTTCTTCCCAAAATGAAAAGTCAGTTTTCCCTAAATTTTGGGTTTTTCATTTCAATGACGTGTCTTTCTAAAAATTACAATTACCTTTAATATTACTCTGATACTTTGATAATGAAAAATTTCACGTATTATTATACGAGAACAGACTCGAAATGTGTGATCTACCTTTCTGAAAAACTATTTTTTCACCTCACTGTGTTGTTCAATCCTCCTATACCTATAGGTTCAATCAATTTTTCTTACATCTTGTATTTTCTCGCTAGTGAGGTGAAAAGTTGTATGTACCTCTCACACGATAGCAAAGATTTTTGTTTCTCGTGAATTTAAATCCCTCACTACACTGAGGATTCTAACTTAGAATCCTTCGCTCGCTCGGAATCTAAACTGGGCACTTGCAACAAAAACGAGCTTTGCTATCTTGTTGAACAAATAACTACCTATTTTTGTTTTAAATCTTATTTTATGTATTTGTTGTTGTTAACCGACTTTTGTTTAATATTTTTCAGTGCTGAATTGTGGTTGGCCTATAACTCTCGTAAAATGGTAATAAACGAGAGTTATCGTAAATAATCATAATACCTATAAAACATTTTTAAAAAAAAATTCATAATTATGTACGAGTATTTCTATGTTTTGAATATAAAATTTTAAAAAAAATTAAAAAGGCTTTCACTCTGAGGCGTATAAAAATGAATGATGATGAAGATGATTCATGAATGAATAATACCTTACCAGCTACCTTTAAATGACCTACTCATTTCAGTGTATTTTATATCGACGACGACCTCCGTGGCGCAGTGTGTAGCGCTGTTGCCTTAACGTGAGGAGGTCCTGGGTTCGATCCCCGGCAGGGTCAATTTGGGAATTTATAATTTCTGATTTTCCCTGGTCTGGCCTGATGGGAGGCTTCGGCCGTGGCTAGTTACCACCCTACCGGCAAAGACGTGCCGCCAAGCGATTTAGCGTTCCGGTACGATGCCGTGTAGAAACCGAATAGGGGTATGGGTTTAATTAACTGCCATGCTCCTAACAGGTTAGCCCGCTACCATCTTAGACTGCATCATCACTTACCATCAGGTGAGATCGCAGTCAAGGGCTAACTTGTAGTGGATAAAAAAAAAATATATATATCTTAAGATCACAGGAATGCCAAACCAACTGATCGTTTTCGTATAGGTACACAGCAGTTCGCATACCTTGCGCCAGACGTATTTCGTCAAGAGCTATTAATAAAAATAACCTAACGCAGATGTTTTCCTATAGACCTACCTCGTATTGACGTCGAAAGACATTTCACGACTTCCTTAGTTCATAAAAGTTTATTGAAAGCTTAAATAACAAAGTTAGAAGCTAACCTTAGCGAAAGTTAGAACGTTGAACATTGAAAGTTGAAATGCTCAGTGCAATAATTTTAGCTTTTAGTTGAAGTCCTACTCCTAGGTTCGGATCCTAGTTTATTATTTTGTATTATTCTATTTGAAATTTTTCTGGTTGAAGTTATCCTAAAAGCCAATTTTCCACCCTCTTTAAATTTTTTCATCCAAATATTAGGTTATCTTTTTATAATAAATATTCAGAAAATCTATTTCCATAATTGATCATTAAAATGATCATTACTGTCGTAATCCAGGCAAACTATTTCATCAAATGATATCGTAATATGCTACAGTGAAAAAACATAATATGAAAAGTAGGTAGAAAATTTTTAATGAGTCCTCCCATACATAAATAATTTTCCGTTTCCAACACGCGACATTTAGAAACACGACAGCTTTTATTTTGGGGTAATGGGATTTGGGAGTGTATTTTTAACGGTAGGTTAATTTTTACAAAGTCGCACCAACCTAGATTTTATACCTAGGTCTCTAGAGACTTCCGCATGTCGTCGAATTGATTTTAGAAATCCACTACAAGTTAGCCCTTGACTGCGATCTCACCTGATGGTAAGTGATGATGCAGTCTTAGATGGTAGCGGGCTAACCTGTTAGGGGCACGGCAGTTATATTAAACCCTAAGTTATATCCTAATCGATTTCTACACGGCATCGTACCGGATCGCTAAATCGCTTTGCGGCACGTCTTTGCCAGTAGGGTGGTAACTAGCCACGGCCGAAGCCTCCAGACCAGGGTAAATTCAGAAATTATAAATTCCTAAATTGACCCTGCCGGGGATCGAACCCGGGACTTGCGCAAAGTATCCTATGTCCGATATGATATCGTGTATCCTCTACTGTAGATTCTACTAGGTACCTACTAGGTATTTCCGGTGCGTGGTCACTATTCTAGCACCTTCAAAACTCTACTCTATCGTCGTCTCAACCTATAACCGTCCACTGCTGGGCGAAGGTCTCCTGCATGGATCGCCACAGAGCACGGTCTTGTGCCGCTTGTTTCCAGCGGCTCCCAGCTTGAGATCGTCCGCTCTACTTTATAGTAACCATAAACCTTTATGGTGGTTCCAGAACGATGTGGTCCAGTCATTGGCGGCGGTACGGGCCCGGAAACGGAGCCTCCTCAGCCCCTCGTCACGCGAGAACCGACAGTCTCCCTCATGCGATGGGAGAAGCCCACAGCGACGACGGAGCGGCGGCGCACGGAGCCGGTGTCTCTCGCCACCCTGGAGAGAGACTGTTTCGTGATCCCCGCGCATGCACTGGACCGGTTCCTGCCTGAAGGTGTACCAGTAAGTATTGATGTTTAATGGTACCCGCGGAAACTCTTTAATTTTCCGGGATAAAAGTAGCCTGTGTTATTTCAGACTATAATCTATCTCTGTACCAAATTTCATCCAGATCTGTTCAGCCGTTCAGGCGTGATTGAGTAATAAACATCCATCCATCCAAACTCCTCAATATTCCAAGATAAAATCCTATGTAGCATAATATGTCCTTCCCCGGGATACAACCTATCTCTGAACCAAATTTTATCAAAAATTGGTTGAAAAGATGGGTCGTTAACGCGTAGCAGACAGACACACTTTCGCATAAACATAATATTAGTAGGGATTGTATGGGGATACATATAGTTATCTTCCTCTACGGTGCGAGAAACCGACGGCTGTGGAACTTCCTTAAATTATTCCTCTCATAATAGAAATAAAGCTATGGTGGTCTACATTTTCTCGGTAAAAAGGGGCTTACTACCATCGTTTAAAGCAGTATTATCTAATATTGTTTCGACAAATCGTACCTTGACGTCCCTAAAATAAGGATCATAATTCTGCAATAAAAGTGTCTGTACGATGTCAAAATAACACTAAGTTTTATGTTCTAAGCGATCCCCTGATGATAACAGTATCAGCTACTAAAATTCTACATCAAGGATTGACGACGGCTCTGTTTCTAGAAGTTAGCATGCTAGTCAATAGTGTTGGTGTCGAAACACTGATTGACAGTATTAATACAGACTCTGATTTGTGTAAAAGCAACGAACTAATTTTGGTTTCATTACTTTCCAGCTGCCAATCCCACCGCCAACGCCAGAGAAGGGGATGCAAATAAAAACTGCCCAGAACTCCCTCAGCGTCCTCGAAGTGGCTGATCCGAAGCACTGCATTCTGGCGCATCTGATGAGCCCCTTAGAACCCATAGAGCCTATCCTAGAATCTCCGCTTGCCAAGCCTATAATAAGACAAAAAACTGCCGCTGGGGAACTTTTAAACGATGTAGCTCACGCCAACACCGCTGTAGGGGGAATGCTGTTAGCCAATATGGAAAAGAACGCCGAATTCCCTTTCATATCATACTATGTGATAAACACAACACAGACTGACCCGTTGCTGTTCTATAATAACATGAGAAGTGCCTCCCTGTTGAAATTCGATCCGAAAACTATTAGGTATTCCGCCGCTCACACTTTGGATTTGTATAGTGAAGTAGCGATGATATGTCGACCGCCTTTCAGCGATCTAGCTGGTGGACCAAAGAAGTCGCATACACCTACTACGGGTTTCATCATTAGTGTTTATAAGGTAACTTCATTCCTTCATTCTTCTCTTAAGAAAATTGACAGTCTGTCTGTTCGTTACCAATCCGTTCGAGTATCTACGGTCATTCGATTGAGTTGAAACTTTTTGGTTTTCTTGGCACGTGAAATAGAAAGTAGAAACTGTAAAGCACGCTCAACTAAACTAATTCTAAACTAGGTCTGTTGCTTCATCATCGGCATAACAAGTAGCCTATGTCACTCTCCAGTCCTCAACTATATCCACGACAAAAATCACGTCGATCCGTTGCTCCGTTGCGGCGTGATTGAAGGACAAACCAACAAACAAACACACTTTCGCATTTATAATAGTTATTAGTAGGATTTTAGACCTACTTACTACTCCTTAGCCAATTTACCATCAGGAATAATGTTTGTATGAAAACAACTGCACCTGGTAGGTAATCGTTAGTATTCTGTGATTGCAGCAAGATGTTCAAAATTACATGAAGGTATTTCCTTGCAAACGAGGACCGTTAGGGACTACAAAAAAATCATTCCAATATTGATTTTATATTTTACAGGTTTTCGAAGGCGACGACGGCGAGCGTTTCGAAAGAAACTGGCTGTACTGGACGGGAGCCAGGATGCTGTACCGCCATCTTCCCCACTCTGTGGGCTTGCGGAAGATCGCCTTGCACAAATCGGTCGCATCCCACGGGGATAAGATGTATTTGTTGGTCTGTGAATGCGCCAACTTGTTGGACGACTTGTCGGGCGCAGCCATGTTGATAACATCGCTGCGAGCGAGGTTGTGTGGTTACACGGGGCTTTATAGACCTATCCAGACTTTCTAGTAGAGGGAGTACCCGTAGGGGCCATGTTTTAATGAATTTAATGTAAAAAGCGTTTAATTATCAAAAACAAATTTCAAATAACGCGCTCGCTGCGCTCGTGCTATCTTTACATTGTTGTTTAGTATTAATTACATTTTCCGTATCGAAATAAGTGTCGTATCCGTATCGAAGCAGGATGTCGAATGATATTATTTTTGACTAATGAAATCGCACTAAAATGGTGAAAGTCTGGCCCTGGGCCTGGCCTGGCACTGGCCTGTGAGCCTGCTCACAATTGGCGGCTGACTATCCGTTTGATGTGACCTCAGCATAACAAAGGACGTGGATCTTAAGTCCTTCCCTTTATTTTGATCCATTATCAAGTGTTGAACTATATTATAATTAAACTCTTTTTTATATCACACATATTAATAGCAATGGTTGATCTGCGATTGTTTATTTTGTAGTTTTACCAAAGGGAGCAGCAGACATTTAAAACAGGATTGATGAGCTTCGGGAATGGAAGTGATTTGTTCAATTTAATAGATTCGCTAAATAGTTTTTAGATATTTCTATGCTTAATGAAAATTATTCTTCGGATAAAATTCGTTCACTACTGTACGAAGCTGTTGATTATCGTTTTGCTTCTTGTGACAATAATTGAGACGAAAATATTTAAATAATTATATGGGAACACAGAGAAGAAAAACACTTCTACACGCTAACAAAAATACCACTTATTAGATATACGAATTTTTCGACCGCATAAGCTTAAAACTTAGTGCGCATGATTGAATTTATGTTATATATACCGATTTTAAAAACCGGTCGAATGTAATTTTTCAATTTATTTTGCACACTGCAGTTCACTGTTAAATAATAATTAAAGGAATCGCTATCTCGTCCCGCTCAAGTTAATTTGTTTTATCTGCATAGCAAACCCGTCATACTTGTCTGTTTTCTTCACAGACCATACAATTACTACTCGGTGGTTTTCTTACATATCTCCGAAGACATATCATAAAGCACGCGCTTTATTTTAACGTATCTACATTTTAACATATTTTATGTTTAATGTTTTTTTTTTTTTTAAATTATGTACAAAAATACGATAACATTGAATTGAGTAGGTAAATGATTTACTTATTTACATAGCAATGAGAAAATGAATTAGTAATACACTATGTATAGATGGATGGACGAAAATTTAAAATTAACTTCTTACCTCTTGTCTAAATTTAATAATTTCAATTATTTTAAATACCTACAAACCCAAGACGATACAAGTTGCAACCAATAAAATTATCTGATATTTGATCTGTTTTTAAATTACCTTGAAGAAATTCTATAAATAGAACATTTAATATCAAAACTGCGGAATTAGCAGGATTTGAACCGGATCTATTTATCATGAAGTTAATATTTATTTTAAAAACCCAAACAGTAATATTATTATGTATTCGCTATGTTTAAAAGATAACATTTGTAAATAAGTTTAATTTATATTCATAAGTGAGAATGAGTAAGACCAAAGTCAGGTACTAAGTATTAATAAAAATGTGATTCAGAAAATATAAATATTAGATAATATTTATTAAAATAAATAAATTTGTACGCACATAATATTAATTGGCTTAAAATGCTACAAAAATAAGATTAAATTTTCATATGGTACCTACTGGTACCTACCTAATAAGAAAATAAAATAACTTTCAATAAATTGCGTTGTTCATAATTATTTATAAATTTTAAAATAATGCAACAAAGCTTTTATTTAGTAACATTTAGGAATAAAACTTAGGTTACCTAGATACTTATATTTAAAATTGTACCTACTAAAAATACTCTATAACAAATATTTTTATTTTGTTTGGGAAAGAGTTGGAACTCTCCTACAAATATTTGCCAATACGAATTCTTAAAAAATACTTAATGCAATCTGCAGTCTGCATACTCAAGTTACCAACCATACATACACTTGTAAGGGTGTGTCTACAAAAGCGATTACTATAGAATAGATCGAAGATCTCTATATGTACTATGATATCTTAATGCAGATAGGTATGATTATCTACCTACCTGTACTAGTACGATAGATGGACAAACGAAGTCACATAAGGTTTATGTAATAATTATTAACAATAATTGTATTCTATGCGTGCAATCCTCCCATGCTGAGGGATGGAGGGAGGCTGACCCTTACATTGATTACATATTGGTGATTTTTTGAGATAATAATACGATGGGCATCCAAAAGTTCCGCATACGAATCGATCAAGGGTTCCGGCATTACAACAACGCTTTGTAGACTCGCCCAAAAATACAATCTAGATTTAATGTAGATTTTCTTTATATAAGATTAATATTTCTATCTACTTAGAAAAGCACTTGAAGTTCAAATTATGCAACGCGATATATTATTTTGCTGTGGTGCTACAAATAGTCAATTTATCAGGTAGCTAGAAAAAAGGCTTGCTAGATTAATGAAATTCAAGTACCTAAGTTTAATATTTAGGTAAATGACGCGGAATGAATTGATGGTCAATTTAACGCTGACTACCAAAACACTTCTTAAATTCTAAGCGCACCTTAAATTTTAATGGAGTAATTCTGTTGAATGCAATTACTACACTAAATTAACACATCTAAATCTAGAAGCATCTTTTGCTCTATATGGAGAATTTTCAAAGAGATAGCGAAACATTCACACATAACACCAAATCTCGAAACTAAATGTACCTACAGCACTAATTTTATTGCTATCCTTTCATGATACTCCCTGCGGAAAGGAAAAGCAATATACAGTCGTCCTGACTCTAATATACTTACGTTTGGAGATCGTATGCAACATAATTAGCAGTAATGAAATTTTTTTAAGGATTGCCTGAGTAGGAAATCCTCAAAAAAAACTCTCAGTTAATAATATTTAAGGTGTGCTGCAAAAGTTACTTATAACTAATTATAATTAAGCTAATGAGTACTTAATTCGACCATTTGTAAAAAGTTAATTTTCAGTATTTTTCAATAAACTATACCTAAGCAATCTAGGTTTGACTGTAGATAAGATAAAAAATCTAATTTAAGATCTAAAGTCTGAGGCTGATATCTTTATAGAACACTACTAGGTATAATATGACTTTGTTTAGATGTGTTAAGATAATTACTCTTACATAACTGTTAGCAAAGTCTAAGTACCTACTCTCTAGCGATCTCAGCCTAAGAACGCAGTCTCCTTTTGCCAAAACTATTTTCACTTGTCTTTTAAAACACACCGATTTTAAACTAATATAGAAAGCCTTATTGCCTAAAAATGTCATAGGCATAAAGTAGGTACCCTCCCTGTACATCTTCAACGATCGTTTTGCGAACATCTAACAATTAAAAATTTTAAAAATCGGCTTTTTCTATTTTAAAACTTTAGAACTCGAAAACTATGATAGTTACCTACATTGTTACTGTTTAGATATTAAAAAATCTAAAATTAAGTTTATACACTCCGATACCCGGTGAAAGCCGATTTTTGGTAACATCGAAAAATCTATAATGCGCGCGAAGTTTTATTGCGTAATAATTTAACGATTGAGGGTGCTCAAAAATATTACCTAATTGGCAATAATTTCGTTCCCAGGTACTGCTAGCATCTAACTTCGAATTTCTGATTCTACGATGTGATTTCAAATTATTTTAGAATGGATGATTTTGTTTGACGACCTCCCTGCGCAGTGGTGAGCGCAGTGGTTTTATCGTGGGCGGTCCTGGGTGCGATTCCCGGCAGGATCAATTTGAGAATTTGTAATTTCTGAATTTTCTTTGGTCTGGTCTGGTGGGAGGATTCAGCCGTGGCAAGTTACCACTTACCAACCTACCGGCAGACTTACCGCCAAGCGATTTAGCGTTCCGGTACGATGCCGTGGAGAAACCAACAAGTCAGCCCACTACCATCTTAGACTGCATCATAAATTACCATCAGGTGAGATTGCAGTCAAGGGCTAAGTTGTAGTGGAATTAATAAAAAATGGCAGATGCAATCACTCTTTAATTAAGGTAGGTACTGGGTACCTACCTACTCTAATAGCACTTATTCTTAACTCTGTGACTTTAGTCAACACTGAAATAATAATTAATTATTGTGTTACCGAAAACGATTGCAAATATCACAATGATTCTAACATAGTTTGGTGCTAGCGGTACTTTCAAGGGCGACTTGTACCAACTTAGACTATAAGAGCAAATTAGATTTAAATTAATATTTTAGCTTCAAAAGCTAGTTTTAATTATGGGCGGAGCTACATTACATAGAATGTAAATTTGAACTATTTTTATAATAAAATTTTAAAGTGAACTGTGTATTTTATTTGCCTATGTAACCACTAGCTGATGCCCGCGACTTCGTCCGCGTGGTTGAGTTTGTTTATGTTCCCGTGGAAACTCTTTCATTTTCCGGTATAAAAACTAGCCTATGTGTTATTCCAAACTATAATCTTTGTGCCAAATTTCATCCAGATCCATTTAGCCGTTCTGGTGAGCTTTGCATCCATACTAATATTATAACTGTCTGTCTGCTACGCTTTCACGACCTACCTGTTCAACAGATTTTGATGAAATTTGGTATGGGGATAATTTGTATCCCGGGGAAGGAAATAAGCTACTTTTCATCCCGGAAAATTAAATAAATAAATAATAAAGAATTCTCTAATCTAGTTTATAACATTAGTATAGATAGATGTTATAACAACATCTGATTATTTATTCCTGTGATGTATGATGCTGAAGTATCTACCTATTCGATTCATATTTCTTAGTTTGCTCTGTGACCTAATTGAGTGAACCTAATTGATCGGGAAGCTTGTTTACTGAAGGGCAAATAATACGTGACCCTTCTGCTTGTCATTGTCTCATCTTTCTACATAGTACGAGTATAACTTTCTTCCGTACTAGTAGTTTTCTTTCGTATTTTATAGTGAGAATATTTAGAATTTTTAAATAACTACAATAAATTTCATCATAATTATAATAATATCAACTATTTATTTAATTTTATAACAAAATG
Organism: Erebia aethiops; assembly: GCA_923060345.2. Lineage (NCBI taxonomy): Eukaryota > Metazoa > Arthropoda > Insecta > Lepidoptera > Nymphalidae > Erebia > Erebia aethiops. Next base: position 21,659,452 of record OV281087.1, read on the forward strand.
AAAGAAATATTTCAATGTTCTTAATTATTCCTATCATACTCTATCATATTTTTATTAGTAGCCCTTATGTCCTCTGAATCTTCTTCTGGCATCAAGCTGTAAATGAAAAAAATTGCATTATAATAAAAGGCCAGATCCTGGTTAAAAGTGAGGATTGCAGAAGCTAATATTCTCATACAAATACATCAGTGAAAACGTTCAGTACTTATCCATAAAATATTATAATGCCCAAGTGAATGTGGGTTTTTCAAAATACCTTGGGAACTATTTGATTTCTGGGACAAAATATTATAACATGTCACTCTCCAGGTTTTAACTAATACCCATAAAAGAATTGCTTACTCTAGTTAAAAAAACTCAATGCTTATTTTTCATCATGCCCTGCCTCTCCAACTAACCAATGCATACTCCAAATACTCTGTGGGCAACACTGACTATACCTACCCATGCAAAAAATCACATAGATACAGACTGCAGTACACTACAGCATGATTGACCACCAAATTTTCAAATTTTTTCACTTTCAAGGCCAGAGTGAATAGGCATCATCTAGACAAGAGCACTGCAACCCAAACATCATCGTTGTTTTCTATAGGCATGATTGTCATCCAGCACAGGCCTATTCTGCATTGAAAAAAGTTAGTAATTTAATTTTTACAAAAGCCTATGCTTACCAATGAACGTTTACATTCAAAGAAGGTGTGTCTCAACTGTAAACATTCTGAAGGACAACTGCTATCTTTAATACACTCCCGAGGAGTCTTTTTATCCTAGAAATATATTAATTATTGAATATCAATGTCTCGATGGGAAAAAGGCTTTGCTTAAAGGACAACATTACTACTTAACTACATCTCAGCAATTTGTTCTAATGACCATCTTGTCAAATATAAAGATATCTAAAAAGGCAATATTTCAGGAAAGCTTTTCTGTGTTCTTAACAACCAATTTTGATGTTTGCCACAGCAATATTTATGCTTTCTAAAAGCCTCTGAATTCGCTCACTAAATATTACCAAAAATTATCTCTGAGATAATTTTCACTCTGGAGGCTTATAGGCTACTTTGAACAGCAAAATATAATATCTGGATAATAGATATTACGCAAAAAAACGGCAATGGCTAATAACCTGTAAGCAGTAAGGTGTGAACCACTGTGATAGGTACCTACCGAAGATGTGAGTACTTCACAAAAATCGCAAAATTACCATTTAAAATTACTCAGTTACTCTCTTACGCTTTAAGATGAATCTAATATGAATGTAGCTGCAATCTGCAGTATATTTCACGTGAAAAATTAAATCTTACAAACCTTTTTACAACAATCACTGTTTAGTAAACACATTTTTAGATCGGCGCGTATTGCGGCGCAAGGCGATGAGTCCGCTAAGCCCAGTTCTTCCGGAGAAAAAGTTAACATTGTTGAAGCTTTTTATATTCCTTCAATAAATCCTTGCGCATGGAGAGGTTAAATTTTTATTCAAAATACCTATTTATTGACCCGTCCCTTTGGTTTGGCCTTGTTTTTTTTTCTTACAATTCACATTTTTGACGTGAAATTGACATTGACAATAATTCTATAACATAGACAAGTTGCATTGACAACAATTTTTTTATTTAAAAATTAATTTAAGTATTCAAAAACACAGAAGAAGAAAAGTTACGTATTCTCTGCAAGTGTTATGCTTTGTGAAATTAAATTACTTTTATCCAACTCATGTATGTTGCGTGCCAAGGAAATTGGAAATACAAACATCAAAATTCAAATTGACAGTCTATTGTATGATTTAATCATGATTTAATGATTGTCTCTGATTTCCAACAACAAAAAAATAAAAATCAGCTGCTGCGGTGCAGTGAGCTGTGAGCAGCTGTTTTAAAATCAAACTAAAAGAAAAAGCTTAAATCACGAAAGATCTGCGAAGTGAGACACAGTGAACACAATGAGGATACTATTATTTCCAATCTTCAGCAGAAAGCTTAGCCACGTGTGCAGTTTGAAACCTTATAAAGACACAAAATGGTTAATGCCGAACGGTAACCCCACAGGAGCTTATGTTTACAACTGTGTAGCGGAAGAAAGGGTTCCTATAATATTAAATGACCCGACTATTGCTACTTGGTATTCCTGCGGCCCCACAGTATACGATTCGGCGCATATTGGCCACGCGTGTTGTTACGTGAAACTAGACATTATACAAAGAATACTAAAGTCCTTTTTCAAAATTAAACTCGTCACTGCAATGGGCGTTACAGATATCGACGATAAGATCATTAAAAAGGGGCTCGAAACCAAAACTGATTTCAGTACGGTAGCTAAAAAGTATGAGCATGAATTTTGGTTGGATATGTCAAGCTTGAATATTGAAAGACCAATGGTTATAACTAGGGTATCAGATCACATGAGTTCTATCAGTCAATTTGTCAAGGGCCTTATTGACTCTGGTATAGGCTATGTCGCTAAAGATAGTTCGGTTTATTTTGACACATCAAAATATCCAGCTTACGGAAAGTTACAAAGAATGCAAGATGGAGGTGAACCTAGTAGTGAAGTGAAGAGGAATAAAATGGACTTTGCATTATGGAAAGGACATAAACCTGGGGAACCTAGCTGGCAAACTGATTGGGGGAAGGGTAGGCCAGGTTGGCATATTGAATGCTCTGCTATGGTCAGTAAGATATTCGGTTCACAATTAGACTTCCATGCAGGTGGTATTGACTTACAATTTCCACATCACGAGAATGAGGAAGCACAATCATGCGCCTTTCACAATACCAGGCAATGGGCCAACTATTGGATACACATCGGTCATCTAAATTTAAAAGACACAAAAATGTCAAAATCACTCCAAAACACTATATCAATACCTGATATAGTTGATAAATATAGTGCTGATACTTTTAGAATGGCTTGCCTTATGTCAAACTATCGGTATTCTATGGAATTCAGTGATGAATTAATGTTGACTGCAGAAGATGTTTTGAACAAATTCAAATTCTTTTTGAAAGATGTTAGTATTTATGCTAACAATAATAGCTCCTTGCATGCAGATTATAACAATCGTTTGTTGAACGAATTACAGAAAAATGAGGAAAGTAATCTTGAATCGTTAAGGATGGACTTTGATACAGCTTCTTGTATAAATTCATTACTGCATTTAGTTACTACAGCCAACAAAATAATTAAATCAAATACATCAGATTACTATCCTGTACCTATAATTTTAATTGCAGAGTATATTGTTCACATTTTAACTGGTTTTGGTTTAAAATTGTCTGAATCCACAAAGGACCAAGTTGCAAATTCCCTGATAGATACATTAGTAGAATTCAGGCATACAGTTAGATTAAATGCTTTAGAAAGAAAGGATAAAGAATTTTTGGCAGCTTGCGATGTAGTCAGGGACAAAATGAAATCTATGAATGTACAAATTAATGATAGCAAAAATACACCATCCTGGGTTCTAGTTAAGTGATAAATGATTTTATTATAAGTTGTAACAAAGAAGAATATTCAATAATTCAATAGTATTTTGTACCAAGAAGTGCAATGATGCATTTTTTTGTAATGAAATAATGAGGCCAAGTCTGTTTTACACCATCTCTAAACTAAACTAAAATTAGAGCTCAATTTATATGGCCATCCCTTTCATAATGCTCCCTGCGGAAAGGGGCAGTACTATTAATTTTAGTTTAGTTTAGATATTGTGTTTTACAGAATTGGCCACAATGAGGCTATTTCTGTTGAATGCCATCTCTAACTAAAATACCACCTTTATTTATGTTAATACTATCATAGTAATCCGTGAGAAATGGGGTAGCACTAGATTTAGAGCTGCCGTTTTAGTTGAGAGTGTGTTAAACAGAATCGGTCAAATATATTTTATTTTTTATAAAATAAAAATTATACCAAAAGACCAAATAAATAAAATATGACTTACCAAATTCTATGGCCCAAAGACTAAGAAAGAGTTAGAAATAAAAATCAGAAATATATGGCAAGTATGTAATGTATTTGTTCATTTTTTCAGATTGTTTTCAATGTTATGCTCTTATAGGAAACGCTGTATATCTCCGCACTATGAACAAATTATAATATAACCGGAAACTAAAACTACAACTTAGTTAACGTCAGTCTTAAAGTTTTCCAATTACATGCGAGTCCTCTTAAATTAAAAATGGTTGTCACACCACCGTCAACCAAAGTGCCCTTAAATTACACAGTACAGAGTCATAGATGTATCTACAACTAAGGTCTATTCAAATGTTAACACTCGCTTTCGCGCTGCTAACTTAACTCAAACCTGGCTAAGTTACCAAAATGCATGTTAGCATTTAAATAGGGTAATAAAAGCACATATTTAAATATTTATTGGAAGAAGACTGATAAGTTGTGTGCTTTACGCAACGCAAAAATGAAATGATATTGTATGGCGTAAGTCCGTAATGAGTATTGAGTTTATGACCTCAGCATTCATTTTCATGAAACACCCAAATGGACAGATTGTAAACATTTAAGTACATCTTAGGTTATTTTTTTTTATTTAAACATTTGCGGGCAACATTTATATATTGAGAATATTATAATGGCAACACTTATGTTACATTTTGTTGTTTTTTACTGTTTATAATACAAAAATCTTTGTTCTTACAATACTGTATGCAAAATTTTATAATTTATAGCAAATTAAAAAAATATATGATTAAACACATTTATTGTTGTTCTACTTCTTATTTTTCTGTACAGTGGTCTGAAATAAACCCAAATTGCATGTTTTTAACTTGGCATTTATTTTGGAAATATAGGATCAATATTATATTCTCAACTTTAAACTGTACTATACAAAATGAGCATTTTGTTACAAATATTGGAAGTAAACTTTTATCAATAAATACTAATTACACATTAAACAAATCTGACTCCTTGTACTTAGACTAGAAATTTGTCAATTAAAAGTAAAAATTAGCATTTTAACTATCTATGGTCGACATAAAATTTGTGATACAGTTTGCAGAATTAATGAATAACCAATTAAGGATAAAGTTTTCAGGTTTTCAAATATTAATTGACAACTATGTTACGCGCCTTTTTTATTTGCAAAGTTCAAGGTCGTGAAACTTATCAATGGGGCTGATTCTGTATAACACAATCTCTAAACTAAACTAAAATGGCAGCTTTAAATCTAGTTCTGTCCCTTTCCGTAGAAAGTATTATGAAAGGGTTAGCAATATTTGTAATGCTCTAATTTTAGTTTAGTTTAGAGATTGTGCAGTACAGAATCTGCCCCAATGTCATTTCCATACTTTTATCTGAACAAAACTATATAGTCTCAAGTAAAACAGTTGGTTTTACACATTTAATATACAGTAGCAGTCTGAAAATGTTTACCATTTTAAGATTCACAATCACAATTCACATCTGTATGAGAAGGGAGATAAACATGAATTAATAATTAGGCATTAATCTAAGATTTTTTAACATGCATGCTTTGTATGAGTCACTGCAGTAGGAGGCTACTATATTATGAGGATAAATGTAGAAAAGTGAAGTGAAACTTCTTTACAATCGTTGTGTTTTGAAAATACGATGAAAAGAAAAACGTAACGAAGAAAAAGAAGAAAAGAAAAGAGAAAAGTTCAAGAAAAGAGTTTGTTTTGTGTTTAGTTTTTTTATTATTGTCTACTCTATTCGTTTGTCATAGTTGGTCACCTGTCTAATATTGAAAACTTATTATAAATTGAATATGGTTGAACAATAAATTAATTATTATTTTTAAAACAATGTGTATCCTGACAAAATATAGGATATTTTAAAAAGAGACAAACATATATAGGATTTAGCCTGCGAGAGAATGAGATAGGCTCGTAGGCTACTTTTCTGAAGTTTCACTTCTGCCGTGTGTGAATTGCACACACACACATATTTAAAAAAAATATTTTTAGTTAAGAGTGTGCCTCCAACTTGAAATTAATTATGATTATGATGATAACATAGTTGTCAATTTTACAATCAGTTATACGATGTGAACAAAAATTACGCAAAAAGGACAGTCAACAAAAAAAATTTGTCCGTAAATGTGCGCGGGAGATACGTCAATATACACTTATCAATTACTCGATTGTAATGCGACGTTTTTGTCTTGTATCAAATTTTCTGCTTTGTAAACCTTCCACGCGACTAGATAGTCGCGCGCCATTTTGAATAGTGTGTAGTAGTTGATGAATAGAAGTATGAGCACTGCTAAGAAGTAGTGCCATGCGAATGAGCTGAACAGAAGGCACAGCTGCATCACTACTAGCGTCAGCTGCAGACTGAGAAGTAGGCAGAGCAACTTCGATGGGTTGTTGAACACCGACTGTAAAAGAGAGGAAAGTTTTATATGAACTTCTCGCATAAATTACATAATTGGGTTGTTGAATTCAAAAAAATTATAATTATTTATGTATTTTAAAACTTTAACACAAATTGTATAAATAGTCAATGCGAAAACCTCTTATTTAAAAAAATAATAATAATAAACAATTAAAAATTGATAAAATTTTAAGAAGAACCTCACGACTACGAAAGTACCAACGTGCTACGATTGGTTGCCATGTTTGTGACGTCATAATGTTAAAGCAATTTCACGTTAGTACAGTGTCAACACTGCATCAGCTGTGTGCCACAATGAATAGAAATTAACATTGTGACGTCACACGCGCTCTGGTTTATTCGGCGTGTTTTCGGTACTGAATTGAAAAATTCATTTTCGATTTGATATAACTTTTAAATTATAGCGTAAAAAAAACATTTTGTTCTAAAACTTCTCTATTATGATCTTTCGATTTATAATTTAAAAAATATTTTTCAAAAACCCAATTGCGCCCATATAACTTAATAGTAGGACAATGAAATTGAAAATTCAATGCCTTTATAACGCTATATCTGTCCAAAAATTTATTTTATTTTTGACATAAACACGCCTATGAAGTTTCATAATTATTTAAATCATGCACTTGAGGTGCCAAAAAATAAAAAAATGATTGGACAGTGTTTTTGTACCTAATACCATAATACCATATAATATGATGATCATCATTGAAATTTCAATTTTATTGTTATACTATTAAGTAATATTTCTATTCGTCGCATGAAAATCCCGTGCCGTCTATGGGCGCAGATCCTAAGAGTGCTTTGCTTAGGAGATTTATTTGCAACTAAATAACTTTGTACCATATAGTACTTAATTCAATTTTTTATTGGTATGTTTTTGTGTGAATATCATCTTATTATTCCTATTCCTAAATATCCTTCCACTCACATAAAATCTTGTATGATGCGTGTCAGTAGGGTTCGCGCACACTAGCGGCGCGCTCGCTTCATACACGCAGTCTGCAACGCGTACGCGCGCACCCATACGCCACCATTTACTGGCTGACCACTCTTCTACCTCACTTGTGTCTGATGTTGACGCTGAAAGGTGAAAAAAATGGCGCGTTTAACATCCATTTCGGTCACCAACTTAAAACTGTAATTCGGTTGACCACATTCGATCGGAACCCGTTTGCAGTAACCGGCCGACCTTGTGTAAAAGGAGAAGGTTCATTTTGGGTGTAGTCTATGTACACTTTATCATGAATAGAGTAAAATACATTGATTTTATTAAAAATAAAATAAATTAGAATAGCAAACTAAATAACGTGCAAAGAATAAAAATCTATTTCAAGTTTTTCGATTTGCTTCCAAGGTCCTTCAGCCATAGAGAAGTCAGTAGGCGCGAAATGTGTCAAATGTAATTTCTGACAAATGACGTGAGTTTTTTTTTTCATAATATCACTTGACAGAAAACGTCAAAAATATGCATCCGCCATTGTCGCCTACTCTTGTTTAGTGTTGCTAATCATGGAAAGATTAAATAATTTCAGCACTGAAATTAGGACGAATTCGTGGATTTAAACAATCAAAGCCGATTTCATATTTTACTTTATTTCTTTTCACTACTTGTAAAAGATCAGTCCCACGCCCCATACAAATCCGAACCGTCTCCTTTGTTACGGTTGGCTAGTTGTCCGAAAACCGTACGGAGGACATTACCATTATTATAACTGAACAACGCTATACGCTACCTGTAACCAGCGTCCACCGTCCCAAATGGCGCGCGGCTCGATGCGGCGCGTCGGTGTGCGTCGCGGGCAACAGATGCGCCGCGTAGCGACCGCACAGCGCGCCCCACACCAGCCCCACTTGTTGCGCCGCGCCCGCTGCGTCGTAGTGGAGATACGACTGAAAACATAATGAAAACTGGTAACTAACTTATCGCTCACTACGCTCACGCTTATGGAATGATTATTTTTATTTTCATCTGTGAAACAAAAGCGTGACATAGGAAGTTAATATCAACTTAACTCGGATCTCTTTTTAGACGAAAGTTAAATGGCCACCAAACAGAACACCTGTTTTGAGGCCGCCATCTTTTATTGAGGTGTTTTAACGTACCGTATCCGTAAAGTAACTAGGGACCACAGAATAATTGGCAGATTTCCACACCATTGGGCACATTATAAAGAACGCTCTGGCATGCAGGTTTCCTCACAATGTGAATTTCGTAAAACCCACATAAATCCTAAAATTTGTGGATAATTCATAGAACTCAAAGTTGTGTAAAAGGGATCAAATCCCTGACCACCCAAATAATAAAATATGTAGGACCCAAACCCGAATAGATTAGGAGGTCGAATGTCTTGAAACACTTGGCTAGCCAAAACTAGATGCAACACTCCAACTTCTGTGCGAATTTGTTCCGGCTTGTGCGAAAACAACTGTGCAAGGAATCTGGACAGAGTACCTATCTCATGCAAAAAATTAGAAATTTCTTACCTGTGCAAAACAGCAAGGCAGAAAACTACTATAATACGCCCCCAACATAGAATTGAACAGGATTTTCTTGACTCTCATATTGAAGTCCTGCCGCAACACTTCGACTTCTGTGCGAATCTGTTCCGGCTCGTGCGAACAGCTGTGCATGAGTGGAGCTTCTGTGTTGTGCAGCTCTAGGAACGGACTCGAGTTGAATCCAAATAGTATGAAGTATATTAAGGCACTGTAAAAAAATACGGTTGTCTGTAAAGTTGGTTTACGGACGATAGTTTATAATATAAAAAGTAGCTTGTGTTATTTCAAACTTTAATCTATCTTTGTGCCAAATTTCATCCAGATCCGTTCAGCCGTTCTGGTGTGATCAAGTAACAAACATCCATCCATCCATCCAACTTTCGCATATTATAGTATTAAGTATAGATAAGATAGAAAGAAGATTCTATTGAGAAGAGCCAATAAGAAACTCAGCAGACCTTATTGAAAATAATAATTATTATTTGTTACTTACGGATAGCACAAGTAAAATATCTTGAGGAGTGGGTATTTGACCATTATAAAGTATATGCACCAAGAAAGTGCACCCAGAACTACGCCTAGGATGAACATCCTGAAATAAAAATAGATGACAAAATATATCAATACCCATTTGTAATCACTGGTTTTGCTTATTATCTACTCACATAAAATTATATGGAAAAATGCATTGACTTCAAAAACAATCAAAATAATATATTTAATTAAAAGTTTTGATTTTTTAATCATTTGTTTAGAAAAACTTAAACAGTCCAGTTCATACCAGAGTTGAAATAAAAATCTAAACATTTGCATGGCACACCTACCTTCACAAATAACACGCACATTCATAGTACCACAAACTTATCTGACTCAGTGATAGCAGTTAATATAAATTAAAAAATTATTTTTAAAAAATTACGGTTGTCTGTAAAGTCGGTTTACGGACGATAGTTTTACGTGATAACTAGAAGTTCTCTCGCGCGCTCGCGTGGCGCCGTTCCAGTAGCAGAACTATTCGCACTGCTAGCTCTGACGTCACGCGATCGTGCCTCTCTATCACTTGTTCCGCGCTCTCACTTGCACGCTCAGGCTCAGGCGGAACGTGACACTTTTTCGTGTGTGCAGCCGGTGTTTATCGATTTATAAGACGTTATCACGTCAAAACAAAAACTAAACAGGCATAAAAAATAGTTTCAATTTTGGCCACCGGGCTAAATAGGTTTGTGGGAATATACGAGCCTGCGATCGGCCATCAGTGACCAGCTAGTTATAGTGATGAATTTTATACTTCACTTCACTCGACTCTACCCTGAGAAATCAATCTATCAAATGGCTTACCTAGCTGCGATTGTAACATGTGGCATCTTCTTCGATGGCACTACACATCTGAGCAGTGCTACACTAACACATAAAAGCAATCTGCGACTGAGGAGTGTCACTATGAACGCCACCAAATGTGGATCAATCAGGTAGAAGTTCTGAAACAAATTTTTCCAAATGCAAATAAATATCCATACTTTCATATTGATATCATACTAATATACTAATATGACAAATGTGAAATTGTATTTGTTTGTTGGTTTGTCCTTCAATCAATGAATTAAGAAAGATAGCAAATAAAAAATTGGTAGTTCCTCGTACGACGAACTATTTTGGTAGCTGGACTACACGATTTCTTGTTCCTACCTTGCTTAATGAATTGCCTAGCGAGTTCAGGGACACAAGTGTCCCAACACTAGTGTCCCAACACTAGTGTCACTGAGCTCGGGGGGCAATAAGGCATTTATAAGGGTATTAAGAAAAAAGCTTAGGGATGTTTATATGAGGGAGCTGTAGATGCTTAAAACATTTCCGGGTCCTTCATGTGAGCATCCTTAAATCCTTAAATCCTTAAATTATTAAAATCTGTTTTTGATTTTCAGTTATTGCATTTTTAAAGTTTATGTTAATTATTAAGTATGGAATAATTATGAGACGGTACTTAATTTTTAATTAAATAAGAGCATGATCCTGTCAACAAACTGCCATGCAGTTTGACAGAATAACATGATAAAAATAGGTTGTATGAATGTTTATTATGTTTAATAAATAAATTAAAAAAAAAAAAGCCATGAGAGCATGCACAGACGACGCCTGCGTCCAAGTGCGGATAATAATTCCAGGATAAAAGAAGAAGCAATGAGAGTAAGCCCCCACACAGACTTCTATTAATTCAGGAAAATCAAACAACATACATTTTAATCTAAGTGGACGAAAGAAGCGAGCACCAGCAAGTTGCAAAAAAACAGTCTTTCTCTTATAATTTGGATCATTATTGTATGGATAAAATTGACTTCTATATCAGAATTTTGGAATAGTTTCAGTATTGTTCATGTGTGAAATTTGTGATTTGCCCACCTTTTAAATTAAGTATCATTTTATGATGATAATAATTCAAAGTGACTATAATAGCCTAAGATCCCTGTGTAGAACAACTTTCACCGAACTGGTTAATGCATGAAACCTACTTTTTATTTTTATTTAATAATAGATAAATACGCCTAAAATAGGTTGACTATCAAAATACGGTCCAGGCTATTTTTAAATTAATTGAATTTTTTTGACAAGTTTATTGTAGCCATTACTAACATTAGGTTATTGTGTGTGTTTCTTACTAACAAAATTTTATGATCTTTATATGGTCGAATTAAATGATTTTTTTTTTATACCATCGCGTTTGTTATAAAATTACCTATATTTTGATATATAACCCAAGATGTTGATAGTCAACCTATTTTAGGTGTATTTATCTATTATTAAATAAAAATAAAAAGTAGGTTTCATCCATTAACCAGCTCGGTGAAGGTCGTGGTATATCCGGATCTCAGACTATAACTTAATTTATGTTAGGGCAATAGACACATGGTTTATCAATTAGTGTGGTTGAGACTATGGTACAAAATAATAATAACAGGTCATTAAACCACAACATACAAAATAGTAAATTATAAGTACAACATTAATTTATTTTTTACTAGATGATGCCCGCGAAGGTTATTTTTTTTTTGATACCTGGGGGAACTCCTTAATTTTCCGGGATAAAAAGTATAAAGTTCCCCGGGATGTAACCTACCGCAATAAGAAAATAGGTTGAATAGATGGGGCAGATGCCTGGCGAGGATCTCAAAAAAATTATTACATCATTGATCAACAATCCAATGGGTCTTACCAACACATCTCCTCTCCCCCCTGTTTCAGTGGACAAGGACCCTTATGATGTATGACGATCGGTGAGGCCATATAAAAGAAAGGCCTACAGAAATCATATTTTAAAGTAGCAACTAGCAATGTGTGTATGTAACTAAATGCAAAATGAACCACTCAAGTTTATTATTTTGATACTGTGCTAAAACAGCTTAAAACTCACCATAGCCTGTGTGGTGTAAGAGTGTGGCAACCACCACATGGTCCTGTAAAGATTCAAGAACTGCAATCCCATTGCAACAGTTGTAAACACAAAGGTCATCATCTCAAACAGAACCTCCCCATCATGCGGTATGTATGGGAACGGTATGTGTTTGGGAGGCAGTGGATTGTCTGCCATCTTGATATCAGGCACTGGGGCAGTGGAAGATGGTGAAAGGCGTGGTCTGGTACGCTTTCCATTGATATCTTCATCAGAAACTTGGGGTGCTGCACCCTGTAAACAATTGGAAAGCAATTAGTAACTATACCAAAAGCACAATATGATGGGCCTTTTGAAATGTAATGACAATATTGTGTGGAACAATAATTACAGTACTTTTTTGTCAATATAAAAATGTGCAGTACAAATTATTGTAAAATCATAATAAGTAATTTATCAAATGTATTAGTTTGAAAAAAAAAAATTTTGTTCTTTTTTTAGTTACCAAAAAATAATGTGTTAAATTGTAATCTTTCGACAGTTTACAATTTCACTAGTTAGATTATAATCTAACGGTTTTTACAATTTTAGGGTGACATATACATAAATGATGACTGCGACTTTGTCCGTGTTGATTTAGGTATTTATGAATGCAGAGGGAGGAGATAATAAGCAGCCTATATTATTCTTCAGGTCTTTAACTGTACCAATCTGTTGCTCTGTTGTGACATGATTGAAGGATACATCAACAAACACCACACTTTCACATTTATAATAATAAGTATTGTTATTAATATGTAAACTGTACTGTAGTGGAGGAAGTCAGGTAGGACGAACAAACTACGACTTTGATTGACAATACAGGTGTTTATTACTGTCGAAGGGTGGAAGTTACAATAAGTACACTATTCGCTTACACTACTCCTAGCAATACTCGGGAGTACAGTATGAGGGCGTTCGGCTGTAGGCTGATGCACCGTTGTTGCTGTATACTTTGTGGGATAGTTCGGGGGTGCTCTGCTGTGAGCTGATGCACCTTCGAAGCTTGTCGCACTTGGTATGAGGAGCCCGAATTGGATCCCTAAGAGGATGTCAATAATTGTTACATGCGGGGTCTTATCTTATCTTACATTACCAAATGCTAGCACGAGGCAATATACTAGTGGTGCCATTTTTTTTTTTTATTGTGAGATAGGCTTTCGCTCGACGACAATCATGCTTAGTGCAAAGCATTTGTTAAAGTGGTTAAGTATGATTGTTACATCCTCCCCCTCTGTCCTTGAAGACGTCCCGGCGTAATAAGACAGGACTATGATGATCGTTTTGGTCAACACTGCTTGCGGAGTAGGAGGCTGTTCTTTGCGAGGTCGTCCTCTTCTACTAGTAGCATTACTGGTTGAGGAGTATCCCTCGCCCTAACCCTGCAGTAGAACTGCACCGATGGCATGACTGCTAGCCCCAGCCTTTATGACGGAAGGTTTTGCTCCATCTGCCCATTGGGATGACTTCTTTTTCTTTGTAATTTTTGTGTGAGTCGTCTGGCAGGCCCTATTCATTATAAATTTCGGCTGCGGGGAACTACGTTTTCGGTTCAATGAATCAGTGTTGAATATTGGCATTGCGACCCAAGTTGGAGTACATAAGGCTTGTTTGAGTGTTTGGCCATAGGCTAATGCACCTTCAAAGCTTGTCGCACTCGGTTTGAGGAGCCCGAATTGGATCTCTAATTGGATGTCGATAATTGTTACATTTGGGGGTCTTATTATCTTACATTACCAAACGCTAGCATGAAGAAATATACTAGTGGTGCCATTTATTGGTTGCCATAGTAATTAAAGTATATTGTTACAGTACCTAAATAACCATATGTTACATGCAAATAATTCTTGAACTTTTAAAAGTAAAGCATACAAATTTTGGTTGTATTGTTCTTTCTATGTGAGAAAGATTGACAGACAAACCAATATTCGGCGGATAAGTACCCAGTATCTGCCATCACCCTTTCCACAAAATAGTTCAATATAATAACATCCATTGATAAGTTCAAGGTTAGATTGATATTTGACAGTATGAGATAAAAGTACTTAAAAATAGGTTCAGAATAATTAAAGAGCAGATACATAAAGTAAAGTACTGCTTAAGTTATTTTACTCGTGTCAACTAACGGTTTTCACGACATATGGTGGTTAATTGCGTGTATATGAGGAGTCTGCAAGGACGCTGAGATACTCGACGTAGCGTACCTTTTTGGCAATTCCGGAGCTCTTTTTCGCGCCCGGAGCCACCATTTTAGTAGCAATCGGGGGCAGCGGTCGCTTCACAAGGGGATCTTTGATTATTTTCCGGCGTCGAGAGATCGCAGTAGACGACGTATTGCTAACTTGAGAGTACGCCCAGCGTCTTGCAAGGAGTATTGTCAGGCAGCCCACAACCGCTGGCAAGAAGAATACGACAAAGGGGCCACTTTCATTTTCGGTACAACTCATCACTTACATGATAAAATTTCACAATGAAAATATTTCGAATTTACACTGCAGTCTGCACTCACGACAACGCGTTCTTCACAATATTCACATCAACACATCAATTATTTTAACAAAAAAACAAATTTGACAATGACAATGAAGACTGACTCTGCTGACAATTTGGCAGAATAAACCCGTTTAACAGCTATGTTTCGTTTCACTCAAACTCACTGGTGTTATTAGAAAAAAACATTATTTATGGTATATACCAGATTTTGAAGTAAAACTTCTCTAGCAGAGCACCGTTGTGATTTTGAAATTCGATGAAACGAAAAAGCGACACCAAAAAGAGACAAACAATTATTCATAAATAGGATTTAGTCTGCGAGAGAATGAGATAGAATACAAGTTATTTATATATTTATCCCATTCTGTCGTAGGCTACTTTTCTGAAGTTTCACTTCTGCCGTACTGTTTGAATGTGGATTGTGGTTTGAACAAAGGTTTGAACTTTGAACGCAATGTATTATATAGTTTCAATTACTGTAAAACCACTCTTTCTGACGTGATTTCGAATTATGCCAGTGTATTGCGCACATAACTGAAAAATGAAAATGAAAAGAATTTTTTGACAGTTGAGTGTTGACAGTTTTGGACTTTGTCTCTGGTTTAGCCGACTGGATCTCTGGACTGGATCCTTACAAATTAAAGTTCAAAATAAAATCATCTTTAATGTCTAGGCAATAAATACAAAATTGGCATAAATTGCATTTATATTTTTGCATTTTGCAATGAATCGATTTTGTGGCGTACGCCGGTTTCCATTTTATTCAAAGTTGTGAAATGTTATAAATAAAAGTGAAATTATTATTGATAAACATGTCGTTTGCAGTTCTGTGCTCATTTGTTTTAGCATTTTACGTTTTAATCTGGTTTTTCGACTCATTTTTCAAGGTATTCGTTTCGCTATCTATTCATTTCTAAAATCCATACTAATATTATAAATGCGAAAGTGTGTCTGTCTGTCTGTCTATCTGTCTGTCTGTCTGCTACACTTTCACGGCCCATCTGTTCAACCGATTTTGATGAAATTTGGTACAGGGATAGATTGTAACCCGGAGAAGGACATAGGCTACTTTTTATCCCGGAAAATTCAAGAGTTCCCGCGGGGATCAAAAAACCTTAATCCACGCGGACAAAGTCGCGGGCGTCATCTAGTCGATTAATAAATCCATACTAATAATTTTAAATACGAAAGTGTCTGTCTGTCTGCTACGCTTTCACGGCCCATCTGTACATTCGTTTTTGATTAAATTTGGTACAGGGATAGGTTGTATCCCGGGCATACGTAGCATAGTACATAGGCTACTTTTTGTCACGGATTATTAATCAGAGTTCTCGCCGGTTTTTTTTTTCATAAAATCAAAAACTTAAGTCCACGCGGATGAAGTCGCGTGTGTCATTTAGTATCCATACTAATATTATAAATGCGAAAGTGTGTCGGTCTGCTACGCTTTAACGGCCCATCTTTTAAACGGATTTTGATGAAATTTAGTATGGAGGTGGGTTACATCCTGGGGAAGGAAATAGACTGACTGCTCTTTATCCCAGAAAATTAACGAGTTCCCACGGGAATAAAGTAAACTTAATCTACGCAGACGAAGTTGCAGGCATCATCTACCTAGTATTAAATATTTTGTTTTAAAGTAAATTATATTATATTAAAATGCATATCTTTTTACTTTGCAGAGTTGTCTGCACTATCCGTATTATGCCTTTTTGGAAGGAACGGGTTTAAAAGTCGGTGTTTTCAACTTCACTTGGAAAACGACTGCATGCAACCGGTTCATATACAGATGGAGCAAGCACTTAACTCGTGTTTTACGAAAGTGGTTCAACTTCGGTTTTATATTTGCCATCACGCTGTTCTTACCATTTGCTATGTGGACCTTGCTAAATTTTATTTTTGAGCATTTCCACGAGTCAATACAGATAAACAGTGTGCCTGAAGTGAAGGCGATGTTGCCTGGAGTCAACATACCCGCTTCAGACTTCTGGGTTTACTTCATGGCTATTGGTTTCAGCTCTATATTCCATGAGCTCGGTCATGCTGCAGCGGCAGCTCAAGAAGATGTACAACTCCTTGCAGTTGGTGTTTATGTCTTTGCTATAATACCTATTGCTTTCGTAGAACTTAATACTGAACATTTAAATAGTCTCAGTATCACTAAAAGATTGAAAATATACTGTGCTGGTGTATGGCACAATGTTGCCCTTGCATTTTTAGCTTTGATACTGTTTTTCTCAGCCCCAGTTCTATTTAGCATAGCATACAAAACTGATATAGGTGTTCGAGTAACAGGGTTCACTAACGATTCTCCATTAAAAAATGCAAGAGGCCTTGAAAATGGTGATGTTATTTTATCTATCAATGATTGTCCAATAAAGAATGCCAAAGACTGGTCAAATTGTTTACATGTTGCACATGAACGATATGGTATATGCACAAGCGCAGAATATATTGCACAAAATGATGAAATAATGATGGAAACAATCAAAGAAAATGATGTGGTTGAATGCTGTAGAAAGGATGATTTATTCAGTTTCTGTTTTGAATACATGGAACCCAAAACTGCAGTAGATACAGTGTTACCTGGTCAATATTCTTGCTTGAAACCTAGAGACATGGTAAAAAAAAAACTTATCAAATGTACTGAAGGGAACGGGCATACCTGTCCACGAAACATGCACTGCTTAAAACCATCATTAAACAACCTAACGTATCTTCTAATCATTGAAAGGGAAGACAATAATGCAGTTTTATATTTAGGACTACCATATGATTTGCACAAAACAGTTTTTGTTGATCAATACTTCCCAAGAAGTTCCATAATTTCATATTTTTCACCAATGCAATTTGAAAAGCTTTTACGTTATACTTTTATATTCTCTTTAGGTATAGGATTATTGAATGTGTTGCCATGTTATGGTACTGATGGGCATCATATAGCTAGGAATATGATACAATGGCTAGCACTATATTTGAATAAGAATGGGGACTTTATAACATTCTTCACTGTGTTTACTGTGGTTGTAGGTACAGGTATAACTATACCAATATTGTTGTATTTGTTTTATAAAACAATATTTATTGATAATATTTATTAGAACAAAACTATATTATCATGTGTACTGATTAGTATTTCTAGTATGGTGTCTATGTAGAACATTTTAAATAAGTCATATCCTACCTAATTTATTTGAATAGGAATGGGGATTGTATAACATTCTTCACTGTATTTACTGTGGTTGTAGGTACAGGAATAACTGTACCAATATTGTTGTCTTTGTTTTATAAAACAATGTTTATTGATAATATTTATTAGAACAAAACTATATTATTATGTGTACTATTTAGTATTACTAGTATGGTGTCTATGTAGAATTCTACATTTTAAATAAGTCATAGGTATCCTACCTACATTATTTGAAAAAGAATGGGGACTTAATAACATTCTTACTGTGTTAACTGTGGTTGTAGGTACAGGTATAACTGTGCCAATATTGTTGTATTTGTTTTTTATATCATTATTTAGTTGATATTATTATGTGTACTGTTTAGTATTAGTAGTAGGTATAGTATTTATGTAGAACTGTGGTAGAACTCAGCATTTTAAATAAGTCATAATATTATACCTACATTTCTAAAACATTTTAATTCCAAATAGGTAGGTACTTAATATTATGATTTATTGTTTTAAATATTTTAATAACATCTTGTAAATATGTCATCAATTACTTAGTTGATAAGAAGTAGAACAAAGTAGTAGGTATTTAATAAAAATTATACTACTATTTCATTGGGCAATATTATTTATTTTAAATCTAATATTATATAAAGTTCACTTAGTAAATAATAAGTAAATATTTAAACTTCTAATAAATTGTTAGACAAACAAAACAAGTGTTCTCATATAAAACTAGCTTTCAGTGTTTACATAATTATTTAATCTAAAGATCTACGTATTACTTATAGTATCACCTCATTATTGATGGATCATACCAAAGCCAGATTTTTTGTCTGTCTACTATTTTTGGCAAGTTAATTTAAAACTAAACAATAAATTATAAAGTTTCAACTAGCTATAAATTAATACTCTCTCTCTATGTTGCATTCCTCATTGCTGAGATTGTGACCCCTATCCATTAATCACAATGCAGTGGGTTCCCAGGATAAAGTAATACTATCAACAAGTAATTCCTACACACTACAGAAATCTTATTGCTAGCTATCACTCAAGGCAAGTGACTTTTTTAAATCCTCTAATGATTTCCTTCCATAATGTAACATAGATTTGATTGCAGATTCATCACTATGATATTTGTTGTTCCTGAAATCTGCTCTAGCCCATTCCTTCAACTCCAAACGGGTACTTTCATCTGGGACCTTCTTTATTGTTCTGAAAACCTCTCTGTATAGTTTTAGGACTTCTTGCCGCAAAAGGAACTGTAAAATAAATATTTACCTCATACATATATGCATAAATATATACTTATCACTCGCAACTTATATAAAGAGGGCAAAAGTGGTTGAGAAGGGCTGAGGACATGGTGCTCCTTAGGAAGGGCATTTTATAGCCATTGTGGAACAGTAAGTGTTCGCAGGGCGATAAACAAATGGTGACGATTTTGTTATAATGTATAGCAGCTTCCAAATTAACACACTGGAGGAACTTATCAAACAAGTAAGTACCTACTTACTTAGATTATTTAGAATTCATTGCCTACTTAATTATATTACATTTGCCTGTCGATGATTGAATTATTTTATAGCAAGCAAGTACCTACCTGTTTTAAATTTAGCGTTTTCCTAGGTAATTTTGATGCCATCGTTTTTAGGTTATTCTTTATTGAAGGGATAATGAAATCAAGTATATTATCATTATGTTTATGTATCACAGTTCTTCATAAGTTAACAGTTGTTTTTAGGAAAATCCACTTGTCTTATCACTCTCAAATCCAAAACAAACAACCATTTCTTTCCTATTTCTTGGTTTTTGACCAGAGACAAGTTAACCAGAGACCAGGTTTTTGACTAATGACTAGCGATGTGCCGAGTACGGCTTGACTCGAGTCAGACTCGATTCCTGCTATGGACTCGCATACTCGAGTACCAATTTATTTTGACTCGAGTACGCCGGACTCGATTCCGGTACTCGAGTCAAGACCGCTGACTCGATTCTATTATGCGAGTCCTACTCGAGTCTAGTATTCGAGTCCAAGTGACTTGAGTCTAGTATTCGAGTCCAAGTGACTCGAGTCTAGTATTCGAGTCCAACTGACTCGAGTCTAGTATTCGAGTCCAACTGACTCGAGTCTAGTATTCGAGTTAGGTTTACTCGCTTGACGCTTGTACTCAATCTCTGTTTACCTAAGCAATGAAGTGACGCCCTTTGACCGCCGAACCGCTATTCGCGGACGGTCATCGAGCCCGCCATTGAGGTCCTGAGTTGACCGGCCAATCAGCCAGCGGCGAGGAAGCGATCATGTCCGTTGTGAGACGGTCTCGTGGCAGTTCTTTTACATCCGGCGGTCGTCGATGGTATGGTGCGATACCTCGCACATGCTGGGATCGCGCGATCATAGCGGTGCTCACTGCTCAGGCGGCGAACGTGGTCGTCGAGTCTCAACATGCGGAGGTCCCTGGAGATGACCTGATTCCGTACGAAGCGTGGTGCTCCGGAGATGGCTCGTAGCGCCAGCGACTGCTGCGCCCGCAAGTAAACAATATCATTGTACGTTCAAGTTGTTTACGTATACCTACTATATACTTACCTTCTGTACTTACTGGTACCTACTATTAGGTACCTATTCTGAGTGCTTTTAGTAGGTCCACACTCCAAATAAGTCACGCCTCATTACCACCACCATTTCTCTTTCTTTTTTCTTTAAGGTGCATGACAAGGGTCTGCCCGCGAAATTCAAATTTAATTTGGTTTTTCACAATTTGTAAACTAATACGACAAGGTAGGCTTATGGCATTCAAATTGCGAGCCTAGGAATATCATCTTCACAGGTTTATATAAAAATCTTTACTTGAAAGTGCCCAGTTTAAGAAATTAGTCAAAATAATGACTAATTTGTGAGTAACTCACGTCAAACTCATTATTTTGACTAATTTCTTAAACTGGACACTTTCAAGTAAAGATTTTTATATAAACCTGTGAAGATGATATTCCTAGGCTCGCAATTTGAATGCCATAAGCCTACTTTGTCGTATTAGTTTACAAATTGTGAAAAACCAAATTAAATTTGAATTTCGCGGGCAGACCCTTGTCATCCACCTTAACAAGAAGCGTATGAGGTCGACGATGTGACACGCTGGGGCGCCGCGTGTAACGAAATTATTATTATTCTTGCAAGCGCAACATACAAAACATACATTTTAGTATAGTTAGTTAGTTGTAGTTCCTTTTTGGAACTTTTTTCCTCCTTTCATATTTTACCATAATTTTTATAATTTAAGTTGTGACATAAATTGATACAAAACTTTATTTAACATCAGGTTACCGTGGCAACTCTTTAATTTTCCGAGATAAAAGGTAAGTAGTTTGTGTTATGTGGTTATGACAGATTTTAATCTATCTCTGCCTCTCTCTATGCATATGCCGATGACACAGCACTGGTATATTGGTTTGTCCTTCAATCACGCCGCAACGGAGCAACGGATCGAGGTGATTTTTGGGATGGGTACAGTTGTGGACCTGGAGATTAACATCTAAGGCTACTTTTCCGGAAAGGAAAAAGGAGTTCCCGCGGGAACTAAAAAAACTTGAACCACTCGGACGAAGTCGCGGGCATCAGCTATTTTTATTAATATTTTCAGCTAGTTTTCTTGACTTAATATAAATTAAAAAGCTAATCAGAAGTCAAAAGTAAAAAAAAAAAAAAGTTGATAAGATATATTGAAATATCACCCGCCCAAAACTCCACGAAAAGCTCCGCCCATACGTTTCATCGAGGGGAAGGCGAAGGACGTAAGCGCGGGAAAAGTCTATGAAAAAAATACGACGAATCACGAAATCATCAAGTACGAATTCCGAATAGTCGCGCTGCGGACGCCGCGCGAGTAACACGTATCGTAGTTAGGCTTACATTTGCCTCAAATGTTTACGCGAACGTAAAGTTGAAAGTTTACCCATTCGATTAAAACTTTGGACCGGCCCACAATTTAATGGCCTTATTCAGTGTAAATAGTGAATGAATTTTTAATAAAAGCAAAATGGACAAAAATACTGTAAATAATACAAACCCTTCGTCTCCACCGAAAGCCAAAGTGAAAAAAGAGAATGAAGAAGAAATCAAGGTAAACTTAGAGCTAAGTTTAGACTTTAGAGTAGCATTCGCTGATACTTTTCATGACATTGACGCGAATTTCCGTATGAAAATCATCGTGTTTCAGCGTCGTTTGGCAAGCGGCCTGTTTCATCTCGTAGTCTCTGTAACTCGTAACAGGAGACGGCGTGTCGTATTTATAAATTTGATCCGCTCGCAGTCGATCCGTGGGTCCCTTCAAAAGCTTCAAAAGTCCCAACTCGCGGGGTTACGCCGAATAAATTATGCCGTATACGATTACAATATTAATTACGTTTTGCGATACACAATAAAATGCGTGTAATATCACGTTTTCGAGGCCTTTTCCAGCCATTAAAGTGTGTAACGCGATATCTGAAGCGCGCTCGGATCGCTGTAACCAGAGTCGGTGGATGTTTTGATAATAGATATAGGCGGTGGCTGTGTGTGCGTGTATACGGACTGGTGGAGCGCTGCATGGGTGCGTGCGGGGTAATTTTAGACGTTCCTTTGCTCAAAACGTAACCCGAGACCGTCCCAGGCCGCAAGCCGACGCTACAATTTATTGTTTTCATCTGATTATCGCATTCTACTCGTTCCTATATGGTAATATCGCGTAATAAAGTTTTTTAATTGTACTACATAAGTCGCTCCCACCGTTTCGTGCTTTTATTTCGGCACAGCGGAAATAGTTTGACATGTCAATAACCTCATTTACAGTTTCCACGCGATTATGACGTCAGGGGACAGCGCAATTTCTTTAGAAAGTTCGAGGTCGCTTTAAAATATGTAATAACGCGTCTAGCGCCCCAATTTATAATGGGTTTTTATTTTCGTGGATTTAGCTGGGCGGAGGGCTAATTCTGCACGAGATTAGTTATTTTATCTGAACTACTTTTTGTCAGATTCTACGTTTTTTATAGATCAAAAATATAATTCATGATCTTACAATACTGAATATAAGCTCACTGATTTTCTCAAATTTTATGATACTGATCACTTTTTGCTTTTTGGAAAGTTTTTTTAGAGGTAGAACGTCATACAACAAACAGGGTGCAATCGGCTTGCGCAATTAGACCAAAAAGTTTTAACAGCACGTCATCGTCGTCACAACTCTCAACCCAATGACATTTACGGTAGTAAATATAATAAACTCTATGGTCTCAACTCTCAACCTATAGACGTCCGCCGCTGAACGAAGGTCTCCTGCATGGATCTCTATTCTCTAGTTCCATGCCAGTTCCACAGAACACGGCCTTGTGCCGCTTGTTTCCAGCGGCTCCCAGCTACTCGCTTGGGATCGTCTGTCCACCAAGTGCGGGATCGTCCAACGCTGCGCTTTCCGGTACGAGGCCGCCAATCTAGCACCTTGGGAGTTGAACCCTAACGCCTATTGGTTCGACGAACTATGTTCCCCACCCATTGTCAGCTAAGCTTGGCGACTCTTCGACCTATCTCGCCTATTATGGTTCTCCTACGGATTTCCTAATTTTTAATTTTTTCATGTAGGGATACTCCGAGCATAGCTCTCTCCATCGCTCGCTAACTTTAGATTAACTTTGACATAACCACGCTACTCCGCTCAAAAACGAGACAAAACATATTTGCTTTGGGCCCATCCTAAAATGAAGTCTACAACATTAAAAAAGCTCCATCCTCAATTGGTAATTTGTATCATATTAAATGGCTTTTCCTTAAATTTCAAATCCAAATATTAAAAAAAATATCGAAGATGATGAATATCAAGCAATTTCACAAAATCGGAAGCCGGAACTCGGCACTACATCGTAATTCGTAATTCGTATACAAAGTCCAAATCAAATCCCATCCTTCCGAGGCATATTGTCGTAGGTATTTAACTCGTAATTACTTCTACTGTAGGTTTTGAAGAGAAAGTAAAAGGTCCAGGTTTAATGAAAAACCTGCAATTATGTTTCAAATGTACCTATTGCTTTGACGCATTATACCTTATTATTATTATAGAGCCTTTATTTGCTAAGATATTATATACACAGTTAAAAAAATGTATTGAAAAATTTAACACCCCAAGAAGGCGTAAGGCTTCCTTCAAGCTCTCCCATAGCTTTCGGTCTAACTCTAAAGCCTTCTTGGCCCACTGTTGACTCCTTGTCGCCACGATGGTGTGAGTCTTAGTAAAATTATCTTATATATCTTCTTCTTCTATATATATAAAAATGAAACCCGTTTTCCTTGGTCACGGCATCACGCGTGATTGGCTGGACCGATTTCATTAATTATTTTTTTGTTGTATTTGTATTAGGAGAAGGTTCTTACGGAAAAAAATATTAAGAAAATCTCTCAGAAATATTGAAAAATATACATTTAATTTTGCATAATAAGGCGGTACGAAGTTCGCCGGGTCAGCTAGTTATATATATAAAAATGAAACCCGTTTTCCTTGGTCACGGCATCACGCGTGAATGGCTGGACCGATTTCACTAATTCTTTTTTTGTTGTATTTGTTATTATTAGGAGAAGGTTCTTATGGAAAACAATATTAAGAAAATCTCTCAGAAATATTGAACAATATACATTTAATTTTGCATACTAAGGCGGTACGAAGTTCGCCGGGTCAGCTAGTATTATTAAAAATAACATTGTAGATACTTTGATTCAACATACACTTAATATTGTCTTTAATAGCTCAAATACCGAAATGAAATTCAATATCGCTAGTGTCTAATTAATTATACATAGACCGAAAGGGCAAACGAGCTACTCGTGTGACGCATTTTCTTTGTCGTATCAAATAACCAACCGTAGTCTGTAGTTAACAAGTTTAATGAAATAAAACAGCATATTTATCTCGAACATTACTTTAGAAAGT
This sequence comes from Erebia aethiops, assembly GCA_923060345.2. Lineage (NCBI taxonomy): Eukaryota > Metazoa > Arthropoda > Insecta > Lepidoptera > Nymphalidae > Erebia > Erebia aethiops. The sequence goes on from OV281087.1 coordinate 21,684,374, forward strand.
ACCTAAAGTTTACCTTACCTCATTTAGATTTAGAGCCATATCATAAACACAGACATAAATCATAATAAATCAATCAATTTTTGCGGGTTCTTCTCAGTAGTATCTCTCCGAGCCGGTAGTAGAGTCTTGACTTACCTACCTATCATAAGTGACACAAGTTGTCCTACGTGAAATAAATCATTTCATTTCAATCATGTATGTATGTAAGTATACATAATTTGTACTCTATTCTCAATTTCATAGAAGCGTCATTATTTTGTATTTATTAGTTTTTTTAGTTGTTTTTTTTAGTTGTTTTTTTTTCAGCAATCTTTTATTTAACTTAGATGTACCAATTACCAACCCATTACTTACAATTGAATCATTTTCTTCAGTTTCATTTCAGGTTGAAATTACTGGCACATTGCTAGATTGATATGTATTATGTACCTATTTGAATTTCGAACAGTCACAATCCAATATCCTTTTTATACAAAACCAAACAATACATTCGTAAAATAGATATTATTTTACAGTGTCAAAAATTACGTGTTCAAAATTTTGATATTGTATGCAAAACCCTAAAGTGAACCAATGCAGAATGACTACGAAGTTGTTTTCGATTTATATGCAAATTCATCGCGGTGCAATGATCCATTTCTTGTTGACGGCTATGTGGCATGTTATTTTCAAGAACATGCAAACGATATGATAACCGATAACACGTCATTATCAGATTACACCTATTTTGGAAATGACGATTTAGTACCTACTATTGGGCATTGGTAATGAACTGGTTGTTCATGAAGAAGATCACAAACTTGTTTAGTTGTAGGTAATAGATTTTATTTGGCGTTGTTCATCTCCAATAAAGTCGTTAGCAGATATTGTTGCTTATGCACCTTATGTTTTGTATTTTATTGTTTGTCAGAATGAATTAAGTAAAATATGTGGCGTAATATAACCACAGATGTTTAGAACCTCTCAGAATGAAACGTACCTACGTTGAGAACAATTTAGAAGATTTATGTGGTGTGGTCAGTGGTGTTGTGCCGGTGCGAATTGCTTGCTTACTTAGCGGTGAATATCGCAATTCGCAAGATACACGTGAAAACTACTGTACCACATAGATTTGTCTGCTTTGGCAGATCACAGCGAATTAAACTTCTATTGTCTTCATTATCATGGACTTCCGCATGCCTAGCTTAGCATGGGTTGCACAATGCATTCAAATGTCCGATAGAATATTCAAATTGAAGGGAAATTAGACCATCATGTAGTCCGTGATATGGAATGATTTCCACCAGAACGGGAAATTGCAAGCACTGAATTGCTGCAAATTAATACTCCGAGTCAGGAGATTATTATACGCTGTCATCGTATAAAGGGCAGGCCAGTCATAAACGTTAAGCTAATACGAGCAGATTAAATTATCAGATTGCGTTGCAACATTGGATCTAAATAGAATGTTTTCCGCATGCGAACGTCAGCGACATTGCAACTGATGCGCGGGCGCAGTATTGGGCCAAGGTCGTCAGACGGTCGATATGTGGTGTAGGGGATAACTACTCTGAAAGTAACATTGTAGACATTTTAAGAAATTTCGTAAATTTCGTTCCGAGTTTTGGCCAAGGTTGATCAAAATGTCGGTGAAGTTCGTTCATTCTCTGAATGCATACACTCTCAGTCTCAATATGCATGTGAAAAGTCAAAGGTTTAAGGCGTATAGGGAGACAAAAAAGAGATGAATGGAGTTTTGAGAAAGAGGATATGCGTAGGTATAAAAAAAGTGAATAGTGCGTTGACGACTGCTAGAAGTGACTGGAAATCATGGAGGTAAGAAACCATTGTTTCCTCTATCATTGGTGGAAAGTTGGTTGGAAAGAGACGACAGGTTGTGCAACTAAGGTTCCTAAAACTAAAGCTACTGTCGCCAGCTATTTGCATAAATGAGGACTATGCCTATTTCTTGCTATATCTGATTGAACTCTCGAAAGGTTGAAATGTTAATTAAAACTGTGCATAAGCTAACACGTTCAAACATGAAAAGTTGCGCGGGTGTGATGGGTGTGACACCGGATAGCGAGTTGAAACCGACACCGCTTATGCGATGCATTGTACATCATTGCGCCAAAGAGGAGCCGAGGAAATAGACACGGTACATGGAAATGCATTTGTGCCTAACTGCCTACTTACTACAACCTCAGCTCTAGCCCGCAAATTGTTTTAATCACAATTCACATTACTTGATTACAGTCTACATTACCAATCAATAGTAATTGCAATCCTCACACTCTAGTTTATAGTTTAGACCTGGCGCAGAATATATAATAGTACTATCCCTGACTCATGACGTACCTCGAAATTATTGAATTTGATTATTTATGGCATCAAACTCGGGAAAAGCGCATAATTTCGGCTAAGAGTTCCAAAATTAACTAAATTCTAATAATGCTGACTAAAAACATAATTTCTAAAAGGCTAAAATTGGCTTTTCGAAAATATGTAGTACTAAAGAGTACAATAGAACTTAATGCTAGCTAGTCTAACCTAATTACTATATAAATCATGCCCGCGTGGAATGGTGGCAAGAATGCTGGCTGCATTTCCGCGCTGGACAGCCAGGCTGATCCTTTGCGCAAAAAATGAGCCAGCCCTTTACTAAACTAAAAATAAGAATTCTTGTAAAATTACATTTTAAACCGACAATGGAATTAATTACATACTAATAGACTTGACGTTTCGAAAAACCTGTAGAGTAAGGAAAACTTGGAGTAAGTAAAGTCATTGTAAACGTTTTAAAAAGGTAAAACCGGTGACACTTACACTCGTCGTTGCTTTAACTAGACCTGTCAAAAATCTTTCTATTTTGCAATTTTCTTTTCGACTACCAATTAGCCCTTGACTGCGAACTCACCTGATGATGATGCAGTCGATGGTAGCGAGCTAACCTGTTTGAGGTATGAGCTATCAGCCATGGCAGTTATATTATATGAAACCTATACCCATATCGTGAATCATGTTATTTTGCAAAGTAATAGGTATCTGCTTTCATCCAACAACAGCAAAGATAAACACATAGGTTTTGTAATTTGTGTAACCTATCTGTTACGTCTAATAATCTTTGTCTAGGGGGTGAATAAACAGCACCTCGCAGGCACAGGAGGCGTGCGTGAGCGTATCATGTATCCCATGACCAGCTGTTTTCGCTGCTTTGGGACTTATCTGGTTAGTAATAAGGTTGAAAGTTGAACCGACTCGTTAGAGGGATGAGCTAGATAAATCTAGCACAGTTTTAGATTTCAAAACGTTAGTCCGAGGATCGCTTACAGTTATAGTCAGTACGGAGTAGGTACTTGATTGCTAATTATCCACCCAGGTTACATAATATGTAATACACAATACACATTATATAGTTAATAAATCGCTCTATCAAAATACTATGTATTTCAAGTTTTCAACTAAGAAGAGAACCGTCATAATTTAATGAAAAAATAATTATAATGTCAGGTTTCTCCAATAAGTATCATTCCGGTACCATATTTTGATGAATCAGGGCACAAATCATGCCTGATATCATGGTAAAAAGTTAAAAACTAACTTTACCTATCTTCTAATTTATATTACTATCGTTAAAGATAAATAAATAAATAAATAGAAGTTTATTGACCAAACAAACAAGTTAATTACACTACATTTAAATTATTATATACTACGTATAACACAAATTACAACTACGTTTGGCCAATGGGTCACCTCCTCAGCCCGTGCCACAGCATGAGAGATAGGTATATACCTACCAAACATACTGCAACGCTGATTTTCAGGAGGAGCCCAAGGGTCAACACGTCACGGACCATCTTACACGTAATAAAATTTAAATTAAAAAATAAGTAAATAAAAAATTATTCAACTCAAAATAAGAATAAATAATAACAAAATAATAAGAAGGACTGGAATCCAGAGCCGTTAAACCAGTTAAATAAAAAATAAAAAAGTATTGTATTATAGATTTGTGATTTGAACCAGAGACAAGTTAACCAGATTTGAACACACATGACACAAGTCACGTGCAGAACGTAGTGATTATTAAAACGTAGTGGTTATATTCTCTTTGTTGATTATATACTTTGATCACGATCGAATCCGGTTAGTTGCTACTTGCTTGGTTCAAAATTTCTTAATAATAAGTACCTAATTGGACAACTATTTAAATAAGTGTATTTAAATAGTTTGCCTGGTGGGAGGCTTCGGCCGTGGCTAGTTACCACCCTACCGGCAAAGACGTGCCGCCAAGCGATTTAGCGTTCCGGTACGATGCCGTGTAGAAACCGAAGGGGTATGGATTTAATATAACTGCCATGCCCCTAACAGGCTAGCCCGCTACCATCTTAGACTGCATCATCACTTACCATCAGCTGAGATCGCAGTCAAGGGCTAGCTTGTAGTGGATAAAAAAAATTTTTTTTTAGTGATTATTAAATGGAGGACCTGCCAAAAGACGTTATACCCATGTCCCCTGTTAGTTTGCATGTTGAATAACTATTTTAAACTATCGATTAAAGTAAAAAAGAGCATCGAACGTTGATGACCTCGCTGTTCAATATTTCATACAAAATCCCAAAGTAAGCGCGCGTTTTGACGTTTGTAAAAAGTTGCTGATTTAAGCACAATTGGGTCACTAGTTGTCAAATACCCAATTTTGCTTATTATCATTTACTTTAATCGATTTTCTTTTAAAAACTTAATTCGTGGTACAAGTTTGGTAGGTAGGTAAGTACTTACGATGACTTTTTCAATCTAAATGCGCATCGTATACTATCTGAAATCTCCTTCCCACTTTAATAAATCACCTAACATAAAATAAACATAGGTTATAAATTGTTTAATTTATAATTTTATTATATTTACCGAATATCGCGTTCCGATAAAAAAAATTGGTATAATGTTACCGTAACACGACACCGGCTGGCCGCGAGCATACCGAACCGAGTTTTATTTTACTGTTACTGATGTACACAGTACAACCAAATGAATTGAAATGATCGAAACAAGTGTTATAAAATACTTTTGGGTTATGATTGGGATTACCTATCATGTTATACAGTTACTTATTATTATTATCGACTAGCTGAAACCCGCGACTTCGTCCGCTTGGATTGGACTTTGGTTCCCGCGGAAACTCTTTAATTTCACGGGATAAAATAGCCTATTCGTTATTCCAGACTATAATCTAACTTTGTGCCTTTGATCCAGATCCGTTCAGCCGTAACAAACATCCATCCATCCATACTTTTGCATTTATAATATTAGTATAGACTATAGAAGTACAGATTTTTAGGTTATGATTAGGATTACCTGTCATATACAGATATACTTATTATTAGGATAGATTAGCCGTTTGCGGTATATATCCAAGGTACGCACGTTGAGCTATTTTTGACACATTGCCCGCCTAGCTCTGGAAACCTAGAAATATTGTTGAGCACGGGCATGGCTAAAGCTTTGAACCAGATAAACTCTACCCGTTTATCTGGCTGAAAGCTTCAGCGGTGGCTATGGCTAGGTAGGTCTAGGTACAACCCTTCCAGAGCAGAGCAGTGGCGTCACCGCCAACCAATCGATTCCGGTAAAAAATTATACCGCGTGGGTATTGGTTCTGCAATGGCCAAAAGCATTCTTAAATATGTTTTTGACTATGAAATTATTGTTACCGTTATATCGAGAAAGCAAAATTCACCAAAATGTAACTTTTACCTACCTTATGTATTTATCACCAATTTAGTATAAACAATGACAAAATTACGTAAAAAGTGTCAAAATTTATGGTTACCCTACTGTTCCAGTCATATTATTATGACGAAATCGGATGTTACATCCTTTTTATGATAGAAGGTCTAATAGGTTGCACTGATTTATATTTTAATTTATTAATTCTTATCAAAACGAAGGGCACTTACCTAGTTGCCCCATCTGGTGACAGTAGCTCAAAAGGTGCAAAATCATCATTTATTTATTTATTTATTTAACCAAAAACATACAATCTACGAGTACCTACATGATGCATCATGTAGATTGTATGTTTTTGGTTATCAAAAAGTAATACAATAAAGTTTTATAGGTACTATATATATAGGTATATATATATATAGGTTTTATATATATCAATTCAAAGTTTTTCATGAATATAACACTTAACTAGTGTTTCGCCCTGTGCGCGAGCTGCTAAAGCAGCTCACGGGTTGTGGTTTGACTTACAAGTAGTACAGACTTTACTATACGATTTTGAACGAATTCGGTCAATTAACAAAGAATTTCAAAATGGCGCTGATTTTCTAAAACTTTGGTATCAGTTTTCTGTTTTGTGATCCCAGGGACCCCTAAATATCGATTTTGAACGAAATCGATCGATTAACAAAGAATTTCAAAATGGCGCTGATTTTTAAAACATGGGTATCAGTTTTCTATTTTGTGATCCCAGGGAGAACTAAATATCGATTTCGAACGAAATCGGTCAATTAACAAATAATTTCAAAATGGCGCTGATTTTTTAAAACTTTGGTAACAGTTACCTGTATTGAAATTCCAGGGAGCCCTAAATATCGATTTTGAACGAAATCGGTCCATTAACAAAGAATTTCAAAATGGCGCTGGTTTTTTGAAAATTTTGGTAACAGTTTCCTGTTTTGTAACTTCAGGGAGTCCTAAATATCGATTTTGAACGAAATCGGTCAATTAACAAAGAATTTCAAAATGGCGCTGATTTTTAAAATGTTGGTACCAGTTTCCTGTTTTGTAATCCCAGGGAGCCCTAAATATCGATTTTGAACGAAATCGGTTAATTAACGAAGAATTTCAAAATGGCGCTGGTTTTTTAAAATTTTTGTAACATTTCCTGTATTGTGATCCCACGGAGTCCTAAATATCGATTTTGAACGAAATCGGTCAATTAACAAAGAATTTCAAATGGCGCTGATTTTTTAAAATGTTGGTACCAGTTTCCTGTTTTGTAATCTCAGGTAGTCCTAAATATCGATTTTGAACGAAATTGGTCAATTTACAAATTGGTGAATTTCAAAATGGCGCTGTTTTTTTAATTTTGATAACATTTTCCTGTTTTGTAACCCCAGGCCCAGGGAGCCCTAAATATCGATTTTGAACGAAATCAGCAAATAAACAAATTATTTCAAAATAGCGGTGGTTTTTTTTAAATTTTGGAATAATTTTCCTGTTTTGTAATCCCAGGGAGCCCCGTCGTGGGTTAAACTGAAAAGTATCAAAATCTTGCATAGTAGTTCTACACTTGTAGTCTCTTCAATTTTCGCCTTTTATATTCTATGCAAGAATAAATTCCGCCATCTTGAATTTTTTTCCTGTTCATCAAGTAGATCTTCAGGTCCATATGATATTTTGCCAAGAAACCTCTCTTCCGTCATTTATACTTTCTGAGTTAGACAACAATTAAATTTCTATGGCAGCCATCTTAAATCTGCCATTTTGAATTTTTTTCAGCTCATTGTCTATTGGATGAAGTGTCGAATGACATTTGGTCGAGCACCCCCCTATCTATTTGTTATGCTTCGATCGGTTGATTTCAGCAAATCAGCCGCCATTTTGTTTTTCCGAAATATTATAATTTTTTCCTACTCTTATCCCGCACGCGAACACATCTCCTATACATGAACTACCCCGTTTCAGATCTGTGACGCCGCGGTTTGAGGTAGAAAAATCAAAAATTTTAAAGCACTATATCTCGGCCGCCATTTTGTTTTTCCAATTTTTTCTACTTTTTATATTGATTGTTTACTAATTTCTTCAATAATTGCGAGTTATAATGAAATCAGTTGGAAAACAAAAGAGTTGCAAAAATCACGTCAGCCGCCATCTTGTTTTTCAATTTTTTTTCCACTTTTTCTATTGATCGTTTACAAATATCTTCAATCATTGCGAGTTGTAACGAAATCGGTCGGAAAACAAAAGAGTTGCAAGAATCACCTCGGCCGCCATCTTGTTTTTCTAATTTGTTCTACTTTTTGTATTGATCGTTTACTAATTTCTTCAATCATTGCGAGTTGTAACGAAATCGGTTGAAAAATAAAAAAGTTACAAAAAACACGCCGGCCGCTATCTTGTTTTTCCGAAATGTAATAATTTTTCTCTACTCCCATCCCGCACCCGAACATATGACCTATACATGAACTAACCCGTTTCGGATCTGTAGCGCCACGGTTCGGGGTCGAAAATTCAAAAATTTGAAATTACTACAGCTCAGCCGCCATCTTGTTTTTCTAAATTGTTCTACTTTTTGTATTGATCGTTTACTAATTTCTTCAATCATTGCAAGTTGTAACGAAATCGGTTGGAAAACAAAAAAGTTACAAAAAGCACGTCGGCCGCCATCTTGTTTTTCTGAAATGTCATAATTTTTCTTTACTCCCATCGCGCACCCGAACACATCTCCCATACATCATTGTATCGTTTTCTGCCTCTTCTTAGTAGGTTCATGCATTTGGTCGAACTCCCCCCTCTTTCTACAATATCCTGGCCGCGGTCTTCACCCGTCTCCGAAATCCTCAATCATCAACTCGCTTCACATTTTTCTCCCAAATATTCGTTAGAAGTACCCAGTCCCCATAAAGTTCCTAATCGCCATATAATTTGGTATGAAAAAAAATATTCCGCCATCTTGAATTTTTTTTCATTTTGCTAAATAGACCTCCTCGTCCTGATCATCTCTTGCCAAGAAACCACTCTTCCATCTTTTATACTTTCTGAGATAGACACCAAACAAATTTGTATGGCAGCCATCTTAATTCCGCCATTTTGAATTTTTTTTTTTGCTCTTTGTCTATTGGATGAGGTTCCGAGTGACATTAGTTCGAGGACCCCCCACCTATCTTCAATACCTTGGCCGTGCTCTTTACCCGTCTCCGAAATCCTCAATCATCAGCTGTCTCCATATTTTTTTTCGAGTTATATTTTCTGACTTATATACGAAGCCATCAGTGAAAAAAAAATTTTTCATACAAAATTTTACAGGAGGACATTTTTGGGGAAAATCTCGAAAACTACCCCAAATGTGGCAACACTGTTTTGATATCTCGATACTGCCGGTCGAGTTACACAGTCGACCCCTACATGTCAACTTTCCCAAATGTTGCCAACTGCCTCAAAATCGTGATCGAAATTTTCAAAAACACAAAAAGAATACAAAATGGCCGCCACCTCGTTTCACACAAGCATTTTACATAGTTTCATAATTTTCCCGTAAACTACAGGATATACCGCTCCTGATGACGTTTCAATTTTTCATCTCGCTCGCACCCAGCCGAAATGATAGCTCCTGAAAAGAGACCATGTCGAAAATCACTTTTACTTTGATAAATTCCAGTGTTGCCAGACCTCGGCGACGGAAATACCCAAACATCATTCGTATAAGTGGGATACGTAGTTGCTCATACTCGAACTTTGCAAAAAATACGTATTTCGATTTTTTAATATTTGGGGTAAATCTTGAAAATTTCCCGAGAAATGGGGTAATTTTTTTTCCCCAATCTATACTTCGAGTCTGTACACACAATCGCCCCGTACAAGTCGAAACGCTCCGACGTTGCCAACTGTGAGAAAATTGAATTTTAAAATTGCATTTTTTCGTACCTCAGACCAAACTTCCACCGGGACAGCCGCCATCTTGAATTTTTAAAAACCACTCCCGTTCTGTCAAAATACAGGATAGTTGTAGGCGAAAACAGAAAAAAATATTATGCTCGACCACGCCGTTTCGGATCTGTGGCGCCGCGGTTCGGGGTCGAAAAATCAAAAATTTCAAAACACTACAGCTCGGCCGCCATCTTGTTTTTCCAATTTTTTCCACTCTTTCTGTTAATCGTTTCCTAGTTTCCTCAATCGTTGCGAGTTGTAACGAAATCGGTTGGAAAACAAAAGAGTTGCAAGAGTCACGTCGGCCGCCATCTTGTTTTTCCGAAATGTCATAATTTTTCCCTACTCGACTCCCGCACCCGAACACATCTCCCGTACATCATTGTATCGTTTTCTGTCTCTTTCTAGGAGAACAATTATGTCAATGAGTCAGTGAGTGAGTCAGTGGTAATTGAGCTATATATAGTATAATAACTAGTGTTTCGCCCTGTGCGCGAGCTGCTAAAGCAGCTCACGGGTTGTGGTTTGACTTACAAGTAGTACAGACTTTACTATACGATTTTGAACGAATTCGGTCAATTAACAAAGAATTTCAAAATGGCGCTGATTTTCTAAAACTTTGGTATCAGTTTTCTGTTTTGTGATCCCAGGGACCCCTAAATATCGATTTTGAACGAAATCGATCGATTAACAAAGAATTTCAAAATGGCGCTGATTTTTAAAACATGGGTATCAGTTTTCTATTTTGTGATCCCAGGGAGAACTAAATATCGATTTCGAACGAAATCGGTCAATTAACAAATAATTTCAAAATGGCGCTGATTTTTTAAAACTTTGGTAACAGTTACCTGTATTGAAATTCCAGGGAGCCCTAAATATCGATTTTGAACGAAATCGGTCCATTAACAAAGAATTTCAAAATGGCGCTGGTTTTTTGAAAATTTTGGTAACAGTTTCCTGTTTTGTAACTTCAGGGAGTCCTAAATATCGATTTTGAACGAAATCGGTCAATTAACAAAGAATTTCAAAATGGCGCTGATTTTTAAAATGTTGGTACCAGTTTCCTGTTTTGTAATCCCAGGGAGCCCTAAATATCGATTTTGAACGAAATCGGTTAATTAACGAAGAATTTCAAAATGGCGCTGGTTTTTTAAAATTTTTGTAACATTTCCTGTATTGTGATCCCACGGAGTCCTAAATATCGATTTTGAACGAAATCGGTCAATTAACAAAGAATTTCAAATGGCGCTGATTTTTTAAAATGTTGGTACCAGTTTCCTGTTTTGTAATCTCAGGTAGTCCTAAATATCGATTTTGAACGAAATTGGTCAATTTACAAATTGGTGAATTTCAAAATGGCGCTGTTTTTTTAATTTTGATAACATTTTCCTGTTTTGTAACCCCAGGCCCAGGGAGCCCTAAATATCGATTTTGAACGAAATCAGCAAATAAACAAATTATTTCAAAATAGCGGTGGTTTTTTTTAAATTTTGGAATAATTTTCCTGTTTTGTAATCCCAGGGAGCCCCGTCGTGGGTTAAACTGAAAAGTATCAAAATCTTGCATAGTAGTTCTACACTTGTAGTCTCTTCAATTTTCGCCTTTTATATTCTATGCAAGAATAAATTCCGCCATCTTGAATTTTTTTCCTGTTCATCAAGTAGATCTTCAGGTCCATATGATATTTTGCCAAGAAACCTCTCTTCCGTCATTTATACTTTCTGAGTTAGACAACAATTAAATTTCTATGGCAGCCATCTTAAATCTGCCATTTTGAATTTTTTTCAGCTCATTGTCTATTGGATGAAGTGTCGAATGACATTTGGTCGAGCACCCCCCTATCTATTTGTTATGCTTCGATCGGTTGATTTCAGCAAATCAGCCGCCATTTTGTTTTTCCGAAATATTATAATTTTTTCCTACTCTTATCCCGCACGCGAACACATCTCCTATACATGAACTACCCCGTTTCAGATCTGTGACGCCGCGGTTTGAGGTAGAAAAATCAAAAATTTTAAAGCACTATATCTCGGCCGCCATTTTGTTTTTCCAATTTTTTCTACTTTTTATATTGATTGTTTACTAATTTCTTCAATAATTGCGAGTTATAATGAAATCAGTTGGAAAACAAAAGAGTTGCAAAAATCACGTCAGCCGCCATCTTGTTTTTCAATTTTTTTTCCACTTTTTCTATTGATCGTTTACAAATATCTTCAATCATTGCGAGTTGTAACGAAATCGGTCGGAAAACAAAAGAGTTGCAAGAATCACCTCGGCCGCCATCTTGTTTTTCTAATTTGTTCTACTTTTTGTATTGATCGTTTACTAATTTCTTCAATCATTGCGAGTTGTAACGAAATCGGTTGAAAAATAAAAAAGTTACAAAAAACACGCCGGCCGCTATCTTGTTTTTCCGAAATGTAATAATTTTTCTCTACTCCCATCCCGCACCCGAACATATGACCTATACATGAACTAACCCGTTTCGGATCTGTAGCGCCACGGTTCGGGGTCGAAAATTCAAAAATTTGAAATTACTACAGCTCAGCCGCCATCTTGTTTTTCTAAATTGTTCTACTTTTTGTATTGATCGTTTACTAATTTCTTCAATCATTGCAAGTTGTAACGAAATCGGTTGGAAAACAAAAAAGTTACAAAAAGCACGTCGGCCGCCATCTTGTTTTTCTGAAATGTCATAATTTTTCTTTACTCCCATCGCGCACCCGAACACATCTCCCATACATCATTGTATCGTTTTCTGCCTCTTCTTAGTAGGTTCATGCATTTGGTCGAACTCCCCCCTCTTTCTACAATATCCTGGCCGCGGTCTTCACCCGTCTCCGAAATCCTCAATCATCAACTCGCTTCACATTTTTCTCCCAAATATTCGTTAGAAGTACCCAGTCCCCATAAAGTTCCTAATCGCCATATAATTTGGTATGAAAAAAAATATTCCGCCATCTTGAATTTTTTTTCATTTTGCTAAATAGACCTCCTCGTCCTGATCATCTCTTGCCAAGAAACCACTCTTCCATCTTTTATACTTTCTGAGATAGACACCAAACAAATTTGTATGGCAGCCATCTTAATTCCGCCATTTTGAATTTTTTTTTTTGCTCTTTGTCTATTGGATGAGGTTCCGAGTGACATTAGTTCGAGGACCCCCCACCTATCTTCAATACCTTGGCCGTGCTCTTTACCCGTCTCCGAAATCCTCAATCATCAGCTGTCTCCATATTTTTTTTCGAGTTATATTTTCTGACTTATATACGAAGCCATCAGTGAAAAAAAAATTTTTCATACAAAATTTTACAGGAGGACATTTTTGGGGAAAATCTCGAAAACTACCCCAAATGTGGCAACACTGTTTTGATATCTCGATACTGCCGGTCGAGTTACACAGTCGACCCCTACATGTCAACTTTCCCAAATGTTGCCAACTGCCTCAAAATCGTGATCGAAATTTTCAAAAACACAAAAAGAATACAAAATGGCCGCCACCTCGTTTCACACAAGCATTTTACATAGTTTCATAATTTTCCCGTAAACTACAGGATATACCGCTCCTGATGACGTTTCAATTTTTCATCTCGCTCGCACCCAGCCGAAATGATAGCTCCTGAAAAGAGACCATGTCGAAAATCACTTTTACTTTGATAAATTCCAGTGTTGCCAGACCTCGGCGACGGAAATACCCAAACATCATTCGTATAAGTGGGATACGTAGTTGCTCATACTCGAACTTTGCAAAAAATACGTATTTCGATTTTTTAATATTTGGGGTAAATCTTGAAAATTTCCCGAGAAATGGGGTAATTTTTTTTCCCCAATCTATACTTCGAGTCTGTACACACAATCGCCCCGTACAAGTCGAAACGCTCCGACGTTGCCAACTGTGAGAAAATTGAATTTTAAAATTGCATTTTTTCGTACCTCAGACCAAACGGCCACCGGGACAGCCGCCATCTTGAATTTTTAAAAACCACTCCCGTTCTGTCAAAATACAGGATAGTTGTAGGCGAAAACAGAAAAAAATATTATGCTCGACCACGCCGTTTCGGATCTGTGGCGCCGCGGTTCGGGGTCGAAAAATCAAAAATTTCAAAACACTACAGCTCGGCCGCCATCTTGTTTTTCCAATTTTTTCCACTCTTTCTGTTAATCGTTTCCTAGTTTCCTCAATCGTTGCGAGTTGTAACGAAATCGGTTGGAAAACAAAAGAGTTGCAAGAGTCACGTCGGCCGCCATCTTGTTTTTCCGAAATGTCATAATTTTTCCCTACTCGACTCCCGCACCCGAACACATCTCCCGTACATCATTGTATCGTTTTCTGTCTCTTTCTAGGAGAACAATTATGTCAATGAGTCAGTGAGTGAGTGAGTGGTAATTGAGCTATATATAGTATAAAACTAGTGTTTCGCCCTGTGCGCGAGCTGCTAAAGCAGCTCACGGGTTGTGGTTTGACTTACAAGTAGTACAGACTTTACTATACGATTTTGAACGAATTCGGTCAATTAACAAAGAATTTCAAAATGGCGCTGATTTTCTAAAACTTTGGTATCAGTTTTCTGTTTTGTGATCCCAGGGACCCCTAAATATCGATTTTGAACGAAATCGATCGATTAACAAAGAATTTCAAAATGGCGCTGATTTTTAAAAAATGGGAATCAGTTTTCTATTTTGTGATCCCAGGGAGAACTAAATATCGATTTCGAACGAAATCGGTCAATTAACAAAGAATTTCAAAATGGCGCTGATTTTATAAAATTTCGGTAACAGTTTCCTGTTTTGTAATCCCAGGGTAAAACGGAAACGTATCAAAATTTTGCATAGTTCTTTCTACACTTGTAGTCTCTTCAATATTCGCCATAATTATATTTTCTATGGAAAATAAATTCCGCCATCTTGAATTTTTTTACTGTTCATCAAGTTGAACTTCAGGTCCTTATCATCTTTTGCCAAGATATTATTCTTCCATCTTTTATACTTTCTGAGATAGACACCAAATAAATTTGTATGGCAGCCATCCTAAATCCGCCATTTTGAATTTTTTTTCAGCTCACGGTCTATTGGCTGAGGTTTTGAATGACATTTGATCGAGCACCTATCTTGAATGCTTCGATCGGTTAATTTCGGCTAATCGGCCGCTATCTTGTTTTTCCGAAATGTCATAATTTTTCCCCACTCCCATCACGCACTCGAACATATCTCCTATACATGAACTATCCTGTTTCGGATCTGTGGCGCCGCGGATCGGAGTTGAAAAATCAAAAATTTGAAATTACTGCAGCTCGGCCGCCATCTTGTTTTTCAGTTTTTTCCACTTTTTCTATTGATCGTTTACTAATTTCTTCAATAATTGCGAGTTGTAACGAAATCGGTTGGAAAACAAAAGAGTTGCAAGAGTCACGTCAGCCGCCATCTTGGTTTTCCAATTTTTTCCACTTTTCCTATTGATCGTTTACTAATTTCTTCAATCATTGCGAGTTGTAACAAAATCTCTTCTAGAGATAAGTTGTCCTTGTACATGTCCTTTAAATTTTTATGTTTAGTTTTTAAGTTTGGTACTAAATATATAAATAAATAAATAAATAAAATCGGTTGGAAAAAAAAGTTACAAAAAGCACGTCGGCTGCCATCTTGTTTTTCCGAAATGTCATAATTTTTCCCTGCTCCTGTCCCGCAGCCGAACATATCTCCAATACATGAACTACCCCGTTTCGGATCTGTGGCGCCGCGGGTCGGGGTTGAAAAATCAAAAATTTGTAAATACTGCAGCTCAGCCGCCATCTTGTTTTTCCAATTTTTTCAATTTTTCTATTGATCGTTTACTAATTTCTTCAATAATTACAAGATGTAACGAAATCGGTTGGAAAACAAAAGAGTTGCAAGAATCACTTTGACCGCCATCTTGTTTTTCTATTTTTTCCACTTTTTGTATATATCGTTTACTAATTTCGTCAATAATTGCGAGTTGTAACGAAATCGGTTGGAAAACAAAAGAGTTGCAAGAATCACGTCGGCCGCCATCTTGTTTTTCCGAAATTTCATAATTTTTCCCTACTCGAATCCCGCAACTTAACACATCTCCCATACATCATTGGATCGTTTTCTGTCTCTTTCTAAGAGAACAATTATGCGGGCATGTTGGTAGTTTTATGTTTTTTTTTCATGCATTTGGTCGAACACACCTCTTTCTTCAAAATCCTCAATCATCAACTCGCTTCACATTTTTGCCCCCAAAGATTCGTTAGAATGAGGGAACCATAAGTACCCAGTCCTTATAAAGTTCCTAATTGCCATATAATTTGGTATGAAAAAAATATTCCGCCATCTTGAATTTTTTTTCATTTTGCTAAATAGACCTCCTCGTTCTGAACATCTCTTGCCAAGAAACCACACTTCCATCTCTTATACTCTCCGAGATAGACACTAACGAAGTTTGTATGGCAGCCATCTTAAATCCGCCATTTTGAATTTTTTTTTTGCTCTTTGTCAATTGGATGAGGTTCCGAGTGACATTAGTTCGAGGACCCCCCACCTATCTTCAATACCTTGGCCGTGCCCTTTACCCGTCTCCGAAATCCTCAATCATCAGCTGTCTCCATATTTTTGTTAAACTTATATTTCCTGACTTCTACACGAAGCCATCAGTGAAAAAAAAAATTTTCATACAAAATTTTACAGGAGGATATTTTTGGGGTAATTCTCGAAAACTACCCCAAATGTGGCAACACTGTTTACATATCTCGATACTGCCGGTCGAGCTACACAATCGATCCATACATGTCAACTTTCCTAAATGTTGCCAACTGCCTCAAAATCGTGATCGAAATTTTCAAAAATACAAAAAGAATACAAAATGGCCGCCGCCTCGTTTCACAGAAGCATTTTTCATAGTTTCATAATTTTCCCGTAAACTACAGGATATACCGCTTCTGATGACGTTTCAATTTTTCATCTCGCTCGCACCCAGCCGAAATGATAGCTCCTGAAAAGAGACCATGTCGAAAATCACTTTTACTTTGATAAATTCCAGTGTTGCCAGACCTCGGCAATGAAAATACCCAAATGTCATTCGTACAAGTGGGACACGTGGTCGCTCGTACTCGAATTTTGCAAAAAATACGTATTTCGATTTTTTAAATTTTGGGGTAAATCTTGAAAATTTCCCGAGAAATGGGGTAATTTTTTTTCCCCAATCCATAGTTCGAGACGGTACACACAATCGCCCCCTAGAAGTCGAAACGCTCTGACGTTGTTAACGGTGAGAAAATTGAATTTTAAAATTGCATTTTTTCGTGCCTCAGACCGAACGGCCGCCGCGACAGCCGCCATCTTGAATTTTTAAAAATCACTCCCTTTCTGTCAAAATACAGGATATTTGTAGGCGAAAAGAGAAAAAAATATTACGCTCGACCACGCCGTTTCGGATCTGTGGCGCCGCGGTTCGGGGTCGAAAAATCAAAAATTTCAAAACACTACAGCTCGGCCGCCATCTTGTTTTTTAAATTTTTTCCACTTTTTCTATAAATCGTTTCCTAGTTTCTTCAATCGTTGCGAGTTGTAACGAAATCGGTTGAAAAACAAAAGAGTTGCAAGAATCACGTCGGCCGCCATCTTGTTTTTCCGAAATATCATAATTTTTCCCTACTCGACTCGCGCACCCGAACACATCTCCCGTACATCATTATATCGTTTTCTGTCTCTTTCTAGGAGAACAATTATGTCAATGAGTCAGTCAGTGAGTCAGTGAATCAGTGGTAATTGAGCTATATATAGTATAATTAGTCTCTACATCATTTAAAACAGAGCTTTTGGTAAACTGCTGCGCTAGGAAACCTGTATGACAGCAGTAAAAAAATGGTTGGCTGATTTCTTGCGCAAAGTACGAGTAGTATCATTCTGGGTGTCGTCGCGGAAACGCAGCCAGTATTCGTGGCACTGTTCCACGCGTGACGCGGGCATGTTTTTTTACAGTGAATAAAGATATATATCTTTAATTTACTTATCAACATTTTCAGTAAACCTCAATCTTCATAGAATTAAAATCAAACATTAATTAGTGCGTATTCGGATCTTGGGAATCGAATCTATCTATCTAGCATGTGATATTTAATTTCTTAATTTAAGCTCCGAAAAGTTAGAGGTGCCCGGGGAACGAACCCTCGACCACCCGAATCGAGCGCTTACACCCCACCACTGGGCTATCACTGGGTTCACCGCTAAACCCGTCGTACCATGTGCGATGGGTGATATGTGTGGCTACTGGCTAGTGTGTGGTATGGATTAGGTACCTATAATAGGTAGATACGATAGGCAGGTATTTTTGACGACCTCTCTTGCGCAGTGTTGAGCGCTGTTGCCTTAACGTGGAAGGTCCCGGGTTTGATTCCCGGCAGGGTCAATTTGGGAATTTATAACTTTTGAATTTTCTCTGGTCTGGTCTGGTGGGAGACTTCGGCCGTGGGTAGTTACCACCCTACCGGAAAAAGCGTACCGGTAAACGATTAAGCGTTCCGGTACGATGCCGTGTAGAAATCGACTAGGGGTATGGGTTTAATATAACTGCCATAACTCTAACAGGTTAGCCCGTTATCATCTTAGACTGCATCATCACTTACCATCAGGTGAGATCGCAGTCAAGGGCTAACTTGTGGAATAATAATAAAAAAGTAAGTACATTATTGCTAAACTGCATTTTATTTAAGTACTTAGTATTTCCAGTTAAAAGTTTCAAATGTCTCAAAGGCTGGTCGCAAACAAAGCAACCCTTCCTTCGTAAGCCGACACCGCGGCCGATGACATTCGGTCTGCTTTTAGCGCGGTGTCAATTGACGGCGGCTTCATGTTACATGACCTGCTTTTTGGG
This sequence comes from Erebia aethiops, assembly GCA_923060345.2. Classification (NCBI taxonomy): domain Eukaryota; kingdom Metazoa; phylum Arthropoda; class Insecta; order Lepidoptera; family Nymphalidae; genus Erebia; species Erebia aethiops. Next base: position 21,702,885 of record OV281087.1, read on the forward strand.
TATTATTGGTATTGTGGAAGACCAGCACGCATAATCTGTTTTTGTTCTGGGTTTGGTAAGAAAATCGAAATTGGTGTAAGCGGGCAAAAGCTTGTTCGTTATGATAGTACATGCATATTAGCTCTTTTTCTCTCTCTGCGTCATATTTCTCATTACTGAGGGTCATGACTCGTGAGCCCTTTCCATGAATAGGAAAGTAGTAGTACTACTAGTACTAGCGGTGGGTGTTTTCTTGGGATAATAATGCGGTGGGTTCCCAGTTCCCACGTCTTTCCGCATACGGCTCGACTAAGAGTATTTAAACTCTTAGGTTTTTGTAACAATTATTAACAGATATTAGTGATAATAACCGGGACCGACGGCTTAACGTGGTCTCCGAGGCACGGAGGAAACGAAAAGGCCAAATTTGAACCTCCAAATTCGGTCGCCCATCCAGTTACCGACTTAGGTCAACGTTGCTTTAACAATCAACGTTGACCAGTAGGGCTAGCATTCGCACAACGAGTAAAATGTCTAATCATTATCTCTTTTTTTCTACCGAAGCTAACATGTTAGGGTAAACGAGAACGGAGAAATTAGCCGGCATCGACAATATCTCTCTCTCGTCGCGAGATATCTCGTTGCGCGCATGCTAAGCCTGCCGATATGCGTTGTCACTTGTCACAGCTAGGCAGCTCGTCTCTCAAAATATTACCTAAGTACTAATAGTAAATTATTACGTTACAGTACCCGGCAGTAAATATTGCACATCGAGCTTTAGAAAGAAATAGTCGGTTGCGTCGGCTTCGTAGAGCGTCGTCTCTGTCACTCAGACTCAGTGTCAAAACGTCACATACGAGTGACAGAGACGACGCTCTACGAAGCCGACGCAACCGACTATTTCTTTCTAAAGCTCGATGTGCAATATTTACTGCCGGGTACTGTACAAGAGTATTGTTGTGAGCGTCGCGTCAGCTATGTCGGCGACCGGCGCGGTCTCGTCTTTCACTAAAATGAGCGATGCCCGTCTGGTGTCGGTTCTCTCAGCTACTGGGATAATTAAAACGCGATCGAAACCCACGGCTCGGATTATCATGCTTACTTAATTAAAAATCTTCTCCATTACATGACGAGTACAAAAACGGCGTGTAAAATAAAACTGCTGTCTTATCTCTACAATTTGAGCGGTCAGCGGCCAATGGTTCAAGCTTGGAGTTCATGTAACGACTGTTGAGTTTCTTGCCGGGTCAGTTAGAACATGTTTACGAACCGGTGGTAGATTCTTCCGACTTATCTAAGTAGCACTTTTTTTTCAACATTTTGTACTTCTGTCGTCCCAAAATAAATGTTAGAGATTTCTTTTTTAACTTTAAGTAAGTAATTGCCTCTGTATGATAAAAGCTTGTTTTGAATACAATACAATAGAATAGAACCTAAAGCTAGCTAGCCTAACCTAATTAGGTACTATATAAATCATGACCACACGGAATGGTGGCAAGAATGCTGGCTGCATTTCCGCGCTAGACAGCCAGGCTGATCCTTTACGCAGAAAATGAGCCAGCCCTTCTGTCACCAGATGAGGAAATTAACCGCGGTGAAATATCTCGCAAAATATTTTTGGCACTAAGATTCCACGGCCCCAGGGTTTCCCATGGCAAAAGGAATAAATTTGTAACTCTGTATGAGAGAGGCATAGCAGGTACTTCCGTCGCTTGCCGGTTTCAGCCTTTTCTACTGCGGTTTCCGGTCTTGATGCTGTCTCCCTGATATGACACGGGGCCAATGTGTCTACGCATGTTGCGTGATGCGTCCCACATTAGCGCCTGTGCCCGTTCCCAGGAAACCAGCGGAAATCCATCAGGAGGTCTCTGTATTGCAGTAACTATACTCAATTGTACAGCTCTTTAAAATCAGTAAATAAAAACGCAGAGGTACACAGACAGACGGACTGTTGGACTGGACAAAACAGGTTTCTTGTTTAGCTATGGATAACGGAACACAAAAACAGTCATAAATATATTATAAATATACAAAATCCAAACATTCTGGTGCTACCGGTCCTAACAAATGACCATGTCATGATGATATCGGAGAGCTTGCAACCCGATACCCCGATATCCATCCAAAATGTCATCGCCCGGTACAAGTACCTATCTGCTTACAATTTATAAATTATAGGTATTTGGTATGGCTCTTTTATTTTCTACTAAATATGTTAATAACGATCAGTAATTTACATAAGTATTCTTATATTATATCTGACCCCGATTGTGTGAGAAAATCGCAAAAATAAATTATTTCTAAGTGATTATTAATAGAGTTAAAGAAATGATGAAATAGAGGGTCTTCCAAACACCCAAAATTCACAACCTCGGTTAGTTTTAAGTTTGATAACCATTTTAAAATATAGATTAAAGAAAAAAATGCGTTGAAATTTGATGACGTCACAATTGTGAATTTCACAATCTTCTTCAATCAATGTAACTTCCATACCACAGACATAATAAAGAAATTATAAATCTGTGTTCCATACTAAAATCACATCGAAGTGAGTTTTTAAGTTTGATAAAGAGTTGCTGATTTGACCTCTTATATATTAAAATCTATGGATTTGACTGAGTTGTCATCCTCATCATCCCTATTGGAGTTCATAGATATCTGCATATCAAAAAGCATGTGTTTTAGTTAAGTAGTTGTCTTAATGTACTATGTCCTCCCAGTGGGGCAGTGTTGCGCCATCTTGAGTGGTTAGAAGCTACACCCTTGACCTCATCCCACCTCGCGAGTCGCGACCTCCGCCAGAACCATACCCCGCCAAGTTTGTTTGGGTCAGCCACGCTATCTTTTTCCCTGAGGATTACAGTCGAGAGATTCCTGGCTCTCTACGTAGAAATAAGCATGTACGATTTTCTTCTAAGGCAATTGGACCTCTAATTTATCAACTGTTAATATTATTACACGCACTATTCTTTGATACATCTTGCGCGGTCTGCCCGCGGACTCGGATAGTACGGACAGACGGTTCATCCATCAGATTTTTAGGAAATTCAAGGGAGTTGGGGTATCAAACCGTCAAAACTTTGTCAAGAGAAAAGAATTGTCAAAATCGGTTCCGTTTGACGGAATTATCGAGTAAAATCGACCAAAAACCCCGAAGGAATATTTTTCAGACCGTAAACGAATCTAGGAATAATTCCTGTAATAATATATTCGCAAGTACTTCTCGAAATCCATGAAAACATTTAATTCGGCGTATTATATAAAATTAGTTTCACGTTTCACTATTCGGCATTCAAGTTAGCCGAATATCTCGAATATTTTTTGTTAAAGATCATTAGTGACTGATACTTTTTTATTGTGAGAATGACTACAAAATCAGTTTCAAATCTCCTCGGCTCGTTTTCTATCGGAGCTGTAACGGAGAAATTTTTTAATTACAATAATCCGAGCCTGGGTTTAATGATCACAGCGGTGCAGACAACCGACACCGGCGGACGCGCGTAGCTCGTTGTGAAACACGAGGAGACGCGCCCACAGCACTCTATGTAAACTATACCACACAATATTAAACCAGGAATATTAGTTTGGGTTTGTTTCGAATTTTATCCCTCATGCAAGAGCTGATTGAAACTCTCGGAACATTTGACCAGTCTCTACGATCGACAATGTTTTATCAGGCAGGGCAACACACAAACAAACCAAGCACAGCGTCTTCGCCGGTGGAGACGAAGTCCCTGATTTCTTACGTCTACTATTGTGATGTTTCCAACTCAGAATACAGATTCTGAGGTTTCCAATTATTATGAGCTAAAAAAAGTGCTTATCTAATACTAGATGATGCCCGCGACTTCGTCCGCGTGGATTAAGCTTTTGATTCCCGGGGGAACTCTTAAATTTTCCTGGATAAAAAGAAAGGCCTATGTCCTTCCCTGGGATACAACCTATACCTGTACCAAATTTCATAAAAATCGGTTAAACAGATGGGCCGGGAAAGCGTAGCAGACAGACAGACAGAGAGGCAGACAGACACACTTTCGCATTTATAATATTAATATGGAATATGGATATCATTTCGTCCTGAAAAGTCTGTTTTTTCTGGTGGGAGGCTTCAGAAGTGACTATAGTTACCACCCTACCGGAAAAGAAAGTGGCTAGTTACCACCCTGCCATGTAGAAACTGATTAGGACTGCCGTAGGTACCCCTAACATGTTAGCCCGCTACCAGCTTTGACTGCATCATCATGTAGGTACCACCAGGTAATATCGCAGTCAAGGGCTAATTTGTAGTGGAACAAGAAACACCCGCTTCCCAGGAGCTCCCGTCCTCAGCAATCCGAGCTGTTCATAATGAACGCTCAGCTAGCTGACACCGGACACCGCTTGCGTCATCGCCTGCCGAGAGCCGGAGACCTGACACTAAAATATGTTGCTTCCATCGGTGCCAGCTTTTAATTACTACGCCTACGTGTATTCTGCAATGTTTTCCTTAAATCTTTACTTACCAATTATATCTTACTACTTTTTTTGGTTTAAATACAGCAGGGGAAACCTCATGGACACCAGTTGGGTGTTGCCGGACTCTTACTGGCTAAAACCCCTGCTGTCTCCTTGTTGACCGTGTACCCGACTTGCAGCCTACAAACACGATGTAACACTCTTGCCTTTTCACCCACTTTTTCCTCTGCGTCTTTCCTCTTCTTCCCTCTCCTTGATTAGTTTTTCTACATAATTAGCGACAGCAATCCAGTTTTCCTCGTTTGGAGCTGGGGCGTCGCATGATCGCGTTCTATGGTATATATGGTGCAGCCAGTTAAATATCATTGCTAGCAGCACTCTTACCAATTATTTACATACCATATAATAGCACCGCGCTGTCACACTGGGACGACTAGTCGACTACTTATGTCCCAATTGTTAAATTGGGAAACACAAGCTTACAAACGCAATACATGAGATTGAGACGCTACCGCGGGAAATTATTGTCTTGACTCTTGGTGTCACCGGTCACGCCAGTACCGTTACGTTATGTATTTTATGGACATGTTTGCATTAAGGAGACCCTCTAAGAGCCCTGGAGGGTGAACGGGTACTTCATCGATTGAACAGACTCGAAGATGATATTTAGAAGTAAAATAGTTGGATTCTAGTACAATCTAGTACCCGGAGTACAATCCTCGGGAGTCGGGATCGTACCTCGTGACTCGTAAATCGTAACAAATGAGGAAATCTGTGTGCCCGAGAGCTGAATGTTCTACAAAGGTGTGTGAAGTCTGGCGTCTGCCAATCCGCACATGGCCTTCGTGGTGGACTATATATTCAGTACCCTTCTTTACCGAGAGAAGATTCGTGCTCCAATAGGTACCTAGCCGGCGATGGTTTAAAACTTAAAATTTAAAAGTTGATACCAATTACCACCTATGTTTGAAACGATTATGAGGAATGAACATACATAGGTAGACCAAATACTTATAATAGTAGATATATTCCTTTTAAATCGCTCAAAATAACAAATTATTTTGAAAGTAACATCTAATTTCGTGTGCAATCGGAAACTGCTTGCGTCATCGGCATCCGTAACTACGCGAGTATTATAGAATATGGTCGAATATGCAACGTGCAACACCTTTCGTTAAATTATATCATGTTTCGTATTGTTTTGGCTAAGTTTTTGAGGTATATAGGTAGTAGGTAGTAGGTACCAACGTAATGTACATGGTAACAAGTACAACCTGTAATGTTTATACTTCTACCTACTAGTACTACCTGCCTATTAATGCCATTTTGGTTTGGCAAGTATCATAAAAGGGAATGTTAGCTCCGTTACATTTGAATGCGAATTTTTAGGTTAGGTTAGATGAATTGAACGCAAATTAAATAATCTCAGTTTTGCGATTTTTGAGCTCTTTAATCGGAGACTTAATACAATAACTTTGTTTTGTCTTAATTATTAAGTAAGTATATATGCTTCTCCATTCTTGGGTCTTTATTCTATAATCCACATCGTGACAGCTAAACACGATTGGCAAAATTTTTCTTATATAATTTTTCTTAATATAGTACCTAATATGTATAAATATTTTCCAAATTATGCTACAAAATCTTGTTTTTCTTTTGGTTTTTTTTCGGAAATGTTAAAGATAATTTATGTGTAGATAATTATATTGCCAAAATTAAAAAAACTTTCTGTTTTTTTTTGCCGGAAGGCCGGTTTTTATTCCTTTATTCATATTGCCACAGACCATACAACCAAGGTTTACTACTCAATGTTTTTTGCCTTGTTCATTGGTCTTGGAGAGAACTGCTAACTTAGATAATAAATAGTTACTTACTAAGATAGGCTTTTGATAAATTCTTTTCAGCGCAAGCTTTTCATATAATAGCGATTAGCGACCAATGCTAAACTTTACATTAATTTTGAGTATTAACCCCACGCTGTTTTATGTTCGTATAATTATAACTTATAGGTTAGGTACCCCTCACATTGTAACATGACACCTTGATGACGAATCCACGACTGCTAGTTACTTCTCTATTGTAATAAGACACCGGTTTTATAGGGATCTACAATAACGTTTATGCCGACTTTAGGATTAAAATACATAATATACTGTACAAATACTACATAATGTACAAAGTAACCACGTAATTTAACATAGTAAATATTGTATTTTGTATATAATGAAGTCCCCAAACATTTCTGTCCTTTTCTAGGGAATGCTACAGGCTTACTATACAAACCTGTATCAATCATTGCCATATGGGGAATTTATGGTATTCTTGGTCCCTCACGTAACGATCAGTCCTCAGGTCTGAGTAGCAAAACGTAAATTAATATCAAAATAGAAAAACGTAAATAACTACGTGAAAAGGAGCAATATGTCTATTGTATATGTAGCGAAACGTCCATGTAGCAAAACGTCAATGAATTTTGGCCAATAGCGAGAGAGTGTTATCCAATCAAAAATGTTTGCGATCCTAACACTGTAGCTATGTCAATCTTAGTTTAGAGATCTTTTAAAACACCCACAATACAAATTTATTTCAACTGTGGAAGGTGAATTTAGGTTTTGGTTTGCGGCTCTTGAACGATGAAACTATTGATTTTACAAAAAAAACATACGTGCCAAATTGAGAACCTCCTCCTTTTTTGGAAGTCGGTTAAAAAGGTTACCTGCTACATTAGTATAGGAAATTTTCTCTAGTTTAATTTATTACAAGATATTGTCAAAAAACCATTTTTCCAATATGGCGGCGCGAGCGGCTAATATACGAGGTGGCGAAGTGAAAATTCGGAGAGAGCACGTCGAATTCTATAAAATACACCAATTTTCAAAACTCCCGAGAAACTTTCCAGGTACAACCCCCTTTTTGAGCACCAAATGACTGGACTATTGCAAAAATGTAAAACCGGGTTAAATTCTTGCAGCAAATGTGCATTCAATCTTGATCTGTGAGAGGGACAGTGTCAACCTAAGCGAAGTGCCAACCAAAGGGTGCGTTGAAACTTGAAACATGCACCATCCACCGCCGGCTCACTACTGAGCACGACTGGCAAGTGATTTTTATTCAAACTCTCAGAAGGGTTGGAACATAGTCCACCACGCTGGCCAAATACACCTTTACACCTTTGAGAACAATGTACAAAACTTTCAGGCATGCAGGTAGATATCCCGCCGATGTTTTCAGTTTTCACCGTTAAAGCAAGTGAAATCTTATTGCCTAAAACGCACAGATAGACGAAAAGGTGCCTGCATTTAAAACACTAAACACTATAGGCTATCACCACATTTGGTACGGGTAGGTTTTAAAATACAAAAAAAACATAGTCTAGATTTAACAATACAAAAGCCTTACCCCAAAGTCAGCCATCAAAGGTATCGTATATCAAGGCGAGGCAAATACATAACAATATTACCCGTACCCAGTACAGTACTACCCACTACCCACTGCTCTGCGGATTATGTAACCGGTAACGTGCAAAACTGACTATTTGCACGTAGCGCACTGATACCCGTGCGAAAATTGAAGCGATCTGCTTATTTATTTCTTCTATGTTTACTGATTACATTCCGCTCTTATTAGTAATCGACACAGGGGTCTTGTACCTACTGACAATGGTCTTTTTACCCGACTGCGGAACGCACAGGGTTATGTGTTCATCAGTCTATATATGTTTGTATGTTCCTTGCAGGACAGCTACAGCCTCGTGGACCGATGTTGATGATTCTTGCACCAGTACATGCCGAGTGTCACTGTGGAAGCTGAATTTAAGAAAAAAATAAGTGGCGCCATTTTGTTTTTTCTCGAAATACTCTAGACGCGATAATGTAACAAATTAAAAATTAAAAGTCGATAGACTATGGCAAGTGGGGTATCGATGAATAGGTCTTGTTAACTTTATAAATGTCTAACTTAATAAGTCTTTTTTTACTACAAGTTAGCTCTTGATTGCAATCTCACCTTATGGTAGACCTAATTGATGATGCAGTCTAAGATGGTAGAGGGTTAACCTTTAGGTTTATGGCAGTTACATTAAATCCACACCCGCCAATCGGCTTCTACACGACATCGTAGCGGAACGCTAAATCGCTTGGCGGCACGTCTTTGCCGGTAGGGTGGTAATTAGCCACGGCTGAAGCCTCCCACCAGGCCAGACCAGAGAAAATTCAGAAATTATAAATTCTCAAATTGACTCTGCCGGGGATCGAACCCGAGTCAATTTGTACTTGTAGTTGTACGCAACTCCACGGGACTACCTAGATATATACTTAGCTTCGTCGCGGATTATCTCTGCCATCATGATTCATGATGCTTCTCAATCACTGCCTGTAAATCACATAACCCGGAAAAGTTATCCGTGCATGTCCGGGGATCGAACTCCCGACCACCAGCATAGGAAGCCGGGCGCCTAAACCACTGTCTATCAATCACAGTTTGGTCCAAATATCATGCGAGTGAAACCGAGGAGAAAATCTAGCCAGAAATAAATCCACAACATACCCGGAGGGTAGACTATACAATTTCAGTTTACACTTACAAAGGACGTACAATACGCTCTCACACGGCTGAAAGTAGTGTTGCCAGCTAAAACGAGTCCTCCCCGAGTGTTGCCATCTCGCATGACCAAAACACTGCTCGGATGAAGAGAAACTGGAGCCGAGCTTTGTTTCGCGCCAGACGTTATAATGAGAGGCATGTGAATCGATTGACGGATATCGGAGCTGAAACCGGAGACGACGGTTTTTTGTTGCATTCGCAGCACTATTCGAGGGTTGCGCTTTTGAAAATAACGTGAATCGAATGTTATGACTTATGATTTCTGCGTAACGAGTTTTATTTTTATTCTTACTTATTTATTACATACTACAATGAATGATCACTCTAAAAATTGATCCGTTATTTAAAGTTTTATTTGCTGCACGTAACTTCGGACGCGTGGATTTGGTTTTTCTTGTACCGCGAACGCCCTTCTGGTTTCCGTTTTTCCATCCGCTTATAATATTGGTATCTTCAAATCAAGAGTGAGTAGGCATCTTCTAGGCAAGTTCTTCTCCACCTTAGCCTATGCAGGCAGGCACTACGAGTACTTCCAGCAATTGACGCCCAGCGCTATAAATTATTTAAAAAAAAACTTATAAGTCAAAGAATTAAAATTTTAGGTCCACGCTTCTACATCGTTCACAATAGGTATTATCAAGACTTAGATAGCTTTCAATCATGCGTTCAGGCAATATGCATGCCTGGGTACTATTGAGCGTACAAATTACATCATAGAATTAAAATACAATTAAAGGTAAAAAATTGGCAAATTACAGATCTCATATAAATTGTCCAACCTTTTATTTTACTTTTACTTACGATTCAATGATGTTCTAATGCATTACTGATTCGATTTTTGATAACAATCGACTTTCTTTATGAATAAGTTTTAATCGATTTGACACATTTATAAATATCTTTGCTCAACATTTTTTTATTTATACCTACCCAAGCGTTTAAATGACTAAGTATATTAATGTATGTATTGAAATAAATCATTTATATACCACATGTATGAATCCGTCAGGTCATAGTTACCATCCATCACCAAATATTAAGTGCTCAAAAAACTATCAAGAAAGCTAGTGTTGAAGCTCCGTGACTATTTTGAAAAGGAAAGTCGTACGTGTAATTACTAGATGAGCCTATACGAGTTATATATATCGGGTAAAAGGGCTCGTGCCCTTTATCACTTCTTGACTATTGTAAAAAACCATAATATGCATCTATGGAGTCTGTCAATGATTATGACACTTCATAGGCGTGCTTATGTCTAAAGTAAAATAAATCGTTGGACAAATTAGCGCGTGTCACCTTACAGCGTTGGCTAAATCATCAGCTCAATTGCTCGCGACACGCGATCTATTTGTCGTCTCGCTTTCCCACCATCACCACTCGCCGATCACAATTGACAACCCTATAATGTGTAATAGTACATTACATCGCGAGACCGGGAAGTACGCGTTTTCTGGTCGAGTGTTAGTTATACGAGACCAGAAATGCTCTCCCGGACGAGGTGTATACACACCTTTGCTTTTCTAAAAAATGAAACAAGTGACGTTTTTTTTTAATATATTATATTATGTAATTAAAAGAAAGTAAATAAAAAAGCAACCTACTTAAGAAATATTAAAAGTTAAATTTTTTGCGCTGTGAGTGCCTAACGCGTAATACGGTAGAGTTCCAAATTTAAACTATTTAGGCCAAAGAACATTATAACAAGTTACAAGATATTCAGGAAGAAATATTCCAAATTCAAACTTATGATATGTAATGAAAATACATACATTCTTTAATGGCGTAGGCCGGGAAGTTTAACTTTCGAACTCATAATTTACCCTTGAACTCACTAGCCTTACAGGGTATGAAATGTGCACATTTCATATCATATTTTAGATAAGTATTTGATGTTCACTATTTCAGTGATTTATTTATTCATCCCGTGATTTTTAGGATAAAATATCCCCAGGCAATCTAGGGTTGCTGTAGCTGTGGATTGTGGAATAAGCCTATTAGAGGCTAGTTAGGTGGGCTTGGTAAAAGTTATTATAGTAGTTTTGATCCCGATATACGACGACCTTCACCGATCTGTTTAATAGATGAAACCTGTTTTTTATTTTTATTTAATAATAGATAAATACGCCTAAAATAGGTTGCCTATCAAAATCCGGTCCAGACTACCTATTTTTAAATTAATTTTTATAGTCTGGACCGGATTTTGATAGGCAACCTATTATTTAAAAAAATAAAAAACAGGTTTCATCTATTAAATTAAACAGATCGGTGAAGGTCGTTCGTTGTATATCGGGATCTGAACTATTGAGAACAGCTTGATAATGCACAAACCAAGATAGGTATTTTTTTGTTTTAACTCTATAGAAAAGATGGTTAAACATAATGATATTATTAAGAACCAGAGGCCCGATTGTGTGAGCAAATCGTAATCATTTGACCACTCGAACTGTTGGAGTCCATCATCGGGCGTCCGACTTGCTGAACACGGTCCACACCTGTCTTTGTCCGCGTCGTAGCGCTGTCACGGTCGCTCGTCATGTAGATAATTTGTTATTATTATGTTAACATCTAAAGTCTTATTAGTTTGGCATAATTCTTATTTAAGGTAAGTGTTTCAATTCACAATAATTATACATTTCCAAAAAAACGTTATTTAATCTTCCTATTTTAATATTTTTATCCATTACGCAATCATTTAATTTCCGCGGCAAACTGTATGATATTTTTTTTTACTAACTGGCCTTACGGCTTCTATGACTATGACCTATATTATCTATGACCGAGAAGCAAGTTCCCGCTTTTCAGACTAGATGGCGTTGTAACATTATTTGTTGGACAGGGCCCGTGTAAATTGAGGTCGTTGGAGTCCATACATGCTTTTTGACGTGCAGGCATCTATGAACTTCCAAAACGATTACGATTTCCTTATTTGAATAATATAACGTTGATCTTACCATAAGTACCCAGTTGTCAGATCGAGACTATTTAATAATTAAAAGATTACAAAGAACCGTGCACGGCGCTCCGGGCGCGAATCCCAGACAGACGCAGGTTCAAATGCTGCCGGTTCCGCCACGTTTGAGATGTATTTATGAATTGTTAAGATTACAAAAAGTTTAGCACCAACATTCCCAATACTGCACAACATAAAGTGTTCTTGTAATGATATTAGCATTAGCAAGCGATCGAGTTACAGCATTAGGCAAATTATCAGGCCCGCTGCTTGCGACACGTGATATGTTTACCACTCTCGCTTCTATGCTCTACCACCTTTTAATGTCTGTCCTTTTAGAAATGTCCGAGTACATAATCCATATTCCATACTGATATTATAAATGCGAAAGTGTATCTGTCTGTCTGTCTGCCTGCTACGCTTCCACGGCCCATCTGTTTAAACGATTTTGATGAAATTTGGTACAGGGATAAATTGTAAACTTGTATCCCGGGGAAGGACATAATCTATACCTACTTTTTAACCCGGAATATTCAAGAGTTCCCGCGGCAATCAAAATGCTTACCTTAATCCACGCGGACGAAGTCGTGGGCATCATCTAGTAAATAGCAACGACCTCCCGACCGAATTTCGGCCAAGGCGGCCAATCTCCACTGAGACTAGCGCATCTGCGCGGGAGTTATTATAGTGCACAAGTATAACGACTTAATATACGTAGTACACAAGTGTGTGCTCAGGCACAGGTGCTCTCTCTATATTCCGTTACTCTCATAACCTGATCGGACGGAAAATCTGACACGACCGGAGAGAGATCAATTGCGGGACCGACGCGACGGCTTTACGTGCTCTCCGAGGCATAGGGATTTACACAGCCAATTCCCTAACTTTACGCCTCGCCTTTAGGCACCTACCTATTTAATTTTATACAAATGACCTAAATACGTGACCGTTTCAGATCTAGGTACCTACCTCGTAAAGTATAGAATTACATAGTCGTCTGTAACATTAGCCATGCAGTCTACAATCTACATTGTTTATAGCGGCTACATACTCTACATGTTATAATATGCTTATTATAGGTAGGTATTATACCTAGCTAATGCCCGCGACTTCGTCCGCGTGGATTAAGTTTTTTCAATTCCCGCGGGAATTCCTTAATTTTCCGGGATAAACAAAAGCCTATGTCACTCTCCAGGTCCTCATCTATGTATAGGTACCCATGCAAAAACGTCGATCCGTTCTCTGTTGCGGCGTGATTGACGGACAAACTCTCTATTTAATGTCCTTGGGGATAGAAATTTCAAAACCTGTGAAATACGTAGGTATTTCATAAATTTAAAACGGAAGCCCAAATACCAAGTTTCATGGCTATAACTTGAAAAACGACGCCGCCTAGCCTTCCCCGGGATGCAATCTATCCCTGTACCAACTTTCATCAAAATCGGTTGAACAGATGGGCCGTCAAAGCGTAACAGACAGACAGACACACTTTCGCATTTATAATACTTATTAAGTATCTATGGATAGTATGGATTATGTCGGCAATGGCAATGTACGGCATAAGCCGATACGGTACATATTTGAAACTGTACAAGGGGTCAATTAAAATAAATAAAATAAATAAATAAATGTTTATTTAGCTTTACACGGAAATACATGATAAATAGAAATACAGAGATGAGAAATTATACCTACAGAATAAATACTTACTAAACTTACTTACTAAAATACAAGATGTATTTTACAAAATAAATAAAAAATAAAAAATTACTCCGTGTAATAGCTAAAAAGGCTGCTACCTCAGCATGTTGCTACAGTATAAATGATAACTGCAGCGCTGATTTTCAGGCAGAGCCTTATGTGGCGTCACGACTCACGAACCGGAAGCGACCAGCGCACCTTTTTATCAAACACAGTACTTAAGTTAGGCAACAAAAATAGGACAAAAATTAGGTAGCAACAGAAAACATAGCATACAATTTAGCAAGACGCGATTATAGATACTAAGTATAATGTCAAAGAATATATAGGAATACACTAGATTTATACATAAGTACATTAATGATAACACAACACACGATACACAGCTACATAACGCCTGTAAGACCTGAAACTATCTTCTACGGCCGCGCTTTTTGCTGTTCTAAAAGATGTTTTTTTATGTGGGTTTTAAAAGTAATTATAGATTTTAGCATTCGAGCTGGGGGAGGCAGGTCATTCCAAATCTTACAGGCGCCATGCTTAAATGTGCCCCGGAATGCGGCAGTTTTGTGTCTTGCCATAGCGATTCTGGGTGCAGTTCTCCTTACGCTGTATTTACTTCCTACATTAGTCCATTTAATTTTCTCATACAAATAAGCTGGTTTGCCTGTAGCGATTATGCCAAACAGCATTGTGGCCAGATGAAGTTTACGCCGCGATTCCATGTTTAGCATATTTGCGTTATTGATATGCGGACTGACATGTGATCGCGGCTCTATAGAAAAACAAAATCGAGCACAGGCGTTCTGCACCCTCTGAATTAATTTTGCTGATCTGGCCAACATACCTGGGCCATATACAGTATCAGCATAGACATTAACATTTCAGAAATCAAATGATGAGGAACAAGCGAAGCCACAAGGAATAGCTAGTCCAACATATTAAATGCTTTTAGCTTGGCGCGGCGGCAGCGAAGGTAAATTTAGGAGCGGGGCAACCCGATACTCGACCTAGCGTAGTTTACACGGCAAATTATACACACGATATAGGTACGTATTATGTACGTTTGAGGAAACTTCTATTCTTACTGCGACACATTGCGACTATGCATTTTGACCAAATAGCGAAAGCGATGTGTTAAAAATCAGTGACGGTGTAGCAATTATTTTACCTAGGCCTGAGGTGCAATTATGTAAGGATTGCCGATCAAATCGTGAAAGTTCGGCTTCAAAGTAATCAAACCACAACAGCATTGAATTAGAGCTCAATTTCGTGTATCCATTCTCATACGTTTAGGGTATACCCTAACACGAAACGGATCTAATGCTGTTTGGTTTATTTTACTTTGACGCCGAACTTTGTCGATTAGATCGACAATTCTTACATAGGTAATCGCACCTCTGATTAGGTAAACAAACGCCATTTCTGCCAAAATGGCCATCGAACCTAACAGCTGATTTAAGACCCCATATTTTATTGACATGATACTCATTACTCTGCAGCTTTTCCGTAATCGCTCCACTATTTTCTATACTTAAAAACAATTTTGTTTAAAAAAAAATTATAGCCATTGTCACTCTGGATGTTACGCTACCCCATGCATCGAAATCAGTTCAGTCATTTAGAAGTTATGGTGGAATAAAGAAACTCACATACATACACGTGCCCTGAAAAGATTACACTCCTTTCCTTGGGCAGTCGTGAAAAAATTCTCATACAAATTCACAGGCAAAATCAGTGACCAAGTCTAGAGGTACTGCTAGACTCAGACTAGTAATCCTACCTATTTGCTAAATAATTATTATTTATTAATCACCGGTATACTTATAGCCGCTGTGGCTATGAAACTGTAATCCCCCATTCTCTAATAATACGAAATAATTAAATCCGTTTCGGATTGGTATCCATTTGCGTTTACCTACGCCTAAAAGCAAACCGGGAGGTACAAAATAGGATTTCGAAATTGATATTGCATGTTGCGAAAATTATTACAACGGTGCATCAGATTCAAAATACACGCCAGATATTTCATCGAGCTTTCATTTACCTATTAGATTTAGTACTGAGCATCTCATAGAGGCATATTAGGGACGTTGTCTATCTACAATACTTATATTTTTTTGTTTAGAGATTGTGATTTGTGAGATACAGAATTGGCCACTGCAATTGTTATCTAAACAATTTATAAAAATCTTACTAATATTATAAATGCGAAAGTTTGGATGTATGGATGTCGGTATGGATGTATGGATGTATGGATGGATGTTTGTTACTCAATCACGCCCCAACGGCTGAACGGATCTGGATGAAATTTGGCACAGAGATAGATTATAGTCTGGAATAACACATAGGCTACTTTTTATCCCGGAAAATTAAAGAGTTCCCGCGGGAACCACAAAACCTCGATCCACGCGTACGAAGTCGCGGGCATCAGCTAGTAGTACCATAAGAAAATATTCTGTTTCCTGGTATGAAATTATAAATTGTGCCCTAAAACAAAGTCTAAGTCAAAGAACGTTTATTCAATTTAGGTAGGTATACTACACTTATTGACGTCCGTCGTCCGTATCGTATATATAATGGTGATAATCAGTACGAAAGCTACGAGGGTTCCAAACCTGCCCAGGGTCTGAGAAGAACCCACAACAAACTCAGCTTTTTTTTTTCATTAAGTATCACCATTTCACAATCATCTTATCTAAGAAACTATCAGAGCCATTAGAGAAAATCATTGCCAAGCTTCCTTGTCATTTAAATAATCCTTTACATGGTAATAAGATTTTTTAATGAATAATTGACTTTGAAATTATTCAGAAACATCTTTTTAATCTATATTTTTCTATGAGACTCGTCAGTCATCTCAATGCTTCTCGGTCCTCGATTCATCCTCATAAGACAAAAAAAATTATAAAAATTTGTCCCTTCATAAATAATTTTCAAACGAAAAGTAACATAACTATAAACTAAACTTTTCAGGTGTTTTAACCGCAAAATTTATAAATATGACTAAAGATATCGGCTTTGTGCTATTTTCTACCCATACACTAGTCTACTCTAGTAGATAAATATTCCAGCAACTAGGTATTTAGTAGATCCAGTCGCGTCGTGTCCCTTCAAAAGTCTCAGTAACGGGAGACCAATTACCGGCTGGTCACCGTGTGAAAGCTAACCCAGCGTCACAGGCGCCTTTATTAATTACGCGCTCCCGTGTCAAAGGACGTAGCGTCTTCAGACGGAGACGACCCGTCATTTGATGTGCGATACACTTTGTAATATAAACCTTTAATATACTAAGCTTTGCATCGTCCAAAACAGATTCTAGCGTGAGTTGTCGGACTCATACTTTTTAATTTCGATGTACCTAATATATTTGGAGCTTTAGTCTGCCACTATTTCGTTAATCGCTGAAATATGCCAACTGTGGCACCAACGCTTTTGCTGATGATATAGAACCTGATGAAAATTGAGGGACCTATTGGATTGAATTGGATTTCTCGCCATTGGCCAAATTCTATTGATAAAAATTAAAATACCATAGATTATACGCCAATAAACAAAAAGAAATGTTGATCTACCTACATAAGACTTGCTTAGTTATTACTTATTACGTCTTAAATTGTCTGATCTAAAAGTAACGCCGTCTTACGTATTGTGTATTAGGTGTTGTGTATGTAGGAAAGTAGTATTGTTTTAGTAGTTTTTCATTAGTAATGCTAACCTTTTTCCGCAATGTACATTGTGAAATTATAATATGAATAACATTTATATTATATTCTGTTAGTTTAGAGATGTAATTAGAAAACGAATGAGCGTTAATATCGGCTAATTTGCTGTCGTGTAACAATATTTTATACTCGTCCGCACCTACTGAAAGCATAATCTTTTTATAGTGGCACAGATATTTCTTGAATTACGTGATACGTTCCGTTGTTTTCGGACATTTATATTATTATTCTGGCGAATTTATTGCCGTGATCGTTCGCAATAAAATAACAACGTTAAAGAGGTCGTCGGCGACCGTTCA
Organism: Erebia aethiops; assembly: GCA_923060345.2. Classification (NCBI taxonomy): domain Eukaryota; kingdom Metazoa; phylum Arthropoda; class Insecta; order Lepidoptera; family Nymphalidae; genus Erebia; species Erebia aethiops. The sequence goes on from OV281087.1 coordinate 21,720,596, forward strand.
TTTCGCATTTAAATCTTGTTTTATTTAAAAATAAATATAAATAAAAATAACGATTTTATTTTTGGCCTTACCGTAGACGTTTCATCATTGTTTAGGGTTGAATCCGACAGCCGTCCAAAATACAATAAAGAATGTGGTTACATGACATCGGAAACTGGGGTGGGAACATACGAGAAGAAATAAAGTTTAATTGTTATTTCGGTAAACTTGAGAATGCAGTGGTGGCATTGGCATTATGGAAAACCAAAAACTCATTGATGATTTATGAATCATGGTTCATGACAGTTTCAGTCGATAGTTGATCGCCATCTCGATCATATTGACAGCGGCGATCGCATTGGGTCTCGGAGATCGCCACTGCCGTCAGCTTTGACGGTGTGTTATTTCTATAATCACTTGAAAGATATAATGGAAGTTGGAACTTTATGGTTTCATGCATCATGCATTTTGACCTAAAATTGGACACTGGATGGTGGTAACAAAATGAATCTCGTTTCCAGGAGTTTGCAGAAACAGCGATGAACGAGCTGCTGGGCTGGTATGGGTACGAGAGGCTGGAGCTGAGGCGCTGGGCGGCGTCGCGGGCGAGAGACGGCAGCCCTGAGCAAGCGGACCAGAAGGGCAAAGGTAGGCCCTTTAACTTTATTTTATTGCAAACCGTATTTGTCGACCTCCGTGGTGCAGTGTTGAGCGCTGAGGTCCCTTGTTCGATCCCCGGCAGGTTCAATTTGGGAATTTATATTTTCTGAATTTTCCCTGGTCTGGCCTGGTGGGAGGCTTCGGCAGTGGCTAGTTACCACCCTACCGGCAAATACTTTAGCGTTCCGGTAAGATGCCGTGTAGAAACCGAATAGGGGTATGGGTTCAATATAACTGACATGCCCCTAACAGATTAGCCCGCTACCATCTTGATGCATCGTCACTTACCACCAGGTCAGATCGCAGTCAAGGGCTAACTAAAAAAAAACTAGATGCCGCTGGAACTCTAAAGCCCTCCTCGGGATATAACCTCTCTCTGCGTCGTATTCCGCATTACTGAGGCTCGCGACCACTTTTCATTAATCACATACTTAATGGTTGGAGTTTTCTTGGGATAATAATAATGCGGTGCGTTGTGTTCCCACGTCCGTCCGCGGGATACAACCTACCAAATCAAAGATCAAAATTAAGTTGAAAGGATGGGATGCTAAAGCGAAGCAGACAGATAAACAGACGGACGGACAGACAGACACATTCACTTTCGCTATATATTCATTTATTCATTCATATATTTCGCTATGTATCTTTCATTAGGTATAATATTAGTATGGATCATGGGATCAGTAATGAAAATGATAGTAAGTAAAATGTTAACAATGTACAAATACTAGGAATAGAATCCCCTGCGTGCAGCTTTCGTTCCCGGAAACTTTGTTTCAAATATGTTTACACTTAACGACTTGCTAGGCAGAGTTACGACTCCGATACGATATTTTGAATTCGCTGTGGCAGAATAGTGATGTGATAGTGGAGTGTGGTGATTCTAATTAATTATTTTCGCCAGTGGGTCATGAGAACAATTCGTCTTAGTATTGAATATTGAATTACACACCTACTTGAATCATAAGTATCTACCAGTAACAAATAAAATCATGTATATTTAGATACGAATAGTCAAGTATTTAAAATGTTATATCAGCATTAAATTAAACCGCATGCTGCTTGATACATTTAAATACCTACGCGTTTCCAATTTTTTTGCATGCCCCATTATCGCGTGTTATTGCTTCGGCGTAAAACATCCTCAATCCAAAACTATTCAACGCGATTTTACATATTAAACATATCAAAGCTTGATACCAAAACACCGTTCGAAATTCAAACGCAACCCCAAACTCTTTTACTAGGAAAAGGCGCCAAATTATAAATAGGGAACCATAGATATGAATCTATTGTGTTTAATAGTAAACTAATGAATCCGTTCTGAGAATATGTACCGCGGGCTTTTTTCTTTTACCAAGAATCACACATTGCGTAAACGAAAATCGTAATTTTGTTTTTTACAATGTGCGTAGAACAAAATAATATCAAAAGAATTTATTTTCCCTATTCCTAACTTATGAATCAAAGCCATTATTTTTGTTTTATCTAAACATAATATCTATTCTAAATTAATATGAAATCGAATATCGCACAGTGAAAACTGTAAAATGAAGCGTAAAATTCAAAATAAAACACTCATTTATGCGGAGTTCCGAACCATATCGATGTAATATACGAACGTTATTTACGAATTTGATACCTCAAAGCGGGTTTACTATTCCTAATGAACGCTCGCGAAATTGTTTGCGTATCGTGTACCAAATACCACATTATATAAGGTATTTCGTACGAATAAATGCGGAGCCTTGCGGTTAAAACGCGATGATTAACAACGTGTAGGGTTACCTTTATAAAGTTACATGGAACACAGATAGCATATAAAGTTACATTACAGAGTGTTTTTGAAATTCGAATTGCGTACATGTGTTTTAACCATCATGGTTTTAACCATGTTTTAACACTATTATTAGGGATGTGTTGCTTTTACGTTATTCTCTTATGGGACAGGCAAAGGGCAAATATATTTTAAGGAATGCAAGGATCTGAAATTTTAGTATCCTATGCTGGCCAGTGGTCATTAACGGTACAGTCATTTGCATAAATAAGTCGTTATTCGCGATATAAATTACACATTTGATTGTGAGAAATGTACCAAAATAGCTAGATATTATTAAAATCCAAGTATTAAAATCGGTTCTTTGCATAGGAGCTCTTTGATTTTCCGGGAGGAAAAGTACCTTGCTCATCGTTAGAATAGTCCCGACCGCCGAGAAAGGGTGACAGATAGCCCGACATATTTTCGCATTTATTAACTTATCTAATGATTTTAGGTGGGTTTGTAATAAGATAGGCTCCATTCATTAGTGATATTAGTCACTAGCTCGTTTACCGCAAATAAAACAATGATATCTCGTTATTATGGGCTTTATTAATGTCTCGAGGAGAGCTAACGACCGCGTAACGATCGCGGATCGAATTCGATGGACATTTGATACAGTCGTTATTTCATTTCTAAATATTACACGATTTTAATGATTTTTATCTGTTTTTTTTTGTATCGTATCAATTATTTTTGATTTTTGGTTTTGAATTTCCAAGGTATGTCATTTTGTCAGTTATATTAACTTTTGAAATAATGAACAAATAATTTGATACAAAGTCATTCGTTTATATATGAGCGTCCGCCGCAGATACCTACACTTATTTCATTTCAATGTACCTAAATTGGTTTACGCTTTCGGTTAAAACTCATGAAAAATTTCTCTCAAATGTAATCAAAATGTGAAATAATAGGCTATAATGTCACATAAATTAGGGTGTCACATTCTGGTAAACATTTACCCATTTTGAGTTAACAATGTATTTTTTTGGATGTAATTTTTTACTCAATTTTGTAAATAGTTAAACATTCGCCTTTTTTATTTACTTTTTATTTCATGTGGTCTAGATTCTAAACTACGGGAACGAGGCAATGTACCCTTAACGCTGGCTGCGTTACCCCGCTCAATAGCCAAACTTATATTACACGTGTCGTTTTGTGCCTTTTCCAGAAGAATGTTCATGGTGCAACAAGAGCGTGGCAAGCGAGAGTGGCGCGCTACAGCAAGCGGGCGCGGTGTTCTGCTCCGAGCTGTGCTTCAGTCAGTCGCGACGCGCCAACTTCAAGCGCGCCAAGACTTGCGACTGGTGCAGACACGTGCGACATACTGTGGCCTATGTGGACTTTCAGGTAAGGTCATAACTTTATTAGCTACATATTAAGTCGATACTATTAAGAACCATCTTGCAAACGAGCGTAGCCAGCGAGAGTAGCGCGCTACATGGACTTATAGGTAGAACTAGAAGACCTCTAATTATTTATCAAGGATGAGCACAATCACGAACGAATTCTTTGGTTTTACGGGATAAAATTAACGTTGATCCGTTGCGAGTTGTAAACTGATTGAACCAAAAACAAACCCACTATAGCGTATCGTTTAGCTGACCTCTCCCTCATCGCACAGCTTCCTTTAATAAAAAAACATCAATTAAGAAAACGCTAATAGTTTTTGAAGATCAGCTAGCTTTAGTTTTCTGATCAATAAAATTCTAATCAACTTTATTTCAATTCCAGGACGGAGCCACCCAACTACAGTTCTGCTCAGACAAATGCCTCAACCAGTACAAGATGCACATCTTCTGCCGCGAGACGCAGGCTCACCTCGACCTCAACCCTCACCTCGTGACCGCAGCTTCCTCCTCCAGCCTCATCACTCCCGACCTTTGGCTCAAGAACTGCAAGAGCAGGTCATCTTCACCGAGATCCGAACGCTCTGGATCACCAAACCCCGAAAAAGCCCAAAACACAGACAAATCAGACCCAACAACAGCAGCTAACCAAAGAAAATCACCCCTACCGTTAATAACAATAGCACCACCAGCCAAACTAATGAACCCAAAACCATTAGAAGAGAGACAAAAATCCCCTGAAGCAAAAAAAGACTCGAGGACAAAAATGAATTTGCGAAAACGCAGGACATCGAAATGTTCTGCCACCGTCACATCTCAAAGCATAAGACAGAATTCCACGCCCAAAGCACAGGATGTAAGAATGTGCAGTCCTTCCATCGATGGATCTTCCCCAGCTTCGACAGTCACTGTAGGGAACAGTGCAATACATTCTCCGCCTCACCCCAACACAATAAACCATGCACCTCCTTTTCCAAACCCAATGTTCGGAATGCCTCACCCAAGTTTTATGGATAATGGCCATATAAACGACCACAGGCATCCAATGTTTGCGCCAAGACTTGGCTTCATGCCGCCACCCCCTGGTATGATGCACCAAGAAAGACCAAGAATGTTCCCCCCTGTAAACTACCCGCCACAAATCAGCGCAATAGGCCAACCTCCCCCAGTCACAGTCCTTGTCCCTTACCCAGTAATATTACCAATACCTCTACCCATACCCATCCCTATACCTTTAACGTCATTCTTACAAGCACACTGTGCGAATAAAGTCAAGACAGAAGTAAATACCGATGACACAGAAGGACCGCTAGACTTTACTATAAATAGTGATAAAAGAAAAAGTGAGCAAGTAGTGGAATCAAACGATGTTATAGAACAGAATAGTACTGAAGCTCCTGATAAAAGTTTTGATCAAAGTAAAGAAGTTAATGATAGAATAGAAGCCGATAAATTGCCCAGTGAAGTTACCCCCGAATCGGGCAATCCAGAACAGACTTTACCAAAATTCAAAATAACAAGATTAGGGAATAAAATGGCTAAAATAGTAACAAAACCCCGTGAACCTGCGGAATCGTCGAGACCTTTGAGGAAACGACGAAGACTCGTTGAAGTGTCGACTGACGATGACCCGCTTATGTCTAAAACTAGGAAGATTGTTCAGGTTTAAGAATTAATATAGAGCAACTAAAATAATTACAGAACAATGACTTATAAAGGGAATTCTATGGTATCATATGGTAAGTTTAATGGAGGTTTTAAACGGTAATCCTGATCTAAAAATGAAAGAGCCTCACTAAAGTCACTACAAGACTTTTATGTATATAATACGGGTAGAAACGTGCGTGTGCGGGGAACTTTCTGTTATATGAAATTGACACCTTCAGGCTTCAGGTGCTCTGATTCGGTAACCATATCAGGGAACCTGACGTGTAGGTACGGTAGCCCTAAATAGCCAGTGACAACTTACCACCTGTTAAGTTAAACTAAAGTCTCAAAATTATCTTTTGGGCGCCATTTTAGTTACATACAAATTATAACCGCACATGTGCGATAACAATACGAAAACCTCACGGTGTGGTAATTGTGTATTATACAGTTTTTAAAACGGTGAAAATAAGAGCCAAGTTATGTGCAAATGTGTAGAACTTTATACTATAATCTTCATCCATACATATCACAGTATGATTTTTATTAGAACCGAGTTCAAGGAGTAAATAACTACCTATTCTTTCAAATTGCTAGTCCTAGATGTAAGATATTATTATGACTCCATAAAATAATGTGTCAGTAAGTAACTTATAATAAGAAACGCTGTAAATGTGATATTAGTAACAATATTATTATAATTCAATGTCGAAAAAATAAATTTTAAAATAATAAGATTCTCTAGTTTTATTTGCTTTTTTAACCGCGTACAGCAAAACTAAATGGAAGAGATTGTAGCAGTCTATGTATGTATGTTTGTATTTATGTAGTTATGTTCCACCGTAATGCGGTTTCAATGGAGCGTGCATGATTCGGTATGTCGACATTGCACGGTGGACCATAGAGTTAGTAATAAAAGTAAAAAAGTGAAAAGTTTCAGCCATTCGACCGGTATGTAGTATCTAAGTAGGCACCTTCTGTTTGTAACTTCCTCGTTGGTCTAGTGGTAAGCATGTTCGGCTCCAGATACCGACGTCCTGGGTTGATCCTGCACCTGATCTCCCTACAATCCTGTCAGATTTTTCGTCCCATCGGGTTGTGCACTATAGTAGCTAACCTCTCAGTTGGCGTTTTGCCGCCTGACCGACGTTTGAGGCCAATGCCATTCGTGGCTTTCTGGAATGGAAATATTCCATTTTTAACCGACTTCCAAAAAAGGAGGAGGTTCTCAATTCGGCGTGTATGTTTTTTTTCACTACTACTTTTAATTTACGTCGTCCTCGTCGCCTTCAGTGCCTGCGCTGGGACCAGGCTGTGGTGAAGGAGATCGTAGAAAATCGCGAGGTTGGGGGCGACCTTCCGGTTGTCTTGCGTGAAGAGGTACTAAGTATATGTACCGTGGAGGTGCGTGTACTTACACGTATCTGCACGGCAAACATTTTACGTGCAAGATGACGTACGTACCTATTCCTCCACGATTTGTGTCCTGGTATTTTTGTCGATGACATCCTTAAACCAGAAACCGTGACGTCAGCATTTAGGTACGCTACTCGCCACCGCTAGGTGGCGCCACTACGAAAAGTGGTCCATAACTTTGATTATGTATAATATGTATAAGTATAGGGTCCATAACCGCTAATAAACACTCACTATAATTTCTTCCGTGCAGTAATTACCCGTTATCAGCTTAAGTAACATGTTGTCCAAGGTGAGCGACAAACGCGGCAATGCGACGCGACAGTATCAAACAGTAGCGACTAGTGGCCTACGTAGATTTACGTCTGTCATTTTCTCTTGTAATTAAGGCGTGACGTAGGGTAGGGCGTCGCGTCGCTTCTGTCGCTCACCTAGGATATGGAGTGTAGAGTAGGAGTGGTAACTCTGTATATAAAAAGTGTCCGTCGAAATGCATCACATTAGGGGCGCCACATTAGCATTAAGGTAAATTTTAAATGAAGCGCCAAATATTATTAGAGTAGGTTTGAGAAATAAACAAGGGAAGAAAACATTCATCTTTATTTTGTACAACGTAAGTTGAAATTTTCAATAATAATTACCTATTTTAGTCGAATTCATATAATTTAATACCATACCCTTTGGTACACCAGCGCCACTGTGGAAGGTTTTTGAACTGTTATTTTCAGCAACCAACTTTTTCAACTTTTCTCCCATATTATGAGATGTTACTCCTTCTACTCTACACTCCATAACCTAGGATAACATGCGGCAGAAGCGTCCGCGACGTGACGCGATATGATACAACGCCAAAGAAAATGCAGACATAATATATAATATCTACGCGTACGCGACAACGTAGGCCACGTGAAGATGCTATTATGGATAGTAAAAACTATAATATTTACCTCTTTACCTCTTAAGATTATAGTCATTCGAGAGAAAAGGATAGAATGCTAACTGTCCATAAAAAACAGCTCTTACGATTCCATGCTCAAAACATTATCATCAGTATATATATTTTTGTCTAACAACCTTGACTGTTCAGAATAAATAACTTATGAAGACTTGGTATTTTTTCATGCATATAACGCCATCTTGACCAAATAGTAGAATTTTTATAATCGTTGGCACGGTCAAGCAATACTATATATAACATTAAACACATTTATCTATGTAGATTGTAGACCAACGAGTCAGTCAGAGTTACTACTAGACTCTAGTACCTAGTATGCTAGTTTGACTGCGGCTGTCCCCCTGGTCAGCCGCAGGTCTACTTGGTCCTGGGTTCAATTGCCGGGCCAAAAGTAGAAAGTCTCAGTAGGTACTAGCCTGGAAGTTGGTGTTTCACTCCCGTGTCTCTGCAGGCCCGTGCCTGATCTTTCTCCGATTATGTTAGATTGCCGCTCCATTGTAGGTGGCTAATCTGTGGAAATTGGCCGCTTTGGGCGAAATCCGATCGGGAGGGCATCATCACTGCAAGAGCTTTTAATAGACTAAAAAAAACAAAAATATAATTCATAGGCTTTTAATGTCTTCAAAAAAATTGCTATATTAATAAATCATTTTTACTGAATATAGTAGTTACTATATTATCGTTCAACAATTACTCTTAGCTTCTATAGCTTTAGTAGCTTAAGTTTAGCTTGGCCACAACTGTGGATATGTGGTTTTAATTTTTTACCTATATATTTTGTACATATGAGATCCAATCGGTATTCAGGCACCGTGGCAAGGGTCAGACATTCAATAAATGTTACGATAATGTGATATATCTACGAGTAGGTAGAGCCATGGGGTTTACTACTATCGCTTAAAGCAGTATTATTTTAATATTCTTTTGACAAATCGTACCATGACATCCCTAAAATAAGGATTATATTCTGAAACAAGAGTGTCAACAATATTACGTATTATTAAATTAATTAAGTATTAAATATTATTAATAGTAATTAAAATAATACTGTTTTAAACGATGATGAGTAAGCCCCCATATGTTGCTTAATCCAAAAATGAACTTGCCTCTATATAATGTGTTTGACAGACTGTGATTTAGCAAACTTCTCACACCTTTGAGAACATTATGAAGATGTTGATAAAGACGATAGGATAGCTTTCATTCTATAAGGACAAATAAAAGCTGTTTTTATCGCAATAAACAGTAACGAACTGCAAATATCGCTATACAAATTGATTGTCTGAACTTGCCATACATAATATCAGCCTTACTAATAAATGTTAGAATATCAGGACATTAATTCAAAAAATCTGCTTATAGTCCAAAATCAATGAATGATTGCAGATAGCATAGAAATAACAAAAAAATGAAATGAATGATGAATGAATAAAGGAACTACAGTGGCTCAAGTATAACTGTACCCACTGTGCACAAAACGAATGCACTTTTATAACTATTTCTCTAGGATAACTTTTTAGGACTTTAGGCATGATTAATTTAAATGTTTACTTTCTTTTTATCCACTACAAGTTACCCTTGACTGCGATCTCCTGATAGTGGGCTAACCTGTTAGGGGCATGGCAGTTATGTAGCCACGGCCGAAGCTTCCCACCAGGCCAGACCAGGGAAAATTCAGAAATTATATATTGTCAAATTGACCCTGCCGGGAATCGAACCCGGGACCTCCGCACGTTAAGACAGCGGAGCTCAACACTGCGCCACAGAGGTCCACCACCACCACCACTACAGCCTATTAACGTCCCACTGCTGGGCCCAGGCTTCCACTCTCACAGGAGAGAGAGGTCGTCAAAGGTAAAATAATATAGGCAATGTCCCCAATAAACTTACAAGATAGGTCAAAGACCTCAAAGTGACTATTCAAGATTGCAATTTTAGTTCTTCAATCCCCCACTGCCATCTTAGTTAAACTTGTGGTACACTTAATTAAATGGTGGCATTTAAACACCAATTTCTCACACTCTGTATCAGTAATTTGAAATTCAAATGAGTAAGCATTTCTTTATCTAAACAAATTCTAATTTATGTTTATTAGTAAGGCTGATAATCACAAACAATTAAAGCATTTTCAATTAAAGGCAATATTGGCTTTACAACAATATGAAAATATTTTTTTTTCAAAGTCAAGCTAAAAAGTCTATACAGTGGAATTAAAGAAAATCTACAAAGTTGGAAGTTTAAAAAAAACAACTATCTGAAATTGAGATTTAATTATACTCAGTGTGACATTGTTTCTTTTGCACAAATGTGCCTTCACCATGAGTTTGATTGATCAAAAAATTGATAGTTTAGCAACCTGGAAAAAGCCTCCTTAGCTTGACTTGGAAATACATCAGTCTACCTGATTCATTCAAATTATTATGATAAAAAATTGACATAAGTAAAATGCATGTGAAAATTATAAAAATATGAGATACTCAGGTCTTTTACTACAAAAATTGAAAACTGAGCATAATTCATATAATTAATATTTTAATCAGGTTGTTAATTCACTGTAAATGCCTTTATAATCTGGCCATATTAGCTAAGTAAGTATCGCAAAAATAATACAAACTGTTAGAAATGACAAACATCCTACTTTCGATGCTTTCGTCAGAGAATTGCATTTTGGCTCAAATAATCTCGCTGGAATGGTATTTAGCTGCTGTGTTAAAAATTCTAGCCATTGAGACAGTATAAAGATGCTGGAAGGTAGGTTTTAACTCCTGATCAATGCTGTTACTTTTCTAAACACAGTTATATCATAAACTTGCATTATTAACAATGCCATGCCCCTATCAAATTATTTTTTGTTATTATACAAATCCCAGAGAGTAATTGCGCCATCAAGACCACCAGCTGCCAAAATATTGGCATTCCAATAAGAGACCTTCTGTGTTGAATAAACAACTTCTTGTACCGCCTGCCTATGTTCGGTTAACACAACCAAAGGCCGCAAAGAAAACCAAGAGAAGATTCGGATATGCCCGTCCCAGCCAGCAGACGCAAATACCCTTCCATCGTTTCTAGTGTTAACTTTATTAATACCTGGATTCTTGATGTTAATATCCAATTTATGGGTCAATGATAAATCCTTCTTCCCTATGTTAAATATCTGTATCACATCTGAAGCGTTGCCGATTATGCCTCTCTGTTGTTCAAGGTGGAAATCCACAGACATTGGACATTCTTTTGTCTGTAGCTTGCTTATGTATTGACTAGTGCTGAGATCCCACAGTAAGAGCCATCCTGCTTCGTAACCCACCAATAAGCAGGGTTTGTCGTTCGGAAATTCAATATACTTCAAACACATCGGATCGCCTAGTTTTGGGAAGTCGTTATCTGGTTTCAAAGACCCGATCTTTTCACCGCTGAAGTTGTATAAGTATATTGTGGATTCCCTGTCAGGTACGTAGAGTGTTTCGAGTTTTGTGTTGGCGTCAAAGCGGCAGAATCCTGGGTAATCTGTGTTGATGGTGTGCCCTTCCTTGTAGCCTGCGTTGGTGAGGTTGAAAATTTTGTAAATGCCACCCTTTTCTTGGGTTATCATTTGGCTGTCGGTGTGGATGAGATGGAGGATGGGAGCTTGACCCACTTTAATTTTTTGTTGGACCCGGTTAGTCTGGAAAATAAATAATTAAATATAACATTTTCTTCTTCTTCTCTTATCTATGGCCTTTAGTACTGCGGATATAACATTTTAGCATTAAATTCTTAAGAAACCTCAGCTTTCTTTTTGGGACTCTGGGATTTGATCCCCGGGCAAGCACTTCTTACTTTTCATTCATATTACGTTTTTGCCCATAATACAAAGTAAGCGTTTGATATGTTAATAAAAACAGACGCTTTGAACAGGTGCATGCTAAACAAAACAGTTTGTTTGCACACTGGCACATTTGAAATACTATTTTCTAGGTCACAAAATGGGGGTACCAAACAAAGAGAATTGTGCATAGTGAAGCCGTATCTCATCGAACAGAAACTGCGACGCAATAAGTGTGAAGTCCAAGTTACTATACGCGGAATATCTGATCTCACCTGAAGGTTGTATGCATAAACATATCCATTTTTCGACCCGGCTAGTAACCTCTCGAGACCGCCGGGAAGAAAGCTGAACGCCAACGAGTATACAGGCGAATTGTCGACGTTACGAATCGTGTAAACCGGGTCAGGAGGTAGCAAAGCCATTACTGGTCAAGCCCGAACCAAAATATGTGATTGGAATAGAAAAATAAAATGGTAATCAAATTAATCAAGCCATCAGAAACCGAACCACAACTACGCACAACACAAAACTGACATGAAAACAAGAAAGTTTACAAACGTCGTCACGGACGTATCAATGCGTTCAAGTTTATTTTAAAACTACATATTATTTATATAATTTTGAATATTTCTACAATATTAATATGACACAAATGAAATAAAATTCAGTACCTATCTAATTAATCAAATGAAAAGATGCATATTAAAAAATATAAAAAGAAAAAAACATTTGGGCAAATAACATCTTCGCATAAACATAGTTATTTCGAATGTTTCATTATAAACATATTTGTGGATTGTTAGAGATCTGTCATGTTACAGAGTTGCCAGCGGCAAGATTATTCCATGACATTTGGTAATCGAGTAGGGAAAATAATTTTGGTTATATCAGTATTAACGAAATCAACAAGTTGGCTGAATTTATGGAAAACTTGCTGTGAAAGTGGAATTTGGTAAAGCGAAAGAATGTACAACTGCAATCACGTGTTTGGGTAAACTCAATAAGCTGTAGCAGCAGTTGTAAATAATAGTGATCATATTAATTTTATCAGAAGAATTTATTTGAATTTTATATTTTGGCTATCTAGAGATTGTTTTTAATCAAGTAGGTAACTAATTCGTGGTATTTTATACATATTCAAATTCTGTTCAAATTTGTTTGAATCTCAACTTTTTTCTCAGATCACTAGTAAGTTATTATTCAAAGCAAAAAATAGCAAAGAAAAAAAAGAAAAATAATATTTATGTACTAGGTATTCAAAGTAAAAAGTATTAATGGAGGAAATTAATTTGAGGTAATTTAGTGGTTTTAATCTGACAGCCCGTTTACTAAACCGTCAAATGACCGTCAGACACTAGACAGCGACAGTCAGTCAACAGTTCGCAAAAATTTATTGTGAAGCCTCAGTTTATACTATAAGTAGTGTTTTACAAATGTATGAAGTTTTGAATGAGAAATAAATAATCGAAGTACCTAATAATGGGTGCCATATGTAAACTAAGAATGTTAATATAATCGAAAATCACAAATGGCTGCGGAGACTCTGTTAAAAACGAGCAAGCATTCGAAGTATGTAACATCGTATAGGAAAATATTGTATCATAGATTCTTCGTGGGGCTGCTACTGTTTATTGTAGTGTCTCTAGTGTTGAGTTTTGTGTGTAATATATTCGTGGGAAGTGCGCCTCGTGTTGATTTCCAGGAAGCTGTCAATTTGGATGCAGTGAGATTACCTCTCGCCACTATTCCGAGAACATCTCCTCCATCGGTTCCTCGAGTTACTAACTGCACTTACTGGAACTGTTTTAACGTATACAAATGTGGGAGAGGCGGCCACGATAAGATAACCATATACATATATCCTTTAAAGGATTATAGAACAGAAGACGATGAAAACATATCCAGGTTTTCTAGGGAGTTTTATGAAATTTTACACACGATTAAGAGTAGTAAATATTATACTTCTAGTCCGGACGAGGCGTGCCTGTTGGTGCCTAGCATTGATACTCTGAATCAGAATTATTTTAACAGTGAATATGTATCGAAAGCTCTCCAATCGCTCCAGCAGTAAGTATGTTAAGTACTATATTATATAGTTTATAGATAACATTTACTCTAAAAGAGCCCGAGCACTGAAGTAAGACACTTTGTGTGATGTTTGCACTACTCACTCACTAGCTACTTAAAAAGTAATAAATTTAGAATGTCATAAATTCTTACAATTTTAGTGTACCAGAAAAAATTGAAGAGCAAGGAAACCAAATGAATTAGCATATTAAAAAGTAACATCCATACTTCCATACTAATATTTTAAATGTGAAAGTATGTCTGTCTGCTACACTTTAATAGCCCATCTGTTCAACCAATTTTGATGAAATTTAGTACAGGGATAGGTATAGCCCTTAGAAAGACAGGCTTTTTATCCCAGAAAATCAAAAAACAATCTAAGGGGACAAAGTCACGGCCTCATCTAGTTTAACATAATTAAATACTTAAGGTATTTATAGTTTCCAAATAACAATATTCAAAATATAGGCGGGGTCCGTAATAAAATATTTATTCACTAGCTAATCCGTGTGGATTTAGGATTTTTGGTTCCCTCGTGAATTCTTTTATTTTCCAGGATGAAAAGTAGCCTATGTGTTATTCCAGACTATAATCTATCTCTGTGCCAAATTTCATCCAGATCCGATCTGCCGTTGGGGCATGATTGAGTAACAAACATCCATCCATCCATCCATACATCCATCCATCCAAACTTTCGCATTTATAATATTAAGTATAGATAACAAATTAATAGAGATAACCATAGTGAAACATAGGAACTAACTATTTCACAAAATGTGATATGAAGTCATTATTTGCATGTCAATAGCCAATTTGTATTCATTGGCATACAAATTGCTTTTGTACACAGAAGCTTTGAATCTAATTAAAATACTGCATGATGTATACTATCTTGTGTGGACTTTTATAAATTGTTTTATTAGAATAATAAAATATTTTAGCCATAGAAGAAATGTTTTAAAACTATTTTATGTTTTTGTATTTTCTTTCCTATCAAAGATGTTTACATCTGTTTCTAATACTTTTTACTTATTCTAAAATTTGCCTATTCAGTATATATCACATTTTTTAAAATAGATGAATCGTTAATTTGTGATTAATCAAGTTAATGCTAACTACTGTAGTGGATAAAGACAAGTAATTTTAAAAAGTAAGTTAATAAAACTAGTGTGTTATGTATTCTGTTTGTCGAGACAAATGTTGAGAGGAACCATCATCTTCGTAATAAAGACAACGGAAACCAGTGGTTGATAGTTACTTCTTCGTAATAAAGACAACAGAAACCCGTGGTTGATACTAGAATCACTAAGACAGTTTGTTAAAGTTATTTGTTAAAGACAAAAAACTATTTTATTCTAACTTGTAATACAGATTACAAATTTACAGACTATAGATCTTAAAAAAATTGCAAGAAAATATTCTTAAGTACTTACTAAGAACAAATAATGACAATGAATATTTCTTTTAGTTGGAACGATGGTGAAAACCACCTCATATTCAACATGGTGGCTGGCATCGCACCAAACTACAACACAGTGGTTGATCTTAACACCAGCAAAGCAATTATAGCAGGCGCTGGATTTGACAATTGGACGTTCAGATACGGCTTTGACATATCCCTTCCTCTGTATAGTCATTTAGCACAAAACATAGATAACAGACAGCCAGAAGAGAAAAACTATATGATTGTATCCGCACAATTAAACATACCAGATGATTACTTAGCAGAATTACAAAGTATAGCATCATCGTCTAACGATTTGCTATTACTCGATAGATGTAAGATGTCTAGTGAATTAGATTATAAGAAACGTTGTGAATACACAACGGGAAGGATATTTAACTATCCTGATGTGTTGAAAGAGGGTATGTTTTGTCTAATAGTCCGTAGTGCTAGACTGGCGCAGAGTATATTGATGGATATTATTGCGTCTCAGTGTATACCTATAATTATAGCAGATACAATTGTGATGCCGTTCAATTCGCATGTGGATTGGAATAAGATAGCTTTATTTGTACCTGAAGAAAATATTAAGAGTTTGGTGAAAATAGTTCATTCAGTTAGTAAGGTAAGTAGTGTTAAGACACTTTTATATTAAAGTAACTAATGTGATAGGATCAAGTTTGGATATGACAGCCTTTCCATTAAGTTTACTCTTACTTTTAGAGATTTACTTTAATTTTGAATTATTTATTGTTATTTCATAATTTTCTTGACTATATAAAAGTTGCCCTAGTATCACCGTCCCTGGGATGCATCATAAGATGCATCCCAGGGACGGTGATACTAGGGCAACTTTTTCTGTAAATCAAAGAGATTGCACAGAATTTTTCAAAAACAAAACCCACCATCCGGGCATTCTATAGTATTTGATAATTATATATTTAAGGTTTTATTGCACACAAAACCAGGTCATAGTTAGAAAATAAATTAAAACACAGTTCAAATTCGAAAGAGTTCCCTGCAAAGAGAGTTCCCATTTATTTTTCTCGGTTACAAATGGACCTGTTTTAATGTTATTTTCACTATCGTAATTTACATACTTTCAGAAAGTACAGTAAGGTACATAAGAAAGGTATATGTAGGTGTATTATAGTAAAATAATACACCTACATATACCTTTCTTATGTACCGCCAAGCGATTAAGCGATTAAGCTTTATCATATTAGTATAGATACCCAAATGTACAGCCATCATCATCATCACTACAGCCCATTAACGTCCCACTGCTGGGCACAGGCCTCCACTCTCATAGGAGAGAGGGAATTAGAGCTTAGACCCACCACGCTGCTCCAATGCGGGTTGGCGGGCTTTTAACGACTATTATCATGTTAGTGATAATAACCGGCACCAACGACTTAACGTGCTCTCCGAGGCACGGGGGTGAAACACCGCCAACTTCCAACTCCGGGCTGGCACTGAGATTTTTTTTATTGAAAAACTCAATACCTAACTTTTATGCCCGACCGGGAATCGAACCCAGGACCTCGTGATCCGCAGTCGACTATGCTAACCGCTAGACCAACCTAGTTAATGTACAGCCATGTCACCAATATTTTAGGAGCGTCGCGGCGAACTGTACTGGCAACTACGATGGGTGTACGAGAGATACTTCGCCAGCATAGAGAAGATCACTCTAACAACCCTGGAGATTGTCAACGAGAAGGTGTTCCCCATGGCCGCTAGGATGTATGAGGAGTGGAATATGCCCGAACATTTGGTAAGTTTCTAACACTGCATTTCAATTAAGAAGAGTATGGATATATACCGACTACCGACTTCAAAAAAAGGAGGTTATCAATTCGACATGTATGTATGGAATAGTGGATGATGCCCTCGACATCGTCCGCGTGGATTGAGTTTTTGATTCCCGCCGGAACTTTTTATTTCCGGGATAAAAAGCCTAGATATAGATAGATAGATAGATAGATAAACTCTTTATTGCTACACAGGACATAAAAATACAAAGAAAAGAAAACATAACAAAACAAAGTGCGCAAGGGCGGTCTTATCACTAAAAGTGATCTCCTCCAGACAACCCATTAATTAAAAACCTTTATGATAGGAGCGGGATAGTGCAACAATATAGACAGCCATACAATATACTACATAAACCTTACATACTAATAATACATAAATAATTTTATAAATACATATAAACATAAATATATATATTATATACCTATAAACCTACATATACAATACTTAAATATTCTATAGCATACTAGCATTAGTTAGGTAATAATCCTTTAAACGATTCTTGAACATATGTAAAGATTTGGATTGTCTAATGTCATTCGGTAGGACATTCCAAAGCTTGACCGTCTTTTCTGTGAAGGAATTCCCATACACCTCCGTATGACTAAATGGTATTCTCAACCTGTTGTCATCTTTAGACCGCAAATAGATATGTCCTTCCTCGGGATACAACTTATCCCTGTACCAAATTTCATCAAAATCAGTTGAACAGATGGGCCGTGAAAGCGTAGCAGACAGACAAACAGTCATACACACTTTCGTATTTATAATATGAGTATGGATATGGATTATTGAAACTGCAAAATATTCACATAATTTATAAGGGCTTCCAAACAAATACTATATAAAATTTCGTAGGTGTATGTGTACATTGTGTGTACATGTGTGTGTGTTTGTATGGATCTACGAGTATGTATGTTTGTCCGCGGATTTCTCCGAAACTATTAATCGGATTGTGAACATTATTTTTTATTGGCTTACTTTTATTTCAACTTGGTGCAAGTTTCATCAAAATCGGTTCAGTAGTTTGAATATATGAACTGTGCAATTTAAAAACTTAGTCTAAAGTTACGTCTTGACTCTCGAACTGCGTAGCGTCGATAGATGTGGTGAGACCCTTATTATATTACTAGCAGATACCCGCGACTTCGTCCGCGTTAAATAAGTTTTTTAAATTCCCACAGAAACTCCCTAATTTTTCGGGTCAATATATAGCCTATGACACTCACAAATAATGTAGCTTTCTATTGGTACCAGAATTTCCAAAATCTGTTCAGTAAATCCAGAGATTACCCCCTACAACGTCACAAACCCACAAACTTTACCTCTTTATAATATTAGTATAGATTGGTAAAATTTCGAGTCCCGGATTCGAGTCCCGGGTCGGGCCATAACAAGTATTGGGTTTTTCTGACAAGAAATTCTCAGTACTAGCCCCGGAGTAATGGAGATGGCGGTGTTTCACTCCCGTGCCTTGGGAGCACGAAGAACCGTCGGTCCTGCGCCTGATCTCTCTCCGGTTGTGTCGGATTTTCCGTCCCATGCTATGAGAGTAAAGGAGCAGAAAGTGTACCTGTATATGTGCACTATCTGGCTAATCTCTCTGGAGATAGGCCGCCGTGGCCGAAATTCGGTCGAGAGGACATTTCATTTTTATTATATCATTGGTAAAATAATTTGGCATTCATTATATTATCTAAAATCCTATCCTATCGGCTTAGAAAAGAACAAGTCACCATCTAATCCGACTGTACGTCGGAGCCCATTGGCAACGATAAGCCCCTTTATACGGCAGAAGGCATTGTACCCAGATAAAAGCGTCAGCTGTCGCCTCTGTGACTAAAGACTAAAAATAACTAGCCTATCTGAGTACTACCTAGTACCTACGAGCCTTTGTAGGCCGGGAGTTGACTGCTAATAGTACCATTGAGTTTAGTCAAGCAGCTTAAAGTAGGCTAATTATGTAAAACCTGCATAATAAATTGTTGCAGTCTTAATTGTTGTGATTGGCTGAATTTATTGTATTTTTTTTCCGTAGTCAAAAGTACCATAATATTATGTCCTTTCCCGGACATTTCCGCAGTCTGCGTCTGTTCGGAATTTCATCAAAATTGCTTGAAAATATGGGCTGTGAAAGCGTAACAAACAAACTAACTCATATTCGCATTTATAGAAGATATTAGTTAGGATTTCCTAAGAATGTAACATTAAGTATAACATTAAGTATGTAATTCTCGTGGCTGGCGTAATGAGCAGATTATTTACTAATGCGTTGAAATTAAATAGAATTTTCAAATAAAGAAACACATTACTCCGCGCAACTTTCTTGTCAGAATACAATCTTCTAAGAATACAAGGGGCTTCAATTTTCAAAGTTCAAACGCATATTTTTATCGGTCATCTCTTCGACTACAACGCTTACGTAAGGGAGAAACATTAAAAATGTATCGCGTGCGCTGTAGGCGTGCTGTAGGCAAGGAACATATCGTTAGACGTGCACGCACTGAGAGAAATTGTGTGACATCGTGCATCGTGTCACTCACTTGCATAGATTAAAGAGAAAAACACACAGGGAGCGGGCGCGGGTCGGGGGCGGCCCGGGTCGGGTGCGTGGCGGGTTGAATTCCTTGTATTTATATGGGCTACAACACTCAGAACGCGGCCGTGGTCCGCTGGCGCGTTCAGGCGCGTGGCGGGTGACGCTGTGTGATGTCGACCCTGCCCGCGCCCGACACGCGCCCGCTGTCTGTGTGTTTTACCCTTAGTGCGAATTCAGATGGGTTAATGATATTGTTTTAGAACACTTTATGCGCTCTTTTGTTAACATAAAATATGTTAATGAAACTTGTAGAAATCTATTCTGGTAGCCATAGTGCCAACTGCCAACGTATAAAGCAATACTTTCACAATATTACTCACTAGGTAATGCCTGCGACTTTGTCCGCGTTGATTAAAGTTTTTGGTTCCTACAGGAACTCTAATTTTCCGGGATAAAAAAGTTGCCTGCCTATATGTTATTTCAGACTGTAATCTATCTCTGTGCCAAATTTCATCCAGATCCGTTCAGCAGTCCTGGCGTGATTGACTAAAAAACATCCATCCATCCATCCATCCATCCATCCATCCATCCATCCATCCCTCCATCCAAAATTTCGCTAAATGTTTTATAGTTAGTGTCACTTAACTTAAGGGTCAAGGCCACAGAACAGAGAATCTCTAGGACTTGCTTGTAGACGTTTTATTTTAATCAAAATCAGTCTACACTCTATATGTAGCATACCTTTCGATGCAGATACGAAGTGGCATGACGAAAAGTGAACTTAAATTATTCTGATAATATTAAAGTTAATATTCACTTAGATTTCCTGCCACCACACCTGCAAGCAGGTCTCATTGCAGCTAAGTGCTGGCTTATATATATATATATATATATAAAGATACGTATATGACGAAAATATACGCACAATCGTAGAGCGTATATTTCCACGGATATTCTTTGTCGTCCGTGTCATCTCAGTCATCTTGTTATCAGGCTCATCTTGTTAATTTTCATCAAACTCATAAAACACCCGAGGCACTAGAATATCTTACAAGCAAAACCGTAAGCAATGTGGAGTGTAGTTGAAAGTTGGGTTTAATCATGTTAAACGACGGTTTTCTTCGGAAATTTCTTAATTGAGCATAATTTGTATGAAGTTTTCTTGTTAAACTTCCAACAATGCTCCCGGGTTAGGCCCATGTTTAAGTTTAGTTACTAAACTTTAAATAGACCACTTAATACCAAATAAAAAGGGCTGTGCCGGAACGCTAAATTGGTCATCTTACGCCAATCTAACCAGCCCAGTGATAATTTTGAAATTAGTTAAATTTCCAAATTGCCCCTGCTGGAAATTGAATCCGGGATCTCCCTTTTGTAAGCTCGTCCGCTTATATCATTGCGCTAAAGACTAAGGAAGTCGTCAAAATTCAAAGCTTACGTATACGAGCGATGCCTTGAAAAATAGCGAGTGTAGTACATAGAGAATTGGGTTTTAATCATGTTAAAGGACGGTTTTCTTCGGAAATTTCTTAATTGAGCATAATTTGTATGAAGTTTTCTTGTTAAACTTCCAACAATGCTCCCGGGTGAGGCCCATGTTTCAGTCTCGGCGCTAAAGTTTAAATAGACCACTTGAACTATTGCATAACGGGGAAGGTCGGCCTCCGATCCGATCGGCCTTTATTTTTTCCCGAGGTTCTCTGTATTTTATTACGTGGACCGAACGCTTTGAAAAATTGAGTAGGCAAGATTAAATCGCTGGGAAAATGTGATTCACGGTTTAGTGTTTATGATATTGCGAGCATACATTTATGTTCTGAGAAGTTTCTATACCTTTCCTTTCCTCTAAATATAAGGCCTTGACTGCGATCTCACCACTAGCAAGTAACGATTCAGTCTATGAGAGCCGGCAAGAAACTCAGCAGTTGCTCTCAAGTTCATAAAAAGAAAAATGTTATATCTTATTCTAAACGCAGTGCCAATTTTGACCAGCTTGTCAACTGAACTTTCCATGTGATCCCAATTCTCCTATATATATATATTTTTTTTATATACAGGTGGCCCAAATAGTGACTTAAAAAAATTTAGGTTCCTCGTACCTAGACCTATCAGAAAATACCCCAAGTATGTTTAGCGATTTTTGGTAGTTTTCGAGTTATATTTTTTTAAAGTTTTCTCCTGAGATTTCTGAGGGAGTGAATGTTAATTTTTTTCTTTTTATTTAGTGTTTTTTTTGTGAACATTTTTTTTGTGAATTTGCTTGCTACTTTGCATAAAATAATTACAAAAAATATTAATAAAGTTTTGCTGGCAAAAACAGGTATACTATACAATGCTGCTGACAAAAACATGCAAGTTTTGATGCAGCCTAAGGTGGAGCGCTTGCCTAGAAGATGTCTTAGATCTCGTCTTCGAAGGCGACGCTTCCATGTCTCTTCATTGCGTATTAATAGACTGACTCGTTGGTCTAGTAGTTAGCATGTTCGACTGCGCCCAACGAGGTCCCAGGTTCGAGTCCCAGGTCGTGCCATAAAATAGTGTTATTTTATGGCACGACCTGGGAGCCTGGGAGCCCGGGGTTATGAAGTTGGCGGTGTTTCAGCCGTCGGTCCTGCGCCTGATCTCTCTCCGGTCGTGTCGGATTTTCCGTCCCATCGGGCTATGAGAGTAAAGGAACTGAGAGTGCACCTGGGTATGCGTACATACTTGTGCACTATAATATCTCCCGTGCCGATGGCTAATCTCTCTCTCGAGAGAGGCGAGGACATTAATAGTTGATATTGTTCGGCAGTACGGTCCTGTGAACCCGCTGTTCCTTCCGGTGACTGCGCCCAAGGCGCCGGGCTTCACGGCGGTCATTCTGACGTATGACCGCGTGGACAGCCTCTTCACACTGGTGAGACAGCTGGTGCGAACGCCGAGCCTCGCTAAAATACTCGTCGTGTGGAACAATCAGAAGAAACAGCCGCCGCCATGTGAGTTCTCACTTTGAAATTAGCTCTTATTTTCCAGCAATTATTCACGTTACTAAGTAATTAGGAAGCAGGCTTCACGGCAGTCATCCTGATGTTCGACCGCGTGGACAGCCTTTTCACACTGGTGAGACAGCTGGTCAAGATATATAACATACTCGTCGTGTAAAACAATCAGAAGAAACAGCCGCCGCCATGTGAGTTATCTTTCTAACTTCTAGTTTAGTTATTTTCCAGCAACTTTTATTGAATACCTAGGAAGCAGCTACGGATGACAAATGTTTTTTATGTTTTTGGAACAACCAGAAGAAACTGCTACCGCCATGTGAGTTCTCATTGTCACTTCAGACCCCCGATTATGTGGAAATCGTTATCGTTTGTCAAATGGATAATTCGACCTGTTCAAGGAGTTCATAGATACCTGTGCGTCAAATTGAACACATGAACGCCTTAAAAAGTTCCACAAATAAGTTTTAACCAGTCAAATGATTACGAATTGCTTAGACAATTGGGCCTCTGATTCGCAACAAGTCGAGCTATATCGGCTACTTGAGTTCGCCTACGGATCTCCTCATTTCTTATTTGATCGCGTTCTATGACTAATTTTTATCTGACTCTAAGTTTTATCAAAATCGAATCTACAAAACTGATGACGCAAACCGGGATATTATTTGTAAGAAGAATTTATCAATAGCAAAACAAGCCTGTAAATCTCATACAAGACTAAAGTCTCACAGTTAGAGCTGTGGATTTGTCGGGGCGTCACGTCGTAAGGCCAATATCTGATTACGACACCATGGCGGCGCCACAGGTCGCGACACCACCGTGGTGTATTGCGCTCAGCCACAGACCATACACGGTGCGCTCAGCGCTACCAAACGAGAAAAACAAGAACAGACACTATCAGGATCGTCAGTTTCACGTTCGAATGACGTAACTCTATACGTAGAGTCTGTTCAATACGTCAGTTTATATGGGTAATTGAAAAATAGTAAAAAGCAACACTGAAAAAATCGTCGATGAATCAAAACAATGTGAGAAACAGTCCAACTCTTCAAAAGTACTTGACAGCAATTATTGGTGTCGTCAGAATGCGATTTTAATTTTTTTCTAAAATTTCTATGTAAACTGACTCATGGAACAGACTACATATTATTGGTTGCGCCACCAGCGGGTGTGATACCGGGCGCCTGGCACGAAATTTGGTTGCGCAACCAATCGGACACCAGGTGAGGTGTCCTCCATAGAGCTGAATACATTTTGTTGGCAGCGACTGGTTGCGGCGCCACTCTTGTCCTAGTGAGATAGTGCCCTAAGATTTGGTCTCAGGATTTCGCATGCTTTCCGTTTCAACGCTGATGTTGACGTTACTGTAAACAAGTATGTTTATGTTGTACCTACTAACGCATTGCTTTTGCGTAATTTTAGCTTGCTATATGTGTAACATTTTGATAACAGCTATATAGGGTTGCCAAAATACTTTGAAACTGATTTGAACAGATCTTACGTGTCGAAAAAACTTTCAACTCTGCCTCTATCTCTTTCTTTTAAAGATGGAGGGAGACAGAGAGAGAATTATTTAAGTAAATTGAACATTTTCAACACTTTCAAGCATATTCTATAGTTGCTCAGTAGAATTTAGTTTATCATAAGTTTGAATCTTTCTCACGAAATTCGGGAGTTTATATTTCTTTCAATTTTTTTTCTTTCTTTATTAACTACAGCGAAAATATTTCTTACGGGGTATCGTAAGAAATCTTCAAATCACGGCCTCTAATTATGTGTCTATGATTGCAACAGTGAAACGATCGTTGCAACTTTATTTGAGATTTAATAATAGATATTCTTAAACTGCGAAAACCTTTATAGTTTCAGATAAAATATAAAAAATACGACTAATAAGCATTGGTTTTATTAGTTCAGGGTAATGCATTGCTTTTAATTTAACTTTATTTGAGATTTAATTTTGTTTGTCAAACTTCGACAAACTTTTATAAAAATAGTTTCAGATACAGTATCAAAATAAATACTATTAGAAACAAACGTTTTAGTTCAGGGCGAACCGTTGCTTTTTATTTAACTTAACTTTTACCTAGTTAGATTTAATTATTGTTATGGTAAAACTTCGATAAACTTTATAGTTTCAGATGCAAATTATAATAGAAAAAAGGAATAGCTGTACGATTAAACTCAAACTGAAATGAAATGAATGAAAATATACTTTATTGTACACCATACATAAAACACATTTAAAAAAACAAGAAATTATGGAAAACTGTACAAGAGGCGGCCTTATCGCTGAGAAGCGATCTCTTCCAGGCAACCAGAAAAGGAACTAATAACAAAAAAAAAAAAAAAAATTTATGAGGGTGCACACAAAGTAGGTAATTAAAGACTATTATAATATAAAATACACAAATCTGTTCATATAAAATACATATAATTCATAAAAACATACATAAATAGTATACATACATACATATACATACATACATAAATACATACATACATATACATACATAAATACATACAAGATAAATATATAACAAATAATAGGTATAGGTATATTTAGATATAAGCTTTCTATCTAAGGAATAGAATGTAAGGAATTAGATTTACAAAATTAAGGAGGCAAGAAGTGCTTTTTTAAGAGACTCTTAAAAATAGGCAAAGATTTTGCCTGCCTAATATTAAGAGGGAGAGAGTTCCAAAGACGAACAGCTTTAATGGAAAAGGACTTGGAGTAAAAGGCAGTGCTATGAGAAGGAATTCTAAGAATTAGATTATCGTCAGAGCGGAGAGATCGACCAGAGTGAGAATCACTGAGAAACTCAAACCGTTCTTTCAGATAAGGAGGAGTGGCTGGATTGAAAAGAACACAGTACAAGAGAGATAAAAGATGAGTATTCCTGCGAAGATGAATTGGGAGCCACTCGAGTTTATTGCGAAATTCAGAAACGTGGTCATATTTACGAAGCCCAAATATGAACCGTATACAAAGATTTTGAATGCGCTCGAGTTTATTTAATTGCTCCACAGTTAAGTCTAAGTAACAAGCATCAGCATAATCAAGAATTGGTAAGAGAAGAGATTGTGCAAGCGCAATTTTAGTAGGTATGGGTAGAAAGTTACTCAACCTCCGTAGAGACCCGACAGCAGCAAACACCTTTCTACTTACTTCACTAACCTGGGGAACCCAAGACAGAAACTTGTCAAATACAACGCCTAGGTTTTTAACTGTATCACTATACTGTAATTGGACCCCATCAAAAACAACTGAAAAAAGAAACAAATGAAAGTATATTTATTCAAAATTGGTACCTACACAGTACACCTTCTGACGTTAACACGTGATGCTGATAATAACCACGTTAAATTATCTTAAAACTAAAGCTTTGAGGGTAAAAAAGCAAAAGTATTAGTTCCGGGCAACGACTGTTTTTTTATTTAATTTACGTTATAGCTCTTCTCAAACTCCAACAAGTTTTAGAGTTTCAAATATAAATAGGAAAAGAAATACGCCTGAAAAGCAAAAGTTTTGGTTCGGGACGGCTCAGTACTTTAAAATTAAAAGCTTCTTCGCCTTATTCGGGTCATACCGCGATCAATTTTTACCCCTTATTGACGTTAGATGGTCACGAACAGCGATGAACACGGTTGGAATTGATAGCTGTATGATACCTACTTATACCTAGCCTAGTCCTATACAAACTTATCTGACCCGGTTGCCAACATTGAAACTAATTTTTACGCCTGTTTAGTTTTTATTTTTCATAGAGACTAGCGACGTTTGTTGATAAGTTTGTATTTGACAACTATTCAAATAAATTATTTTTTAGCGATTATTTAATAGAGGATCTCCCAAAAGTTGTATTATAATATCCAGGTTTTATGTTCGAAAACCATTTAAAACTATCGATTGAAGTAAAAGGGCGTCGAATTTTGATGACGTTACAGTTCGGTATTTCATACAACATCCCATTACTAAGTTAAAGTTGCTGATTTAACTTGTCGCATACCCAATTAGTAACGTAGCCTTTTTTATTCTGCTACAACTTACAAGTCAGCTCTTGACGGCTATCTAACCTGGTGGATAATGCAGTCATCTTTCCGTACCGGTGGTAGAGTCTTGACTTATCATAAGTGCCACTAAATGTCCTACGTGAAATAAAAAAATCAATTATTATTAAACATTTATCATAGTCTTAGATGGTGCTGGGATAACCCTGTTACTACAGTGGCGTGCAGGTCATAGAGGCATTGTATCATTGGGACTTGGGATGGGCCTTAGCATTTCTTTAGATCTTATTTATACAGAGTGGACTGACGCCGATATTGTGATCTTCCCTAGTTGTAAGTTGTGGTAGATATTTTTTTTTCATTGACTATTACCTACCTTAACCCTTGTGGCATGCACGCCATTGACAATTATTTAGACTCCTGGAAGAAAGCTTGCCAGTGGATGTGGTGGACACATCCACCTTAAGCCATTAATTTAAAACGTTTTTAAAAATCAGCAATTAATACGCAATACCGCATACCACAGGTTCATTCGTTCATTTAAAAAAATCAGTAAATGTTAATGTAATAATTCGATTGTCTCGATTATCAGCCTTGTGCAGACGTGTTAAAATCGATTTTAACTCGATTCAGCGTAATTTCACTCTCAGAACAATGAACATTAACAAGTTGCATGTATTATATCGTTTATGAGATTAATTGCGTTCTCATTGAAAACTGTTTTAGTATTTCTCCACTATTATTTAACTTCGAGATTTGAGTATGTACTGAGTACTAATTTACAATTTGTCCGCTCGTCCGTCTGTCTGTTCTAAAGTCTAAAATAACTTGTCTGGTATTCCTTAGCGATTAAGCGTTCCGGTACGATGCCGGAAGATACGATTAAAACCGATTAGGGGGTTTAATATAACTGCCATAACCCTAACAGGTTAGCCCGCTACCATTTTAGACTGCATCATCGCATACCATCAGATGAGTTCGCAGTCAAAGGCTACTTAACTCATAGTGGATAAAAAAAATCAATCAAATTGAATCTACCATCTCTACCATATAAATCTTACTATGTTACTAATATTAAAAATGTGAAAGTTTGGATGGATGGATGTATGGATATATGGATGCTTGTTACTCAATCACGCGCCAACGGCTGAACGGATCTGGCTGAAATTTGGCACAGAGATAGATTATAGTCTGGAATAGCACATAGGCTACTTTTTATTCTGGAAAATTAAAGAGTTCCCGCGGGAACTAAAAACCTCAAACCACGCAGACGAAGTCGCGGACATTCGCTAGTTAAAATATATATATAATTTTTAGCCTGGCAATTCATAGAGGCAATAGCGCCAGTGTCTTGGGCACCATTTACCTACCCATGAATGATCATTTGGATGGTGCATATTTTTTGTAAAAATAAATATAAGTAGATTAATGTAGTAGGTTATTTGTTGTAAATAATTGTAAGGACGTAAATAAAGTAAATTTCTCGTTCTTGAATTCAAGTTGACATGCTTAGTCAACTTTCTATAGATATAATTCAATTTTCTAACGACTCTAATAATTTATATATCATGTGATAGGTAGCGCTGCGATCAGTCGAGTGCAAATCTGTCAGAGATAAATAATTAATCTGCCACTTTCTCTTCTCCGTCTGTTGGTAACTGCTTACATATTTGTGTTCGTAACCGCGAGTCACCGCGGACCTTAATAGGGATGATGCCTATAATATATAAAATAAATTATTTCTAAGTGATTATTAAATAGAGGGTCTTCCAAAAGACCTAAAATTCACATCCCCGGTTAGTTTTAAGTTTGATAACCATTTTAAAATATAGATTAAAGAAAAACAGTTCGTTGAAGTTTGATGACGTCACTATAGTGATTTGCATACAACTTCCATACTAGAAGTGCGTTTTTAAGTTGCTTTGAGTTTTGAGGTTGTTTCAAAATAACAGCTTGTCACGTAAACTTGACGTTCCTATAAGGATTATTGTAAAACACTCATTGCAATATAGGTAGATTTATTAATTAAGCACTAAAACTTGTTTTTAAGTTCTCAGTCGACAAAATTACTAACTGCTACTCAAAATATTTTTTATATCGATTAATAAACATGGCTGGGACTTAGGAATTCCTTAGTAAATAACAAAAAAACTGTGTTTTGATTCACGACGCAATGAGTGAGTGACTAATCCGCATCCTTTTGGCACAGCACTATTTTGTTTCCATTAAAACTGTCAACACTGTAAACTGCATTTTACTACAGAAAATTAATACCAGACTTTCTAGGAGACTAGGCATTGAGACCAAATTAATAGTAGATTGTTCATCAAGGGACTAAAATGAGCCATTTCAGAAGAGATGTTTAAGCTTACCGAGCGTAGCGAGGTATGCTATAGAATCGAGTAGCATGACTTTTAGTCCCGTGGTACACACTCTACTTTTCACTTCGATTGCGAGAAAATAAAATAAATAACGATTTTTAATTATATCTTTGCCTTGCTGTTACATTTTCATATCAAAAGTAAGATCTTTTTTCATATTAGGAATAAAAACCCAGAGCCGTTAAGTTAGTTTAAAAAAAGTGACAACCTGATATTAAATTAAATTTGATCATTTCACTTCCAGCGTCCGAGTGGCCGGTAGTCAACAAGCCGTTGAAAGTGATCCGCACCAAGGAGAACAAGCTATCCAATAGATTCTTCCCTTACGACGAGATCGAGACCGAGTGCCAGCTGACCATCGACGATGACATCGTTATGCTGACGCCTGACGAGTTGGAGTTCGGGTAAGATTATTTTTTTAATGTGTCCCTTCCATCGATATATATGTAGGTACTTCATAGAAAAAAATTGGGCGTCCAACCTTTAGAGCACGCTCCTAACTTGTATAGCCCTGTCCTTGTCCCCGCCATAGCGATGTCCCGCTTTTCTGACTAGATGACGTTAGTAAATAGGTCCACATTCTTTGATTGACAGGGCCCGTCTATGTAAATTCGTTTTTCCCTTCCCTTTTTCCCTTCGACATGGGGGTGGAAGACTGTTCCAGGTCGGTACGCGGTTCAGCTACCTTGCTTGTTTTTCTGTTTACTCTTTAAGTTACAATTTCTACAATTCAAAGCAGAGATTGTGAGTTAAGACGTTAAAGTTGGGTTAGATTATTACTGTCACTCATAAGAGGTAACTTAGGTCTTAGAGTCAAAAAAGTAACAAACCACACCAAAGAGAACAAGCTGTGCAACATATTCGTCCCGTTTGTAGCCGAAGTCTCCTAGACAACCAAGCATCGAACCCGCCTAAACGAATGAATAAAAAGTACTCACGGTTTTCCATCATAAATTGAATATGTCAGCTTGTATGATTGATCGTTGCTCTGATTTGTCACTCTAAACGATTTATTGGAGTTTTGATTTATTTCCTTTTTTCCGTTATATAGAAAACATGCGATATGGTGTCGAATGTATATTTAACATCTAATATATAAGTACCTACGGACAATTTTATTTATTGAGGCCCAAACAGTTTACAAAATACTTAACATCAAAATATTATACAAAACACACACACCAGCGAAGAAGCCACAGGAAAAAACCGTACAAGCTATACCAAAAACAAGCGTCTAATAAAGAAAAACTACTGTTTTTACGTACTACTGGTACTTTGAATAAACAGAGTTGAAGAGAAAATCTAGACCAAGATTAGCCATCTACGCGATATATAATAATATAGTAGACAAGTGTGTGCGCAAACACAGGTGCACTCTCTATTTATTACCTCACTATCATAGCCCAATGGGACGGAGAATCTGACACAACCGGGGAGAGAAACACGTTGGTGAAATATCACCTGATTCCGGACTAGTATTGATACTGTATTGAAAACTAGATGACGTCCGCGTGGATTATGGGTTCTCGATTCCCGCGGGAACTCTTTAGTTTTCCGGGATAAAAAGTAGCCTATGTCCTACCTCGGGATCCCCCAAACTATTCCTATACCAAATTTAAATAAAATCGGTAGTACAAATGGGCCGTGAAAGCGTAGCAGACAGACAGGCACTTTTTCGCATTTATAATATTAGTAGATTTCTTGCCAGAAAAGCTCAATACTATGTTACGGCCCGACACAGAAATTGAATCCCACTACCACCACTACAGCCTATTAACCTCCTCACAGAAGAGAGGGAATAAGAGCTTAGACCCACCACGCTGCTCTAACGCGGGTTGGCGGGCTTTAACGACTATTAGGTATCATGTTAGTGATAATAACCGGGACCGACGGCTTAACGTGCTCTCCGAGGCACGGGGGTGAAACACCGCCAACTTCCAACTCCGGGCTGGCACTGGGAATTTCTTAATTGAAAAACTCAATACCTAACAATGTTTATGCCCGACGGGGAATCGAACCCACGACCTCGTGATCCGCAGTCGACTATGCTAACCGCTAGACCAAGGAGGCAGTGGAGAAATTGAATCCAAGACCTCGTTATCCACAGTCGAACATACCACTAGACTATCGAGGATGCTAAAGAACAATAGTTAAACAATATAGTAACAGAATAAATAGAAAATTCGATATAAAGAAGCCATCAAGTAAAAATATTCTCGTCTGTCACGACACCACCATCGCGCCGCGTTTTCCTCCTCACTTCAACTACTCCATGTCATTATTAGATTACGATATCGCCAATGGAAACTCAACCGTAACACGCAAGGCTTTGGGTCTATTATTGTTTATCTCTTTATCCTGCCGTGACATTTTATATCATATTTTTTTCGTATACCAGTTATTTAGTTAACTTGATGGATGTTGTTTTCGAACTAGACGTAATAACGGGTCTTATTGTTTCATTATACCATAGAAAAAATGTATACCTTACCTTACCCGAAGAAATATATGAAATACACTGTTGATGTTCTAGACCCGGGATTCCCAAACTATTTTGTACAAGAGACCCCTTTTCCAAAATGAACTGATACCTCAGACCCCTATAGCCAAATTACTTTAAAAATCATATCTCTAGTTTTTTTTCTATTGATACAAAATACTTACCGATTCAAAACTTTGCGGTTGGTTAAGTGAGTAAACTTGACATCATTTTCTCATCAAAATTTAACGAAATAAATAAACATAAAATTCAGTAAATATCAAGCGTAATTAATAATTATTAATACAAATTACGTAAAAACTCTTAAGTAGGTTACTATTAGTACTACTACTACTAATACTAGTAGGTAGGGTACTATTTTTTTAAAAAACAATAGGGGTAGATTTTTAGACCTCGTCGACCGCCAAAAATCAGTTTGACCACTTTGGGAATCCCTGTTCTAGACTTTAGAGCTTGTATTTTAGAACATTGTGTTCTGATGATTGCCGTTTGCACATAAATTATTTCCACGTTTTTATTTAAAACTAGCTCGCGCAATAAGTTTTTTAAATTCCCAACAAACAATTAATAAACCAACAAGTAAACACAGCTTCGCATTTATAATATTATATTTTTTGTTCAACGACCTTAATTTACATAGATGGGCCCTGTCAAACAAAGAATGTGGACCTAATTTACTAACGCCATCTAGTCTGAAAAGCAGGACAGGGCTATACAGGTGAGGAGCGCGCTCTAAAAGTCGGGGATGCCCAACTTTTTTCTATGAAAGGGCCAAATATACAACAAATTGACAATTGACATTGGAGAGTGACATAGGCTACTTGTAATCCTAGAAAATCACCGAGTTCCCATGGACTTCAATGATTGTAACAATCTCAATCACCTCTGATTGGCTAAAACTGATTGGCTAAAGTGAGGCCGCGTGGTTATTTTAATTTTAAAAAACGCGTGCGTCTCGGACTCTTTACAGAAGTGATAACTTACAACTAATTAATAAAATCTTTTATTGATTATAAGTATATGGAAGCGTCTGTCTGAAATAAACAGCTTACACCCTAGCTTAGCTTACAGCCTAGCAGCTTGCAGTTACGTAGTTTTTTTTTCAGTGGTGTCACCTGAATCAGGGTTCAGGCTGAAAATCAGCGCTGTATGGTTAGTGCTTGCGCTAAACATACAGCATTATGCTGAGCCTGGGCCATTTTTTGGGTTGTGCCATACGTGATATAGTTCATCCCTGAGGGGTGATCTACCTCTTTAGGTATGTTTGTTATGTATGGCACAATTTGGAAATAAATGTTTTTTCTTTCTTTCTTTCAAATACGGCTGTGGGTTAGAGTGAGAGAGGAGGAGCCAGCCTATTGCTACCGTATGCGTGAGAGAAAGGGAAGCCAGACAGACTGACGCCGTAACGCGTTACGTTACGAAGCGGTTTACCCTCATATAAATTATTGAAGTTATCACTTCAATACTGTGAACTGATTAAAGAAAGACTATGCGTCGATGGACTCCTTCTTAGTATATAAGATAATATTAATTTATGAGTTTAGGTTAAAGTAAAATTACTCATTAGTCTAATTTTAAGGCTAGATTGTAATATTAGTGAGTATAGGTTGCATAAACTATATATACTCATATTAATGGAAAAAAAACTTCAAAACTGTGTGTTGTGTATGGTTCCAGGTTCGACGTGTGGCGGGAATTCCCCGATCGGATAGTGGGGTTTCCGTCGCGCTTGCACGTGTGGGACAACGTTACCCACGCGTGGAAGTACCACAGCGAGTGGACCAATCAGATCTCTATGGTAACTTATCATAATATAACAGGGTTAATTTAAAAATACTAATAACACTCTTAGGGGTAGCTTCTGTACTGAACAACTTTTGTTTAACGATTTTTTTAAATGGGGAAGATGCCTGTCTAAAATAAATTATTTCTTACTGATAGAGGCTCTTCCAAGAGACCTAAAATTCACATCCTCGGTCCGTTTTAAGTTTGATAATCATTTTAAACTATAGATTAAAGACAAAGTGTGTTGAATTTGGATGACGTCACAACTATGTATTTTATTACGCAGCGCGTTTGTAAATTTGATTATGAGTTGCATGATGATTAAGTTGTCATCGTCTCTATTCCAAGAAAAAACTAAATATTTCAAACAAAAATAAAAATATTTAAGTTGCCTGCTCTAAGACAACACTACTCCAAGCCACACGTGGTTGGCGTGCGTTGGACTAGTTTTCTACTATCTAGTCGACTACTGCCTACTGAAAACACAGAGTTGATACAGCGAAAAGTTTATAGTTATTTGTTCTACAAGATAACAAAGTGACAACAACACAGTTACTTCACGACCATCGCGAGTTGGTACCTTCTCTCAGAGCAAAATTCGCAGCAAAAAGGATTCTAAAATAGAATCCTTGGTATAGTGCGGGACTTAAAAGGCACAAGAAACAAAAAACGTTGCTATCGCGTGATACATACAACTTTTAACGTCAATAGCGAGAAAATACGAACCAATTGTCCAGTCCCAAAGCTTTCTAAATTCGAAATAATTGTTTGTCATTGAGTGAGCAAAAACATGTTTTGCACACTCAAATTGTTTTTTTTTTCTCAAATTGCAAAACTCATTTTTGCTCACTGGTTTTCGTTTTTCGAGCTAGAGAGGTGAAAATAGTTATTTACTTTCAGGTGTTGACGGGAGCCGCGTTCCACCACAAGATCTGGTCTTGGTACTATACGTACAAAATGCCGGCAGAGATCCGCACGTGGGTCGACGATAACTTCAATTGTGAAGACATCGCTATGAACTTCCTCGTCGCCAATGTCACAAGGAAACCGCCCATCAAGGTGAATATATCTTATAATTCTAAGTTATTCAAAACTGCTATAAATCCGTAGCACGCTACGGACTATCTTACTAATATTATAAATTTGAAAGTTTGGATGGATGTATGGATGTTTGTTACTCAATCACGCCCCAACGGCTGAACGGATGTGGCTGAAATTTGGCACAGAGATAGAGTATAGTCTGGAATAGCACATAAGCTACTTTTCATCCCGGAAAATTAAAGAGTTCCCGCGGGAACCAAAAAACCTCAAACCACGCAGACGATGTCGCGGGCATTCGCTAGTAAACAATAAATGTTTAGCATGCTTTTAAATAGACTAAGTTATAACGCGCTTATAACTTAGTGGGTGGATCAGGAAAGCGGAGTACCGTGTGTGGTGGCGCGCTCTCCAAAAGGCCTTTGTCCAGCAGTGGACGAATACAGGCTAATGGATGGATGGATAACGCGCTTGTTATAATAAAGCGTTTGGGCGGCCGGCAGACGCGATATGTCTTGCAGCACGCTAAATTTCGTAGCGCGCTAAATTTCGCCGTAGCGTCATGGCGGCTTCTCACATAGCACGTGATCCGCGCTATGGAACAGTAGCGCGCTACGTGTTATATTAACCACCTGTTATAATTTATTCTAACTCATCCCACTCAGTTGCGCGCACGTTATCCAGGTATCTACCTAACCAATGTAGGCATTTTTTAGGTAGATACCTATTTTCAGGCAGGGTATGATCAAAAGTAAGCATTATTATAATAGTCTAGATTTAATACCATTGTTTTAAGTGTTTTATCCCATAATAGTATTACCTACTATTAAATGCAAACACTGATTATGCACACAAACTTTTATTTGTTGCTATTTTATAACACAGACACAGTGGCCATTTTGATCTTACACACAGATCTCCAGCCAAGCGCCTCAAATCGCGCTGTAACTGTCGAGAGCCATAGAAACAGTGAGACCATGTTCCAATCGACCGACCATGTGAACGTTCAATATTCCCACGAACGACCTTCGGACTTTCTTGAGGCGGAGCGATGGAGTCAAGAGCCTATGGCGATTTCTAGTTTTTCATTTTAAAAGGCCATTTGTAAACATCCAGGTGACGCCGCGTAAAAAGTTCAAATGTCCAGAGTGCACGAACACAGAGATGCTATCAGCGGACGCGCGTCATATGTCGCAGCGTTCCGCGTGCATCGAGCGTTTCGCGCGTGTCTACGGACACATGGCGCTGAAGGCGGTTGAGTTCCGCGCCGATCCGCTACAGTACCGCGAAACTTCCGCGGGAGTTCCGCACAGGTACCCCGACATCGGCGCGTTGTAAGGTAACGCGGTATGGGCCCTCTGGTACACTAATTCGAGTATTTTTTTTGTCTCTAATTCGAACCGCTAGGATATATATGATATTTTATAAATGTCACCGTAAAATTGTAAAAGCCGCCATTAGATTGTAATTTAACGCTTTTTATTTCAACAATTTAATTCATTATTTTTCGATAAATTGTAGGTATATTAACCCGATAGAACCTAAGTGCCCGGCCACAATGTTTATGTCAAACCCTAACCTAACCTATAGTTCGCGCGTGAGTTGATTGCAGAGTAAATGTATGGTGACACATACATTTACTCTGCATTCAACTCGCGCGCGAATTATACAAGAAAGAGACAAGAAAACGTAAACAAAATACAATAAATATTTCAAAAATTAATACTCAGAACATTGCAAGGTTCCCAAACTTTTGACAATCTCGCGATATAGAAATATCGCGAGTTAGATTATAATCTAACGGTTTTTACAATTTTACGGTGATATGTCTATGTCTATAATTATGTTATATATAAATTAAACAAAAAGTTGTACGTCCTGTCACTTAAAAAGAACGCTGGCCGTTTACCTGCGCACTGAACGATTTAAACATCAAAGGTGGTATGTGGCGCGACAGGGGAACGATATCTATTATGATTCTACAATAGGTAATATTGTAGAATACGATAGGCAATTAGGACGTGACTGTACCCGTGCGCAGACACATCCCCTCCACTGTCCCTCAGCGTTCTTTTTACGCGACTGTACCTATACGTTTCGCCAAAAAAATTGCATGCTCTAAAAATATATATTAATAATGTAATTTTTTTTGGCCTCAGAGAATAAGGATGATGATGATGAACAACTCAATCAAATCAGCAACTTTTTATCAAACGTAAAAACGCACTTCTAGTATGGAAGTTGTATGAATTTACCACTGTGACGTCATAAAATTTCAACGCACTTTTTTTCTTTAATCTATATTTTAAAATGGTTGTCATACCTAAAACTAACCGAGGATGTGAATTTTAGGTATTTTGGAAGACCCTCTATTTAATAATCAGTTAGAAATAATAATTTTATTTTTGATATAGACATCATCCATATTCCCAAATCTCACATCTGGCCATCCGGAATTCACTTTGGCTTGAACATGAGTTTTAAATAGAGGTATCAAAAACAACTACGTTGTTTGAGCTTTACTATTAATATCTGATCAGTTCAGAACAAAAATTCGATATTCGGTTTTTTTATGCCAAATTAAATAACTGCCATAATATTATATATAAAATATTATTTTCGTATAATTTAGGTTTCGAATTTTGCCCAACATAAAAACCCATGAAATAGTATTTTTTTTTGCGGAGGGCCCATTATTTTTAGTTTATAATTTATTTTGAAGTTCGGACAATAAATAAATAATCGCATGAAAAAAATTCGTAAGGCTGTACGAAGTAAAATGGGAATCGTCCCCCAAAACCAGGGTATAAGTAGATGTAACTGCCAATTTGTCAGAGTTACTTTAAACATAAACAATTATTTGTGGTGAATCGATTGTGTACAAATCTCTAAGGCCTTACTAAATCTGACGGTATAATACTTGCGGAATTCCGCGTGCGGAAAACTACTAGCGGAATTCCGCGCGCGGAAATTTTCTTTGACACGTCCCGCGTAGTTATGGCGCTTTGCTAACATTTCCAAATCGCATTCGAGAGAAGTTCCGCAAGCCTTTTTCCGCATGCGTTATTCCGCACGCGGATTACTCCTGTCCTAATTAAATAGATTGATCTAAAAGTTGTGCTATTCTTTCCGAAATGTTTTTCTAAAGAAAAGGGTAACACTAATGTGATACCGGGTAACTTTGGAAACACGGTAAAGATTGGCATTGGATTTAACATTGAATCCCAATTAAAATCAGGTAAATTATGGTCTTTGGGATTATAATTGCCAACATTGGGGTTGGAACCCTAATGTTGGCAAGTGGTCAGTCTCTATTATCTCTCTGTACATCTAGTTGAAATTCAAGTTTAGGTCCGACGATAATGTTTCTAAATTTATCTGGGGGCTTATTACCATCGCTTAAAGCAGTATTATTTTAATATTGCAGTTTTATATGACGTACCTTAAAGTCCTTAAAATTAGAACTATAATTCTGAAGCAAGAGCGCCAACTATGTTAAAATAATACTGCTTTAAGCGATGGTAGCCCGCGAGTTTCACTGTGTTTGCAGTTTTATCCACTTGTTAAGATATTTGTGTACAAGCGATTTAACGCCTTATTTATTTATATCATTGCGATTTCGCTTTTTTAATGCAAAACGATGTAAAACTAGCGTCGCGTTACGAGAATCTATCCCGTTGTCCTAGGTAAGTGACAGAAGCGACGCGACGCAACGCGACACGATACGACGCCATAGAAAATGACAGACGTATCTACGCGAAAACGTAGACGTAACGTTGTTTTCTATAGCGTCGATTCGCGTGTCGTCGTATATATCGCACAAGCAATCATCTATGTATCAATTTACTATTTGAGAGTTATTTAAACTAACTTTACACGTTTCGCATTAAAATTAAAAGCTATAAAAATATTTAAACTGTATTTTTTACTCTGTGCCATGGATACTAAGAAACTGTCATATCGTCTTATATTTTTTATCGAGACAATAAAACTGATATACCTAGGTTATTTTTTGAAATTACATTACTTGTATTCATATTTTATGGAATATATTTTGTATTTACTAAGTTTCATTGGTTTTATGTTGTAACGTTATTTTAACGTTAAGTACAGTTTTTTAATTAGAAAAATATTTATAATTTATTGTGTAAATATTTTGAAAGTTTATTTTACGTAAAAAGGAACAATCAATAAAAATATTTTTTAATTTACCAACATTTTACATTCATTAATTATATTTTGAATAAAAGATCGAATAATAATGAGAAATGAAATAAATTATCCATTAATTCGATTGTAAATCAGATTGTATATAGTTATTGTACCTAATTTTATTTTATTAAACTTGACTTTTTAATCTTAATCGTACATCTTTAATAGTACTAAACCGTTTTTAAATCTTTATGTGTATTTTAATCCGTTAACAAAGATATATTTAAAAGTCTAAGGCCCACTTGCACAAGGACTCTTAAATCATTATTTTAATGCTGTCCCTTTTTGGCAACTTCAATATGCATTCGTCAAAAAGGGACATCATTACAAAATTTAACTAAATCAGTTTAAATTTCCTTGTGCAAGCGGCCCTAAATCTGACATTTGGAGAGATTAAACATGGTATAAAACCACAGAGTAAAAACTTTTGTGTTCGTATAATATAGTCGCCTATTTTGAACAAACCTCATGACTTGCCATTCCTTTTTTTAGTATTCTGTTAGATGATAATAATTTTAAGACAATAAACTATAATTAATACCCTCGTATTAATTTAATGTCAATTTTTAACTATCAAGTGGGTAAAATATAATATAAAAATATAATATATTGAAACACTATATATATTAATTATACATAAAAAATTTCGTCTATTCCGTCTAAAACCGGCGGCGTAAGATTTTTTTCAAGATGTCTGAAATCGCCGAAAACGGTTTAGTCGTTAGACTTTTGTAAGCAATGAGATTTTATTTCCACTTTGGCAATAAATTAATATTAATTTTAAAGCACCACTTGATATTACGATAAATCTCATATTGTACTGTTATTTGTAATTGCCAAAATGAATTGGTAAGTAACAGTACTATACTAGGAAAGGAAATTGATTGGATGATCGTTTTTTGCACCACTTTTAATTATTTATATTGTAATTAACTTTTTTAATAGTGTGGTATTAAAATAGTTAATTACAGCTATACTATCCAAATACGTATTATGCATAATATAATCATTTGGACTATGGACAATAATTGGAAATTCTCCTAAATTATATTTTAAGTGTTATTAATCCCAGTTGTATAATATTTCAGTTTCTAAAATCTAAATGCATGAATTTATTTAATTAAAAAAAAATATTTTGCATTAAGAAGGTTAATATTAGAGTGGTATTTGATAATAATAGTTTTAATTGAGAATAATAAAAAAAAATTGAATTGGACTATTCATATTGAATTGGACATGATCAATTCTGAACCCAATATAAAAAAGTGGTGCAAACGCGATCTAAATAATGCTTTTGTCCTTAGGAGCGTATGAAAATGATATTCTAAAGATAATAGGAGTGTTAGATGTTTAGGAGAATTTTAGTCCATCTCGACATATCGGTGCTTGTGTGAAGGATTATTCCTAATTATGTAGATATGATTATTATATATATTTAATTATATAACGTAGTATTTTGTATTGGCACGATGAAATGTAGTGATTGTGTAGGAGATAATGCGTAATTTTTGCGAATAAATGATTTGTGTACATATTTTTGGTATATATATGCGAACTGGTGGTTATTATTCTTTAATATTTGGTTTCTGTTGCACTGCAGCGTTCCCAGACTTTCATAGACCGCTACAGATTTCATGTGAAAGACGGAATTGTTCCGGGGACAAAAGTTGCCCGTGTGCTGGTACCCTAAATGTATTCTGCCTCTAGATTAAAATAATCACCGCCATTTTGTATATTATAGAACACGTTATTTTAAAATGGATTTTCTGTAATATTAATATATTTTACTTGCTAATTAAATCATAATAAATGTTTAATATACATTTTTTTTCATGTATTTATATACTTATATAAATTATGATGTCGATTTTTATTATTATTTTCTACAATACGAGTGGGTACTTATGTGTTAAGACGCCATTCGCTAGTTAAATTGTATAAAGCTCTTATTTTAAGCATAATAAAATCTATAATTATTATACATACGCCTCTAAGCCTAGGGCTGCCAATTATAGACAAATTTGTTTTTTTTTTAAATAAAAATCGCAGCCAAAGACCTTGTCGACTAGTCTCGGAAGATTTATTTATAGTTTCGCATTTAATTGACGTAATTTTAATTGTGTTTCTCTATCGAAAAGTAGTGGTTACCATCGCTATATCAAAAAGGACAGACTGAATAATTTCCTTTTAAAATTAGATATATTGCTAGGTAGTAAATGTGTGTGTACATTGTATGTTGTAGATTAAAGTGCGGAAACACACTTATAAGGGTATCACCATATTTATCGACACGGAATCGTATTAAGCTATACATCTCGTAAACTATAGTCTATACAACGAATAGGTCTGTTAGTTTTTAATACGCACTACACATCTGATACCATCGAGTCGCATTTTGCTGAAATGAGAATTGATGCGCATGCAAATTTTATAAAAAAAATTACCATTTTCTATAAACTATGGTTTGTCTAATGAGGATGCTAATTTTGACAGATGAGAGGTGTATAGCAATGGTGAAGGGCATGAGTGAGACAGACTGAAGCAGAACTATGCAAAAGATATCATACACATCTGATAGCATCGAGTCGCAATTTGTCGAAATGAGAATTGTTGCGAACACATTTTTATACAAAATAAGCATTTCAATAAACTAAATGCGAATCGCTACAAATGTGATATGTCATGGACGTACGAAACAACTATAATATCACCATTTTTCTGGGTGCTACTGGGATATTTTTACCCATTCGATCGCGTTAAAGTTAACTACGATTTATATGGAATTAAATCAAGGTCAAGCGATCTATTCCACACAAATGGAAGTCAAGTTTGACGCGATCGAATAGTTGCAAAATTCTCCCAGTAGCCCCCAGAAAAATTGTGATATAACAGTAGTTTCGTACGTCATTTTTTTCCCATAAGACCTGCTGATTGCATCGTCGTTCCTTCTAAGGTGAGCGACGTCGTTTGCACCCTTAATAGCGTAGGCATTTAGCTGGTTCAAGCTATTCCGAATCGATAGATATGAAGAGACCATAACAGGATTCGCCTCCTAGTGTGTATATGGTGCACGTTAAGTCAAATTGTAGGTTTTTCTATGATCAAAACACCCTTCAAACACTATTGTGCGCTTTTGTAATTCTGCACGTCAACGTTATAGTGGACGTTGACGTCTTCGATTTTAACGTTGACGTCAACATCCGCCGTAAAATTTATTGCACGTTCCGATGTTATGGAAATTTTAAAGCGTCTTCATATTATGTTTCCATACATTTTACTTCCCTGTGTCGTGATAACGTGGACGTCCACAGTAATATCGTTTTTTTTTGTTTTTTTTTTTATTGTGAGATAGGCTTGCGCTTGACGACAATCATGCTTAGTGCAAAGCAATGATGAGGTCTAGGTTGGAACGCGCTTGCCTAGAAGATGCCTATTCACTCTTGCCTTGAAGGTACCTAAGTTATAAGTGGCAGGAAACACGTGCGCTGGGAGGGTGTTCCACACCCTAGCGGTTCGGATCAGAAACGTCGTCAGTATAAATTATGAAAGCGCACATCGACGCCTCGTGGTGTTGGGATTGTAAGTGTGAGGTTGGTCGCTTATAATAAGTATCTTTGTACCCCTATTGTTTGTATAATAATACTTACGTGATTTTAACAAATTCTTGCAAGTACAAGCCGAACTATTTTTAAAAATATTCATAATTTCTCCTTGGTCTCAATTTCGAATATTAGTCGAAAAATAATTTTGATGTTGTGCGTTTGAAATTAATTAAAAATAATTTTCATTATCATTAAGTGTGTTTGTTAATCATAATATTTTACTATTAATTCCGACCTAATTTAGAAATATTTTTCAATTATGAACAAAATTTAATATAATATTTAAAGTGGTCACGACAAGCTTATTATTGTAGAAATCTATAAAATAATTTGACACCTTAAAATAAAGCTCTTTATAAAGTTTTAAAATTAAATTTTAACAACAGAGCTTCCGCATTTTTGCAAAAATTTCTATTGAATTGGTTCTAAAATAAAGTAAGTAAATTCGGCCTAAAATTAGAAAGCAAAATAGAATGAGCTTCTGGTAAAATAGATTTTGAAAACATTTTTAGGTAAATGATGAAATAAATAAACCATGTTTTGTAATCCAATTGCAGTCCAATATTCCATTCGATTAAAAATGTTTGACCGAATAGTCCCTATGTTAGTTACCAGTGGCAGTTATATTAATATAGAGCGATATAAAATTAAAGCAAATTTATGCTTTTAGTTTTTAAATTAATTAATTTTTGACATATTAATAAGGGCGTGCACACCCAAAAATTTTGCCTGAACAGATTAGTTTTCCGCATCGAGTCTAAAAAGTGATTTAATACAAACGTAGTAAACAGTTTACCGAAAACGCGAAATTTCGCTACTCTGAGTAAGAATAGACTAGCAAACATAAAGTGCAGCTAGAAAAACGATGCTTTACGTGTGTACGCCCTTATAGTATTTTTTTCTAATTTTAACCTTTATGTATATTTTTTTCGTGTTACGATTGTATTTTTTTTTTGGTTGCCTTTTTATTTTGATTCGGCGATCTTATTAAATCTATTTGGCATTTGCCTTACTAAGGTACCTTCATAAGGTAAATACACACCATACATATATTCAACCGCGAATCTTGAACGCACAAATGACGAATTGGACTATTCAAATAAAAAGCAATAACTGCTAATACAGCTGCCTCTGGTATAATTTTTAACAATATTACCATACTATTGGACAAGTTGTACAGTGAAATAATAATTTTATTAAGTATAAATAATAATTCTATGATATTA
The DNA here is from genome assembly GCA_923060345.2 of Erebia aethiops. Classification (NCBI taxonomy): domain Eukaryota; kingdom Metazoa; phylum Arthropoda; class Insecta; order Lepidoptera; family Nymphalidae; genus Erebia; species Erebia aethiops. The sequence continues at coordinate 21,763,833 of OV281087.1, forward strand.
TTTATATGTTTGCAATCTACGTAAATCTGAAAGGAATAAGTTTTTTTAAAAATTAATACACAATGAAAGAAACAGAGAATTGAATAATAAGATTAAGTAGTTAGTGTAAATAAATAATAAGTGACTGTAGTGGCATCTAGAAAATCTATATTTAAGAAAAATGTTTATTTGTACAGAGTTTAGAGTTTTATGAAAAGTACTAGATTTGAATGCGTTTCATAGGAAATTATGCGTTTTCCGGTAAGGGATCGCTATTCAAGCACTTTGGGACCCCAACGTTTATGTTCTTTCCATGTGGCCCTGTCCATAGCCACTGCAGCTTGCTCTCATCGCTGTGTCTCATGAAATATCATAAGACAGCAATGAGAGCAAGCTTCGTTAACCAAAGTATAGAAACACACATAATAATGTTTGTTTATATACTGTGGTTAGCAAATCAAAAAGTTCCCAAAGAATTTTTCAAAATCTTAAATCCACGCAACGAAGTCGCGGGCGTCATCTAGATTTCTAATCTATCGTTCTTTTTTAAAATTTCCATTATGTTTTCATTTTGTATCATTCGTTTGCAATGAAAATTGAATAACGATTACTAAGCGCAAAATGTTCTAAATTCTGAATTCTGTACATTTAAAATATAATAAAAATAAGGTCGCAACCGGACTGACGGGACGCCCTAAGGTTATTTTTCGTTTATTAAAATGTAATAGAGCCCAAATATTTCCTTTTATATACTGGTAAAGGTGTTTTATATAGGGTACGCCCGCACTGCGAAATTTCACCGAATATCTTTTCCCGTAATATTCATCGACGTAGGTGATATGGAAAATTAATAAAGCCGTACCCACTACGCCCTCAATTTTCATATCAGAAAGAATTATTCAACACGCGGAAAAAAATCACAGTGCGGACATACCTTTAGTTCGTTCTTTTGTAATTTCAAAATTCTATGTTCTATATTCTATGTTCTATTCTATGTTGTTTTTAGTAGATACCATTAAAGTTTGAAACAATGGTTCTTTCCAAAAAATATGATTAAAGATGACCTACCAGTCCAGGCACGGCCTAAGTCAAATGTGTTTGTAAAAAGTTTACTTTCTATTTTATTTTTATGTAGATAAAATGTTTTATGTATAGGAGTAAATATGGTACTTAATAGAGAAGAATATTTGTTGCAGTGATGTACAGCGTGTATATAGTACATTATATACATATATATTGTGAATAAAACGATACATATCAATTTGTAAGCGTGGTTTTCTTGTTACGTTTATTTTGTCCCGCTATACCTATAGCAAGTCCCGAATTCTCGGTACAAGCAATGTAGGCAACAAGCAACTATCTGTTGTTGGTTGCACTAAAAAGTGAAATGATATTCTGCCATGGCATGCCATACCATACTACATCTCTCCGAGGCATGACCGGGCTTACGTGATACGTCAGACCAAATTCAGAAACCTTTTTTTTTTAAATCCACTACAAGTTTTACACCACACAACCTTTACAATTATTTGATTAATATCTATTAATTAATCTGTCACTGATTCCTGAACATATCGATTAAATTGAAACGGGCGATTACTAGCGATAAAGTTTTACTTTTAAGAGGTGGACGTTGAGGTATCTTAAGCAAAATAGGTAGGTTTTTTTTTATCCACTACAACCTAGCCCTTGACTGCGATCTCACCTGATGGTAAGTGATGATACAGTCTAAGATGGTAGCGGGCTACCCTGTTAGGGGCATGGCAGTTATATTAAACCCATACCCCTTCGGTTTCTACACGGCATCGTACCGGAACGCTAAATCGCTTGGCGGCACGTCTTTGCCGGTAGGGTGGTAACTAGCCACGGCCGAAGCCTCCCACCAGACAAAAGGTATACGTCATATTTACCTTTATTTATTAAAAATACATTGTATTGAGTAGGTACATAATTTCCTTTCTGTAGTTTACCTAAGAGTTCCGTACAACTGTGCCTTGATATAATTTATGAGCAAATTTAATACTATTTACGGGACAATGCATTTGGCAGCCGCCCACGCGCCATCGAGCAAATGGGGACAAACTGGAGCTCCTTTGTAATAGTACCGACTCAGGTACCTGCCACAGAATACTAAATTAAGTAATAGAATCGCATCAGTTTTAGAACCGGAACATGCAGCGTGGCGTTTCAAGGTACTAAATATTTTAACTTGTTTTAAATTTTATGCTGTGTAGGTAATACGATCAAATTTGGATTATTTGGATATACTTTCCACCGAATCTGTTATTTGGAGTCTCTTTAAATTGGCTGTTATTGTATTTACTGAAGTGTTAAGTAGTCATACCTAATACCTACCGGTGGCGAAGGTGTGTTTGTTTGTTGGTTTATTGGTTTGTCCTTCAATCACGCCGCAACAAAGCAACCGATCTATGTGATTTGCATGGGATATAGTTGAGGACCTGACATAGGCTAATTTTATCCCGAAAAAATAAGGAGTCCCCGTGGGAATTAAAAAAATTTATTCCACGCGGGCGAAGTCGCGGGCATCAGCTAGTTTGGAGTACTGCCAAAGCTTAAAACCATATTATTTAATTATTGTTGACTTTCGTGTTTTAGAATTATTATCTTTATTATAAGAGTGTCAAGGTACTTGACATCAAACTGTTATTTTGAGTAATAGGTTTTGCTTGTATTTCTTTTAGCGTTGGCAGTATGGCCGTTGTGCAGAAGAAAGCGCCTGTTACCACTTCTATACGCCTTTTGAAGTCTGTGGTAGATATTCACTTATTGTTACCCACAAGTAATTGCAAACCAGTGAACTATAAAACGAAATGTTGGAAACTGTTTCGCCCGTGCTTTATCAATACCGCGATTAAATCAATTTAAATAAGATTCGGAGATGTTAATTAATCTCTTTAGTAAGATCCTGTGGTAAGATCACACCAACTAACGGCAATTTACCCACTGATATAAAGTTACTTTGTGAAATTGTGACACAAAGTAAAATCTAAAACATTTCAACTTTTCACTGGCTCATCTCATCAGAATGAGAAGGGTTTGGCCGTAGTCCACCACGCTGCCTGCGGATTGGCAGATTTACACGCCTTTGAGAACGTTATGAAGGACTCTAGGTCGCTTGACTTTTACCTTCACCGTTATAGGCAATAGGCATGTAATTCAAATAGTTAACCCTTCGTTTTTTTTCTTTACTGTAGTCCGCTAAAAAGAAGTGCGTGCGAAAGTCTTAAGCACTAGGCTATCAAAACACTTTAGTAATTAACCTACGTAACTCTATCTAGTATCTACCTCATAAGTATGCACTAAGTCACAATGAGGTCGCATCAATTTGATTTTTAAATATTTGCTAAGTATAAGAAATAATAATAATGTCCTCCCGGTCGAATTTCGGCCACGGCGACCTATTTCCAGAGAGATTAGCCATCTGCGCGGGAGATATTATAGTGCACAAGTGTGCGCACACAGGTGCACTCTCTGTTCTTTCACTCTCACAGCTCGATGGGACGGAAAATCCGACATGACCGGAGAGTGATCAGACGCAGGACTTAACGTGCTCCTCTCCGAGGCATCGAAAGTGTAAGTAGGTACTCAGTAATTAACCGGCCATGATTAACAAAAATTTCATAGTCAGTGCTCAGACCAAGTAAGTATAGCTGCATGACCTATTAGAATTGAAGTAGATAAGTGAGCCTGACAATGTAATTTATTGACGACTCGATTGCATGTCGCTATTTTTTGCTGACATCTCTTTTATGGAGTTATCAAGTTGCGACGGTTTTAGAGAAACAGGAAGAACCGAGCTAGGTATGTGGTCAATTCTTAGGTACATCTGCTTGTAAATAATTTATATTTACAAGCAGTGATCTCTCTGGGTTACTCCAGAAATTCCTCCTAAATCCTAAACAAGTGGGCAAAGGTTGGAAGCACAGATCACGGAATTTTGTGATCTGTGGTTGGAAGGTACAGTAGCAATAAGGAAAATCCTGAAGGTGTGGCGCCTATATCAACAACGACAGTTTTATAGTTGGGTTGGACAAGTAGATACTTATTACCTAATCAGAATAGGGATGATTTAACTACTCAATCAAATCAGCAACTCTTTATCAAACTTAAAAACGCACTTCTAGTACCTATGGAAGTTGTATGAAATTCACAGTTGTGACGTCATCAAATTTCAACGCACTTTTTTTCTTTAATTTATATTTTAAAATGGTTACCAAACTTAAAAGTAAAACTAACCGAGGATGTGAATTTTAGGTCGTTTGGAATACCCTCTATTTAATAAAATATTTTATTTTTGATGTAGGCATCATCCCCATTGGAACTATGTTTTAGACGTAGGTATCCAGTTAAACGCTGTCACCGGGTCACATAAGTTTGTCACTAGTCACTACTATACCCATCTTTGACAGAAACCAGAACAGACTTGTGCCTCCACGATGTTAGCTAACGTTACGAGTTCCAAATAGCTTCGAAGGTACGTGTTTGTGGAATTTCGACTAGTTACATAATATACCTAGGTACGGAGACCCTGACGATACCTTGCTGTACGATAGTAGAAAAGTGAAGGAGGAACAAGATCGAAAAGTTAAGTATCACACACACACACACACACACGGCACACACTTCGAAATATATCCTGACTGTATTTCTTTTTTCTTTTTTTTAATCCACTAGGTACAAGTTAGCCCTTGACTGCGATCTCACCTGATGGTAAGTGATGATGCAGTCTAAGATGGTAGCGGGCTAACCTGTTGGCTGTTAGAGGCATGGCAGTTATATTAAAACATAAGCCCCTATTCGGTTTTTACACGGCATCGTACTAGAACGCTAAATAGCTTGGCGGCACGTCTTTGCCGGTAGGGTGGTAACTAGCCACGGCCGAATCCTCCCACCAGTCAAAAAACCCAAGATCCGCTGAAAATGAGATCACAGCTACTTAACCGCTAAGGTTTAAGCTAATAACATTATTATCATATCGAACGGTGAAACTGAATAATCGGGACATAAAATCGATTATTTACACTTCTCGATAGGCACCGATTAGCCGCAGGGTATCTTTACCTTTAAATTGCGAAGTATTCAACTTTCTCAATTTTGAGACGTGCAAGTAATTAGTACAGTTACTTACGTCTTGAATTTGTAATATTATTATTATAATTCGATTGCTGATTAATTTTAATTGGTAATGTAAATTAACTAACTTTATGAACGTGCCTGGGGATCGAACCCTCGATCACGCGAACGGGAAGCTGGGCATTATTTAATTTGTGGCCGGACATCTGAAGTTCTGAACCACTATGCTTTCACAGCTTTTAACTTATCTACTTACCCTCAGAAGTCAACACGGTTTTGTTTTACAAACGTTTCACATAAAGCATGGAGAAATAAACCAAAAATTAATCACAGCATCCAGACAACAGCCGGAAAAGATGGAATCTGAGCCCAAACAAAGCTCTCTCGCGTCCATATATCGGTCGTTACTTACGGAGTTACGACTCCACTATCGTATTGTCGCGTATAAAGCCGCCGCTACACCTTCTGTCACGGTCGTCGGAATTATGGCGACCTCTTATACTCCTGGCCATTGACGATAAGCAATTTGACTGAAGTCGCGATATAAATCCAAAATTTGATCGTGAGAGTGAAATCTATAGGTCTAACGCGATGCCAACCTACGGAAATCCCGTGCCCACCATAATTTGCAACTATTAGTAATTTGGGGTCCCTGCGCCATAGAAAATGGAACCCCACAGCTGGAAAATACTGGTTGTTTTGTAAGTTTTCACTTAATTCAGACCGGTCTATTAAACCCGGATATCATTGATCTTTGGTCAGAAAGTACCTAAAGCTTAATAAAGTTACTGATTATAAGCGACTCTACCGGAATCTGGTGTAATGTAACGGCTACTACGTAGCGCCTAGCGGTATTGTGAATCCGACAGAATCGGAACGTCTAGCGAGACCTGATTCCCTGGTCGGTTGGCCGTCGGCCGCAAATCGTTCTCCCGCCCCTTTGCGGCACCGACTGCCGACACGCATTGTACCCGCTAACACGGTAGGTGTTAATGTCTGCCCGCAAATATGTAGCACGCGAGAAACAAAAGTAAAAAGCTAACCAGCGGGGACCACTAAGTCCGGTGACTGGGAACATGCGCCTGCGCACAATTTATTGGCGCGTAACACGGCAAGAGTAATTTTAATTAGAATGGCCTTTTAATGAATGAAGACATAAAGCATGTTCCGAGATTCCGGGAGTTTTCCCCACTGAGATTTGTAATTGGTGACTAGACGAGGGTATGGTAAGAATGCTAAGTGTGAAGTATTAAAAAATTCCAAAGGCATAAACAATAGCTGGGGGTAGGTAATCAAAGTATGCAGATTGCAGGAGCTATCAAATACCTAATTTAGGACCTCAAGGCATTAGGGGCTCACTTCACATAGTCTGAATTCAGCCCTTCTGTCTGGTGACAGAAGGGCTGGCTCATTTTTGCGCAAAGGATCAGCCTGGCTGTCCAGCGCGGAAATGCAGCCAGAATTCCTGCCACCATTCCATGCGGGCTAGCTAGCATTAAGTTCTATTGTATTATTTTCAATAAAAAAAGTCTGAATTTATGTACTTCAGTAAAAAAAGGGAATCGCCAAAATTTCAAAGATAGATATTCAACCCATTCCCACCTCCCACTTGAGATAAAAAATAGCCTATGTGTCGTGGGGCGAAGATGCTAGATCCTTTTATTAAGGACTTATCTTCTCGTCTCACTGACAGAGTCCACAGGTGACCGGAGGGCTGGCAGTTACCTCGGCCAACATATAAGTTTGGCTATTCAGCGGGGTAACCCAGCCAGCGTTCTGGGCACATTGCCTCATTGCAGCGGCATAGATGATATTATTAATGTTTAGTTTTTAATTTAGATTTTAATGTATCTTGTATAATATTATATTTATTTAAATTAATTTAGTATTGTAACGCCTGTGTTATTCATTCCAGATTATCACTGTGCCAAATTCCATCCAGAACGGTTTTTTTAAAACCGTTCTGGCGTAATTGAGTAACAAACATCCATCCACCCGTCCAAACTTTCTTAGTAATTAGTACCTATAGATGTAATTTTATACGAATCTGTGTTTCAGACTGTTAGTAGGCTTGATTCACGATAGGTATTCCTGCGATGTGAACAGCGGAATACCTACCTAATATGAAGTTCAAACAATAGCGCGATCCAGGAGTTAATACCGCCAATTTACGCGCCGATGTACCTTCCTAATTGGTTACTAGATAAAGTTATTCTATGGATGCGAAGCGATGCTGGAAAGCTGTTCGTCCAGATAGAGATATGTAGATGCTGAGATCAGCCCAGCCTATCTAGGTCTAGGTACCTATAGGTTGTATACTGGGTAGTGTTCTAAACTTCGAAAGGAATCATACTAATTTAATAAACGCGAAAGTGTGTTTTTTTATTGGTTTGTCCTTCGATCACGCCGAAATGGAGCAACGGATCGACGTGCATTAGTATAGTTGAGGACCTGGAGAGTGACATAGGCTAATTTTTATCCCGGAAAATTCCAGCCGAAAAAAACTTGAACCACGCGGACGAAGTCGCGGGCATCAGCTAGTTTTCTTTAAGGATGAGAAATAGGTACAATTTGAGAAGGCTCTGCCAAATAAAACGCTTAAAATTTCGTTTATTTCACTACAAATTATCAATAGACTACCTGGTAAGTAGTAAGTTATTATACAGTCTAAGAAGGTAGCGGGCTAACCTGTTATGGTTATGGCAGTTATATTACACCCATACCCCTAATCGGTTTCTACACGGCCAGGGCCGTCTTAACCATACTGGACGCCGGGGTGCGAAAATCAGCCTGCGCCCCCATTGCCAACAAAAAATAAACTTTTCACACCACATGCTCGACAATGCCGAATTATATGTCATGTAAACCTTACCGAAAGCAAAACATTATATCTTTTAGCTTTAGCCGGGTTATAATGTTCTATTGAATTTCATTATAACCCGCTGGTCAATAATGTGATTTTCACTTTATTAATATTTTTTTTAATTCTTATTGCTATGTGGATAAAGTCTAATTTCGCTAAACAGAATGTGTTCTCAGCGGGCGCGGCCAACTCGATTTTCTAAAACCGAAGCCATGGCCCACTAGATTCGCACTGAGACGAACTTCATTTGTTTGTCAAATCGAGTAGGCCACGCCAGCTGAAAGAAGTGGCTATATAGGCCGTGGCCCCCTAGATTCGCACTGAGACGAACTTCGTTTGTTTGTCAAATCGAGTAGGCCACGCCAGCTGGAAGAAGTTGCTATAGCCGTAGCTAGTAGTACCTTTAGAAGATTCTATCACAACTCAAATAAACTCTAGCTCAACCTCGATAAACGTACCAAATAAAAATATAAATTTCCATAATTGGACTAATGTCTCCAATATCAATTTGCTATAATAAAAACTATCTACTAAGCCTGGTTTTTTATTGTCTCGAATAAAGTGAGAAAAGTAGAGTATACACCACCGGGATAAAACTGTTTTTTTCTTGGGCGCTTGAATCCCTCACTGCACTCAGGACTCAATCTTAATTATAACACATAAACATTATAACTTATAACACCCTCGCTGCGCTCGGGAGTTAAATTTGGAGTCCTTCGTTACGTTCAGGATTCAATGTAGCGCCCGTGACATAAAACAGTGCTTTATCCCCTTGGTGTATAATCTACTATTCAATAATATGATTTTTTTTCTGTATGTAAATCGATTTCTCCGAGATTTCAGGACCGAATGGCGTGATTTTTTTGAATCTGTAGAGAATGTTTTGCGAGACGGTCCCATAAAAAATTCTGGCTCTCTTTAATCTCTTTTTATCTAATTTTTTAATCCTGAAGCTGCTGGGGTGCAACTACCTACTATCTTTTTTGACCAGATCGAACATTTTGACTCTGATTTTTGAAAAGTTTGATAAAATATTGCCCCTTGCGCAATGCGCCCCCTAGGTCCCTGCGCCCGGGTGCCACGCACCCCTTGCACCCCCTGGTAAAGACGGCCCTGTACACGGCATGGTACCGAAACCACACGAGTATATCCGAAACGCTAAATCGCTTGGCGGTGCTCCCACCAGGCCAGACCAGAGAAAATCCAGAAATTATAAGTTCTAAATTTTACCATGCCCGGGATCTAACCTGGGATCTCCCATTTATAAGACTACAGCGTTTGCCACTGCGCCAGGGAGGTCGTCAAAATATTTACTGCATGCTTAGTAATGAAAGAACTAGAAATTTAATTCGCTATATTATTCCGCCACAGTAGGTCCTTACCTAAGTGGCACAGTGTGTATCTTGCACTTGTAGCTTGCGAATTTTTTCTATGCTTGCGATATTCACCACACCACACAAATCTTCAAAATTATTCCCAACGTACGTTTCGCTCCGACACCGGAGCATCCTCAGGAGAATTCGACAATGCATGCATGAAGATTGGTGATGATGTAATGATACACTAGATTTTTTTAATACACCACATTGTAGCTATAGGCATGTATCTGTCACCGTAAGATTGTAAAATCCGTTAGATTATAATCTAACGGTTTCTATCCCGCGAGATTATAAACTGTCGTAAGATTGTGAACCGTTCAATGTTCTGAGTATTAATTTATGAAATATTTATTGTTTTTACGTTTTCTTGTCTCTTTCTTGTACAGTTCGGGCGCGAGTTGAATGCAGACTAAATGTAAGTGTCACCATACATTTACTCTGCATTCAACTCGCGCGCGAACAATAGGTTAGGTTAAGGTTTGACATGAATATTCACTTAGGTTCTATCGGGTTAATATACCTAATATATTACAATTTACCGAAAAATAACGCGTTAAATTGTAAGCAGTATGTTACGGTTCACAATCTGTCGACAGTTTATAATCTATCGAGATAAAAAACGTTATATTATAATCTAACGGTTTTTACAATCTTACGGTGACAAATCACAAAGACGAAGCAAAACACTTAGGAGAAAAAGATATGTGGGATATCGTATGACACTAAATCGGGCAGCCAATCAAATTTATATTCATATACACGCAAATCAGTTAAGATGAGAACAATGCTGATGGCTACTCGATCTGATGACGGTGTGTTTTGAATATAATGCGAGCTTCTGCCATTTTCAGCGCGAGCCACCTAACACCGGTTCATCGACACGGGTTGACGAATAGATTGATTTGTGGCGACCATGAGTTGTGGGGAAACGTTGGACGCATGTTAATAATGTAATTGTGGTTTTTTTGAAGGACGAAGGATGAAGGACTTTTTAAAGTCCTTCATAAAAAATCTCCAGACGTTTTAACGTTTTCTAATTAATTTCTTACTGTGTTCCAGTTTCAGAAATCTTCCAGTTACAGTTTTATTATAAGTATAGATTTCAATCTTAGGTATATATGTGTCACCGTAAGATTGTAAAAACCGTTAGATTATAATATAACGTTTTTTATCTCGATAGATTATAAACTGTCGACAGATTGTGAACCGTAACATACTGCTTACAATTTAACGCGTTATTTTTCGGATTAGGTATATTAACCCTGCACTGCCTGAATATTCATGTCAAACCCTAACCCAACCAATAGTTGAATGCAGAGTAAATGTATGGTGACACTTACATTTATTCTGCATTCAACTCGCGCGCGAACTGTACAAGAAAGAGACAAGAAAACGTAAAAACAATAAATATTTCATAAATTAATACTCAGAACATTGAACGGTTCACAATCTTACGACAGTTTATAATCTCGCGGGATAGAAACCGTTAGATTATAATCTAACGAATTTTACAATCTTACGGTGACATATGCATCTTAGGTACATAATATTATGCCACCTTCTAGTGGGTACTCTGCTTAACGTGGAATACTATAACCCGTGGTAGAGTCTTGACTTATCACTTATAAGACAACGCACAACACAAGTTGTACTACGTAAAATAAATAAATCATTTAATTTCGTTTCATATTTTTCTACAGAACTTTGCGTCAATGGTGTGGAGAATTTTTGGCGTGTTAATGGTTAAAAAAAACTCCACACCATCTGTACAACGGGGAGATATCCCCCTCGGGGTCACTTTGGGAATTTATAATTTCTGAATTTTCCTTGGCCTGGTGGCCGTGAGGGGCTAGTTACCACCCTACCGAAAAAGACATACCGATGAGCGATTTAGCGTTCCGGTACGATGCCGTATAGAAACCGATTAGGGCTAGTTAAGAAATTAAATACAACTGCCATGCCCCTAACGGGGTAGCCCGCTACCATCCTAGACTGCATCAACGCTTACAATTAGGTGAGATCGCCGACAAGGGCTAACTAGTAGTGGATAAAAAAAAGAGACTTTTATATAAATGATGCGGGCCCTACAGCGGTACGCTGAATGGCGTTGCGTCAACAGCCATCTCTGGCACACGCCGTTTTTGGCGAGGAATGTGTCCAGCTGCGGCGCGCCGTTTAGAAAGTCTAAATACTGACGGAAATCGGTTTTGCGAACACATTTCACGTCAAATAAAATATAGATCGTGGTGTAACGATATTATTTGTCTCTAATGCGGAGTGTGGACAGATCATAGATATTGAATTGGCTATTAAGCATTGAACTTAATTGAAACTTTCGATTTGAGCACGAGTCGTGCTTTTACACCTCGATTGACCTCGATCATTCCCAAAATCAAATGTTTTTATTTTTAGTTGATCAGTTTCGTACCTAACAATGATTACATATTGTGCGCTTACATAATATTGTGTATGTCACCGGGTCAAATAAGTTTGTGGGACTTTAACAGAAATTAACAGAGAGTAGGCGGGAGGAAGGAAAATGTATTAATTGTTAAATTAACATTGCGCGTGATGAGTGTTGAGTACTAATGAGTAATGACGTTGTTATCACTCTGTAGATATTTAATTACAATAATTATTTTAGAGAGCAATAAATTATCACTTGCTGGTTTTTCTCGGTAGGAATGTCATTCCGAACCAGTGGTAGATTCACCCAACGATTCAAAAGCACTCGTAACAGTTTATTAGAACAAAAACATTTGAATTTTGAATTTGTGAGGAGACCCGCATGCCCGACAGTTCTTCATGTACTTATTTCTAATGTTCTCAAAAATGTCTGAAACTTGCCAATCCGCACTCTGGCAACGTGGTGGACTATGGCCAAATCCTTCTCTTTCTGAGAGGAGACCTGTGCTAAGTAGTGGACCGGCGTGATGAGTCTAGTGAGATACTGTGAGTAGGGAAATACACAATTATTATTATTTTTTTAATTTAAAATAAATAAGGGAAAACATAAATAAAACTGGGGAATTAAGTCTTACAAAAAGTTTATTTTTACTTATATTGTTTTGTAATCAAGTCTACCGATCCATCTAACTAATTAATTAGGTAATCCAGAATTATATATTTTTTTTAATTAAAATGTATTTTTCTGGTGTCTAGTGGTTAGCATGTTCGAGTGCGGCCGACGAGGTCCCACTCCCGGGTTCGAGAGTTTTACTGATAAGAAATTCTCAGTAGGTACTAGCCCGGAGTTAGGAAGTTAGCGGTGTTTCACTTCCGTGCCTCGGAGAGCACGTCATTATCACTAATATGATAACAGTCGTTAAAGCCAGCCAACCCGCATTGGAGTAGCCTCTCCTATGAGAGTGGAGGCCTGTGCCCAGCAGTGGGACGTTAATGGGCTGTAGTGTAAAACGCAGTTTCCAAGGCTTATCTGTTCAACCGATTTTGAAGTTTGATACACATATATAATACCTATAGGATAGGTACCCTACGTCCTGGGTAATAAGATTCGATTTTAATTCTGTTTCAGAAGTTTAAATAGCAAATGTTTAAAATAGGCTGCTAATTTTCAGTGTCATCATAAATGTACCTACTTACCTAAAAAAAGGTTCTTGACCTTATTTTATTACATTAGTTTCTCTAAACTTACCTAAATTACAAAAACGAACCAGACTTTTCGACTATGACTGACTTCATAAGGAAATTATTTTCTGGCGATTCTAAATTACTTAATTATATTAACATCAGTCATCCTCATTAAATGCCATGGCAACACATGACATTAGTACCTACTTAATATAATGGGGAAAATTCTGCAGTAACGTTTTCTTACTCATATTAGATTAATTATACTTTACCTACTTGATGATAGCTACTATGTACCTACACCTACCCATCTACCTACGTATTTAAAAAAAATCTTATACTAACATTACCTACTCCAAATTTTTGCGTATCGATTGAATTTTATCTTACATACCTACCTACCTATGAATGAATGAAGTATGTATAAAACGTGTGACAATAGTACTTTATTGCTCATGTGCTTAATCTTTTGAATCTATCAAAATAATTATTTAGGTCAAGATGGCTATAATATAATATTATCTACTAGGTATGAAGTTCATATAGGTACCTACACTAGAATTGTCCATTCTCAAATAGATTCAGAAATATACAGAAAACGAGGTCAAGAACCTTTGATTTGTAATAAAATAGTCTTAAAATGGAAAATCGCGAATTAATTGTGTTGGTGGGCGATTGACTAAAGGTTTTAACGAACAGATTTTCGCTAACAACACCATAAAACACCTAAAAACGAAAAACACGAATAAATTTCCATTGGTTTTGTTTGCTAATCCTAATTTTCTTCCTACGCCGCCGTCTGGGTAACATGGGTGATACGGTCTGTAAACTTACTACCAAAAATGTTTTGCGCTTTGTGGAAATCTCCAACTTAATAATATTGTATTCTCTACAAATACGGTATAGGCAGGGGAAAATAACTAAAAATTTCCATACGGGAAACTGAAACTAATAATATAGGTACCGTAAAAGCTTAGTCTGCCTCTCTGACAGAGCGGTAAGTTATAATATGTTTCTATCCATTTATCTATTCTATAGGTACATTAAAATATATCTAGAGGCATAATATGTTAGCGCATAAGTATGTAATGCACAATGAGGAACGTGACAAAGTTTTTAATTATTAGACGTGAAAATCGCCAGCTGCGAGTAGGAGGGATTTCAGTGGCCCCCATTTGACCGCCATTGCCATATTTGGCACGGCTCGCGTCTAAATATGGCTCGGGGCCAGCCCACCGCCGCTCAGCCGCGCTCGCGCCGCGAGCTTCCGACTCTATTATTTCTATTTACGAAATAAACTCAAAATAAAAGCTCTATTTTAATACAGATTTCGGGCACTGAAACGTTCGCGGGTTCCCGGTTTCCTACGGATGTGTCGGGTTACGCGGTACTCGATATCTCCGTCCCTATCTCGCGGTGAATGCGAGTTTCGCGTGTAAAAGAGACGGCTAGAGGTCGAGGTGCGCGGGACGCAACCGCGCGAAGTCAGTCGCGGTCCGAGCGGCCGAGTCGTCAGTCCCGCCCTCGGTTCTTTCGCGTTTTCGGTCAGTCTCCGTTCGACGTTCGAACGGCGAGGTGTGTATAGCGCATGTGCGCACCGGTTACTGTGGCGTACTGCGAGGTTATAATGGACGCGCCCGGCGGAGCGCGGGAGCCCCGCTTCGGGTCGCCTTACGGGATGGGACTGCTGGGAGAAGTGCCGGACATGTACGGTGGAAGGCCGCCCAGCGGGATGGGGCTCCGGCCCGGCATGCAGGCCTGCCCAGGGCCGCGCGGCGTCAAGCGGCCCTCGGAGCAGTGCTACGACGAGCGGCCTTCACCTGGCCTGGGGCTAGAGCATTGTGCCATGCCGGACATGGCTGACGACGGCTACGCCTCGCTCCAGCCCAAGAAATCCCCTCCGAGTAACGGCAAGAAGACCAAGGGTCGCGTCAAGATCAAGATGGAGTACATCGACAACAAACTACGCCGGTACACCACCTTCTCCAAGCGGAAGACCGGCATCATGAAGAAGGTGGGTGCGGACCACTCTTGGCAATATTCCATAACGCTGGCCTATCAGAACCACATGTGTGAAAGTGCATTTTATTACCTCTATAACAGACTGTGAAGAGATTTAAAAATAGTGATTGATTTATCAAACCATAGAAATAGTTTATCCAGTGTGAGCGAATTGTCTAGGAAACATATCTTTAACTTAATATTTGACATTATTAGGGAATTCTGATTCAATTTGCTTCATTCATTTCTAATTAAGTACTAGTAAGTGAATTGTATTAAATTTAATCAAAATGATCTCAAAACAACTTTATTCTTAAATATTTTAAGTTCATCATGAGTTGATGAGCGGCATAATTTAATGCCATATTTAATTTTTGATAGAAACTAAATTTTTAGACTCATTTTACACTAAGTAAATAAAATTTGTGTAATTTTTAACATTAAAAAGTGTTTAAAATAGTTAAATTGCACTAAAATGACCCGTTGTTTACTATCAACTGTCAAAGATACAACTATTAAAAAATTCACTTAAAAATCAATTTTCCGCCTTTAATGAATTTATCAATTAAATACAAGTATTATAAACATAATCAATCTCGTCGTAATGATTAAAATAGGATTCTATAGGTTTTAAATAGTGAAGATTAAGTTTTATTATTGACATTAGAGGTTATGTTGCATTCTGAGAGGTTACCGAATGGAATATTGCTAAAAGTGCTTCGAAATGCATGATTTTACTACTAATTAAGCATATTTACGGTCTGGAGAAGATGAAAATGTGTTTTCCGATTGTTTTTTACGTGTTTTTGTGAGCATATGTGATGAAAGTTTTGACAGATGTCAGCTGATAACGACAAGTATCGTAAGTAAACATTTTGTACAGCATTTATTTAAAATAAAACTCTTATTTGAATCATAATTTAAACAGTATTAAAGTAATGCACGTTTCTTAATAGTTAAATGAACAAAAAGCTTGTTACTTTATTCTTAATTTTGGTTGGAGTCAGTCATCTGGTGCAACGTTTATAAGGCGACTGCATAGATGGCGCTACTTGTATCGAAATGGAACAAAAATTAAAGTTGCAGTTTGCACTCTCATTTTATCGCAATAGAATTATTATCTAATAATTGATCCATTTTAGGATATAATTATTAATTTAGTTATTGTTGAGTATGTTGTGTCATGGCATCCACTTCATCCAGAACTAGTTTTGAACGGGTTCCCAGACACGGGCTATCCTACTTTGGGGATCCAGGGTAATTCTAAGAAATTTGTACTTATAGACTACTATGGTTTTTGGAATAAATAAGATTTCATCATAATCATATAATTTACTTATTGTATTTAGAAAATTATAGAACTGTCCGATATAATCCCTTTGTAAGAATACCACTTCTCGGTGTTGCCACGGGCCGCACTGGCATTCTCCGCAATGCGCGCTGACAATGGAAGCAAACAAACTCGCTCATCTGACCCATTTCATTTTCCGCCTATCTCACTCCGCTTAACCCGGTGGCAATGGAAGGCAGAATCAGATTTCTGTGAAACTATTTCTTAGTGGAAGACAAGATTATTTTGCTCCGTTCCGCTCGGCCATTTCCCGCTCATTACCATTTTGCAGTGGAAGGCGGGCATAAGTCTATACAATATTTTAACTAGGTACGAGTAATATTATCTTCGTTGATTATCTTAGATAGATACATATTTCTATGTATAGAGGATGAAGGAAGAGTCAACCAAGAGTTAACACTTTCCCGATGTAGGTAGGTAATCTGTCTCACCAAAATGAGATAAAGTTCCCTAACTGTTTCATTTGTTGAGATATTTTAATGACTCTTTCATATTTTTGTTTTATTTTGTCTTAATTTTCATAATAAATTAAAAAAAAATTGGTAAACTTCTCCATTAGGCTACTGATTATTCAGAAGTCAGAACGCGGTTATAATTTGGCGATAAAAATAATTTGAGTATTTAGTTACATACTCGTATAACTAAGTTTTATAATTTGTTTGTAGGATGCATTTATAATGTTACCTAATCAGATGATTTTTTTAATCCACTTCACACGTCACATACCTACATAATTTGAATTGTCGCGTCGTCGTTAATTGCCAATGTTTGACAGGATTATATAAAGTTACCGTCGCCACTGCATTCATGTTGACGAATAATATGACAAGACGAGAAATGTAAACACTTTCGACATTTAGAAAACCACACCCGACCCATCAACCTTACGTGTCCACCCTCCAGTAATTTTAATTAACAAAACATCTTTTTCGCGTAGGAAGGTGTCTGTTACAAACAGGCTTTTTTCTAGTCCAAAGAGGAATTTTAAAGATGCGGTGCCTGCGAAAGTTATCTTGTATCTTGACATAATATTTCGCATTAATAAACTGGCAACACCATTGCACCTATTCAGATTAAAAAAATAAAACTACATTTCGTCGTGTCTATGAATTTTTGTTTGTTTTAAATGCAAAACAATTAAAATATGTAACGGAATTATTAAATTCGAAATTATCATACTTATTACGTAATCCACGGGTATTTACAGGTGTAGACTTAAGTATATTACTTATGTATTAAGACACTTAATAATCATAGAATACTTAGTAACTAGGTATATGGTAAGTGTATGGTAATAACGTTGATGCTATCGGCAATTTTTTTTCACATTAAGTACTTACAGTAACTATTTAGTAATTTAACGTGACTGCCTTGAGTAACTACTAAATTCTATAGTTAGTTGCTTAAACGAACATCATATAGGTATTTATATTTAGCATCACTATTCTGTGCATTCTTTTTTTTCTTTACGGCTCTGGGCACTAGCCCCATTTGAGACTGTAGTTTATTTATGCATTCTCTTTATATGTGGATTGCAAGCTTATCAGCATGTCGCTTTCGTCCAGGCTCCAATCTAACACGCAGTCACGGACGCTTTTGATGTCTGATTGTATGACTTACAACATCTCATGCGCTAAATCTGCAAGGCCTTCAGGATTTGCGTTTCACTGTCGTATTACTAGATTAAACAATCACTCGGATAATTTGCCTATGACGAGGGATATTTTTATATTATTCTCGAAATATTTTGATAAAGTAAAAATATTCGGTACATTGCTAATACTAAACCTTACTAGCACTTCATTATAATATTTTGAATTGTTTTGATTGAAATCAGTTCTTAAAATCTTGAAGTTTGAACTCGACATAATACCGATCCAAAATAGCCGAGAAAGAAAAATTGCTTATGTCTTAGCATTATTATTTTAGATAACTATATTACTTATGTGCTAGTTAAATTAACTTTTCGAATATTACCTACTTATTTACTTAAGTACTTAAGCATTAAGTAATTATTTAGTTTTAAGTAACATTACTCAAATAATGTTTAAGTTTCAAATACCAGGATATCAGAAACCATCAGGAATACAACGCGGCATCTAAAGTTGCTAATAGTAGCATAACTGCTGCAGCAAAAATTCCGAACTCCTTTGATGCACCGATATAGAACTTTTCAAAAGGTATCTTGCGTTCTAGATCTATAATCCCTGTAGAATTTTGCGTAACTCTTCTAGATTTGTCTTAATAAGCAATCTGATCCGTTGTACATCCTTTATGGTACATCACGACATTGCAATTTTATAGCTAATACATGTAACTTAGTTGAAAGCTTTTCAGTAGACGATTTCCTTCGTTTGTCTAACTACAATAATCAGATTTGAAGTAATTACACCTTTTAGCTCGAAACTATACCAGATATTTTACGTATAGGTACACTTACTATTAGAACCTTGAAATTTAAATATAAACTGCATAGTTAATTGCTATGATTAGATATTCTTACTTCAATTTTTTGGAGTTTGCCTGATGCCTCCTTAGGAATCGATTTTCATATTTTAATAAATGTTTCCATGGTAACACTTGTTTATATTTCTATGAGTATGTAATATATTTTAATATAAATAAATGTATCAAGCATGCTTTCAGTAATAAAAAAAATGCGTTCATTTACCCTCATTTACTAATTTTTATATATTTTATAATCTTTCCTACCTAAAGAGTAAACTCCAGTCGTGCATCGGAGCTGACACACACAATTTTTTAAATTATTATATTACAATGACTCTACTTAAAAGTACTTAACTAAATATGAACTAAGTAAATAAGGCTAGGTTACTACTACCGGTAATAGCTAGCGCTAGTAATCTTTTACTTACTACTTAATAAGGACAACCGTGGTTTTGCCCCCCTTTATTATTATTGCCCCGGCTATAACTTTTCGTTTAAATAAAAAAAAATGTTAAGTACAGTAAAATTTGTTACCATAGGCTATATAGCCATGGTCAAATAAATACTCATTTAAATACTCATTTACATAAGCTATTTACTTAAATTTGTATTGAAATTCTTGAAAAATAAACAGCTTGTCGAAATAGTTAGTCAAATGATCGCTGTTTTTGTCCTTGTCACGGATCGTTTGAGTAATATTTAATTTTCTGATCATTAGCTAGTTTGTTTTTTGCTCCATGGAAAGCTGCACGCGATACGCAGCGGGCATCGGACGTTACTTGTTAGCGATGCGTTGGTATCCGCTTGCTATTCGATTCGTAGATATCGATAAGAACATCGATTGATCCGAATCGTGTGGGAACGAATACCCATTTAGTGAAATCATAGGTCATCTCTGCTGATCTGAAATCTGAATGTTCTTGAGACTGATTTCGAATGTTTATTTAAATATAATGAAGATTGTGTGTATTATTCGATTTTTGTCTACTGATAAGAGCATCGATTGATCTGAAATCTGAATCGTGTGGGTAACTATTTAACAAAATAACGTGTCTGAGACTTATTTAGTTGTTGCACGGCTTAACTGGTGAACTTTGATAAAATTTGGCGCAAATATCCTTAATTTTCAACTCAATATACTTACATAATTTTTTAAAGAAAAATAAAATTACCTACTACACATATTAACGATCCACAAAGTACAGATATTGGACATCACTGAAAAGACAATTTAAATAACAAACTCATAATAATGATTTGACAGAAAATAAACTGTTTGCAAAACAATAATGTTTCAAGAGATATCCCTCTTAATATCTTCAAATTGTACATGTTATTATCATAGAATATCAAGATATGCGAATAACACAGTAGCTGTAGGAATAAAAAAGGAAGAAGAAACAAGAAACCCAATCGATCGATTCGCTGCTCCGAACAACGTAAGTAACATGACAGTGTAAATTACGTTCCCTACGCCAACGTCCCGGTGCGGGCGTCCACAGTTGCTACAACAGACATTAATGTAGCTCCAGACTCCAGCCTAGAGGTATGTTCGTCAGCGATTACAAGACACCCACTACAATACGAGTACATCGCCGGATCCGATAGCTAGTTGCAACATTTAGTCAAGACTTGATAGTAGATTGGATTTATCGATAAATAAAGGAATGACTTACATTCTCAAATCGCAATAAAGGACATGAATCCAGGGCCGTAAAATAAATTTGAAAAAAAAAAGCCAACAATTGTCACTGCCAATTTCTATAACCACGGAACAGGGAACACGGAACGGCTACATTCGCCAATGAATATGATCAATCCGTCATTAGATAGTTATTGTATGTACTTAATTGCATTTTTTTAATAAAACCAGTGAAAGGTTGATTTATAAAACAGATAAGTAATTGATAATTCACTTAGTTATTAAAACAAACGCTAGTGGTAAAGAATCCCACATATCTCTACTGAGATTCCCGTGATTTTATTCTTCACTAGCTAATGCCCGCGACTTTTTCCACGTGGATTGAGATTTTTCGGCTCCCGCGGGAACTCCTTAACTTTCCGGGATAAAATATAGCCTATGTGCTAATCGAGACTATAATCGTTCCGTTCAGCCGTTCTGGCGTGATTGAGTAACAAACATCCATCCACCTATCCATCCATCAAAACTTTCGCATTTATAATATTAGTATAAATCTCACATCTCGCTTTGATACAAAGAGTCTCTTGTGCACAAAAGCCTCTGCAAATAGTCTTTATGGTATTTGAGAGGGATTACAGCCGAGACGTAACCGTACAATCTGCTGACGTAATAATCCTCAGAGAATATTGGTCTGAGGCGTTGGAGCAGAAACCTTTGACGCCTTAGTACCAGTTAAATCGAGCGATGCTCCTTTGCAGTCTGTAGTGGACTACGTATACGCCATATTATGCTGTCATTCAAGTATAGGCATTTCATGCGCTAAAAAATGCACCCATAGTTACTTCTTATTGTCAAAGCTTTTTATGCCGTCCATGTATTTTTTTTTTAGTTTTTTCATTTTTACCTGAATTGGTATCTTTAAAAGAAGAGTAATGCATCTTTAAGGGACAAGCGTTCCAACTTAAATGTATATTTTCATCGTCATTCGTCACATTAATCTTCTTAACTCCATATTTCCTGGACCAAGTATCTTTGTTATTTCGGTTCAGGGGAATACTGAGTACTTTTTTTAAAATTTATTGTTCAATATAAACATACATTCATATGGGCAATCGGTCCCTGTATATTGCTTAGGGTAATTTACTGGTGCCCATGTTGCGTTAAGTCGATGAATTTGATTGATCTGGTTACTAACCGATGTCTGTAAGTTGTAGAATAGAAGCCTGGAACAAACATGCTTAGTTGCATATTTTGTTGTATAGATTGTGTGTCGATTACTGTATCAAAAAACGTAGAGTCAGCCCGTTGCACGAGTTTGTCTAAAAGCCCAAATATTGTCCAGAACTTTCTCTTTATAGTGATTGTTTGAGAAAGAGACCTACATGCATTTAAATTTATATGTGCTGGACCTCTCTTGGCCACCCGTGCAAAGTCACGACGGATTTAGAATGCCCTTCCTGCTTCCTTTTTCCCCTCACTCCATCCTAGGCTGCATCACCACTTGTAATTGTAAGAAGAGCCAAGCACTAGGCTAAAAATTAAAAAAAAGGTTTCATATAAATTCCTCATGGAAGTTTTCTAAGTCTTCTCAATTACAACGATTAGATGTCCGATGATCGAATGCGTTCATACAATTCTCGCTGGACAGGTATTAGATATTCAGCCCCATTATAAGCATCGCTGCGATCGGCAACTCGCTGAGATAGTTCATTTTTAATTGACCGTCAAAGGGCTGAGATCACGATCGGAACCGGTCACAGAGAGAGCTAAATGAGTCAACAATGTGGACTCAAATGAAACCTAGGTAAGGCTTTAGTGCCCTCTAGGCGTACGTTAGGCGGGGCGTCTAGCGTTTGTATCTATCATATGCTCATATACACCCATATTAAATACGTAAAAGCGGCAATGGCCAGGTCTGTACATGCTCTGACGACAGACCTTACTGAGGCTTTTAATATAAATTAAGACTACCATCGACTCAGAAAGCAGTTACTACTGAGACGGGATGTTGCTCTACAGTTCTACACACAAGCGTCATGAGTGGCAGCGGTGTCCAAACTCTACATTTTTTCCTGCTGTTCGCAATGCGTAACACCACTCAGAAACATCTTATCATATTCTGCATAATGGTAATATTTCTCATTAAAGGCTTGAAAGCCGACAAAAACTCAGCAGTTACTCTTTTCAAAACATGGTTAATTATGTGTTCTAAAACTTGCGTCATTGCGCCTTGCTATGGAAGGTAACGTACCTTTGTGTATGTCCAAGTCTCGTAAGGCAATGACGTCTCATTTTAAAGAGCTTTTGTCCGCTCCGGGAATAAATTATACAGTCCGATATAAGGGACCCGATATAGTCCTTAAGGAGGACATTTTAATAAATTTAAAATAACGATTATCGTTGTCTGGCGGAGTCGTGATTTCGTTAGGTTCGTGGTTCAGTCTAGGCCCGGAATAAGTCGTCACGAGCGATTACTAAATTAATTAGGAACTAGCTCCGATGTAGATTGCGGCTTAGATTATTTTCCCACACGCTGGAGAGACTTTTAGATCATTAGATTTCGCAACTATTTGTTACTCGCGAAAATTGATGTTTCAACCAGTCCAGTCCCAGTCCTACCTCAGTCCCTACGATACTATAAATTACTTACCTCAGTCCTCACTGATCGGCTATCAACGTTTACGTTAAAAAGTTAATTCCATTTAGTCCTAAAGCTTTATGAGGTGTTCCTTTTCTAAGGTTCCAATCCAAAGTTCCAATGCAATTTGTTACCGTTATCTAATAATAATGTTTTCACACCACATGCTCGACAATGCCGAATTATATGTCATGTAAACCTTACCGAAAGCAAGACATTATATCTCTTGGCTTTAGCCGGGTTATAATGTTCAATTGAATTTCATTATAACCCGCTGGTCAATAATGTGATTTTCACTTTCATAATTCTTATTGCTATATCCATAAAGTCTAATTTCGCTAAACAGAATGTGTTCTCAGCGGGCGCGGCCAACTCGATTTTCTAAAACCGAAGCCGTGGCCCACTAGATTCGCACTGAGACGAACTTCATTTGTTTGTCAAATCGAGTAGGCCACGCCAGCTGAAAGAAATTGCTATAGCCGTAGCTAGTAGTACCTTTAGAAGATTATATTACAACTCAAATAAACACCAGCTCAATCTCGATAAACGTACCAAATAAAAATATTTAACATTATCTTTCCATAATTGGACTCATGTCTCCAATATCAATTTGCACTTTTAATTTGCTGTAATAAACACTATCTACTAAGCCTGGTTTTTTATTGTCTCGCATAAAGTGAGAAAAGTAGAGTATACACCACCGGGATAAAACTGTTTTTTTCTTGGGCGCTTGAATCCCTCACTGCACTCAGGACTCAATCTTAATTCCCTCGCTTTGCTCGGGAATTAACTTATAATACCCTCGCTACGCTCGGGAGTTACATTTGGTGTCCTTCGTTACGTTCAGGATTCAATGTAGCGCCCGTGACATAAAACAGTGCTTTATCCTCTTGGTGTATAATCTACTATTACTGATGTGACTTAGATCGATAAAGAATTTCTCCCCTTTTACCATTTGGAGCCTTTCTTCGATTTAGGTACCTAAATTAAAGATTAATGTTCCTCCAATGTTTTTCAACATTGAAAGAGTGTGTACGTACTTAACTTGATCGAATATGCCACAGCCAAGAGTTTTTATGTTAGAATTCGGGGTTTTGCTTTCACTGTAATCAGTAATATTTGCTACTGTATGGATTTAGCAGACCACAAAAGTACCTGGCAGACCGCGATGCTCTAAAAAGCAAATACCTCCATATTTGAAGTCTTTGATTAGTCAGTTTTGATAGCTCGGCAAATTGAAATAGTATTGGGCATTACCGAGTTGACAGACATTATTACTTTAAAGAACATTGTGGAGAACTCTAAGGCTTGCACCTTTCCTCACGAATTCACGATGTTTCCTTGAACGTTAAAGCAAATACAATTTATATTGTTGAAATATGGCAGTTCAAACTCGTCGTTTCAAAGACATTAATTTAGATGTCGAAGCGGTAATTACAAAGTCAAAGAGAGAATTTACTGTGTCGACATGTAACTCGTAATTTAAAAAAAAATGCTTGTAGAGAATTTAACATAGTTTTTAATAGTAGCGATATTAAAATTCTACTCGTACGCTACGCTAAGTGGCTACGACGCGATGTCCGCATTAAAGATGAAGCAGTCGAACGTTCGGGAAACCTCTTCCCTTGTTCTGGAAGCCTGGTACTTTTGGGTCCATATTTGGCACTTTCGATTGTTACGCCACAAAATGACGACGACTCCGGATCGTTTTTGAATAAACACAACAGTTAGTAGTTTAACTGACTTTTTGCAAAGTCTTTATAAAACAAGCAAATAGCTAGCCTAGTTAATCCTAAACCTTTTGGTTAGATTTTTGGAAAGGTGATGATTAAGTTGACGTGGCTTCAGGCTCCTAATTAAGTAATTTAAAAGAGTTTTTGTTAGAATTGCGCTACAAGTAGTTAGTTTAGCTTATTCTTTCTAGAACCTGCGTAAGAAAATAGTATACGAAAATGCAAAACAGCCACACAGTCTTCTAATTAGCATTACAAAACGCGGCGCGTGAGATATGGGTCGCCGACGCGGTCGCCATGCAATTACACTACGCAACTGTAATTATTCTTTAATTTCGGCAAATCCTCTCTAAGCCTTAGACCTCCATGTCTATTATGTAAGTAAGTTGAATAATAATTCTACCATATTAGAGTCCGATTTAGGATCTCAGAATAATTGAAAAAAATATAATAGGTATTTGTTGAAAATACATTCATTAGAAAACAATATAAAACAAAGTTGGCCTTTCTTGGGAATTCATTAAATTCAATATCATATTTTAATTTCTTAATAAATTTCATACAAAACTGATTGCGAATCCGTTCTAATTAAAATTAATGGTAATGCAAAAGGTGTGTGTTGTTGTTTAGTTAAACAACACCAAGAGATACCGCCTAAACAAGTCCGCTACTAGGAGTTCACGACTTTCAAAGAGGTAATGTAACGCCACTGTACGCAGAACTCCGGTCCGACTTCAGTTTCCTCTTGTAACTAGAGTGTAGAACTGTGGACTGCAGAGCGTAGTACGAGTTTGAGTGTGTGCGGGCGGCAGGGGAGTTTAGATTGATCGGTCGGTGGGAAGGGAATGTCTGGCGCGGCGGTCCGCCTCCCAGCGACACCTAGCGTGAACGCCTTGTTGTTATGAGCGCCTAGTACCTCGTGCCTTTGCTTAGCCAACTGTGTCTTCCACCGGTAAACCACCAAATCCAACAAAGTAAATCCGGTTAATATTTTATTAAATCACAGTTAGATTGTTTGTTAATGTTGCGCAAAAAAATTGATTGATGTGAAAGACAGCTCTATAGTGCAAACAAATGGTATAAAATCGATTTTAATTTATTTAAAAATCGATTCGAACATCAATCTTGCGCAAGCTTACACAGACATGTGACAGTCTGCCGGCTTTTTAGCGTGGAGGATGGACGGTTTGTCGACTAATCGGCGAACTTATCGGTCAGACACTAGTTCGTTAGTCGTCGGTGATATCAAAGGGTTCGGGGATCACGACTAAATGCTCACGAGGTGGGTTTTTGAGAAAATTACTCGTACGCTCGTAAGAGCGCACGATTATGAAGGACCATTGTCCGAAAGTGTAGGTATTGTGTATCTGTATTTGGCTTACTAACAGCTTTCTTAACGAATGCGCAAAAAACAAAGATGTATCTTTTTAAAGACATTTGAAGAAAATTAGTAATTGCTTAAACTGGCATAGTTATAGAACGTTGGTTTAGAATTTTAAACTCCTTTTTTGTCTCAGGGTCAGAATAACTTGAAAAACAGAATTTTGTTTTAAAAGTAATAAAACTACCTAAGTACTTATAGTAATTCGGGTACAGAAATTATCTTTGAAGTTTAAAAGCGAAGTATCCGAAAATTTTAATTAAAGACGTTCTCTGTTTAATTACCCCAAAGGCATTACGGTGGGCGACGCAGCTATTCTGATATATTTAAACAAACGTAGTTCTTATTCTTTGTGCAATAAGGTATTGTTACATAATCTTTCTGTGAGCACTGTACAAGTATATATTTTGATACTAAAGCTCTGCGAAGCGCCTTTATAAGCGTCCATAATTTACTAAATGAGAACATAAATAATTCTGAAAACCTTGTAAATGGTTTCTTTTTGTTTATTAATATAATTATTAGTAAGGAATCGTATGTTGATCCCTTCAGGATCACATTTACTGACCCAGTTTTTTTCATAAAGTACTATACTAATCCTACTAAGCTAGTTATACATTAAACAAATTCCAAGTCACTAAATAGGCAATTTTTAAATGAATTTAAATGCAAAATTAATATTATAAGTGGAGCTTTAAAAGAACAATTATTAAAAAGTTAAACAAACATAAAGTAAAGGCAGGTTACGACTTACGACCCAGTAATAAATTGATTGTGTATGTCAACATAATCAACTTTGTAATAAGGCTCGCTGAAAAACACCTGCGAAGCTAAAACTTGACACACATCATTAAATGTATTAGAAACTTTTTAGGCGAAAACATTTTTAAACGAATCGCGTTCGAGATTCGAATGGTCAGCGTGTGACAGCTAATAAAAGGGCTCAGATAAAAAATTGCTTATCCTTTTTCTGAGTGGCAACTCGATCGAATTACACTTGCAGATAGATCCAGTCATTATCGCTTGTAATGAGCTTGATGGACAAACAACTTTTACGGTTCGTAAGGTAGGAGATTGAGCGGTTACTTTTTTTAAAATTACTTACTTAAAAAGCATGATGGTGATAATGGGTAATCTTAAAACTAAAGCTACGAGGGTTACTATATTTCTTGACGTTCTCGCGTAATTTAGCATATATTATTTATGAATAGGTTCTTTAATGTGTCAACGGAGTGAAATTAGATATGACGGTGTGATATTTAGGGTCAGTTTAGTAAGACCAAAGCAGACCACCAAAAGCGAAATCATTAAGTAGTGCTCATGCTGATTGATGATTCTTAAAAAAAGCCGTCACAGCCGTCTGCACAATTTTAAAAGACAACTTATTATGAAATTATTATTTTATCTTATTAGTTATCTCATATCTGAATTTCTGAATTCTGATATGAGATCTGATCTGATCTGAAAAAAAATAACTGAATTAAATTAGTTCAACTAGCACTTTTATTAAATACTAGCTGATGGCCGCGGACGTTTTTTGGTTCCCGCGGGAACTCTTTAATTTTCCGAGATAAAAAGTGGATGGATGTATGTTTGTTACCCAATTACGCCAGAACGGCTAAGCGGATCTGGATGAAATTTAGCACAGAGATAGATTATAGTCTAGAACAACACAAAGATTACTTTTATCCCGGAAAATTAAAGAGTTCCCGCGGGAATCAAAAACCTCAATCCACGCGGACGAAGTCGCGGGAATTAGCTAATAATATTATAGAGTTAGAAGTATTAGGCCTATATTACACTGCACTTTTCACAGGTCGCTTATTAAACATCAATAAGGACCAAATTAGGGATTCTTACTCCCTAAATCTTATTACACTACACTAATTCAGGGATCCCTGTGAAAAGTACAGTGTAAAAGGCCTTTAAGTACAAAATTCGAAAGGTTTAAGATAAAATGCTAAAAACAACACGCCTGAACTTTTACATTGGACCCCGCGAGTTGACCAGCGAGGCGTAAGTGTGACGCGGCAGAAGCCGGTTCTCGGGTACGGGATCGATTCCGCGGGATTTATTTACGGCAATGTGCCTCCGATGAATTTCTGCAATGTCTTGCCCAATAAATAATTGGAAGGAACCGTACTGAATAACTTAACTAATTCACATGCCATGACGGCCTGAAATGAATCTTGCCCTGTACTTAGAGCTCGAGCCTGTCGACTGCAAATCTGTATCAACATTGCTATAATCTCATTTACTGTGAGTGGCTGAATGTAATACCTATTATTGCTGCAATTAAAATCTTGGCCTTCATCAAGAGTCGCTACTCTTGCTAATATAACTTTTGCAATTTTCCCAAGGAAATTTTTGCCTGCAAAATCCGAGAGCTTCTTACTACTTAGTTCCTTTTCTCCAAAGACACCTTTTAACTCTCTTTTGAAAAAAATATTTACAATTATATCAATGTGTAGATCTATACTAATATTATAAAGAGGTAAAGTGTGTGAGTTTGTGAGGTTGTAGGGGGTAATCTCTGGATCTACTGAACCGATTTTGAAAATTCTGGTACCTATATACCAATAGAAAGCCACATTATTTGTGAGTGTCATAGGCTGTATATTAGCCTATTATTGGACTGCCTCGTTGGTCTAGTGGTTAGCATGTTCGACTGCGGCCGACGAGGTCTCGGGTTTGAGTAACGGGTCGGGCTACAACAAGTGTTGAGTTTTTCTGACAAGAAATTCTCAGTATACCTACTAGTCCGGAGTTAGGAAGTTGGCGGTGTTGCACCCCCGTGCCTCGGAGAGCACGTTAAGCCGTCGGTCCTGCGCCTGATCTCTGTCCGGTCGTGTCCCATCGGGCTATGAGAGTAAAGGAACACCTGTGTATGCGCACACACTTGTGCACTATAATATCTCCCGCGCAGATAGCTAATCTCTGTGGAGATTGGCCGCCGTGGTCGAAATTCGACCGGGAGGACATTATTATATAAGCCCGAAAAATTAGGGAGTTCCCGTGGGAATTTAAAAAACTTATTTCACAGCTGCCCTTAGCATTGCTCAAGCGAGTCAAATTCATGCTCTTTTATCGTTTACATAATTTACATTATACAATTAGAAGAGCCAAATCTTTGGCACGCCTGCAGAGTGGGTTTTTTATCACGTCAACACATTTTACTTAGCGTGTAACGTTAATGAATATTGATTGAAGACATAAAAATTGTTCAGGCTCCGCGAGACTGTGTGTGTGTGTGTGAATAAAGCGATAATTTTATTGAATTATTTCATATAGATATTATAGAGTGCGGTTTGATAATGTTAATGCACGCGAGAGGGCTATGCTATCGCAATAACTCTTTCGTACCATATGTTTTACGTCCAAGCGAGAAATTTATTCGCGTTACTGCGAAAGAGTACATAATTACTGTAATTCCTTAATGTGTGAGATAAATTACGTTTAGCACGTAAGCTTTATGAGCGTCCTAGTCGCGGGCACCTGCAAGGACCAGTTGGATCAAATTGGTTGTAAGGGTCGGACATAAATATGTCGTCCACGTCATTGATGTCGCAAATTGAATTTTTTTATTTAAAATAAAATATTCCATTGAAATAGGCACCTGACAGCACCCAACATGAGCATTTACTAACATATTAATTTGCTTCTCGTATTTGTAGAAAAATATCAACTTGCAAGTTGCAACATTGTAAAAGACCTGCACCACTTAGTTTCACCTTACATACTTTCGAGTTTCGAGAGAAGCTGGAAGTAATTTCTATTTTAAAGATAAGCTCCAACTTTGTGTTAATTAAGTATAAGACGCATTTTGTCCAAAAATAATTAAAATAAATTGACTACTTTGTGTTACAAAATCATGTTCCATGTAACATGAGATAGTTAAAATGTTTGCCATAATTAATGCGTGTTTTTCGCGTAAATTAGGCAAGTTTATTTAAATCGGAATCATGGAAACAGCTAAAGCACGGTCGTTATTCGGCAGCAGATCTTATCTGTGGACGTCGTCACGAAAAAACACCAAGAGCTTCGCTCGCATAGTGCCCCCCGATATCTGGCGTTCCGTCAAAATATCCGAACGTAGCCAGCGGGGCCCCATACATAATGCATGTCCGTGAATGTCATACATAAAACATTAACGAGTAGGTTTTTATTTGATTGCGGCTCGGGCACAGCAGCCCTGCGCTTTTTTCGTCAATTAAAAAATCCACGAAACATCCAGATTTCGGTGGGAAAGCTCGCGTTTCGCCGGCTTCGTTATGCAATTGAACTACCGAAGCGTTTTTACTGTCATTGTTTCCTTGAACGCGCTGCGAATCGACGTGTAACTGGAATCCGCCACGGACGTCGCGTGCTACAGTCCGCAGCCCCTTCAAACGTTCCCGTTTTTTTTTCACAGCCTTGATCGATAATTCAAGGCTGACAGTTGTATGTTCTGCTCAAATTATACGATTGGCAGCGGTGTAAACTTCCAAAAAATATGTCTCCTCGCCGCCCTTTGAAGTCGAAACGGTATATAGACGAAATCGACAGATTGTTTTGCAGGCTGTATTACGAGTCACGGAATCAGTGTTGCGATGGTCGCCCACGCGAGCGGTCGTGTAGTTTTGTCCTACAAAGTCACAAAGTCATCACGTGCGCGCCCACGTGACGCCTACCAACGCATTGCGTTGCGAAAAAAAACCAAATCTCTTTACATAATTCTCATTATAACCTTGAAAATTAATGCCTCTATTAAATAACTACACGTGGGCTTCCTAGGAGGTTTCCTTTAGATTCTTTTGTTCATTGTTTTCGATGGCATTTAAGTTCTTTAAATTGTCGTGCGTTTGCATGAAAACACGTCAAGCCGGTGCTATTAAAAGGCGCTCTAATGGAATCTTTCCAGAAATCGCTCGTTATCAAACGTTCATTAAATGTACAGAGAGAAAAAATCTAGAGCGACCTACTGCCGCTTATAACGAGCATAAAACTGGTCGTAATTGTGCATAATAAACTGTGCGCTGCAAGCTCAGTAATGAACCATTCGGATAATCTCAATAATTCCCGTGTCGCGTGTTAGCCGTTAATTAAGCTATTTGTCAGGTGCCAGGACAATTTACATTTCTCCCGGAGTCCCGAGGGTCCGCCGCGGGTCGCGAGCATGGAAACGACGTATTATTATCCTTTTAGGGAGGGCGGCATCTCTTAGAGGCGCTGGGTCTCAACAGAACCTTTTATTGGGGCCACTTGTGTTTATTTGCATGGACGTCTGAATTGTCCAGTAAATAAGGTTAGCGAAATATCTGTCTGCTGGTCCCTTAATACTGTATAATCCTATTTGCATAGGATCAATGTGGGGGAAGCACTTAATGAAATAAACTATCCATTTAAAATACAAAACGCGTTGTATTTCAGAAACTACGAGAACTCTGAACAATGGAAGAGGGATCGTTGAAATAAACCAGGAGTCTATAGGAGATAAATTAACATTTACGTAACACGCACTGGTACATCTTGTTGGACAGAAGTATAAAAATGTCGTAGAAGCAACACAATTCATGGAAACTCGTTCTGGGTCTCCGACAGGCCATCAAGTTAGTTCAGTTGCAGGTGAAATGTATTGACAACTGGTCTTCCTTGATGCATATCGGCGTGATGCTATCGTTCCCGCGGCGCTTCAGTCGGCTCCTGCTGCCCTCGAACCCGATGCTTTGTGGAGATCACCGATAAAGCTTGTTTATTTAGCGCTAAAATTTATTCAGCCCTGAGAGGCCATTATGAAAAGAATTATTAGCGAATCGACAGGTTTACGTTCACAAATTCAAGCAATAACTGTGAGTTATGCATGTCCTTTTTTACATGTTCCAATAATGAATTGAATGTAAATATATTTAATAAATCCATCTCTGCGTCGCAGCTACCTACACTCGCATCGCCCGTGGCGATGACTTTGATCTCGGCTTGAGGCCGTGTTTCTAGGTAATTGGACGTAGTTTAACACCCAGTAATGTTTCTCAATGAACTTCATAAATCAAGGTCAAGTTAGCGCCCACAAAACGATAGTCTGCATGAACAACATT
The DNA here is from genome assembly GCA_923060345.2 of Erebia aethiops. Classification (NCBI taxonomy): domain Eukaryota; kingdom Metazoa; phylum Arthropoda; class Insecta; order Lepidoptera; family Nymphalidae; genus Erebia; species Erebia aethiops. The sequence continues at coordinate 21,796,007 of OV281087.1, forward strand.
CGATAAATGGTAATAGGCGAACAGGAAACTTATGGAAGTCGTTCGGCTGACACAATAAATTAAGGGCATAGCTGGACGGCCATTCATAAAGTAATCTCGCTTGTTTATGAATGAAACGGTAACTAGCCTTAAACGTGCAATTATCGCCACCAGTGCTATTGATAGCAATTCGATCACATTAAATTTGCATTTGACATAGGTTGTAGATTATAATTATTCATTGCACACGTAGAATCGCTTTATATAATCAATTTAGTACCTATTGTTCCATGGATAGGGCATTGTTGGTCGCTGATTTTATTGTCGTCATTAATTTTAGTTCTAATTCGATCTCCTTAAGTATCCGTTTCAGAATATTTTCATTGACCTTGTTTCAATTAAGGACTACAGATTACCGTGCAGACGGTAATACTTAATTCAAACAAGGTTAATATTACACGTATGTTGTTAATTTTTTATGCATTTTATTATGCTTTTTATCAATTTTAATTTCGCGCAAGTCTTAAGTGTCCCTTTCTTTCATACATTTTTAATTAGGTAGATATGCTGCAACGTATAATTCTGGCATAATAATATAATTAATCGATACTTTTTCGCATACCTTCAAAACAGTGTTGGGCCACATATATTTTTAAACATAATGTACGTAATTAAGTTATCGTATGTGCAATTTAATTACATTTTGCAAACCCTTTCACAAACTCGCTGTTTTATCTTGTAAGCTGTACCTTTCACAAAACACTTTTGTATATAAAATACACTAAAGTTGTTATTCTTGGACGCAATTCACTCGCTAGTCGCTACCGAGTTACGATTATACTCCGGTTCCAGTGGTCGCTAATTATTATTTAAGTGTCGGTTAAATTAATAGTTCTAGACTCTAGTGCTCAGTCGCGCTACTACCTCGTCGCCTAATATCTTATTAGTTTTAATTATACGCACGGTAGTTTAATGGCGTTTGTTATGATCTCGAATGAATTTTAATCTAATAACACCAATCGCTTTACTTATCATACTCGTGATGTTGTGTATCGAATGCATTCGTTGGGTCAGACCTCAGAATTCGGTTGAATATCATTGCGTATAATTTACATATGGTACCGCTATTCAAGGAAAGATCTGCCGACGGGTTCATACTGAATTATTGCCTTTTTTTTGGGTAATCAAGTTTTCGGCCGCGTCTGACGAGCTCAAAACAAACAAGCTGAATACGTCCTGGCTATTTTAACTTTGCCGCTTCTGAAGATCGTTTTGGACCATAAGATTGAGAATTCGGTGAATTGGGCTTTATTCTGTTCGGTGTCACTGATACCTTTTCCATGTAGTTTTAATCGTGATTGAAGCGTGTGGCTCCCAATCTTGTAGTAGGTAAGAGATAATGAAGCCTGACGAGTGCTTTCACTTTTTGATCATTACGGGTAAGTATCTCGATTGATTTACAGAGAATGAGGGATTGGCGACCTCTTACAAGATTCTTTACTTAATTATTGGAGAATACCTTTGAGAGATCGTTCGATGGAATGACGGGTATTAGCTGTCGGCGGGCTTCAGATCAATGAAGACATTTATATTTAACAACTATTGAGTGCTAATTTGTTCATGTAACAAATGTGTTGTAAGCCTTTGTAAATTGAGTAGCTAGTAACGTCTGGCGAATTAATAGCTTGTTAATAATTTATTGTGGGATAGGCGTTTTACTTTTAATAATATATTTTATTTATTACCCATCTTAATCATCTCTGTCTCCAGTACTACATAGAGGTAAAAAGGTACTTACCCTAGTAAAAAAAAGTTCAATGCATAATTTTCATCATTCCCTGCCTGAAATCTACGTAACCAATACCTACCCGGGCTCCGAGTACTGTGCACGCCACTGTCTGTCTCATCTTTCTGCATATTATCTCATTTATCACTAAAACTGAGCTCTTCTTCAAAGCTCAGCTTCAGCTCTTCTTTAAAGTAATATGTGTCTATTGAATCATGTCCACGACGTAATAACCCGCCGACCTTTAATCGAATACCGGTGCATCCTTGCCTTCCGAATAACATGACGTAAAGATAGCTACTGGCAAACAAAGCCACGTGGCGAGTCCGCTTGGCCGAGCAGAAGGCCCGTTTAGACCATTTACGATTAATCCGCCGACAACCGCTCACAAATATGGCAACCTGGCCTTTCATAACCTGTTTTTGGGGTTTCCTCGGACCCTGATGCTATAATATTTAGTACTACTATTACTACACGTGCTCTGTCAGTCGTTAAATCTTATTTGTTTACAGGATGTGATTTAAAATAACGATCATTTGTTATTTATTGTTCATTTCAATGATTATATCGATCATTTTACAGCTTTTCGTTTACATTATTCATTAAGTGTTGATGGTTGTTCTTTTATAGCAGTGATTTTAATAGAAAATATTTCATGTTGCACATCTGGTTGGCCAGCTTTGATTGATAAATATACAATTAGGATTGTTTTGTATGTATGACATATGCAAGTTTTTATATCGCTCCAGCATGAGGTAGGAACAAGGAAATTTTTACGTATATGTGGAAGTCGAAGGACTGCACAATTGCTTGTTATTCTGTAAATAGAAGTCGTAATAAATAAATGCTACATATTATCTCATTGGCGTGGCTGCGAAATTACACAAATTTATTGTTTCTTCATAGCTCACGTAATTATATTCTAATTAATCTATCTTAAGATTTCTCTTAACGAATTTAAGTATATTATTTTTGTAACCTAACAGTGTTTTGCAAGCTAAACTTACGTCTTTCATTCTACTTTGAAAATTTTTCTCTTCTGTCTCTATCTTGTCATTTTCTTTGGGCAAGTAAATATGTAATTTAATTGGTTTTGAATCAATAGGAAACAGTGGTGTTCTAATAACCCTAACTTAGGTACTTATTTCACATAGTTTAGTTACAATGTAACTGAAACTGGTCCACATTAGCTCATTATCATAGAAATGGGGCCCTGCAAGCCGATGATAATAGCCTTACACCTAAGGCGCCAGTGAAAGTAGATAAGGGCTATGAGAATTATGGAAATTCAACGCTGTTTAAAATGTTTTCGAAATTATTGAGACAATTTTATTGACATGAGTGTTTTACTTAACGTTATGCAATTAAATATAATTTAAAAAATTCAAAAGTAGTTTCTAAACAACGAAGTTATACGAAGGTCTCTAACCAAATCCCAAAAAAAATAATCATGTTCAATGTACGCATAAGAATTGCAATACATTATGATAAGGATAATAAATAAAAAATATAATAACTTATTAGTTATGTACTTAGATATAAATTATTTTTCAACACACTTGCTCATAAAGTGGCTCTAATTTCACCGCAATTAGGCACATAATTAATTTATTAGTTTATTTTCATATATTTATTATATGTATTATATTATTTGTGTAACTGTTTATGTATTGGTATGTAGGTATTTGTTTGTATGTCTATACTAATACACCGCCCGCAAGTTAATCTCCTCAACTTCTCCTAATCCTAAGGTTGCCTGGCAGAGATCGCTGCTAAGCGATAAGGCCGCCTTTTTGTATACTACTTTATGTTTTCTATGTATTTATTTGTGTCCTTTATATTTTTGTGTTGTGGTGTACAAAATAAAGAGTAATAATAATAATAATGACACCTATAATCAAACTGTGAGTTTTTCATTGCTATTATTCACAAGTGAGTTTGTTTTTATTTTATCTACTAAATATAATATGGATTTATGAACAAACGAATAACTCGTCAAAGGTGTCTCAAGGCGGAATATTCATTTACTAAATAACAATATTAATAAAAACGTTCTTTATTTAAATATTTTGTGTTCATGTGGTTTGTAATTTAATCATTTTATTAAAATAACTACTTAAAATAATTAGCCAGTAGCAATTGGCGATAACTATTCACAGTTACACAGTAACTTAACCTGTGTTGAACGACGTAATTCAACGCCTCGAGTGCAGTTTGCATAACATTAGTGTTCACTATTTAAATACTTTGCTGTAATGGGTGTTTGTTAATCAAATTGAATTCACAAGTAGTAACTAAATCAATGCATAGAAATCACTTAGGTATATCAATGATCTTGATTTTATTACTTTCATATATATACTCAATTTATTTAAAACATGTAGGACATACAGGTTATGTTATGTCATGTTTTGACTCTACCACCGGTTCGAAAAATAGATTCTGCTGAGAAGAGCCGGCAAGGAACTCAGCAGTTTCTCTTTTTTTTACTAATTACATTCTTATTCGTTTTTATTATTATTTTTATAGTTTTTCTTGTCTCTTGCTTGACGTGGGTGTCGCAGGCTGTTTTAGACAGACATGGGGTCAAATCTGTTTAAAACAATCTCTAAACTAAACTAAAATGACAGCTCTAAATCTAGTGCTATTTTTCTTTTTATCTAATAATTTTTTATGCACCCAAAAGATAGAGTTACTTCTGCTAGTTATTTTTATAGGTAATTAAACGACTTCGTCCCAGCGGATTGAGGTTTTTCGGTTCCCGCGGGAACTCTTTAATTTTCCGGGATAAAAAGTAGCCTATGTGTTATTCCAGACTATAATCTATCTCTGTGCCAAATTTCATCCAGATCCGTTCAGCCGTTTTGAGTAACAAACATCCATCCATACATCCATCCATCCAAATTTTCGCATTTATAATATTTATTTGATTTGATACTTTGTATTAAGTAGGTATATATTTGAAAAGGTTTTCAAGCTCATCAAGGAAAGGATAATTATTATTTGAATAAAAAATATGAGTTTTGAAAGGAATAATTCCCCTTGAAAAAGTTCACTAGACTTTTTCCGAATTTATTATATTTATCGATTTGTCTTGACTGTCATTTACAGTTATTTTTGTACTTAATTTGTTTCAAGCCCAATTTTTTGTATAAAATAAAATATTTGTCCCAAATCAAACTGATGATGCTAAAAATTGCTGTAGGCATAAAGCCGTTACAGCGAGCGTTGCGATGCTACACAGTCGTTACATGAAATTACGTAACTCGTAACACGAAAAACGGTGAAACTCGACATTTACGACTAAAATTAAAACGCCGTAGTTACAGAGAGGATTCGACACCAATCCTTGTTAAATTATAGGCCGTTTTGTTCTCTGTCATTATTAAATGAATCACACTAGATATTAATAACAATATGTAAAAGGAAAAAGGTGACTGACTGATCTATCAACGCACAGCTGAAACCACTAGACAAATCGGGCTGGATTCGGAAAGGATTTTTGAAAATTCAATCCCAAGGGGGCTTTGAAAATTGTATGAAAATCGAACTTAACGTTAGCGCAACCGCTGGAAAAATGGCCAAACTTAAGATTAAGCAAGGTAGCTGCCCTTGCTCTTGGATTCCCGGTACACTCGATAACCCTTTTTGAAAGTTCAAAAATATTTAAAAGATAACATTGATTATCTTCTTTCTTCCCTGTGTCTATATTAATGTAGATTATTTAATTTATTTTATTGATAAGACATTACAGTTCCCAATTCGTCTTGTCAATCAGACTTCTTGAATATAAATTACTAAACTTACACATACATAACAAAAAACACAATATAAAAGAATAAAAACACACTATTACTCAATAAAATTTAAATTAAATTAACAAACAATAACAAAAATACACAATATAAACGAAATTAAAACTACCTATTCTCGAACAACAATTTTATCACACTTGTGAGTTGGATGATCAGATTATAGACAGGTAATATTATTAAATAATATTATGACCTACGACTTTTTGAACCACACTGAAGAACAGAAAATGCTATCTTCTTCTAAAAATCATCAAAATATGTTTCACAAAATATGATATTATAAAATTCTTAGTACGTATACTCAGATTATTTTTACACGTACACATGGGGTTACAAGACGATGGTGCATTAGTGTTGATATATTATCATAAAGCAGATACAATTATAGCAATTTCGTTATTTCAGTTGGTTTTTCGGTAAAATGGCATTCCCAGCGACCGCTGTCAGGCCGGCGCTTCGTGTTTCAGCTTGAGTTAAACAAGTGACTGGCAATTAAGGCCTGTTTACCGGGCATTAATTTTTGGCAATAAAAGACAAGCACCCCCGAAATGTACGGCACGCACGCGCTGTGATGTGCCGTGGGAAGCGCGGTGCGTTTGTGCTCCATTGTAGTTGCAATTAGCAATTTTTTCCCGGCCCTTGTCGCAAGACTCACTTGTCGGAGAAATGTCGCATCTCTTAATGCGATGTCCCAAATGGTTTTTTAAATCATATCTGACTCACTATGTTATGGGTGCGTTTTCATTGAAGCAGAGACGGGTAGAGAATCATTATCATCAATGGTAATTTCTCCATCTGCCCTTATGACTGGTGCACGTTCTCTTATTCCATGTGTCTATTTAAAATATTGGATAGAAGCAGGCGTTATTTTGTTAGTTTAATTCGTTGTAATCCGCCAGTAGTAGACAAATTTTATATAAGTTATCTCAGTTGTTTAAGTTGAAAGTTAGACAAACTTTGGCGAATTAAAATTCAAGTCCTTTCATTATCTATATTAACCCCTGCCTGCCTGTCTTCAATGTTTACCTAAATAGAACCACGACCACTAAGATGACGATTATGTGGATGGACCTTATTGTAAGGAACGAAGACAAGACCTGCCGCAGTAGACCAAGATATTTGAAAGCCATATCTAAGCTTTCTGTTTCTTAAATTAGGACACTGACTGACTGACCCATTACCGTTAAGCAATGTAGTAAAGGTAAGTGTCCACTCTTTAACCACGTCAGATTCCCCATTCGCCAATGCATTGATGGAAACGTACCCTGTTTCTTGGACCACAGCGGCTTTTCATTGCATTACGGAGACAAATTTTGCAACGATTATTATATTATTATAACATTTCGCGATGATCAAATTATATTTTTTAAGACCATTCATAAGTGGTTATTCGCGCATGAAAGATTTGACTGACATTTTTCATCGTCAGATGTCCGTTTTAAATTTCTTTCGGCCAAAATTTATTTATTGGGTGATGACACGCTTTGTGTCCTTTAACCTCGATTTGTGTTCGAATAATGTTTCTGTTATGGCTAAATTGTTGAATGTCTTCATACTGAAGCGACTCCCTCCAAACTTTCTTTTTTAAGCATATTATGTTGCAAGTAAACCAGCATGGATTATATGTGATTACCGCCGATCAAGAAACATTTATATTCTCCAGAGAAACAGCTCTACTTTTGAAACTGTAGTCTGTACTATCAATTCGTTGATATTTGTTTTTGGTTAGTTGGCGTCTGGAATCACCCTTTGTAATAATTTTTCATATAACCTGCATTAAAAATGCGAGTTTCAATGCCTGTTGAGCCACGTGAAACTAGTCAATTTCAGACGAATACGTCCTGCAGCGGGTAGAAACCACTTTTCAAGTGATGGTTTTCTACCCGCTGAATGACGTAGCAGCCCTCCTTTCATTCCTGTTAGAGTATCTTTTGTTCATTTTACCCATCAACTAAACTGACAGATATGATATTTGTAAACAACAACCTAGGAACTAAAATAAATAAGAAATACAATTTTAATAAAATTCTCACTTTTTATGCAGATAATATGAAAAATAGTGAGTGTGCCACGGGATTATAAACACGATTTCAGATTTCGGGTGATGTTAGCCCTCGCTTCGCTCAGTCAGGCAACTTCACCCTCGTCTGAAATCGTTTTTGTTTCACCCCTAAGCACATAATATACTATTGAGTAATCCATTTATTGAATTTGCACAAGAATATTATTTATTGATTAAATAAAACAATATCCTCGATACGCTTACAGCAATGCCAAAACGCATACGCAATATATTAAATACGTCTAGCTATTGGTGCTGAGCAATCAGATCGTTGAACAGAGTAAGTATTCGCAGTTATTGAATCAATCAATTCAAAATTATATCGCTTTCACAAATACATTAAAAGGTAGTGCAGAATATGACCAATGTAAAAATGTGCAAATATTTGCACTTGCAATCAATGTCACCACTTCGATACGGGCTTATAATCAGGTTCGGCTTTATTAAAATTAAAACGGTCCATTTTTTTGGATTTTAATACTCAATTATTAAAAACACCGCAAAACATTTAAGTAGCTCTTAATAAGGCCATAAAAACTGACATTTTGGACGCGAATTGTATATTTCATGTTTTTTTTGTTTGTTTAACTTTTATAGGTTTTACGGTATCACTAATAGCTCGATACTTATTATCATAATTATAATTTAAGTATGTTATAATATTTAAGTTTAGTTAGTGCTTCTCAATATGTAAGTATCATAATATACAGCCTTTTTATATTATATATATATTCATATTTATATTTACCTATATCAAGCTTTCTTTTAGTTCAGATAAATTTAGGCATTTTCTTCTTCTACGAACGCGCTCATCATTTACTTATTGCTCACTTTAATTGTTATATTAACTTTATCTTTTCAGATAACTTATGTATCTTAAATAACATCACGGCATTGTCATGTCTGTTTGGGATTTTAGTTTTGAAATCATCATTAGTCATTCATTACGCAAATTTCTGTTTTGTTTTTGTTTTTTATTAATTAATGATCTAGTGGTTATACCTAAGATATCACTTACAGGTATATAAAAGATTATTATCATCATTACTATCTTGTTATTGTCAACTTACTACTTTAGTTCCGAGAAAATTGAACATTTTTATTCGAAGACGCTTTATCTCGGTTCCCAGCTAACTAGATGATTATCTTGTTTATAGAGCTATTAGCTATCTCGCTATCGGATTCTGTATCTCATCTCGGGCAAAAACTGCCGTTTTCATCGCCTGCTCAGCTACGGGCCTCGCGCAAACGCCGGCCATAACTTTGAATTGTTTGACTATTTACTGGAACATTTCTAATACCACTTGTACCTTACGGTCTCTTGCATATTTCGAAGTATCTATTTGCACCCTATAAATGACATCTATTATATTATATTTATATATTATTATTATATATATTTACCATCGCAGTTATTATTATAAAAATAAAGATTATTGTTTCATAATAATTACATTTACGAGGCAATGCCACTCTTTAAGTTGTTTGAATTTTTTTATTGCTTATTTAGACTTATGCTCATGTTTTGTATATTTTGTATGAATACTACTACCTACTAATATTATTACTCAATCAAGCCAGAACGGCTGAACGGATCTGCATGAAATTTGGCACAGAGATATATTATAGGCTGGAATAACACATAGGCTACTTTTATCCTGGAAAGTTAAAAAAATGTCGCGGGAACCAAGATATCCTCAATCCACGCGGACGGGCATCAGCTAGTACTTAATAACTATTACCTATTTGTTTAGTCTCTATTACCCTCTTATTGATGTACCTACAGTTGTTTTTTCTAAAAACAATTGAAAATATATCATTTATAAATAACTTTTGAACTCATTCGCCAGCATCGACTACTTAGTATAATATTACAATAATTATTGTCCAAATAGTTTCGATAATCTTGTTTAAAATAATTAAGTATGTCTGTATTCGATAACTGTAGTGTTACTTGTTTTGTAATCGATTTTAATACAAGTTTTGACATAATCAGCGTTCAATATAGATTATGACAGGCATATCTTAAGGACCTACTTAAGTCGTAAGTTGATGATTAAATTTGTAAAAGTGATTGCGCATGCGGATTTAATAATATTAAGTTTTATCGAGCGCTGATTGACGTGCGATACTTCTCGAATGCTGCTTATCGATTGTCTTACACTACACTACACCTGATATACTGCCCTGGTAGCTTGAAAGTTGTTTAATTATATTTTTAGTGACTGATGTAGGTATTGCTTTCTCCATTAACTCTACGTTTATTTAAATAAATAACTATATGATGCCCGCACCTTCGTCCGCGTTGATTGAGAGTTTTGGTTCCCGCGGGAACTCTTTAACTTTCCGGGATAAAAGGCAGCCTATGAGTTGCGATTGATAAGCAATGTCGCCCATGAGCCAAGTCGGTAACTGGGTGGGTGACCGAATTTGGGGGTTCAAAATTTGACCTCTTCGTTCCCTCTGTACGAGCACGTTAAGCCGTACGCGTCGGTCCCAGTTATTATCACTTCCATCTGATAATAAAATCGTAAACAAAAACCAAAGAGTTCCAGTAGGTACTCTTAGTCGATTCGTATGCGGAAGGACGTGGGAATCCACCGCATTATTTTCTCAGGAAAATTCCTACCATTATGTGATTAATGGAAAGGAGTCACGACCCTCAGTAATGAGGAATACGACGCAGAGAGAGAGAGAGAGATCTCATCGATCTCATCTCTGCGTTTAAACAAATAAACCTGCAGTTCATATAAAAGTCCATTACTAGTAGGTATAGCATTGAGTATAAAACAAACATATTTTGTTACTTTTTTCGATCGGGTGTTTTGTTTTCGGGTGTCCGAAATTCCGCGCACGCGCTGTGACCACGGGTTTCCCAGATTTCTTGCAACTGATATATCACTGCTGATACTGCAATCACTTTTACAAAACACTTAAAAGGGCCACCGTACGATTTTTTCTTGTATTTTTTTTACATTTATTTATTGACTAGATGATGCCCGCGAATCCGTCACAGACGTCGATAGACACACTATCATATTTACAATATTAGTATGGATTTACTGTTATGTTATTTTTATTTCATAGCAAACCTTTAATGGTTAAAAATATATTGATAGCACTGAGATAGAGAATAGGGTAATTGCTTTTGGTAAGATGAATTCAATTATTTCCCGCATGCCTTTACGAAATCGTTGTTTGCTTCATTTTTTTAAACATCTTAACTAGGTAATGCTGTGTCTGAAATCTTGATTTTACTTGTATCCTGTAATAATTACGACCGTTTACCTGCTCTTTTCTTCTACGTGACCTTATCCCACGCTATAATATGGGGTCGGCACAACATGTGTTCTTCTTCCACTCACTTCTATCATACGCATTTTATACACATATCCTCTTTTATACGCATATCCTCTTTTATACGCATATCCTCTTTCACATAATCCATGCATCTTTTCTTTGGTCTCCCTCTACTCGTTTATATGCCTGTGTCATTATGGCTGTTACACCGACGCTGGACTGGACTATGGAGACGTTCCTTCTGCGGTAAAATATTTTCTTCAGCTTTTATATGATATTGATCTTTTTAAAAATTCTTTAGCGTAATTTTCATGGAATTTGTGTGTTAGGCTGCGTGTCTATGAAGCTTTACGAGATGAGGTTAATTAATTAATTGGAACTTTGGTTTTATTTAAGTTTAAAAATTTTGATCATTTATGCTGTTCTTTCCTTTTATTGCCTTTAAAAAGTGTGCTGTTTGTGTTATATTAAATTAATGTTCGCCTATAAAGTAAAAATCACACCTCCGATATTATTACTGGCAGTTATTCCGAATTTTTGCGTGTTAACCGATTTATCACCTAGCTGTCGTATTTTACGGCTTGTATAATCTTTATGGATATTTTTTTATATTTGACGATCTGGCGCAGTTTTGCGTCAAATATAAGCACGTTAAGATAGCGCCACCTTAAGACAGAGACAGCGCCGTTGTCTTAACGTGAGAGGTCCCAGGTTTGATTTCCGGCAGGGTTAATTTGGGAATTTATAATCTCTGAATTTTCTCTGGTCTGGTCTTTCCGGAGGCTTCCGCCGTGGCTAGTTACCACCCTACCGGCAAATACGGACTGCCAAGCGATTTAGCGTTCCGGTACGATGCCATGTTGAAACCGCCTAGACAGGTTAGCCCGCTACCATCTTAGACTGCATCGTCATTTACCATCAGGGCATCCATTAAGATCGCGGTCAAGGGCTAACTTGTAAGGAAGTAAAAAAAAATGTCTGTGCTGTGCATTTGTTACGTTTATTAAGGCCTAATTTAGAAGAAGAATCAGAAATCAGAAGAGCCAGAAGAATCCCCCCAATATTTGTAACAATTAAAAAATTTATTGAAGTAAGTATAAGCTTTTCTTTTTTACGTCGATAAGAAAAGAGTTAGGCGTTTAATTATATTAAGTATAACTCATTACAAATCACAGTAACGGTTATATTTAAAAAGTACTTAAAGACCATTAAGTAACATGCAAATTTGCGAGTGGCGCCCGCAGTAATGCTTAATGTGTCCAAATTGATTGACAAATGCAGTAAAAATAAACAAATTACTTTATTACTTGCCCGTGCCCTCGAGATAAGTTGTCAATTTGTCACGTGCGTAAGAGTAATAAGTTATGCGAGTGATAACATCTGCGTGCAGCCTTATTAGGTCAGTGGTAAAAAGTGCTAATTTATGGGATAACTTCTGGGATGGTTGATTGAAATTTGGTGCTCAAATTAGTTTTGTTATTTTTTATCTACGGGATTAAAATGTTCGTCAATAAGCGTTATTCCTCTCAGTGAATTTAGGTTCCTTAAAAGATTCTCTCATCTCAATAAATCGAAGAGTTCTTCTCTTTGATTTACTGGGATAAAAAGGCTGTGTCTAACCCTGGGATACAACCTTTTGTCCAAATCGGTTGAACTAATAATGTCCTGGAAGCCTAACACACAGTCAGATGGACCGACGCCCGACGGACACATGTACAGACGCACTTGTACATCTCATTACATAAAAAGAAAGCCCTGATTGACTCATCGACGCCCAGCCCAAATTCTTGAACCTAGAAAATTGGGAGAGATTTCTTATAACGTAGAAAAATACTCTATACAAAAAGAAAAGGTAACTGAATGATCTATTATTAACGCACAGCTCAAACCTCTGGATGGATCAGTCTGAAATTTAGCATACAGATAGCTAAATATAAAAAAATAACAACTAAATGAAACATACATGGAGTACCTCAGCTCTCATGGAACCAAGGGGCCAACTAAGATTTAAGCCAACCTGGGTTCCACTAGACCCGTGCACTCATTAAAACTCGGTCTGGTAGGAGGCTTCGGCCGTGCCTAGTTACCACACCCTACTGGCAAAGACGTGCCGCCAAGCGATTTACCGTTCCGGTACGATGCCGTGTAGAAACCGCAGGGGTATGGGTTTAATATAACTGCCATGCCCCTAACAGGTTAGCCTGCTATCATCTTCACTTTGCATCATCACTTACCATCAGGTGAGATCGCAGTCAAGGGCTAGCTTGTAGTGGATTTAAAAAAAAAAATTGGCTAAACGAGGCGCCGCCTCAGCTTGATGCTGCAGCCTTTATATTTGAAAATTCAACCCCAAAAGGGGTAAAATAGGATGTTGAAAGTATGAAAATCTAACCTAACGCTAGCGAAGTCGCGGGAAAAAGCTACTTAACAATATTATTCGTACGGATTATGAAGATGTACCAAGATCACATGAAGTTGAACTGTGTCAGGAAGTTATGCGATATGGTGTTGCAAAAGAAACGTTCCCACAACAATCGAGGGCTTCAGTAATTGGATACCATTTCAAGCATTCAATCAAGGCAGATCAGGAGATGCCGTGTAGCGGTAAAAGGCAAAAAGTATTATGCGTCGCAATTTTTTAATGTCCGCCGAGGAAGTACCATCGTTAATCATATTAACAACTAAACTCATTAATGCTGCATTTTTAATTGACATTTTTTCGGTATTGCTCGGGAATTTGTACAGTGGGCGGCCGATATCACTATCAAAGCTCAATTAAACTATAGGTAGTCAATTTCTAGGGGAGGTGTAAAAATGGAAGATTATTTTTGCTCAAAAACTCGGTGAGCTTCATCTTTTCTGTGATGACAGTCTTTTTAAGTTGTTGAAAATTGTATTTATATCATCATCTAGTAAATATGCCCGCTACTTCGTCTACGTGGATTGATTTTGTTTTATTCCCGCAGGAACTCTTCAATTTTCCGGGATAAAAAGTACCCTATGGCCTCCCCCGGGATGGACACAATCTCTGTAACAAATTTAATCAAAATCGGTTGAGTAATTGGGCCGTGAAAGCGTAGCAGACAGAAGGACAGATACGCTTTCGCATTTATAATATTAGCATTGATTTCGGGAGTCGACTGTACTACCATTCAAAATAAAGACTTATTTCATTCTTCATAAGGTTTCATTCTCTCACTATCGATACTATCACGGACACAAGCACTAATTACTGTTTTATCATCAATCATACCATTGATCAGTGACAAGTGCGAACTAGGACCTTAAGTACGAGAGGTTACAGTTGTAATTTCAATTTTTTTTTTTTTTTTTATCCACTACAAGCTAGCCCTTGACTGCGATCTCACCTGATGGTAAGTAATGATGCAGTCTAAGATGGTAGCGGGCTAACCTGTTAGGGGCATGGCAGTTATATTAAACCCATACCCCTTCGGTTTCTACACGGCATCGTACCGGAACGCTAAATCGCTTTGCGGCACGTCTTTGCCAGTAGGGTGGTAACTAGCCACAGCCGAAGCCTCCCACCAGGCAAACACCAATGCAATTAATTCAATTGATCAATCAAATCACGACTCGACATGATACTCAATGTTTTTGCAGTCCTTCTACATTGTTGCAACTTGCAAGTGTAAAGCTAGTTAATATGAAACTTTGTCCCTAAAATAAGTATTTTCATTCTAAAACACGAACGTTAACAATATTAAAACAATACTGCTAGCGACAGTAGTAAGCCCACAGCATCAGTATCGGACGCCGATTCGAGATCCGGAACTTGTAAAGTGTATAAAAACTAAAAAGGTTTCATTTAATACATTTTAGTATTGGGTTTCAATAAGGTGGCCAATATTGATATTTTCGTGCAAATTGCAAAGCTTACACATTTCAGTCATATTGTACAAGTATCATAGGAAATATTTACTTGTGACAAATAATTACTGTGATACATTCTTGACCATTTCAAACAAAAAACTAAATCAAAATCGGTTCATCCGTTAGGGAGTTACTATGCCACAGACAGATGTATACAAATACACAGATACACGTCATTTTAATCTTATAACAACCCTCATAACGTGGGTCAAAAATTAAATAGAAACTCGATCTGGTGCACTAAGAATTTACTAACATTTGTGAGCAAAGTATTTTTAATAATAGAGCAAGCGGTACCTTGTTGTCTGTGTAGACTGTAGACTGTAGACTGTAGAGGTAGACTATAGAGTTCACGATTATAACAGTAACGGGTCATATATCAAACGATTGTTAAAATACTAGATTTGGCCGATTGTAACTTACAATACTCATAACAAATGTCAGATGCTAAACAAAAATCCGCCGATCAATCATTATTTCTACCAATTGTGTTTGAACAAGTTGGCTTTGATAAGACATTGAGATTAAATCTACGAATGTGCGAACAATATTAGATTCAAGGTTTCTTGCTTGGTACTTATTTAATTTTATATTATGGAGTAGGTATCTTAAAAAGATAAAATATATTTTATACTTAAATATGATCATTGCAGCGCAAACCAAAAATTAAAAATATCATCCAAACGATGATATTTTTAATTAATTTATATTTTAGTGTACCTATGTTCAAATTTTAATTTGATATTTTTAGGTATTTATAATAAATTATTAAATAAAAGTGAAAAAAAAGAGAATTAAGTAAATAATTTGATGATCGCAGAGGCTCTATATGGGCATGATGAAAACAAAAAATGGATTCATATTATCCTTACTAATATTATAAATGCGAAAGTGTGTCCGGTAATCCGGGATATTTATTTGGGAAAATAATGAGTTCCCGCGGGAATAAAAAATTAACCAGCGCGGACGAAGTCGTATCATCTACCCATAACATTTTTATACAATTGGAAAACAAAATGTAGTTTTATTTATTTGCTCGGCGTAGCTAAACAGGAAACGCCTGATTGCTATCGGAATTACATTGGTTTTACCTGCTTAATTAAACGGTAATTTTATTAAAATCATTGTGATTCAGTGCACTATACCTACCATTAATGCTAATGTTTAAGAGAATACCTATGTATTGCAGAAAAGACGATCTTTAATTGATTTGCTTTGAGTGTTACATTTTCCAACATTCCATCGTTCTAATTCCATATGTACATACATAATTATCGTCTCCCTAGTTAAATAAAATTCCTACATAATATACTAACTTACATAAACTGTAGAGTAAAGTGTGTGGTTTTAAACTACTTTAAAATATTACTATAACTAGCTTTTACACAAGGCTTCGCTCATGTCAGATTCAAATTTCATGAAAATTTCAAATCCTTATTTCACTCTCTTAGGGGTTGAATTTTCAGAAATCCTTTCTTAGCGTTCATACAGACTTTTATGACGTTGGCTTCCGCCAACGTCATAAAAGTCTGTATGCCCGATCTTTCCAGTGGTTTGAGCTGTGCGTTGATAGATCAGTCGGTTCGTCAGCCAGTCACCTTTTCCTTTAGATAGAGCATTAATTTCTTGTAACTTGTATAATATGTTCTATCAGTTACATCGGAACTTAAGTTGTTGATTCTATCTCCAACTTAAGTCAACAACTAGCTAATAGAGTCGAATCGGCAAAATTGGAAAAACTCCTCCTAACTGATACTCCATGAAGTTATTAGTACCTTAGTATTGCATTCGAAAACGTTTTCGAGACCCAATAGGTAGTATTAAACTAGTATAATAAAAGTTCCAATCCTAAGCTATCGACGGCATAGCGTCTTTGATCGAAGTGAGTAGAAATTGGTAACAAATTCACAAGCTTTTTAAATTGTTTTGATTTTTTGGGTGTACTTATTATGGCCTAGTTATTAAGAAATTAAAAAAAAATATTTGCAAAAATATATCTAATACTACAGTTGCAAATTTTATTGGTCAATCCTTAAAATAGACTATGCTTAAATAAATTCAGTGGTTTTTATGCAACAGCAAACAAATCCATGTCACGAATGATGCAACGTTTAAAACGAGCAACTACGACAAAAAGCTTAACCCAACCTCTATTAACCAGGGCCATGACCTTGTCGCGTGAGCGATAGCTTCGCGGCGGGTGACAAAATGCAATTTTTTATACGATGACAAGTTGATTGCGATCTCATCTGATGGCATTGTCGGTTTTGTCTGACCTGTTGTCCTAGGTGAGCGACAAACGCAGCAACGCGACGCGATGCGACGCGACGCCACAGTATCAAACTGTAACTGTGTCAGTAGCTGACACGTGGCCTACATAGTCGCGTAGATACGTCTGTGATTTTCTATGGCGTCGTATCGCGGATTCTGAGGATTGTAAGAGCTGTTTATTCAATCCATACTTCTCAGCTAAGTAACGCAGCATTGTTACAGAACGTTATTTAGCCAAATAATACTGAGGCATTATTTCAGGGCGTTTGTGGGCTGTTATATATGTGTGAAGCGGCGCGTGGAGTACGATATCAAAAACCCGCTACTTAATTGATCGTCACAATTATATTTATTAGGGTCGGAGGACCCCGCGGACGTATCCGTTGGTAAGACCAGATAAGAGAGGCAGTGGATACGTCTATCTGTAATTCTATTTAGACAGCCAATAAGGAAAAGTGAAGTAAAATCATCATGGGCGTGTTAAAAGGAGCCACGTTACTTAAAAATGAGGATTTTAATGTGAAGAAGAACACTTTCACACCGCACTTAACCGCCGCTTATCCGAAGTCGTGGCCCATTCGCTTATATCCCAAGGTTTACTTTTTGCTTAACATTAATTTAGGCGCCAAGTTACTAAGGCTACCGAATTTTGTCAAACGTTTCAAAGTAGACTGAACTGTAATACGATCCTTCTTACAGGGGAATAGAGTTGAAAATGGTCGCTTGATATTGTATGTAAATTGGTCTAAATTGTGTAGGTGGCGCTAGTGGGTGTGATAATTCCCGGTGCAAATACAAAGAGTGCCGTGAGAGTGATGTACAAGTCGTTTAGCTCCCGAAATTGTACAGAGGTTTACTTAGTAGCTACACGGCGTGGGAGAGGTGAAAGGTCGTTGGATACAACTTTACGGGACCCATTTGATTCTATTAGATACGTATTTAAAGCGTATAATTATAGACCCCAGGGGCCATACTGCCAACGCTTAAAGCAATACTTAAGCAATATTACTTAAATTGACAGTTTGATGTCACGTATACCTTGACGTTCCTAAAATAAGGATTATAATTCTAAAACACAAAATGTCGGGTAGAAGCAGGCGTTACTTTGCGGAAGTCCATCATAATGAAGGAACTAGAAGTTTAATTTGCTATAATCCGCGACAATATGAAATCTATGTGGTACAATGTGTATCCCGCACCTATAGCCGGCGATATTCACCACACCACAGAAATCCCCAAAACTACCCTCAACGTACGTTTCCGAAACTCCGAAACAGAGCATCTTCAGGAGATGCTGCCTCCACAATGCACGATTGTGAAGTGAAATTCCACACGATTGTGTGGGATACACACACTGTACCACATAGATTTCATACTGTCGCGGATTATAGCGAATTAAACCTCTAATTCCTTCATTACACAAAATGTCAACAATAATGAAACTACCTATACGGCTTTAATCGTTGGCAATATGGCCCCTGATTTTGCTAAACACGACAGTTTTATAATTATATGTGACGCGTCGACATCCTTATATCTTAAACAGTGGTTTCTTTATTTTTCTTTATTTATTTGTCGTTACAATAAAGTAGGAAAACTTAATTTATAAGTAGCGTTCATCAAAGTTAGTAAGCACTTAGCGAGAGACAAGACAAATCAAAGAGTCGTTGGCTCACCGTAAGTCTATGTTGTCTAAACTCTATGGACTCACTGAAAGCTATTGAGAAACTCCTTCCACCTCTGTCATCGTCTCGATTCCAAAATTTCAAATAGTTATTAGATACCACAATTAAAACTGGGTAACACCAACCAAATTGGGTACAACTATGGTCATTAGCTTGCTATGTTCAGGGGTTGACGATGGCCTTAGATCCTTGTCTTCAAAATTCCTCGTGGTTTATGCTCTTAAATTCGTTCCCATTTTTATTTAAACTCCAATCGGTTTTAGGTGATATTCCTATTGATAAATCAGGAAAACAGATTAATCAAGGCTATTTACTTAAATGATTAGTTTTTCTAAAAGCATATTATGCATTAAGCATCGCGTTGATGTTGCTATCAATCTCCTTAATGTTACTTAGAATTATAATAGGTTACTATCTAAAAGAAGTGACCTACTAAAACGAGATAATGATCCTGAATGTAAATTAACGCCAAAGTGTAATTTTAAATGTTAACCAGTCTAAGGTATGCAAATATATTGAAACTGGAACAGGTTTCGCACAAATGCTCACAAAAACAACTTATAACAATGATTTCACTGTGACATAACACGAAAGCTCCCCACGCAAGTAAATGCTCAACGACCAAAGTTTTGAAAGAGAATGCTCATGAAATATTTTGATCATCCAAAACTTATGCTGCCGATGCGCTGCGTCAGCACGTTAGGGTTTTCCTTAAACGAAGAGATCTTCATGGGGAGAGTTAAAGAAATAAATCAGATTGACTAACCTAGCTTTCTCTTTTCAGGCATACGAACTGTCGACTCTGACCGGTACACAAGTGATGTTATTGGTCGCGTCGGAGACTGGCCACGTATACACATTCGCGACGCGGAAACTTCAGCCTATGATCACGTCAGATTCAGGCAAGAGGCTCATACAGACATGCCTCAACTCTCCCGATCCACCGACTACCAGTGAGCAGAGAATGGCAGCCACCGGGTTCGAAGAAACGGAGCTGACATATAACGTAGTAGACGACGATATGAAGGTGAGGCAATTGGCGTACGCTAACGCTGCGCAGTATCCCATAGAACACCACCCGGGGCTGGCCCCGTCGCCATTGCAGCAGTACCACCAGCACCCGCCTTGTCCGTCGCCTTTACCCCTCAGTTCGTTAGGGCAACCGTACTCACACGCACATCTATCTCATCCACACATGTCTCATCACCCGCAGCGGTAGTTTCTGCCGTAGTAAATCCCGTACTAGGTCCTGATTCTCTATGACATTTGTATCCTAATACGGAGGTTACACGTTTGGTTTGTCAGCAGTTACAACTTACATCTATGATTGTCGTCAGAATGGCGTTAGATAAACCGTGTCTGTCCGTTGACTGATACACTGACGAGTCTGGCCACTAACCTCGCTGGTTAAAAAAGGAAATTTTTACACTTGTGCCATGAAAAATGTCTTATAGTAACACATCAGTCTCATTTAAATCTGCAATTAGTATTTGTGATGGACTGAACTGTTGCCAAAATGAATTTGTAACTGCGTGTAATGAACTCGTAACTGCAATTTGCTTAATCAAATTTGACAGTTCTTGTGTAAAGACATGTCAGATTTGACGTCTTAAAATGCATTTCGCGGGTAGATAAAATTTTAATGTCATAGAGAATCAGGATCCTGCTATACAATTGGCGTTAGTAGAACTCTTTAAAACAAAGAGACACCGAATATCTATCGGGTTAGTCACGTTCTAGATAAGATTTTGTATAATAAATTAATAGAAAGAGTTTAATATACAAGTATTCAAGACAATAATAGCCTTCGTTAGATATATTTGTAAATAGGTATTTAAGTTTTTTTTTACTGAAACTCTGTTACGAGGATTTGAGTTGTACGAATACGCAAGTAATAATTTGCACAGATATACTTTCGAGAAATTATTTTTAATGATGAATAATGAGCGATTGCAAATTGGAATTGACAGATGAATTTTGATTTTGTGCGATATTTTATAATGAACATGAATGATTAACTGTCGGAAAGAACTTACTGATTTCGAGAGAACGTTTTGTGATAAATATTTCAATAACTAGCTTTTGGAATCGCGTAAAATATCTACTGTCTGTTTCACTAGTATGATTTCAATAAATTTGATCATATTTAGTTAGAAGTTGGTATTTAAGTTTCAGTAAATGCTTAAGTACTGCTTTAGTTTTATCCTAGTCGTTCGACTAGGATAGTTATGGCCTTGAATACTCATTTACCTTACAAGCCCGGTGGCTCATAAGTCAGAGCGGATCTTGGACTCCGACCCAAGATGATACTACTCATGCTTGTCCTGCTAACGGCAAGTCTTACGTAGCATCTTAGTCAGCGATGCCTAAAGTTTCCAAAAGGGCATTAGAAGTCCTACTTATGCATTTCTCGCGCATATTTGATCCCATTTCCTATAGTAATAGGCTAAGACAAACCATTTCATCTGTATAATACTCGAGAAGATTTGTTGTAACATTTAGGTACATTAACCCCAATGTAATTTGACTACGATCTTTAATCAATCATTCGAAAGAATCTATCAATGAACATGTCAATGAAACGCGATGATGGAGATTGAGGCGGTGTCGAAAGCGTCAGATCAGTACGGTAGCTTGCTAGTAATCTCGTCTTAAATCGGTCCGTAATTAACGTTGAAAACCGGTTGTCGGTTTCCGAACGACGCCTCGGAAGTAGGGCTGCCAGGCCAAAAAAAATAGAAAGCCGTTCTTGGTATTAAAATTGGCTGTAAAAGCCGGAAAATCAAAACACTTGAGAGCGTCTATTTTTGGCAACAAAAAAGTCTAATAGAAGGTCAAGTCAGATTTGACAATTGCTGGTCTCACGTGACTGTAAAGCTCTAGTTTTCTTGTTGCCGCTAGATAGAGCTTTCAGTATTTTACCAAACATGTCTGGCTAAAGCCGAACGCTAGCCAACCCTATTCGGACGTAAAATAGGAGCCGTTTGGTGGGCAACTATTGATTCGTTATTATGAATGAATCGGCCTTTCATTCTAGATGCGGCGGTAGTAATCGAGACGGTACAAGCTTTTAATGAGCATCTTCTGAATAACGTGCTACGTGGAGCCATAATTGAAAATCTTTAACGTGTTGATTCGTATCAAACGGTTACTTAATAATATTGTAGAATATCAGAATTTTCTTCACATCAAACATTATCTCTATCGAATCTCTATAAAAGTTTAGTATTCCAAACATTTACAAAATTCTGTTCTCCGCGACATTGATCTTGTCTGAACTGTTCTCAACTTTAGTTATTCTGGTAAAATAGATAACATTGGTTTCCTTCAGTTATCAAGATGTGATCTATGTCTGATCGATTTGTTGATTTCAATTTGTCTTGTTGTACTTATGTGTGTGGTTCTAATCTGATGATTTAGTTCTCGTAATGTTGACTGATTTATAAAAGAAAAATTAAGTTCTGTAGATATCCATTTGTATATTGAGCATATCTAGTTAAATCAATCTGTTAACAATCTACCCAAGACCTTATCATATACTTTTTACAAACAGTTACAGTTTCCAAAAGGCATGATTGTCATCAAGTGGAAGCTTTTGCCATAATATAATCTTTGATGAAAAGTTAAAAGAAAATAAGCACATAATTTAGCGTTGAATTCGGTACATTAGCATAGCGATGTATTTTATAACCGCCTTCTATAAGAAGACTGTGACGTCCACTTAGCTGTACCGTTTTATAAAGACGTTGAGCGTTTTCCCATTATTTCTCACATAAGCGCAAACAAAATAAAAAGACCCTGTCAGTAGCAGGTGTTTGAAGTAGCTGGTCTCAAAGGGGCTTTGTCGCTCGGAGCCTCGTTGGGACGTGTGATACGGATTATAAAATAGATTGAAAATTACTTTCGGCTAGCTTACTTTTTGTTATGTCTTTCTCAGTATATCTTTACTGGACTACAAAAAGAGATTATTAATTAAATATTTCTTAGTTATTTAAATGTCAACTATTCAGTTAGTTCCATTTAGGGCTAAATATCTTTGGAGTTCGAGGACGGAATACGAAAAAAATTAGAACGAGAAGTTATCAGTGCAGTGATCAATAGTTATCAGTGCATTACGATTAAATAAGCTAACCATAGAATTTGAAATATCAGTAAGTAACCAACCATTTATTTAAGACTAGCTGACGCTCGCGACTTCGTCCGCGTTTAATAAGTTTTTTTGGATTCCCGCGGGAACTCCTCAATTTTCCGGGATAAAAAATAGCCTATGTCACTCTCCAGGTCCTCAGCTATACCCATACCAAAAATCACGTCGATCCGTTGCTCCGTTGCAGCGTGATTGAAGGACAAACCAACAAACAAACTGACTTTCGCATTTATAATATTAAGTAAGTATGATACTAGATAATGCCCGCGACTTCCTCCGCGTGGTTTTTAAGGGTTTTTGATTCCCGCAGGAACTCTTTTATTTTCCGAGATAAAAAGTAACCTATGTCCTTCCCCGGGGTACAAACTATCCCTATACCAAATTTCATCAAAATTGGCGGAACAGATGGACCATGAAAGCGAAGCAGACAGACAGACACACTTTCGCATTTATAATGTAAGAATGGATTTAACTTACTGATTGAGGGGATCAAAATGAAATAATTTTGAACTAAATATGCAATCGTATCCTTTCACCGCTCATTACAATAAAACGACACCACCGCAATTGCTTTTCTAATTTAATCCGAATATGTCGATCAATCAGATCATTAATCAATTGAATTGATTGATGGAATGATTGACATAAAAAGTTTAGAAAAACTGCAGTCCACTGTCCAAGCGTTCGACTCGGTAGATGTGTTGGTTTTATTTGTACCTTTGAGCTTTGGGCATCAATTAGGCGACTGAACAAATTTCGCATCACTAATTAAGCACTATTTGTTTATTCATCGATTTGTAGTAGCCGCTCATCGATTGCACCGAACGATTAATGCTCATTCATTTGCATAGCTTTTTTTATTTCGAAGCCATCCGGCGCCCACAGCTTCGCCTCCGACCTCGAATATCACTTGTCAGCTTTGATATGTTGAAATCGATTACGTCGGTTCTCTCGATTCGGGCTCGCACCGATAAAAATCTCTCTTACTCAGGTGGGTCTTTTTGACGAACGAGAATAACATGTCCACGGGAACATGAATGCTTATTGTTAACGCATTGTCGATAAGTCTATCCGATTGAAATATTCACGCAGTAGGTAATTATGATCTCCATCGATAAGACGCTCGGCCCTTCCGTGACTTTGATTTTTTGACTGTTTCTAACTAAACATCAATGTAGGTCGTGTGCTTTGCAAACACCACTATTTCTTCACTTTCCGCGCGCTCGTTTTCTCCTGTCATAATAGTTAAGTTAGTCGCATAAATTTGATTGTTTAGATATTCTTCTCGTGCCATGTCCGCAATCTGGTGTGAATATAAATGGTATTAGTCGACTCCGGGCATGTAGCGCAACTCGGCCACATAGGATGCAGATACTCTTGTGCATGAATTAGCGGTTTAAATGCGGAATTCGGTCAGTGCCCTCGCTCAGATCTAATCTCACATTCTTCCCTCTGACCATGTTTCGTAAGCACTTTTCAAGTTTCACTCTCATCTTGAACCGAACTTGAAGTAAAGATACTTGAGCGTCGCGTATTATATTTTTATCATTCAGAGCACGTATGGATCAATTAAAAAAGCGTCGCCAGTATACGTCTTATCGATGCGAGTAGTAAATTTCTCCTTTTTTCAGTTGTCTACAATGCACTGGCGTTTCCATCGGATGACTCACGCTCGCTATAACCTATAACGTATTCCGTTCGGCTCGTACGCGACGCAGCTATTCTAGACATCGCTCGTTATGTACTTGAGCGTCGCGTATTATATTTTTATCATTCAGAGCACGTATGGATCAATTAAAAAAGCGTCGCCAGTATACGTCTTATCGATGCGAGTAGTAAATTTCTCCTTTTTTCAGTTGTCTACAATGCACTGGCGTTTCCATCGGATGACTCACGCTCGCTATAACCTATAACGTATTCCGTTCGGCTCGTACGCGACGCAGCTATTCTAGACATCGCTCGTTATGTGTCTCGCACCTCCTCTATTAACTTATCAATACCATTGTTTTGATAAACGCCCGGGCAATTTTTGTTGACTCATCTTATTGTGTGGCATAATTGTCTGTGCATAAGCCGATTGCTCAAGTCTCGCGTGATTTAACAATAAAGCTAATTTGACTAATAGGTGCGTTGTAATCGTCACCGCGTGTGGTTTCAGGATTAACTACAACATCATCGCCCGCTCCGCCGTTCCTTGGCTCGGTTAATGAGCGCCTCTCTAAAGCTATTGTTCTAGTTTTTGTTTCTCTATCGGCATCGTATCTCGATTTTGAAATTGTATACTTGTTATTGTTTTGAGATTTATAAAAATTTATGTAACATCTTTTATTGATCTCGTCGAAAATATCAAAAAGTGTTGCGTCAGTCGCGTTACATTAAATGCATTAAAGTAAGTGAAATAATGTATAGTTAACACCCATTCATATAATCTCTGAATAAACGATTGAATTCGGCGTAAAGCGGTTTTGATCTGATCGTTAATTCCTGATCCTATACATGAGAGCACCGATATTTTTTTTAAATTCACGTTTGCAAAATTCGCTTAAAATACTGGCTCAACCCGTAATTAGCTTGGTCGTCGTTCAGAGGCATAGGATTATCAAGCTTAGGTAGTGATTCATACGGGCAATATTCGTAAAATCGGCATCACTGTATCGCTATTTGCTGGACAAATTAAGAGATTTTAAGGTGACTCCATTTGGACATTTCTTATGCGCGACTTGCGCTGTCATCTCGTTAAAGTTTCCGGGAATTAATCGTTTTTGAAAGAATTTAATGAGGCTAGCCGCGAGGAAAAGAAAAATGACGACTTTTTGATACATCGGATCGCATAAAATACTAAAATAAATAAATATGACGTTGACGAAATTCTGTATTAGTCTTGAAAGTTAACTTGTGGGTAAAATAATCTTATATATCATTAATGCACCACAAAAAATGATCTAAAATCAACGGTCTTTAAAGATCAATCTAAATCAGTTATAGCATTTCATACTACGTTTAGGATCAAAGATCCCTATTAAGCGGCGCCTCGTGCGTTTAAACGCGTAGTATATTTAGAAAATTACACAATGAAGCCATATATAGGTCATCGAGTGTGGTGAACACGCCAGCACTGTTTGATGCGCGATTCCGCATCGGCGTTATTTCGAGTTGGCCAGTGGGCTTCAAGTATTATTTTAGGAGCTTTCGTCCACTCCTTGCACTATTACGGCACTGAGACCTGCGCCCGAGTTTCTGTTGCATAATTCAGACACGAGCTCCGCCGTTTGCATTCCGATACTTGATATGTGCTTTCACATGTATTTATGTACGAGATTTTGTGTCTTCGTAATGTTTGTCGAATAAATAAATTGTGTAGGCACAAATACAATGGGCAGGCCGGCGTCCCTCGTTACGTCGGCGAATGTAAAGTCCGAGTTTGCTTCTTGGGTCGCCTGCTTGTCAGTTGTTGAGATATTTCGCGGCAGATGATGGGGCCGCTTATATCGTTGTTTAGGGGCTTCGTTACATCAGCGGTTCATGCCGCTCTTTACAAATTGTCATGAGCTTTCGCCTATCTCTTTCGCGATTTATGCGCCAATTTCATTGTGTTTCTTAACAATCACATAAATCCTCTACAGTTACGTTAACTTGTTGCACAATGCCCTTTGTATTATTTGTTGCAACCTCGTATTTTTGTATAATTACAGCTTTGAGCGTAATCAAGCCCACAGAGCAACAGTGTAGCTTTTATAAACCTAAATGTTCCATCCAAACATCATTATCTTGCGCCTCTATCAAGCACAATTCCGCTCACATCTCGGTTACCGCAATTGTAATGATTTGCGGCGGAGGTCCTCCTTTGTATGCACTGGGCATGACGTGTTTTGTATG
Organism: Erebia aethiops; assembly: GCA_923060345.2. Lineage (NCBI taxonomy): Eukaryota > Metazoa > Arthropoda > Insecta > Lepidoptera > Nymphalidae > Erebia > Erebia aethiops. The sequence continues at coordinate 21,822,819 of OV281087.1, forward strand.
CAAGGTGCACCTTCGCTATCCCGTGCCCATCGGATCCAGTAACTTCCGCGACCGACCGTCCTGATTGCTCTAATTGAAATTTATTCGCTGCTTCCAACAAACGCGTACCGATTCCTAAATCTAAGCTTGATTCGATGAAATTAACGAATCAGCTTATCTAATTGTGCGTATTAAAGGAAAGTATATTATGGCTTCCTTTCTTCGTAGGCGTATAATACAGATAAATCCATTATACTACTCCAATGGATGGAGTCTTGCGAGCTTTATCCCATATATGTATCCCAAAAAATCTCCCAAATTGAATCACAATATGATTCAAATTTTCTCACGATGTTTTTCTTCACCGACTTAAGTGATGCACGTGAAAATTTTGATTTTCAGCATGAAAGTAGATGACTCCGAGAAACCTCACTGGGATAGGATCTACTATTTCTTAGTCAGGATTCAAGACGCTTGAGTTTATAAAATTATTTTTAAAAATACTTGTTTTTCCTTAAAGGGTAAGTTAGCACTGGCGTGAAAATATTTCACAGCGTGATTTAAAGATTAAACCAACCACCATCCTGATTTCAGTCCGTCTGCTTAAATGTTCGTTAGTTATCACAGATATTGATCTAATTGTCATAGAATTGTATAAATACATTCAAGTTTGCATTCAGTTCGTTTACTAGATCGACTAGACTCGGCTCATCCATTATAGATTTCCCGGGTATCGTCCCTGTACGTTGACGTTTGTGTCATTTCGATAATTGGACCTGCGATTATAAAGCCCCTTGCGCAATTTAAAGCCAAGCCACACATTTTCGTCACATCTCAACCGTAAGAAATCCATCGATAAAATGTGCGGACAATAACAAGTTCCATTTTAGATTTTAGCTTCCTCAAGGCGAACGGTAGTTTCGGGCGTATCGCATACAATTTTATGATAACTACACACAAGTTTCCTACAAATATCTGTCAAACTCTGATTTGTTTTGAGTAACTTTGTTTACCGGATTAGATGACGACATGACACTGTCTCAGTGCTATACAATGATACTGATCACATGAATAACGTTACTCAGTTGTTTGATAAAGACTCTGTGAAGTATGCAACTAAATTGTATTGACTATGTTAGTTCGCAAAGTGCAAATGCTAGAAGTATCGTGTTTGCTTTGGCCCTTACGGGCATCTGTGATGGATCCAATGTTTGGCATTTGGCATCCGATGATTGCGTCACTGGCTGGATCTTATTCGTTTCCAATTAAAACTTTTTAGTTCGTAACACTATCCTGTAAAGAAATCATTGTGATTTTTTTAATGGAAGATCTCGTAATGTTTGATTGCTTTCAATATTTCGGTAATGTTACTTAGATGTATGTGATTGATGAGACAGATCAACTGAAAAGGTCGATCTGTTTTGTTCGATTATAATATAACTAAACATTAGTTGACCTTATTTCTGGTGAATTTACCCTATATATTTTGTAAACGAACACCTAGCAATGGCAAATTTACATAATCATTTTAATAAGTATAATATTCTTGCAAACATTTCATATCATGCAGTTTATTCTTAACTAGTTGATGCCCGCGACTTGGATTGAGATTTTTTGGTTCCCGCGGGAACTCTTTTATTTTTCGTAGCCTATATGTTATTTCAGGCTATAATCTATCTCTGTGCCAAATTTCATACAGATCCGTTTAGCCGTTCTGGCGTGATTGAGTAACAAACATCCATCCAAACTTTCGCATTTATAATATTAAAAAGTATAGATATCACTCAAGACAGTTTAAAAGCTAGAATAATAGTCGAGTATGGATGCGTGATGTGGTTTTACTTTTGATTATCCGAAACTGTGTCGGCCCACTTCCTAAAACTAGACTGGGAGACGCAGATGGTTAAAATTAGGCTCGCCCAGAATAGCGTAATCTGTGCGTGCCATGCGCCTCGTCACCGGCTGACCGCCCGGCCTCATATTGTGTTACAGCGGTTCCGATCAAAGATAGATATAGATAGATAGACAAACATAGACATCATACTAATAGTATAAATGAAAAAGTGTGTTTGTTTGTTGGTTTGACCTTCAATCAAGCCGCAACGGATCGACGTGATTTTTGGCATGGGTATAGTTTAGGGCCTGGAGTACCGTATAAAGACTACTTTTTAGTCTGACAAATTAAGGAGTTCCCGCGCGAATTTAAAAAAATTAAACCACGTGGTCGAAGTCACGGGCATCAGCTAAAAGTTAATATATTGCGTCTTTTTTAAGGTTGCGTACCAAAATGGTTAACTGATTGAACCAGATTTGAATAATAATAAATATTATAAATGTGAAAGTGTTTGTTTGTTTGTCTGCTACGCTTTCACGTCTCATCTTGTCAACAGATTTTGACGAAATTAGGTACTGAGACAGGTTGGAAATTGGAACCCGGGGAAGGTCATGGGCCTAAACTAAATCCACGTGGCCACATCACAGTTATCATCTAGTAGATTATATTTTAAATCTATTTTGCTTTATCTAATGCCTATCGAGTTAGATTTATTTAAGGAAATATAATATACCTAGACCTACGTTATCAGAAAATAAAATAAAACATCCAATGATGTTCTATGTTTTAAAATAAACTTTAAGACGTTCACGGAAAAATATGTGCAGGAAAAGGCAGCAAATAACCTTTAGTTCTTTTCTTCAAAAAGTGCCGAAAATTGTGAAGAAAAAAATATCTTTTTATAAAAAATTTGCATACCCAATACTGCTCTGTGCCCAATACCCATAAATTACAAATGCTATGTCAAAATCATAATAATTCAATAATTAAATGAACAATCCCATAGCACCATGACTAGTACTTTTTGTACTGTGTTCCGAATGCGCAAACAATGTTTTCCTGTCATCGCTTGAGTATACAAGTTGTTTATCGGTCATCCTTTTGTTGTCGCTATCGCCAACCTGTGGCCTTACCACCATCGCTTAAAACAGTATTGTTTTGAAATTGACGTTTTATATGACGTCCTTTGACGTACCTAAAATAAGGGTTATAATTCTGAAACAAGATCGTGAACAAGATTAAAAAATACTGCTTCAAGCCCCCTGGCCAATAGCATAACTCCGAGACGCGAGGCGATTTGTTGGTATTGTTTCTGCTGCACCGCTGATTGGTTGGACGACGTCTTCATTTTTTCATAGCGGCCTCGTATTGGTCGACAGTTACTGCGGATAGACAGATACTAGCGGTGAAGGCTTGGACAAATAGGTAGCGCGACCGAAACGTGTCCAACACAATTCCTAGTTCCTACTTAAATAAAATTATAATGAAATGATGTGATGATTTAAATTTATTTTATTACAAAGAAGTACACAATTAAATTGATTGTTTCATGATCGTGACGGCTTGTTTGAGTTTTAAACAGTCTCATTTAAACAGAACTAATGTAGTAATGTAATGTAGGGACCGTTTCTATGCTTTCCATACAAGTGTCAGAATAAAGGCGATCATTTATGACAAATCTATTCAATTTAAATTTGCGTTCTGCCCTCCCGATTCCGACGCGCGTTGTAATTGTCCAAACCTTTAACAGGTTGGCATCGCAGTTGAGCTTTGACTGTTATCTAATGAGAAATGAGTGTATGCGATGTACACAGTTCCCAGATAACTATTAAGAGTCAGAAAGCATATAATAATTTTAATATTAGGATTTAGGAACTATCGCAATTTTTACATGAATAAAGCCAATGTAATGTTCTGACGTGCCGCTGTAGTCGCGCATCGTGTCTTTCCAGACCTTTAGCCAGGCTGGTATCGCGTTTGAGCTTTGACCGTTATCTTGTGGAAAGCGGCCGGCCATGCTTTGTTAGGATGATTGTCCACACAGAAAACAAACTCTCCGTTCGGTGTGACGCTCTACCGCGCAGCTGTAGTCCCGCGTCGTGTCTTTCCAGACCTTTAGCAGGCTGGTATCGCGTTTGAGCTTTGACCGTTATCTCGTGGGAAGCGGCCGGCGGTGCTTTGTTAGGATGATTGTCCACAACAGCGGCGTAGATGCGGCGATAGGCGGCGAGCGCGTGACAGCTATGGGAACAACGCAGTATGCATGCTTGTTTAGATGATATTGTGAATTGTGATATTGTTCTACAAAGGTGCACGTTGCGCCGTTATTTCGATTTGGACCTATAGTTTCTAACGAGCTACAGGTTAGCCCGCTTCCATCTTGGACTGCATCATCACTTACCACTAGGTAGTACGTAAGATCGCAGTCGTCGAGTGCTGAGTTGTTTTTATTAGTATTAGACCTGAGTTATAATTGACCATGATCCTTTTGTTACTTGTTGTTCTATCACCAATACAATTATTTTTATTTAAAAGAGTAGGTTACATAAAATTAAATAAAGAAATGATAAATTAATTAAAAACTATCTGCTCTACCTCTCTGGCTGTTATCCCGTGTATCACCTACTCTTCTTCTAATGTATTCCACATACGTTCGCCGCTGAATCGCGCTCTATTCAGCAATGAAAACAGATATGTAGTTGTAAACACCATCGATCCATCATACTTTTTCTATTGATCTCCACTCAGTTAATATGAGCTCTACCGAGACATATATATTTGGTTGTTAACTCTCTCACATGGTCACGTGACCCAAGATAAATACCTACGGCCGCGCGAGCCTCTAACGGCACTCGAATCAGTCGAGTGTCACGCGTGCACTGGGAATCACGTTTGACTTTTCATGTTCTTGTTACTCATGGATGAACAAAGATAGAAAAATAAGCGATATTGAATAGTAATTCGTATATGATTGTTTAAACTCTAATAAATAGATACCAGACTTATAACTCTGATAAAACTATTTATTTCAAGAATTTAGAAGACGAATCTACACGCCGCTTAAAAAGGGATAAGAGTTAAGCGATAGAGATACGTTCGGTAGGTAAATGAATAATTTCGCTCGCAGCGCTGTGCGACCTGAATTGCACTTTATAATGTCGTTGTAAGAGTCGCTATTCATTTAAACGTTCTCCTAGAGTGATTCTTCTGTACCTAAAAGGTACTAATAAGTATTCTGTGGTATAACCTACCCCTTTTCTAATGTATTCCACACGCGTTCGCCGCTAACTCGAGCTCTATTCAGCACTGAAAACAGATAGTTGTAAACACCATCGATCCATCATACTTTTTCTATTGATCTTCACTCGGGCTAACACAAACAAAACGCTTTCAAATGGTAATCCCCGGAACGTGCCGTGAATTGGTTCCGCCGGACTTCGTGGGAATCGCCACTATCCTATGCCGAGTGTTAAAGTTTCCACGTTTTACATAGTTTGATTTGAATTCAAAATGAATGGCTCAGTATTAGTGAGTCAAGCTTCTTTTAGTGCTTTTATATCTTCTAGGAAACTGACTTCCCTACACAGCCCTATATTTTATTAGTCGAATCTCAATTCAGCGTTGTACTACAGATAGTACAGAATAGAACAGCGAGAAACTGAGCGCTGGCATCATACAAATATAGGATACTTCTAGGAAACTGATTTCCCTACACAGTCCTACATTTTATTCGTCGAATCTCAATTCAGCGTTCTACTACAGAATAGAACAGCGAGAAACTGTGAGTGTTCGCATCATGCAGATATAGGATAGAAGCAGGAATTTCTTAATCTATCATAAAGAAGCGTTACCAACACTGTGCCACTGTTACTGTACAGAAAATACCTTCCTTATCCTTTTCATAGGAAATCATGATATCATGATCTTTGGCTATTGTTTGCCAATCCATATTCAATTGTCTTGTACCAGAACTTGTCATTGTCATTCAATCTATCATGTCTTTGTTGTGTTCAGTGGCTTCTGGTTCTACAAGTAGTTCACTAATCTATTGTGCTTCTAGTTTATGATAAATAGAAGATTTAAATTTAGTTTTTTAACAGAGTATATTTGCTATTCGGAGGCTAATAATTTTTATTCGATTGACATCTTCTTTACATCCATTCCATACAATGATATCATAAATTCCTAATTTAAAAGTATATTTCTAGGAGTGCTGTATATAAAATATATTATTTATATTTATACTTTTAGTAAAAAGTGGCATTCTAAAACAACTCTATTTAAATATAGGTTTAATAATTCAATATAAAATATTTCAATGGAATGTTTCGCTGCATAATATTAGAGCCATAACATTTGATCTACATAAACCGTTGATCTATTATTTCCAAATGCTTTAACCTAACCTACAAAAAAGAAATAAATAATAGGTGATTTGATAATAAGTTACCAGGTTTGAAAGAATACGTCACGCCGTTTATGCGAATAAACTTTATAAATAATAGTCAAATAAATAATAGATTATAATAATATGATAGAATAAAATAAATAAAATCAGAAAAAAATTGCTTCACAAAAAATGGTGATACCAGGAAATGTTAACAGGTTTAAAGGAGAGTTAGTACATGCGAAAAAACTCCTTCAAAAATCCTTAAAAAAAGAAATAAGAAAAATGTCAAATAAAATAAATAGCCAATAAGAAAAATGTTAGCAGGTTTAAAGAAAAAATATAGGTCACACAGTATCTATTGGTGTTGTGTTTGGAACAATTGACCTTATATGGCCACCTACAGTTGGTGATATAATCGATTTCGCCTGACGTCACGCGTGGGCCGCGTCCTTCCGAGCGCTGGCGCCGAGTCTAATGCCTTTCCCATCGATAGACAAGTAGATTTGGCTCTTTACATACATATTAGGCTTTGCTTTTCATGTTGTTGCTTGTGTTTACTATTTTATCTACTAATTGGGTTATTTTGATAACGTCTTCGTACATATTATAATTATTATGTTCTGCTGTATTGGCCTCGGATTTGGGTTTGACCAAAAGTAATTATTTGATTTTCCGGGATAAAAAGTCTCCTTATGACAGTCCTCAGGATAAAATCTCTTGGCAAATTTTGTCGTAATTAGTTCAGCGGGCTAGCGATGAAAAACCGTAGACTGAGTGAATTTCGTAATGGTAATAATTAGTATGGTTTAGAAAAGGTTCCTAATAAAATAATATTTTTGAGACAGTTCCGTTATTATTCACTTTATCAGTAACTAGATGATGCCCGCGACTTCGTCCGCGTTTTTAAAGAGTACATGGCATCAACAGGAATCTTTGAGAATAGGGATTGAACAATTATTTCGACGTCGCGCTGCTTTTCGAATATAATCCCTTATCACCCGATAGAGAAAGTGCATCTTTAACGGATAATACCTATAAAAACAGTCGAATTCTTGCTCTCGTATTCTAATGGGGAAACCACCGTCCCAATTCCTCTGAAAAGGATTTTTGATTCCCGCGGGAACTCGACAAAATGTAGCCTATATGTGTTAATTTAGGGTTCGGTCGTTGTGGCGGAAAGGAGTAACAAACATCCTAACTTACAAACATCCAAACTTTCACATAATATATTACTAGGATATAGTTTATGTTGGAAATTGGAATATTATTTACAGTCAGTTATAACTTTCCGTTCTGAATTGTTTACAGTGATTTAAGGATTTCCTTATTGAAAATCTGGTAGGTTCTGTTGAATTTAAACATTAGTTTAATTATAGAGCCAATGCTAACTGTTATTGTTTAATAGTGACTTTGTATATAATGTTTATATTATTTAACATGTTATTTGCGTAACATTGTAATAATTGAAAATAGTTGCAACTGCTTGCGTACCTACATCTACAAAATTAATTCATCATAATCATCAGCCTGTATGCATCCACTGTTGGACATCTCTCTTTGCGTCGTATTCCTCATTTCTGAGGGTGATGACCTCTTACCATTTATCACATTATGGTGGGGGGTTTCTTGGGATAATAATGCGGTAGGTTCCCCGGTCCTTCCGCATTCGTCCTACTGCTGGACATAGACCTCTTTTAAATAGCGCCAACGTACCAACCAAATTTATAAGAATCCATTTCGTCTTTCTAGATATTTCACATCGTAGTAGATTCTGTTCAGATAAGATAAGATATTTATTTATTCCAAAAATACACGTCAAGAGTTCTTAAAATATTTTTGAAAACAGTGTACTACCAAATAATATGGGGTGCAATTATTAGCAGTTTATAATATATATCTACTTATTATTCTTATTTATTCTTAATAATCAGATTATGATGTAAATCACCAGTGACATTTCCAACATTAACTAATTCATATAAGAATGTATTGTTTGACCCTAGGTCACAAATTATTGTTATTTGCTTTTAAATGCTATGAGCTTCTGATTCATGTTCAAGGGTCAAGGAGTTCAAATGGAACTCCTTTGCAAAAACAAGTTTATGCATTATTATATTGTTTTATGTTTAGGCCATTCTATTCGTGAGATAGTATAGATAAATTACAATATAACCGGTTTAAAAATAAATAAAACAAGAGTCATTCATTTCATATGGATCCCTCATACATACTTTTTGGTCACCCATAACATTAAGTTTTTTTTTGTATAATATGCCAATGTTAAAGTAGCATTCTTGCTTTCATTTATGCTAAAAAACAAATTCCTCAAAGTCGGAAATGCCTCATGGTCTAGTTTCATAGTTCGAAATCAGAAAATAAGAAGAATTACTCGTACATGCTAAGCTTATCGGACCCGGTGACAGCGTCGCTCGTACTCGTAGGTGGATATGAAAAATAAAATAAAAACAAAAAGTACCTAAACGGGCGTAAAAATTCGTTCCAATTTTGGCCACCGGGCCAGATAAGTTTGACGTACTTACTATAAAAAGCGATCACGGAATGATCTGTGGATTTAGTGGACCAGGGGGTTACTGTCGCTGAAAGCAGCATTATTTGAATTGTCAGTTTTATGTGACGTACCTTGACGCCCCTAAAACACGGATTATAATTCTGAAACCAGACCGTCAACAATATCAAAATAATACTGCTTCAAGCGATGGTAAAAACTAAAGATATAAAAAAACCTGTAAATTTCCACGCACAACATTAGTGTCGTGAAGCAGTTAATAAGGTTATTTATGCTGAAAACATAAGTGTCCTGCGGTTATTTATGTGACGTTTCCATGCCCCCCATATCATTATAATTGAATCTTAAATATCGATGGGATGCAGGAAGAATCCTCTACATAGTTAATGTCTGATTGATTCGGACGATTGGATCGTAAAGTTGCGGAGTTAAACTGCCCCTCTCTCAGTGCGGATATAACGGAGAAGGTTCTACCACAATGTTTTCTTTCAACTTTATGATATGATCTGCGAATATGAGAATTTTATAATCTGTGAATTGTATTACTCTTTATAAAATACAGATGACACCACAAATACAAGTTCAAAATTAAAATCTAAAAACGTACAAATATAATTTAATAATTTAAGATATTTCGAATACGTGCACGGAAGGAACTTGTTAATATTTGACATCGACTATTATTAGAAGTGTAGTTATGATGAAGAAATTTTAGTAGTTATGCCATAGGTATTAGGGACCTATCGAATTTTTATGACGTAATATTTTTATAACTCCCTCTACCTATCTATAATAATTACCATAGATCAGATTAACGTGGAACCTACATACTAACTAACAAACCTATCCTTATTAGCTTTAACTGCAAAAATCATACGTCATCGGTTAAAAATTAAATCATAATCATTAAAAAATTAAAAATAACCGATGCGTATACGTATAAAAAATTTATTGGGCCTGCCCATTGAGAAGTATATAATCACCCACTTATATGCGTGTTGATTTCGGGACAATTTGTTGCTTGAATGGTGCTTACGATTTCCTCACCAATTTTTCGAAGACGTGACTTGAATGTTCCTTCATTCCGCGTGAAATTCGGGGCAAGCAGTTTCTTGTGCTTCTACTTAAACGATCTGATCAAATTAAGTGTTTTAAGTCTGAATAATTTTTATAAAGCTATACACCTCCCTGGCGCAGTGTTGAGCGCTGTTGTCTTAACGTGCGAAGTTCCCGGGTTCGATCCCCGGCAGGGTCAATTTGGGAATTTATAATTTCTGAAATTTCCCTGGTCTGGCCTGGTGGGAGGCTTCAGCCGTGGCTAGTTACCACCCTACCGGCAAAGACGTGCCGCCAAGCGATTTAGCGTTCCGGTTCGATGCCGTGTAGAAACCGAATATGGGTTTAATATAACTGCCATGCCCCCAAAAAGTTAGCCCGCTACCATCTTAGTTTGCATCCATACTTACCACCAGGTGAGTGCTAACACAGTGCACAGTCAAGGGCTAACTGTAGTGGAATAAAAAACACTAAACGGCAGATCAAATAAGTTTTTTTCACAATGTTCCCTTTGGAAATTAATGGCACCAACTTTAGATCTGTCAATTTAGTGATTTTAGTGCACTTTTTTAGTCTTACGAGTATGTCTATAGGAAACAGCTGTTCTATGATTGAAATAAAAAGCTTGTATTTTCAATTCCAAAAATAAATTCTAATAATAATTGTATAGGGTTCAGAAACGCCTAAACAAATTATCTGTATCAGTTTTTCAATAAAATCTTTAATATACACGACCCAGTTTTAGTTTAATAGTGTAGCTTTACCCATATAATGCTCGTGTGGTAGAGTTTACAAAAGAATTTCGATCTAATATTGCGTCATTTTAAATCGAAAGTGGTCATAAACTAAAAGCCTTGGCAGTGTTGTATCAAGTTTTGTTGATCTGTGACATTGTAGAGATTATGTCTATTTCCCCTCGCCTAGTGGTGATTTCGCTTTGTTAGATAAAGACGCGAGATGCTCAATCTCGAGCTCTCACTTCCGTCCGCCTACGGCAGCGCAAACGCCGCCCACGCGGGTAACTTAAATTTAGCAATCTTGTTTTTTTTTTAAATTCTTGTTTTTTTTTGTTAGCGCGATATTGTTGTAAAGTGTTTGTCTAGTCTACTAAAATAGTCTACGATGAAATGAAATGAAATGAAATGAAAAAAATGAAATGAAGTTTATTTACTAAATATGGGTGGTTAACAAAGTTCTTAAAATTAAAGAGGCCCTGCATATTTTACTGACACTTCAGCATGCAAATATTTGTAACACACATAAACAAAGAGAGTGTGTAGGTAGGTATATAATAAAATTTTTCTAATTCGAACCGATAAGAACGTCTTTTAGGCTTACATGACTCCAATTTATAGCAATAGTGAATAGGCTAGCTTCATCATATACCTCAGCATTGTTTTCTAACAAGCAGGATTATAGCTTAGAATAAGCTCGTAAAGCTTTCAAAAGCTTCCCTAATCGTACTTTAAACCTTTATTCAGAATGCAGTATTAAATATGATCCTCATATCAAATTGATATCGATGAAATAGCAAATATATTTTGAGGCTAAGTTATGGGACCTTTTCAGTTTTATGTTAGGACCTTTCCGAGTTCACCTTAGCTAACTGTTGTTGCAAGGATGACATCAACACGTAGGTGGTGGTCGTAAAACGCGTTTTCGACCACTTTGCGTTACAGAATCTTGCGAAATAACTTTTCTCCTTAAATTATGGCTTAATTCAGTACGGTTAGCACGAGGTTGCACATCTTGACTGTGCTAAGCGATTTCGACAAGCGAAATACTATGAAGTTTGAGCGAAATACCATAGCGTACCCACCTACGTTTTATCCTCGAACACTTAAATTTAGCAAAGTTAGAGCTTGAATCGCGTAATTAAAATGCTTTGTATTAAAATGAACCTTTACTAGTGCTTTTGAGTTCGTCATTTAGTGAATCTAACACTGATTTGTAAAACTATCTTCCTACTGAAAAATATTAACAAAAAATTCGGCAGTTGCAAAGTCCACATAGGGCTCTGACTGTAGTTGTACGGATGAAATCTTGCTTAAGCAAGCCAGTTTGGGTCCATTCTCTGTTTGACGTTGATAGTTTCGATCACGAAATCTTTCAACATTTTCGTTATTTGCTTTGTTGAATTGTTTCGATGCACAAAATCTATCAACATTTTCGAGATGTCAAAGCTCGTACCAAGCCGCTCCTCCATCGCTTCGATATCCGATCTGCATTTTGCAATAACGGTACCGCACTGCCCACTTTAAAAGTCACGGTCATCATCGATAACATTTTCGCTTAATGACAGGCGATGGGGTCGCATCAAGCTTGAAATTCATTGTAGTTACGATTTCGTTATAACTTTAAGCGTCGTTTTAATTTGCGTGCCCTTTGCAGCATCATCATCACACGCGTTAAACGTTGTTTTTAATTAAGGCGATATTGTGGCGGTATCTTCAAGTATAAGGGCCAATGCGCGTGTAATATTTAAAGCGTTACTTAAATTAAATTCAACGCCATCTATAATTAGATGCATCTTTAATTGGATTTGATTGATTTTAGGAAGGATTAACCCATTATCTTAATAGAACCACAAGTATGCATCTACTGTTAGACTTGATTACAACGTTGGCCATCCTCTGCTTTTTGTATTACTTCAAAGCTAGGCACTCTGAATGTTATCGCTCCACCTAGCTAGAAGGGTGCACCATATTCCATTTTTCGAGGATCTTACGACTCCAGTAGATTGCGTATTGGTTCTCCTACAAACTGGCCAAACCACGGATATTTAAACTTTAGTCTTTGAGAGCTCTGTCGATTACTCTAATTCTTTGGTGAATTACTTGGTTTCGGACTTTATATGTCAAAGAACGGATACATTGCTGCACTCAACATCTCAGACGTTTCACTCCATCCAAAAATAAACGCCATATCTGACTATCATTCCGTCATGCTCTGACATATTCCATTTTAATACCACGTTCAAACGCAAAACGGTATCAAAACTCACTGCTAATCGCGTGTGTTTTGGCCCTAAAATATTTTTAAGTACAGCAATATCTTCAAGCATAATATTTTTGTATAATATTAACAAGGCTTTATTATACCATTCTAGTCCTTAATAACTTCATTTTCATTTTTACGATATTATTATTAGCTTTTTTTACAAAAGCTCGTTAATTATAGACCGTTAAGTACTTAAATATTTACTGACTCAAATCCTCGTAATTGTAATAGTGCTCTCACAGTGGAAGGTAGAAAAGTTTTATAACATGAAATAATAGTTATATAACACCTATTACATTTTGTTAGAATTAACGCTATAACTTCTAGTTGTAGATATAGCGTTCATTGATTCCAATTTGCAAGTGACAGTAATATTTTGTTAAAAATGTTATATAGCAGTTATAGAAACGTTTTTAAATTCTGTTGAACAAATTAACTACGCTTTGTGGGTTTATATAAATAAAGCACCATAAACGGTCGACTTTAGAAGGGAACAATACCCAGTAGTTAGACAATGAGCTAGTAGGGCTAGACAAATAAGATATATTTGTGTAATGAACGTGACTCGGTTTACCAAATCAAAAGAGACGCGAGGCTTAGCAAGGTAAAAAAAATTGTGCGTGGTAACCTTTACGCACGGTTGAAGTAAAACTTCTTTGACGTTGTTGCAGATCTGTTGCTGTTGTTGTAAATAAAAAGTAGAGCTTTGAACATAATAGGTAGTTATGATACTTTGGTAAAAGATGGCGTCATCAAAATAGCTGTTCTGTTTGGCGACCATTTTAAGTAACCTTCGCGTTGCGAAGAAAGATCTGAGTTATTCGTCGCGCCTAAAGAAGTTTTACCTCAAAAACCGTTTTTCCGTACGCTATGTAAATTTTGTTTATAATATAATTCGCGTTAATATTTTAACTGTAAGATTTTACTCTAATGCATTTTACTCGGTTAATTTTCAGGCCATTAATAAAGTGCCATCGTCTGTATAGTTTTTTAAGTACAACGACGTTGATATTTCAAAGCATCGATTTATCGATTAGGTTTTAGGCTTATTTGCACCTTCATTTTCACCCACACCAACCTTAGATGTAACTTAAGTCATTACCCTATCATTTAGAGATAACGTTTGCAACGAAGGTGCTGATGCGTCAAGTACTGCTGCAGTGGTGGTTGTTGTTCAATCATGTTCTATTAGGTGATCTCTTTACATTAAATTTGTTCTGAGTTAATAAGTATATATTTAATTTTAAATCTTAATATATTTTATACTGTAGTTAATTTTAGCCCTCAGGACACAGTCCTGTTAAGGCGATCGCATATGGCTACAAGACCCACAGGAGGTGCAAAAGACACTTTTTCAGTACCGAAAGATGACATCAGAAGCATCTGTCGCCATGTAAAGATATACGCATATAATGGCAGGCCGCAACGCGAAATCCGCCTGAATCGCTCATACGAGTATGCGGGTATTTTTAAAATCGACCCTCTTCTGACATATTCTTTATCGATGCGCTTAATGCCACTGATGTATGCTGGTGGATTTTGTGTCTCTTGAGGGTCTCGTGGTCTGCGATAACCTTCAATATTGATACCTGTATTAAAGTAACTTAACATTCCCAGCGTGCGCTTTAGTGTCCATAACAGTGTTTGTGATCCATCCAACAACGTAACGTATTTAGTGTTAAGGCATGATGTGTGTTTTTTTGAACGAATGACTCTTTAAATCTGTTAAAGTATCGATTGACTCTTATTTTTACAAAATTGGTGCTAAATGCTAGGTCTTCACGTAGGTACCACTACTGAACACGAGTATATCCTCTCAGAATAAGAAGGGAACTTAGTTCACCACGATGGCCAAGTGCGTATTGGCAGACTCCACACACCCTTGACAATATCATGAAGCATTATCAGGCATGCAGATATCCTCATGATGTTTTCCTTCTCCGTTAAATCAATTGATTTATTGCTGACAGTGTGTGTACGTAACGTCGAGCATACTAACGCTCTATTAGGAGCTTGCTAATCCAGCATGTATCCAGCGTGTAGATCCAGCATAAATGTCGAAATCGACAATATTTAAAAAAACATTTTTTGGAGTGTCAATCGATCTAGGTACAATTAATCGTATCTAGTATTTTCGAGGTATTTCCAAGAACATATTTCTCAAGTACTAGCACGGTTATGGCAAAAGATTTGACGTTAAAACATAATAATAAATTAATATTGTAGTTGTTAAGTAATTAATGATGTATCCTAACATTGCGGCGTAAATGAAAAAGACTGTGGACAAGTGTCTTCTTAGTGCCTTACAAAATATGAGCCCTGAATTCCTTCTGCTCTTATTGTCTTTTTTTTATTAACTTGCTTTACGGCTCTGGGTTCCAGCTCCTCTGAGCCTGGTGTTGTGTCGTTCGCGTACGTCAGTTGAACGTAGGAGGACATTTTGTATTTAGACTATAGACAACAGCGTAGAAGAAATTCAGGCCTAAAGGAGTTCGTACTTAAAACAGTCCGAACCAGTATTATTTTACATCTTTACAAAGAAAAAACTCTACAAAAATTTTCGAAGTATTTATAGTAGCTAGGCTATAAGAAATGAATCTCACATGTACTGGTCGGTACCAAGGTAACTGTACTTAAGTTAACAAATCACTAGTCCGCAAGATCAAATCGAATACTCAAACACGAAAACTCAGTGGAACCTTGATATCATTTTAAATCTATTCTAGGAGACTTCAACTTTTTTGTTCAAAGTTAATATTTATAGAATACATTAAAATAAGTGCTAGAATGTACCACGTTTTTTTCCGCGTGCGGTTGAAACTAACAACCGTATAACCGCTTACAGCACACGCATTGGCGATTTGAAACCGCTTATTGATTCGATACAAATTGTAGTGTTGTTTTAAGTAGCATGAGAGGAAGTTGCGTTTGCGGAATGCCCTGTGCGTTTATATTGTGAAAACTACTATTTAAAACTTGTGGTAAAATCCGCATGCGATTATTCGTACTGCATTCTAGCACGTAAGTCAACACAATGCTTGTGTTGTGGCAAACGCACGTTAACTTTTGGTGCGTTTTCTCAACACTTGCCCATTATCTTTCTCGAAATCTTGTCGTGACCATCAATTTGAACCTATACTGTATCCGAACTTTGTGTATTGTTGTTAATGATTAATGCGTGTAATATGTCTTTTTTAATTTTATTGGGAAATCTTTTAAATGATAAAATATATGAATGATAATTGAGTAAATAATATTTTTTTTTAATGTCATTGTTTTTTGTCAACTTTTTATTTTAAATAGTTATAAACGCACATTTTAGTATGAATATTTGAACGCAGCAAACGCATTAAGCACTGCGATAAAAAATTCGCGCCTGTGTTAAAGCCAGATAAGCGTACAGGATTACACTTTGTTGATATTACGAGTAATAACGTAATAATAGCTTTAAGCGCTCTTGCATAAATGATGCAATAATCTGGAGTGTGTATTTAAATGGGAAATTAAGTTTTCGACGAGCTTTCAATGCTTTTGAGCCGATTATTCATCGAGTGTTGATAAATGTGCGACGTGCAATAATTAAATTTTTCATTTAAAAGGTTGGCCCTGTCCGAATTTCGAGTGTTCTTTGCGTGATATATTATCACTGGGGTTTGCGATGAGTGATAATATCGGCACCTGCAATGAAAAACTTTGTATCTCAGATTTTGGCAATATTGAATTGCGATCTTTGATAAGACTCAATATCGCCAAAAACTGAGATACAATGTTCTTCCTAGCAGGTGTCGATATGTATAAGAATACTAATAGTAGTCCTAGCGAACTATTCAATGAAATTCTGGTTATTTATACAATCTGGCAAAGCAAAGCAAACACCAGTGAGGATATTTTCAAAAACTTGCCCGATAGTGTTGACTGCTTTATTGCGATCATCGCATATTGTTGTCATTTGTCAAAACACCAAGTTTTGTTAAATATTTATGTCAAATTACTGATTTTGATACTGGTATGTTCAGATGCTACGAAATTATTGTATGTCACTGGAATTATTAGAAATATTATCTCCTTTTTGAGAAATCAAATTTAAATTATTTGCAACATATTAATTTTTCAAGTTATAAGGAACATTAAGTACTAGATAATAATTTACATGTCAATTTTCATCGACAATAAATAAATGATTGGATATTCTTCGTTTTGAAGTCATCGGAATGATATTATTACGAATACACTGGGCATAATATTTGTGTTAATTTATTAGACTTAAAAGTGGTTGTGAGAAACAACTTGTAATATTATTACTTCGTCCACGACTTTATTTAAGTACTTAAAGTATACAAAAAAGTCTCTTTTTGAGGATCGTTGTTGATTATTATGGTGCTCCTATACAAAAGTTATATAACAAGATAAAATTGAATTAGACATACTTTAGAATGTTCATTAGATGTTATATTCACTACCACACCGGTATAAAACTTAAATTTAGCACTACGTAAGGTGACAATTTTTTAAATTGTTATGTAACTAATGTTGTACTTTATAACTGTTGTGAGGGAACATCAGTATACTCTAGAAGTGACTTTTGGAGGCAATGTGATAGAAATAATACCTAGAGACGCTAGATCATTGTTACTGTAAATTACATTTTGTAAATATGTAGAATAAAGTAACGGAATAAGCGAAAGAGTAATTTTAATAACTAGATGCAATGTTGTACAATTTTTTCTATTTAAATATTTTTTTGAAAGATTTAATCTACTCTTAATAATGACCTATTTTATCGTTTCGATATTAATTTATACTATGCGTTTTGTACAATGTCGAAGACAAAAGGAAGGGAGAGACATTAAAGAAATTATAAAAAATAATAAAACGTTAAAAAAATACCCAGGTTTTGTATTGTCATTAGTGTTAAGATACCTTACCTCTTCAACCGCCATCGGATCATCGGCTCCTGGGCTGTCCTATGCCTATAACTTATGCTTCATTTATTATTTTAGTACATATATCATATATTTTATATATATATTTTAGTATATATAGTCATTTAACGTTTTCACAATTCTTTTTTCATTTTGGTGGAAAATGAAATATAATTTATGGCATCGTACATAATCTGTGAGTAGGGGTGGCGTCCGAGGGGCCCCAGTTAAGGTACATCACTATGTTATCGATATGCGTCACTTGGCTTAAAGGCCTAAAGTCATGTGATTGGATTCGATGGGATTTTGCTGTATCTTAATTTCGAACGCCACCGAACCGACCGCACAGGACATTTCATGAAATTTTTCAATTCGCATACATAATATGCAATAACCATTTTGATGATTTAAACTGACGTGTCCGATGGTGTTTGGTTTATGCTGATCGCACATCAATTAGTGCGAACCGTACGCGCCGCAATTCCACGATACCTTCACCGCATAACCACGACGATATCAACATATTGTGCGTTTTCATTGTTGGCGAATCTGATGTTCTAATTACAAGTTGTAAACACCGATTAAAACGGCACCTACAGAAGACATCATTCGTATTTCTTTAAGAGTGTTCGATGCGTTTGACTCGAAATTAAGGTTTTATACGACTGTTCAGTATAGTAATTCGTGGCGTTTGGCACGTACGGAAAGGGCTGATTGATATGCGATTAGCTTTTATCGATATATCATCTGTTTCGACTTCTCCATCGGCATGTCCCTCGGAGGGGTAATAATCGAGGCAGTCGTTTAATAGTTTTTTAAGTACGTCGACGCCAAAAGTCGTGTTGCCTGTCCCTATAATTACTTTCGCCCCGTCCGAGGCGAATATTGCAATCATAAACATGCTATAATTGCTCTATGATCCACCTACGGGTTGGCTGTCGCGAGGAAATGCGGCTAAAACAACTTTCTTTTGGCGTCGACTTTATTCGCTTTAAGATTGGCCAATCTTTTCGTCCGACAGAACAAACAAGTGTTAAGAAGATACAGAGAAAATTCAGCATGGAGTTTTTAATAAGGTAAGTTAATTTTCACAATAATATTCAAGGTTGAAACGGTCAGTAAAATATAAAGTTTACTAGAAAATAATTAATCATCAAGACCCTGATAACAGCTGAGGATTTGGAACCGATATATTTATTGATCGTCTGAACCTTGCAATAGACTAAAGATTTTTAACGATTAACAATATTAAACTTTGTTTTTGGTGATGTGTGTTTTTTCGATGTGCTTTTTCAGATTTACTGCGTACAGGTATCAATTGATATAAATTTCAATAAAGAAGAGTATAAAGTTAAATACTTAATGTCACCCGATATTGAAAATGAAAATATTTCGCAAAAGAAAAAGAATGCCAACTTTTTTATGGCATATTAAATTGAGTACGTCCTGAGAATACACACTTTATTTGTAAGTTTTCGACAGTTATTTAAAATAAATAGGCACTTAATCTTGATAAAGGTTTCGTATAAGTTTACCAGGACACTGGCCTACTGAAGTTTGAAATCATTGAATAAAAAAGCTTCTTTCGACTGAGTTATTGTTTCGAAAAGTTTCTCAACTTTTTACTTTACGTTCCTATTTTCATAGATTATTTGGCAGTTTTGATTTATAAGGTGAGTCTAGCTTTAGTTTCCACGCTCATGTTTTGCTTTACGGACTTTAAGAAACACTGTCGAAATCTATTAGTTCGCCAAATAAGATGGTACGGAGACATAAAAGGAAAAGCTTCAAGGTGTTAAAAAGTAGAGTCCAGTTGTTATAAGCAATGGATTATATTTAAAATTCAAAACCTATTGATATTATTGGCTTAATTTCCCTACAAATTATTTTCTTATTTTAAGATTTATTTATTTTCACACATCATATCATCACTTATACATGATTTTATTTAAATAATATCTACCGTTAAGTAAATTGCGTATGCATTTTCTTTTTTAATGGATCTCGTAACGACATCTTTACCTACCTACTATTATTTATTAAAGTGGCAAACATCAGGTTAAAGAGCATCGCGGTTTTCTATTTTTTTTTCTCTCTATATAAGCACGATTGCATCTTGAAAATCCAATCCATTTAAAAGATAATGTGTAACTTCATCGCTGGCACTTGTATTTAAAACGAACAACGCCGCTCGCTTATTTTTACACATTCGTTTAACCGTATATTAAAGCCGACACCAATATTATCAGCAGAGGTCAGACCTTGAAGTATCCGTTTAAAATATTGTGACGCCTCGTGAATAATCTCTACTACGTGCGCCTACTATATTATGCAAACCATTATCGAAAGACCTTTCGTTGCCTTTACTTTGTTCTTCACACTTAATAACTTTTCGGGCAGTACGCAGGTCTTCTGTTGTTGGTTCAGTAATTTCTCTAGATGATAGTCATTTCAATGGTGCAGATTTACGACGAAACGTGGTGCAGTAGTTCATCTGTTTACAGTCTTTATTTGACCGTTCGGCGGTTTGTTCTAACGCTTATAATATGCATATTGGGACCACAATTCACGATCGTGTTTATATTGCATGCGGGTATTTATTCTGTTCGCGAGACAGCTTGACGTGCGACTTGCTCGCTAGAATGATTAATAATAGAAAATATGTCACCAGTGATATAAACAATGAGCCACCTACTTAACTTGGATCGGTTGAAATTTATTGTATTTCTATGACACCTGGCTTTACTGCTTATGCCGTTCATATATCTATTAGTTTTTGCTCCTCAATAGGTTCACTAACGGATACGTTCATGCGGAAAGCATACATTTTAATTTTATGAAATGTAATTATCTTCATTTTCCTAGGTTTTCTAAATAAAAAAACTCTTATTTATGCCTTTTGATTAGTTAACATTGAAGCTAAACCGTTTATGCGTTAAGTGTTAGCATTAATTGGAAATTATTCCGCTGTAAAGTGTTATTCAATTGCATCGATATAGTAATTATATGCATTTTCTAATTGGGTATGTTGGACTTCTAAATTAATTTCTTTAATCATTAGCTTCAATCCATTAACTTTTCCATTATTTTTGCAGTAAAGTAAAAACTATTAAAACTTTTGAAATTTATTTTATCTAACATTCCTATAATAAACGTTAAATCTGCTAATGATTGGGATTTGGCCACTAACATTGGGTTTTAGAATTATAAATTGTAAGGTAAAACAATATCCGTCGGTACTTACTAATATTGTAAATGCGAAAGTGTTTCTGTCAGTTTGTAGCCTTTGCACGGCCCAGCTATTTGACCAATTTAGACGAAATTCGGTAGGTACCTACTACCTACATAAATAGCTGGCATCGCTACTGTTTATCCCGAAAAGTTTAATTGTTCCCATGGAATTAAAAAAAAACTAAATTCCTGTAGATGAAGTCGCAGGAATCATCTAGATTCTAGTCTTTCCAAGATCGGGGTGTCAATAAGTGGTCGTGGTTTAGGTGGGCATTATAATCCTGCAGCATCAGAATTGAGGAGCCGTAGTTAATCATCAGCATCATCATTTGAAACCGAGCACGAGTTTAAATTTTAAGAAAAAATTGCTGAAATGCTCTTTCTAAATCTTTACTGTTTATTTTTTTATCCTATGTGAAGAAGCCAACATCCAATTCGGTGTAACAGCTATGGAAAACCAACCGTTACCTCAGAAACAATATAATCGCCCAGCATCCAACGTCCCAGCGATTAGAGGGGTCAAGTGCTTTGATCGAGAGATCAACGCGATGCATCGCCTTTCAAAATGATGGCAAGGCTCGGGACAAGTAGGATTATAACAATCTGTTCTTCTTACTTATCGTTCTGGTTAGAGCTGTGGTCTTGTAGGTTAGAGGGTCTGGGTTCAGTTCTCAGAGGCATGTCAGTAAGTAGACAAAATCATGCCGTTGAATATTTAGGAACTATTTTGAATTAAACATTATTTCCGAAATTTTCTCTGGCATACACTGATGAGAGATTTCATCTGTGGTTGGTAACCACTCCAATAGCAAAGTAATTTAGTGTTCTGGTACGTTAACAAATGAAAGTTATGAAAAAAACTGCCATACCCCTTTCAGGTTTGCCCATTTCCATCTTAGACGGCATTATTATTTACCACCAGGTGAGATCGCAGTCAAGGGCTATACATGTGTCTGAATTCTGAATAAGTGAATAGTAACGAATCATTATTGCCTATATCCGTTTGATTATCACTGTAGGTAATCAACTCAATCGTCTAAGCACCAATCTATGTTCCTCATTATGAGCTAAAGAAACATGAAATATAGTTCCTGAATGATCCCTGCTAGGTGTTTCTTCTACGCGCGTTGCACAGTCGACTGCACCGTTAAACTCTACAATATTATTCCTAGAAGCCACATAATAAAGCTCTTCGTAATCCGGAATTTTTCTAATCACACTTTCAACAAATTACGACACCGGCTGCGGAATTCCGTAAAGTTTTCTAGGACGAGTCGCCCATGAGAAAAACGTCCAGCCCTTGCGAGTTTATGCCTTCTTGGAACCGTGGACTCGTTTGACCGTTTTGATGAAACAGGTCGCTTGTTTACGAGTATATTGGATCGGATTGAAACTCTTTCTCAGAGAAGCCGTGGTTTTATCAATGTTGAATAAACTACTAATATATGATTACTAGCTGATGCCTGCGACTTCGCCTTCATGGATTGAGGTTTTGTTGCTTCCCGCAGGAACTCTTTGATTTTCCGGGATAAAAAGTAGCCAATGTGTTAATTCAAACTATAAATCTATCTCTGTGCCAAATTTCATCCAATTCCGTTCAGCCGTTCTGGCGTGATTGAGTAACAAACATCCATCCATCCCTCCATCCATACATGCATCCGTCCATCCAAACTTTCGCATTCATAATATTAGTATAGATGTGTTCTAAAGCCTAAAGACAAGACAAAATTACAAAAGTAATCCTAATAAGTGTTGACCTAAAATTTATCCATGTTTTTGAAAATCTGGATCATTGAAAATTTTGATCGGCGTTTGACTGTTTTGATGAAACAAGTTGTTTACGAGATACGATGCGTGGTCGAGATAAGCGAATACATCAGGTGTGGACCCACCCTAATGCGCTAATATTATAAATGCGAAAGTGTTTCTGTCTGTCTGTCTGTCTGTCTGCTACGCTTTCCCGGCCCATCTTTTCAACCGATTTCGCTGAAATTTGGTACAGGGTAAGATGGTATCCCGGGGAAGGACATGGGCTACTTTTTATCCCGGAAAATTAAAGAGTTCCCGCGGGAATCAAAAATCTTAATCCACGCGGATGAAGTCGCGGGAATCATCTAGTGCTTAATAAGTTTAATCAACTTGTCATCCTCATGTCATCCTATGATAATAAAGTAGCAGGTGTTGGCGTGAAATGGGCATGATAGGTACTAAGTTGCCATATAAATTGACTTGTATTGTCTCATACGTTGAATGTTTCTTTTGACAAGTAAATAATAAATGCGTGATATACATTATACATAAGTGATGGTATAAATTAGAAAGTGACGCAAAAAAAAAAAGTTTTACTAGCGGTTAATTCAAAGTGAGTCGGCGCTGTGTATTAATTTTTCAGCTGTAATATTTTTATTGAGTGCCCCGAGGCTCAATTATATAGAATTCATACAGAATTTCATTATTATAAATACTTAGTCGTTCTTCGTTATTTTTTTATTTTATGTAAGTTACATATTCGATGTTTCTAAATTTACTTAAGCTTTTTTACTTAATTAAAAGAATACTTGCACAATAATTTGGTGAAAAAATCAAATGGGTCAAAATCATACTAATATTATAAATGCGAAAGTGTGTTTGTTTGTTGGTTTATTGGTTTGTTGGTTTGTCCTTCAATCACGCCGCAACGGAGCAACGGATCGACGTGATTTTTGGCATGGGTATAGTTGAGGACCTGGAGAGTGACATAGGCTACTTTTTATCCCGAAAAATTAAGGAGTTCCCGCGGGAATCAAAAAAACTTAAACCACGCGGACGAAGTCGCGGGCATCAGCTAGTTGGTCAATAATTATGATAAGGTACTTAAGGTAATAAAAGTAAATATTTTACTTAAGAAACTAATTTTAGATCCAAATACATTAAAAACAACTTTATGGAAATTCTTATAATCGTACTTAGACTTAGTCTAACCATAGATACTATGAGGTTTAAAAGATAGAGAATAATAGATAGAGGTTTAAAACTAATAAAACATTGTCAAACCATAGAGCTAGGATACGTCTTACAGTTGGTTTTAAATAATTCCGCACATCACACTTAATATTAATGTTATAATATTACACGGTCAATTAGTGATCAAGTTCTCATCTATAGTAGTACCAGCTGCCTCAGATGATAGTTTAGATATCGTACATAGGGCGTCCGACAGATCGGCTTGGAAAAGAGTAGTGTCTGCCCTCTGCCCCGAAGGGGGGACATAGGACTTTTTTTTTTTTTTTTTTATACACAGGAAATGCCTGACGCATACCTCTCCGTCAGGGGAAACGGAGAGGTTATGTGGGGCTTGCACCCACTAAAACCTGTGTTGTTCCTCGACGGACCGTCGCGGTTGCGCGGGCTACACTTAGGTAAGTATTCTTCCGCGCACCCGCAAGTCACGACTCGTCTAGGCGAGTCCCGTCACCTTAGCGCTGGTCGCTAATTCCGTCTCGGGGGCGCGACCGGAACACGGCGCGCCACCTCCTGGCCTGTTTTAGACCGGGAGACGAACGCCCCCTACGTCCGTCACCCGCAGGCCGGCAACTCACGGCGGCCGGAGGTCACCATGCGCCCTCCGACGCCCGGTGCGTCTCCTGCGCGAGGGATCCTCCGCCAAACTTTCCCTCTCGCGCTCCGCCTCCTCCTTTGCGGACATCACTTCCTCGCAAAAGGAGGAAACGGCATTCCACGCAGTCTCGCTCCGAACCATCGCGTGCACGATGTTCGAGAGCGAGAGGCCACCGACTGCCGCATCAAGTGCGCGGCGCTGCTCTGCCCATGCTGGACAGTCCGCCAATGTATGCTGCGCCGTGTCTTCAGGCCTGTCCTCGCAATGGTGGCAACCGGGCGATTGCTCCCGACCTATTCGATGCAGATACTTACCGAAGCAACCGTGTCCGGTAAGTATCTGCGTCAACCGGAAGGATAGGGCGCCATGCTTGCGCCCCAGCCAATCCTCCACGACGGGCCTTACCGCCGCTATCGTGGCGTGCCCGGGGACATAGGACTTAATGATGACATTATAGCGCTGTTCCAACTAATTCCAACTTCGTAGCGATGAGTTCATAAAAATTGCGTTCGCAGTTTTTATTTCAATTACTTTATTGTATTAAAATTATTTTTTATCATAATTCATAAGTAATGGAATAACACCTATGTTATCTGAATTTATTTTTAGTAGCGGCTATTTTGCTGTTGATTAAGTTCTGACTTTTATTTTTAACTAGCTTTTGCCCTTTTTTATCCACTTAGGGGTTGAATTTTCAAAAATCCTTAGCGGATGCCTGCATCATAATAGATATCTGTTTGTATCTGTATCTGCCAAACAGCCCGATCCATCCAGTGGTTTAAGCTATGCGTTGATTAGATCAGTCAGTCAGTCAGTCACCTTATCTTTTATTTAAGAAATATTTTAACCTTGTCTATATTGAAATTTTAGTCTGACTAGTTAATTTTGTTGATTTCATCTCGCAAAATATTATTGACAAATTTGTTACTTATACATATGTGTACCTACTAAGTATAATATAACAAAAATATAAAACTAAAACACATAAGCTACTATGTTACTCGTTGATAAAGTAGCTTTGTATAAGTGAAAGAATTTTTAAAATCGGTGGTGTAGTTTTTGAGTTTACCCATTACAAACAAACAAACAGATCTTTCCTCTTTATAATATTAGTTTGGATTTACCATATTTTCTGGGAGACCTATGAAAATATTTCTAAGAGAACTCTCAGGCATATACTTACGATGTTCTCATACACCGCTTAAGCAAGCGACATTTAATTACTTAAAACGCTCATAATCCAAAGAAGCGAGAAGCGCGTGCTGGAACCCTTGACCACCTGAATAGAAGCTTAGTCTTTAGTCTTAAACTCTTAACCACAAGTTAAACTCACCTCTTCGACGACCTCCCTGGCGCGGCGTTGAGTGCTGTTGTCTTAACGTGGGAGGTCCCGGGTTCGATCCCCGGCAGAGTCAATTTGTGTATTCATAATTTCTAAATTTTCTCCGGTCTGGCCTGGTGGGAGGCTTCGGTTGTGACTAGTTACCACCCTACTGGCAAAGACATGCCGCCAAGCGATTTAGCGTTCCGGTTCGATGCCGTGCAGAAATCGATTACGGGTATGGGTTTAATAATTAATAACTGCCATACCTCTAACAGGTTAGCCCGTTACCATCTTAGACTACATAATCACTTATCAATAGGTGAGATCGCAGTCAAGGGTTAAAAGTAAAAAAGGTGGAAGTGTGTGCTTGAACCCCCGAACACCTGAACGGAAGACTAGTCTTAACCACAAGGTTGTCGACGCTACATTTTCACCATAGATATAATTAATTTAGTTTCTAGAATTTCGCAATTAACAAACAAATCCACACCCACAAGGATCAGCGAATTTGCAATCGTATAAATTATGTTGTAACGTGATAAAGAAGAAACCGGCGAAATTACTAAAACAGCATTCGTCACGCGGGTTTTTTTGTCTCCTCGCCCACTTGCCGCATTAAATCACTTCTGAATCTATCGACACCTGTGACCTGTCCAAGTTATGAGAGAGAACGTTAGGAAACGTTGATTTGCTTAACAGCTGTTATAAACTTCTCTAAAAATATACTAGTGGTTCGCCCCGAACTGAGACCTCGCGGCGCCATCTATTGACATAAATGTGAAGTTCTGTTAAAAATACTGACGCTCATTAAACATTAAATAATTCCGTTTCCTTACAATATTTATCTAATTTTGGTATTTGTTGTTCAAGTACAGGATACAATTCAAATAATTGATCAAGTTTCAGGCTTAGCCTTTCAGAAAATTTAGAGTTCTGAGGACAACTTTGGACGTTAGAAAATCTCCACTTTGAAAGCCCCCCATTTCGTCAATTTTGGGGGAAAAATTAAAAAAAATATATTTTTGGACTATCATCTTAATTATCTTTAAAATGATATACCGCAACCCTATGTAACGCTATAAAAATATTTTACTTCGCATTTGCTTCTATGAGAGCCCCCCTGAAATGACGATTTTTATAACTTTTTAAGCCATATTCGGCTGGAGGCCATTGTTTTACATATTATGTTTAAAGCTGAAGTAATTACGTTCAGTAATTCAGAAGTTATAATGCTCTGACAGACGGACGGATGGACAAGTGCCAATTCACTCAAGTAGACTCAATAGACCTTCGCTTCGCTCGGTCAAAAAGGAGACTATTGGATAGAAGCAGGCGTTACCTTGCGGAAGTCCATGATAATGTAGGAACTAGAAGTTTAATTCACTATAATCCGCCACAATAGGTAAATCTATGTGGTACAGTGCACTTCCCGCACTTATACTTAGTCCGCGATATTCACCACACCGTCACACTATTGACATCTCCTGAAAATGCTCCGGTGTCGGAGTGAAACGTACGTTGAGAATAATTTGGAAGATTTCTGTGGTGTGGTGAATAAGTGCGGTGTACACACTGTACCACATAGATTTACTTATTGTCGCGGATTATAGCGAATAAAACTTCTAGTTCCTTCATTAAAAGGTGACTGACTGATCTGTCAACGCTCATATCAGAGGTGCAATCATGTAAGGATTGCCGATCAAAACTAGAGCTCAATTTCGTGTATCCATTCTCATACGTTTAGGGTGTCGTACATTCCTAAACGTATGAGAATCGATACGCGATATTGAGCTCTAATTCAATGCTGGTATGGTTTATTTTACTTTGAAGCCGAGCTTTAACGATTTGATGGGGCAATCCTTGCATAATTGCTCCTCTGATCAAACGACTAGATGGATCGGGCTGAAATTTGGCAAACATTGTAACTATGACGTAGGCATCCGCTAAGAAAGGATTTTTGGAAATTCAAGCCCTGTATTAGGGCTTTGAAATTAGAATGAAACTCGAACCTAACGTGAGCGAAACCACGGGCAAAAGCTAGTTTTGAATAAGCGTCTTTTGAATGTCGTTATCTATGGATAACTTTGGTTCACCATCATCATAATGCTGTTTAAAAACTTTTCCATCAGGTGGCAATTGTCATTGAATAAAAAATAAAGACCTTCGGGTATGGGGTCGCATACCTTCTATATTAGGTTATCTTCTTAGCAATCTTAACAATAAATTACATGTAAAGTAGGCAGGTTAAGAATGATTTTGAATATAATCAGTCATCAGTGAATAATCAAGCTTGTTTGATTTATAACATGAGGACACCATGTACCAGTATTAGATATCACACAATTCCTGACTAGGTACATATCTGTGTAAGGCTACGTTCGCACTACGAAAAACTATCGCGCGAATTTTATTCTTGCGATTTATATGCGGAATCTCCTGTTACAGGTATTTAAATATACGTAAAAGGAGGTTCCAGTCCCAATGTAATTCAATTGTATTTTGAACAGAAATAAACAATATTTATTATTATTATTATATTTCGGCCTAGGCTACGGTGGTATGAACTAGATCAATTTAGAGTTCAGTGGCCCATAGAAGCACAGAACAGAGAGACATGGAAGAATCGGCGGGAGGCCCTTGCCCAGTCGCGGGACAGCATAGGCTAGATTGGACTTGGACTTGGCTTGACATTTCGCTTAAACTTTTGACCTGTATGCGAATGCGGTGAGCGTCATACAACTCGGTACAGCACAAAATATTCGCGCGAATAATATAATAATTGTTTCCACACCTCGTGAAATTATATCAAATATAGGTACAAACTAGCGATTTCATTATCGCGCGAATTTTATTTGATTTCTAGTGTTATAAAATTGCGAAAAAAATTCGCGCGAATATTTTTCGCAGTACGAACGTAGCCTTTTACATCACAGATTCTGATACAATATCAGTATTTACTTACCTAGGTGCTATTGTTGATACACGGATGATATTAGCCTCCGACTCCGTCACAAGCTACGAGTCATGATTTTCATGTTGTAACTTTTTTTTACTAGATGATGCCCGCGCCTTTGCCTGCGTGAATTAAGCTTTTTTTCATTCCCGCGGGAACTCTTTCCGGAATAAAAAATAACCCTTGTCTTTCCCCGGATTTAAGCTCATCTCTCAGCTCTGTATCAAATCTCTTCAAAATCGGTTAAAAAATGGACCGTGAAAACTTAACAAACAAACTCATACATTTATATTAATTATAGGATCTTCCCATTTTTTGACGATGCGCTGTGAGTTTTGACGGTTTCGTTTATCATTACAGCTTATTTTCTTTTGCAAATAATATTAATGTAAGAACTTAATTAATTATTATTTATAAAAACGTTTAAAGTATTCAGATCCAATGTCAGTATTGAAATTTTCATGAGCAAATTTCATGGACCAAAGTTAAAAAAAGTGTATGTAAAGAGTCCAGTAATAGCGGGCGTGTGTGGAAACAATTTCCTCGCGTCTGGCAACACTGCACGCAATCAACTTGTCATCTATGATAAAGCAGCAGGTGCGGATGGGACACTTTGTTGCTGATACACGCTTTATCTTTATTGCTCGTATGTTTTTATTTGCATGAGTCATTTGCTCTATTTTTTACTAACCGACTTCCAAAAAAGGAGGAGGTTCTCAATTCGACGCCTATCTTTTTTTATCTTCGCTTTTTTACTAAGTAAGAAATTTGAGAAGATCCCGCAAGAATTAAAAAAACTTAAACGTGCGGACATTTTCTAGCAATACGAATAAAACACTCGACCAATAAAGATAGCATGTATTAGTAACAAAGTGTCTGCAGCTGCTGCTTTATCGTAGATGACAGGTTGATTGCGCGCAGTGTTGCCAGACGCGAGGAAATTGTTTCATTACGGGACTCTTTACTGATTCACTTGATACACTTTTTAGGGATCCGTACCAAAATGATAAACAAGCCGTATGGTGTCGCTGGACACCTCGTAAGTATGTAAGTTCTTTTCGCTCGAGTGTTCGTTATTCTATGTAAAAAAAAATTATGTAAATATTTTATGAGTGGGACTTGAAGCTGCAAGTGCTACGTCTTGCTTACGACGCAGCTTATTTTGGTAACTATGGTAGTGATCTGAAATTTGGAATGGTTTTAAACAAGGCTTGTCCAGTCTTATGGCAAACGAAAGACATTTATTCTAAAAGGATATTAAAATAATATTATGCAAAGTAGTTCGTGGAGGGTTAGGTAGTAGATAAAGTGGGGTTTCATAAGAAAGGGCTTCTAAAACTATTTTTCTTTAAAGTTATGGTGAAAAACGCAATACATCAAACTTTTATTAAAATACATATTATGTATATGTATGTAAAAGTTTTCGTTATATTTACAGGAGAAATTAAACTTAGTTTCTGACAAAATCGGAAAAGAACTTAGTAAGTACATATACCAAAAAATAAAAGCGTTGTTTTGAGACGGTTTTATGAATAATTTAACTAAATAATTATGTACCTACTATATTGTTTTTTGCCAAGCTACAGAACCCTCGGTGCGCAGTCTTACTTGCACTTAGTTGTTTTTTTTTCTTTACTCGTAATTTCCTCTGTCACTTGTCAAAGTGTCGCTAGACCTTGTTAGTATAAATCTACATACAGATAAGATGGCTGATTAATTAGGGTTCCGTGAATAACCCTTTTGCAAACTGGGTTGGATTTAAATTGTATTGTAAGTTTGAGGTTAGTTTCACTGCACTACGCTTGACCGTGTTTTGTCGCTTTGTTGTCTGTTTATTTGTTACCAATATCTGCACAAGCTTTTATCATCGCTAGCCAATTACTAAGCACGGGTCTCCTTTTAGAATGACGGGTTTAAGCCAAAGTCCACCATACTGTTCAAGTGTGGGTTGGCAGACTTCATACACCTTTGAGAAAACACGCACGATGCTATTCACTGTTAAAGCAAGTGTTAGATAAGCATCAGATTAAAATAATAACTCCGCAAACTGAACAGGGGCCGTACTGCCAACGCTTAAGGCGAGTCACCTCAGCTCAGCGGTGAAAACTGGTTTGCTAGATCAAATTTTTTCGGTATTTACTATTAAATAACGGTCTTACAAAAAATATCCGATACACTTAAAGATATTGTCTAAAGAATGTGCTAATTTGTTACACGATAGGATGTACTTTACTCGATCAAAAAAAATCTTGAAACAGGCTAAATTAAAAGTTTAAAACGAATTTTTTATTAATAAAATTTTCGACTTTGCTCATCATTTTTATATGGATAAATTCCTCTTGAAGTATTAATGAGAACCTGCTAAAATTTATTTCAAACTGAGGTCCTATATCTATTTAATTCAAATTAATCCCAGAATTTGAACGTTGCCAAACGGTTTCAGAATATACCGCGCTGCCCGCTTCCCCGCCAGTCTCTACGAGAAATGAACCGCGAGACGCGCGGGCGGCACCCCACACCTCACCTCCTAAAATCTTGGAGGTGACTCGCCTTAAAGCAATACTCAGCAATATTACTCAAAATTACATATTGATGTCACGTGGAAGTTCGTGTCTTAAAATAAGGATTATAATTCATTCCAAGAACGTCAACAATATTAAAACAATACGGCTTTAAGCGATAGTAGTAAGCCTGAAAATCGAACCTCGGTACCCCGAATAGGATGATGTACCTATTAATCACTATCTATCTTGAAAATGTATTTTAAGGTAGAATTACCTCTGACTAGCTAATGCCCGCGACATCGTCGGTCATCCGCGTGAAATAAGTTTTTAAATTACCACTGGAACTCCTTATTTTTACCCGACTTCCAAAGAAGGAGAAGGTTCTCAATTCAGTGCGTCTTTTTTTAAAAATTGTATGTCGGTGCATATCTCCGTGGTTTCTAAACCGATTTTCCGGTTTAAAAAGCCCCTGCATCTTCACGTTGTAACAATTTACTCGTGCAAGTTTCAATGAGAGTACAAAAATATTGAAAGTGTTAAATAAGTACTTCTAGAACGGTGTTTATAATTATCTGCCTAAAATTGTAGTGTAGATAAACATTTCCGCCTGTCTTTCCTCATTTAAACCGCGATGAGGTAATTAATATTTAGCCTATGCGCAATTAGACGCGTGATCATTATATAGGTACGTGTTATAAACACGTAACAACAAATCTTTCTATATTTATATAAAGGAAATTACCTGGTTACTAAATTACTGTAGGTCATGGTACCTACAGTACGCGCCCGAGTTAAATGCAGAGTAAATTTATGTGTCACCATACATTTACTCTGCGTTCAACTCGCGTGCGAACTATATCTACGGAGTACGGTCTAACTGCATTAATTCAACCCACCGCCACGAATCTCCTCGCAGGATAAGCAGGGTTTGCCCATAGTCCACCGCGCTGGCCAACGTCCCGTCTATTTAATAATATACATAAAGCAAAAGTTTGGATGGATGGATGGATGTTTGTTACTCAATCACGCCAATCACATAGGCTACTTTTTATCCCGGAAAATTGAGCTCCCGCGGGAACCAATAAAGTCGCGGGCATCAGCTAGTTATTTATAAGTATGGGTATTCTATTGGAAACCAGCTAACTATTAGAAAATTTACCTAGACAGTTAGACAATGAATAAATCCGTTTAATGCTTTATTGACAAACATTCTTGATTGAATGACAAATCCTCAATCAATCAACAATTTTTTTTATTCACTACAAGTTAGCCTTTGACTGCGATCTCACCCGCGTTCATCTCTCTGCGTTTACTTTACTCCGGGTTAAAAATTCCTTCCCCGGGAGGTTAAGGCTTAGGTTTGGTACAGAGGTATCTCTGTACCAAATTTCATCAAAACCGGTTGAAAAGATGGACCGTGAAAGCGTAGCAGATAGGCAGACACACTTTCGCATTAATTATGATATATTAGGAAGGATGTGTTCGTTAAAATGATTGTACAGTAGGTACAGTTGTGATGTACAGTGTTAAGATCACAATCACTGTCGTTTAAAAAAAATGACGTCACGCTAAATTCAATATGGCGCACAGTAAAGACTTGTTCTTAAAAAAGGTTTTCAATGATTTAAGATAGTAATTATTACTTAACTAGCTGATGCCTGCGACTTCGTCCGTGTGGATTGAGGTTTTTTGGTTCTCGTGGAAATTCTTTAATTTTCCGGGATGAAAAATAGGCTATGTGTTATTCCAGACTATCTATCTCTGTGCCGAATTTCATCTAGATCCGTTTGGCGTGATTGAGTAACAAACATTCATCCATCCATACATCCATCCATCCAAACTTTCGCATTAAATTTATAATATTAGTATAGAAGTATAGATAGGTAAAGCCACAAAATAACTCACATTGACACACATTCTTGAATGAATGACGAATCCTCCGTCAATCTGCATACACCGGGAGTCGCAAGGTAGAAAACATCATGTATTAGACATAACAATATTCACGTCACTCGTCTCATTTAAATCTATTCACATAAATAATGTATGATGTGCACGCATTAGATGTATGTGGGGTGATGCGTTCGGCATTTTTATTGATTACAATTAGAATCTCGCTCGTAAATAACTCGCGATCGAATGTTTTCGAGACAAGTGGGAGGAACAGCGCCGGGCCTTGTGTTTGATAGATTGGAACGATAGACAGTAACTGGTATGACTAAGACATCTAATTGGGGTCGCGATGGCCTAGTATCTTCATACCTAAGAGTTTTGGGTGCAGTAGGAGAAGTTACATAAATATGGTGCTAGAGAAAGAAATGGCAGTCGCCAGCACCCCTATTCTCTAACTCAATGGCTATCAAAAAATGGAAGCCACGACATTTATTATTATCCATTGAGGGTTTTTTTTTCCTTCCTTTTTTTCTCCGACATGGCGATCGGAGACTGTTCTAGGTCGGTACTATGAATGGCATTTTTCCATTGAGGGTTTACTATGAAATATATTTTTTTATCCACTACAAGTTAGCCCTTGACTACGGTCTCACCTGATCGGAAGTGATGATGCAGACTAAGATGGTAGTGGGCTAACCTGTTAGGGGCATGGAAGTTATATTCAACCCCTACCCCTATTCGGTTTCTACACGGCATCGTACCGGAACGCTAAATCGCTTGGTGGCACGACTTTGCCTGTAGAGTGGTAACTAGCCACGACCGAAGCCTCCCACCAGGCCAGACCATAGAAATTCAGAAATAATAAATTACCAAATTGACCCTGCTGGGGATCGAACCCAGGACCTGCGCACGTTAAGACAAAAGCGCTCTACACTGCGCCACGGAGGTCTTCAAATAATATTTATTCATAGCAAACCTGCAATGGATAAAATCTAACTGATAGTATTTCGTTCTCTAAAGAGCTAATTAATGCCTAAAGGAATAACTAAAGTGTAATCGAATTTGAATATATTTGTGGGTATCTATATTTAAGGCTGGTGTTGTTGGTGTGTGGGCGCTTGTCGCTCAAATAACTTATCGATGACAGTTTAGCGTCGAAGTTTCACCTTTTTAAGTAGAAAATCACGCTACCTTAAATATTAGATTAAACCTGTTGTGTTTTATAATAAGTGTTGGATAAAACTCCCTCGGTGGTCTAGCGGTTAGTATGTTTGACTGCGGATCACGAGGTACTGGTTTCGATACCGGTCAGTTTGTTAGTAATTGGAGTTTCAGTTAAGAAATTATCAGTGACAGCCCGGTGTTGGAAGTTCGCGGTGTTTCACCCCCGTGCCTCGAAGAAGAGCACGTTAGGCCATCGGTCCCGGTTATTATCACTATAGTGATAATAGTCGTTAAAGCCTGTCAACCCGCATTGGAGCGGCGTGGTGGGTCGAAGCTCTAATTCCTTCACTCCTATGAGAGTGGAGGTCTGCCCAGCAATAGGACGTTATATTGGCATACAATTGGTTATATTGGTGGTGGTGGTGTTTTATAGCGTTTTTTTTTTATCCACTACAAGCTAGCACTTGACTGTGATCTCACCTGATGGTAAGTGATGATACAGTCTAAGATAGTAGCGGGCTAACTTGTTAGGGGCATGGCGGTTATATTAAACCCATACCCCTTCGGTTTCTACACGGCATCGTACCGGAACACTAAATCGCTTAGCGGCACGTCTTTGCCAGTAGGGTGGTAACTAGCCACGGCCGAAGCCTCCCACCAGGCCAGACCAGGGAAAATTCAGAAATTATAAATTCCCAAATTGACCCTGCCGGGGATCGAACCCAGGACCTCCGCACGTTAAGGCAACAGCACTACACACTGCGCCACGGAGGTCGTCGGAGGCTGTAGTGGTGGTGGTAGTGTTTTATAATTATAAATTAAATAGCTTTGATAAAAAATACCTACCGGTAAGCGCAGTGTGGGAAGACCTCCAGCTCA
Organism: Erebia aethiops; assembly: GCA_923060345.2. Lineage (NCBI taxonomy): Eukaryota > Metazoa > Arthropoda > Insecta > Lepidoptera > Nymphalidae > Erebia > Erebia aethiops. The sequence goes on from OV281087.1 coordinate 21,858,073, forward strand.
CTGTTCCGATGACATAAAAAAGGTTTCATGAAGCGGGTGTATGAGGAAGGCAAAGGACCGTGTTTGGTGGTCCAGCAGTGGATTCATAATATACTGGCTGATGGATGGATAATGATAACTAAAAAAAAAAACCTGCTGAGTTTGTTGGGAGCTCTTCTTAGACCACTGCTACTAGGGGGTTATACTACCATCGCTTAAAGCAGTATTATGTATTTCAAAATGACAGTTTTCTGTCACGTACCTTTACGTCTCTAAAATAAGGAGTATAATTCTTAAGCACGAACTGCAGCATTATTAAAACAATACGGCTTTAAGCGATGGTAGTAGGCCCTCAGGGCGCCTTTGGAACCCTCGTATAGATTTAGTTTTAGGATACCGTAACTGATTATGTCCATGTTTTATAAGTAATTGGACGTCAATAACTTTACAGTGTACCTAATTTGAATAAATAAATATTGATTGTTTATAAAGAAATGAAGTCAAAACAAGGAACCAAAAAAAATGACTTACTGTCTTGTTTTATAACATTTTTAAGAACTGAAGAATGTTGCTAATGATACCTGCTCAAAATTATTTAAAAATCGAATGCAATAAATAGCGGATTTATCTTAAGTAGGCACTAATGATCGATTTTATGTTTAAATCGATTCGATATAAAAAATAAAGAACCGATATATCGATGCAATCGTGATATAAATATCGCATGAAACTTTAAACGGACTCCTTATCACTTGAAAATGTGATCTTATCATTCCCAGCTGACTTAATGAGTCCGTCAAGATACCTCAATAAATACGTCAAAGACTGACGAACCGGGATGAAATGAGCGGGAAAACAATGCCTTTAAATGTCATATCGCTATAAAATGGCCGACGAAGCGGTGAATTTTGAAGCCCATGTAATAAAGATCTAAGATCCATCCCGCGGGTCGATCGAGCGATAAGAGATTTCAGATCACCACTATAGATAAGGCACAGCGTATTTGAAAGTATAAAATGTTTGGACAGCTCTCGTATGGAATCTTTCACGTCTACAAACGCACGATTATGACGCGTATTCGTCCGTTATATCAAAATAATGTTTATTTTTATCGGGATACAGTTGATATTGGGTCGTGGAACTGTCCAGAACGAGGTTGTGTATCACGGTTGATTGGAGTGTGTGTTCTATTTGTAATGACGTAGAGTTGGAATTGACGTGTAGGTCGAGCTATCGTTTTCCATCACTTGACTTTCGCACGATTGATCGATAGTATTTTTTGCGGGGGCTTTATTTATAAAACAATTGAACGTCGTCGATGCGATAAATGCGAGCGCCCCTACCATTGGTCGCGTCATTCTCAGAAAAACTGTTGGATAGCAATAAGACTGAAAAAGCGAATGCATTGCTAGGCAATCGTAATTAATTTTTATTCTAGAGAACTGTGTGTTTTTACTTTTATTTGTAACGTTAATATTGCGAACGATTGGATGTAATTGCATATAAAATCGATTAAGTATGTTTACTATGCACGCGGTGAATGATTCCATCTGGTAATGAGAAAGGTTTTTTTTAACTTGTCGATACTGGATTATAAAAACTATTTTATTTGAATTTTTTTAAATGTATGTTCTTAATGACGGATAAATCTTGAAATGGATGCGTACTTCGATAACTTATGAATAAAAAGCAATTCAAGTATCCTGTGCATCTGAATATTATGGCCGATAGTAAACAGTTTAATTAGATACGATTCGGTATGAAAATATGTATCGTAACAAAATAACTCTCGGTCCGATATTTCGATTTCGGTCCGAAATAAGCTCAAAGAAAATAACTCAACTTTTTTATTTTGATTGCCAAATAATTTAGGTAGGGGGCTTTTGACAGTTGTTTTACATCTACTAAATCTAACTATAGTTGTTTGTAATCTATACTTCTATATATACTAATATTATAAATGCGAAAGTTTGGATGGATGGATCTTTGTTACTCCATCACGCCAGAACGGCTGAACGGATCTGGATGAAATTTTTCACAGAGAGATTATAGTCTTGAATAACACATAGGGCTACTTTTTATCCCGGAAAATTAAAGAGTCCCCGCGGGAAACAATAAACCTCAATCCACGCGGCTGAAGTCGCGGGCATCGGCTAGTCATTAAATATTTATTGCATTTAATATCAGTTCCTTGACTGATATACGCAGACATATCAGTGAGATTGTTCCAAATAATTTAGCTTAGTCAAAAACTGGTCGCAATCGTGGTAGGGGTATCAGGGCTTGGATTCCCGATTGCGTAATGTGGAGAGGAATGCTCGGGCCCCTGGGTAATTGTCATTTCATTATCCAGGTATTCGCGGGCCGCGCCAGACACGCAGACTGTTTTTAACTAACCATCCATACATTACCAGTTGAAATCATTTTTAAGTTGTAAAATTGGGACAGATTAACAAGAAAGTCGCTTTAACATTACCGCCAAGAAATGTTTCTTTGATTTGGACCTAGGTATGCTTCGTAGAGATGAGCTAGTCTCATCAGTATAGTCTCATAGATGAGATCATCTAGTCATACTAATATTATAAATACGAAAGTGTGTTTGTTTGTTGGTTTGTCCTTCAATCACGCCGCAACGGAGCAACGGATCGACGTGATTTTTGGCTTGGGCTATAGACTATAGACCTAGGTCCTGGAGAGTGACATTGGTTACTTTTCATCCAAGAAAATTAAGGGGTTCCCGCGGGAATTAAAAAAAACATAAACTACGCGGACGAAGTCGCGGGCATCAGCTAGTTTGTAATATGTTCAACTAGCTAAGGTCCGCGACTTCCCGCGTAAACTCCTTAATATTCCAGCATAAAAAGTAGCCTATGGTCATTCTCCAGGTCGTCAACTATACCCATGCCAAAATCACGTCGATACGTTGCTCTGTTGCGGTGTAATTGAAGGACAAACCAACACACTTTCGCATGTATAATATTAGTATGATAAAATAGAACAGAACAGCTCTTAAGTATCATAAAGTCGTCTTCATCGTCAAACTTAATTAAGTATTCCCACCTCTACTCTACGGATTATAGCAACGTAATTACATTATATATTGGAGTACCTGCTTAAGAGGGGTTTCCACCGCGATTGGAGCGAGCTCCGTAAGTACTACGTTTGACTTATACTTTCATCAACAAAGAGCTTGACAGACCTCCCTTTTTGACGACCTCCCTGGCGCAGTGTTGATCAGATATTGGATAGAAGCAGGTGTTCCTTTGCGGAAGTCCCTCATAATGACGGAACTAGAAGTTTAATTCACTATAAGCCTATGTATATATATATATATATATAGGTAAATCTATGTGGTGCAGTGTGTATCCCGCACTTATAGTACGCGATATTCACCACACCACAGAAATCTTCCAAACTACTCTCAACGAACGTTTCACTCCGAATCCGGAGCATCTTCAAGAGATGTTGACTCGACAATGCACGATTGTGAAGCAGGCAGAATTCTGTGGTGTGGTGAAAATCGCGTACTATAAGTGTGGGACATAACATTACACTGTATGACTGTACCACATAGGTTTACCTATATAGCGGATTATAGCAAATTAAACTTCTAGCTTTCCTTCATGCAGTGTTTTATTTTTATTTATTTATTGTATTTAGGTATACCAACAGCGAGTACACAAAGCTTAAATTAATAAATAGTGTGGTACATAGGGTCTATAACCGTGTGGCACGCCACTTAAAGGTATACACAGCTATAGAAAAAAGATAAATATAAAAAATAAACAACCGATCACAAGTATCTACTTAACTACTTACGTGATAAAAAGAATATACTTAAAACCAAAAGAACAATGAACCTACTATTACTACACTGATAAGTAAATTAATCAACCAATTTAGAAAAATACAACCTTAACTCTAACTGACTAAAATAACGAACTAAGACTGGTCGATCTGTCCCTCAAAGCAGAGACTGCCGAAGCTATAACTTTTTTTAAAGTATTTGGATCCTGACAAAAAATATCGACGTCATCATGTATACTGGCAAGCTCGTTGTAAACATGTACGAGACGGTTTATTGCAGCATTTCTACCCAAGTTTGTTTTACCTAAGTTAACCCGAAATGTTTTCCTACAAGCTGATCTTCTTGAATTCTTTGGAACAGTAAAGGTTAGCGTTTGTAGTAGGTCAGGAGAGTCTACAGTACCGTTTACGAGTTTATGCAGGAAAGACATGTCAGTAATATATCGGCGATCACTGTGGGAAAGCATGTGGAAGTGCTCAAGCCTAGCCTCGTACCCGGAGCGATAAGGACAGGTGTTGATCGCTATTGTCTTAACGTGGGAGGTCCCAGGTTCGATCCCCGGCAGAGTCAATTTAGGAATTTGTAATTTTTGAATTTTCTCTGGTCTGTCCTGGTGGGAGGCTTCGGCCGTGGCTAGGTACCACCACACCACCCTTCCGGCAAAGACGTGATGCCAAGCGATTTAGCGTTCCGTTACGATGCTGTTTAGAAACCAATTAGGGGTTTGGGTTTAATATAACTGCTATACCATCTTAGACTGCATCATTACATACCATCAGGTGAGATCGAAGTCAAGAGCTAAATTGTAGTGGATAAAAAAAAGCTAGTGGAAAGGACTAAGCGAGCAAAAGTAGTTCAAAAAGAGTCAAAACGAGCTCGCTCATTGAAGCAACTGTCAAAACTCTTTGTTATTGGAAGTGTAAACCTATTTCGTCTGCACATTCCGTTCCGTTTAGCTATTTCCCGCTCATTAAGTACCCTTTTGCAATAGAAATCCCGCTTTACAATGACTTTTTTTTATTTTATCCACTACAAGCTAGCCCTTGACTGCGATCTCACCTGATGGTAAGTGATGATGCAGTCTAAGATTGTAGCGGGCTAACCTGTTAGGGGCATGGCAGTTATATTAAACCCATACCCCTTCGGTTTCTACACGGCATCATACCGGAACGCTAAATCGCTTGGCGGCACGTCTTTGCCGGTAGGGTGGTAACTAGCCACGGCCGAAGCCTCCCACCAGGCCAGACTACAGAAGGCAGACCCTGCCGGGAATCAAACCTGGGCCCTCCGCACATTAAGATAACAGCGCTCAATACTGCACCAGGAAGGTCGTCAGTAATATAAAATTAATGCCACCAGATTGAAAACCCCCATCGAAGTCATGTACAATCTCCAGTCAATATTAGGTCATTTAGCATTTTTATTGCTCCCTCCCAGAAGCCCCCCGATGTCATAACCCAGCGTTATGACTGAAGCGATTCATTACAAAAACATGAGGTGAAATATTTATTGGCCTGATGATTTAATATCACTTGTGTCGTGATGGTAAAATATTAGTTAGGTAAGTATGACATTTGTAATGTGGAGGATGATTTAACGAAGCTGCTGCCTTCAGTTATCTCTTTGATGTCTTTTTATCGTACTTATAGTTTGTCATCGGGAGACCGATGCAGGATTTGCACCATAAAACTCAAAATTTATTTCATGTGGGACAAATTGTGTCACTTATGAGTTGCGCTAATTAGATTGCGATTCTACCACCGTTTAAAACAGATTCTATTGAAAAGAGCCGGCAAGAAATTCAACAGGTTTCAGCAGTCAGACACTGATCTTTTTACAATAAACTCAAACTCGAATGTTTTTAATTCAAATAAACTTACAAGTGCTTTTGAATCGTCGAGTGAATCTACCACAGGGTATATTGTAAATACTAGATTTTTTACGAAATCCTGTGGAGTTTCTTTCGAGTTTATTAAAAAAACTAATCTCCTCCGGTATACGAGCTAGCCCTGTAGGTACCAAATTTGTGTGGATGCAAGGTATCCTCTCGCCAAAATGTATTAATGAGAAGAGCCGTCAAAGGGCGTATCAGACAGACTGCCCCACGTTCTCATTTATAATATACTAGCTGACGCCCGCGACTTCGTACGCGTGGATCGAGGTTTTGTGGTTCCCGCGGGAACTCTTTAATTTTCCGGGATAAAAAGTAGCCTATGTGTTATTCCAGCCTATAATCTATCTCTGTGCCAAATTTCATCCAGATCCGTTCAGCTGTTGGGACGTGATTGAGTAACAAACATCCATACCGACATCCATACATCCAAACTTTGGCATTTATAATATTAGTAAGAAGTAAGAAGTCCGTATGCATACGGATTACGGAAGTATGGATGCAACAATTAACTCTTTATTACTGTTACTCGGTTTACATTTTGCAGCTATATCAGAGGTCCAATTGTCTAAAGCAAATCGTATTCATTTGAGAGCTAAAAATGTATTATTCGAACAGTTTAAGGAGTTCGTACATGCTTTTTGACGAGCTAGTTCAAACTAGATGATGCCCGCGACTTCGTCCGCGTGGGTTTAAGTTTTTTGATGTCCGCGGGAACTCTTTAATTTTCCGGGATAAAAAATAGCATATATCCTTCCCCTGGATACAACCTATCCCTGTACCCATCGTAATCGGTTGAACAGAGACAGACATGCTTTCGCATTTATAATATTAGTATGGATAGTACGGATTATACGTTTGACAAACGATTACGATTACGATTTTCTCACACAATCGGGGGGCAGTTTACGAACTGATACAGAAACGAGTAAACCGCGATCATCGATTTTGTGAACGTCTCTAGATAAGCATCGGGAATATTTCATGAAATAAACAAAAGCGGCGGTTACCAGCCCGTAACAGCGGGGTATTGCTACTGGCTGTACACGTACCACATATAGACGTACCAACTTACTATTCCAGTTAAACCATCTATAGATATGCCAATTTGTCGGCGCCCAACTTATTGCCACATGGATTTGTTGATGTGCTGCAGTTTTTTAATTATTTGATGGACATTGAAACTGTTTAATTAAAAACTTTTTATTTCAGGGTTTTTGACAGTAGGTATGTACAAATCATTACCCATACGTGGCGGCGTGGATTTAGATTAGTTTAAAAACCTAGGGTGATCCTTTCATTTTCCGGGATTAAAAGTAGCCTATGTCGTAATTCTCCAAGTTTTTAATTATATTCATGCAATAAATCACGACGTTCTGTGGCTCCGTTGCGGTGTGATTGAATGAGAAACCGACATACAAACACACATATTTTCGAATTAATAATCTGGGTTGTGAGTAGGGTTGGCTCAGACTAAATTGGATAGTGTGGATCAGACTTGTTGGCACGTCTACAGACGGTAATAACAACAATAAAAACCGCGTCGGTGCCTTCTGTAATGTAAAGGTTTAATTAATTTCGCCATTTATACTAATTTCTTGCGCTGCCAACAAGAAATAGGGTTTCTTGTGTCGCGCCGTCGGCGGTCGCGTGGCGGCTCTTACCTACAGGGGAGTTATTACTTATTGCGATTTTGGACTTCGTTAACTTTATCATTGCGATCTTGTTGTCAAGGAATTTTTGCTGTACCAAAGTAAGAAGAAGAAGAAGAATGATAAAAGCATATATTTTTTAAAACCTTTATTGGAGAATAAACTGTCCCATACAGAGAAACGGGCGGAGATTGGATAAAAGCAAGACACAAGCAGACAAGAAACCATGCAGGTGGGTGAAATTATCGTTTCTTGTTTGAATCTTTTCTTTTTGACGACCTCCGTGGCGCAATGTGTAGTGCTGTTGCCTTAACGTGCGGAGGGCTTGGGTTCGATCCCCGGCAGGGTCAATTTGGGAATTTATAATTTCTGAATTTTCCCTGGTCTGGCCTGGTGGGAGGCTTCGGCCGTGGCTAGTTACCACCCTACCGGCAAAAGACGTGCCGCCAAGCGATTTAGCGTTCCGGTACGAAGCCGTGTAGAAACCGAAGGGGTATGGGTTTAATATAACTGCCAGGCCCCTAACAGGTTAGCCCGCTACCATCTTAGACTGAATCATCACTTACCATCAGGTGAGGTCGTAGTCAAGCGCTAGCTTGTAGTGGATAAAAAAAAAAATCTTACCAAAGACATTGATAGGTAAACAACACACAATATGTAGATAAAAAGATACTCAAATAACAACTTTTATTTTTGTACAGTGTGGGAAAACGTTTAAAAGACATTTTCATCTGCGATAGTAATAATTTGAATGTGTAATAAAATCAATGCAAAAATAAGTTCTTTTTTATATTTTTTGATGCCTAATAAACCAAAATCATAAAAAAGTGAAAAATAACACATCTAAACCAACTGGTTTCGAAGGGTCGAACATCCTTTCTTGAAATTCCGTACAAGTACAACCTAAAATTAAAATTGAACGTCTAGTTCAATAAAATATTAGTTCTTACTACAAATCACCTAGTCTAACCCTAAAAAATAAGATATTTTCAGCCCTGTTGGACCCCGATAAAGCAAGGATCCAACGTGGTATGGAACCATGTCGTCTTCTTCGGCTTCAGGTCTTAATTCCTAGACTCTACATTTATTTCAGGATACCATTGATAAATTCTTCAAATATGATAGTTAAAAAGTAGAATATAAATAAAAATATTAAATTAAAGAGCATAGAAAAATAAAAACAAGGCTTACAAGGAAAACGGACTGAGCGTAAAATAATTATTACATCTGATACAACGGCGCTCGTAAAGCAGGCTCATTGTAAGACAGAAGCTATAGATAATATTTCACGGGGAACAAAGCCTACGTTTCCACCGACAAAGCATCGCAAATCTCATTTACAACAACAGATAACTATCTCATTCTTTCAACAATGGGCGGCTCATAAGCTGGGGCCTAATTAGTAATATTCAGAGTGCATTGTGGTGGCTATCTGCAAACGTACAATAAGATGGAAATGCGTTTATCTAGGGCGATACGCTTGCGACCGCCTGCGACAATTATCAGAGAGATGACGGGGCTTTCTTTAGGGCTTGGACCGTTTATATTGCATTGTGTGGTATACATTGCTGGCTTCAGTAAAATTCTTTTAAGAAATGAAATTAAATGATTTACTCCGCTACCACCTGCGACAATTATCAGAGAGATGACGGGATTTTCTTTAGGGCTTGGGCTGTTTATATCGCATTGTTTAGTATACATTGCTGGCTGCAGTAAAATTCGGGGAAGCATTACGTAGATCACTATTTAAACCCCTAACACCCCTAACAGGTTAGCCCGCTACCATCTTAGACTGCATCATCACTTACCATCAGGTGAGATCGCAGTCATGTAACTAACTTGTAGTTGACTAACAAAACCGAAGATCAATATACTAAATGAAAAAGTGTTCATTTATTTGTTTGTATATTCATTCGCCACAGCGGCGCAACGAGTCCACGTGATATTTTGCACGGAATATACTGTAGAGTGTAGAGTAACACAACGCTTCTTTTACTCCAGAAAATTGAAGAGTTCTAATTCTAAATTGAATGCTTTTTGTCTTCCCGCTAGTATAAAGTTAACAATCGTCGTCGTCGTCGTCAACCGATGGACGTCCACTGCTGGACATAGGTCTCTTGTAGGGTCCTCCACAAGCCACGGTCTTGCGCCGCCTGGATCCAGCGACTCCCCGCGACCCTCTTGATGTCGTCCGTCCACCGTGTGGGGGGTCTACCGACGCTACGCCTTCCAGTGCGGGGTCGCCATTCCAACACTTTGGGACCCCAACGTCCATCGGTTCTCCGAACTATGTGCCCCGCCCATTGCCATTTCAGCTTCGCAACTCTTCGGGCTATGTCGGTGACTCTGGTTCTCCTACGGATCTCTTCATTTCTGATTTGATCACGTAGGGACACTCCCAGCATAGCCCTCTCCATCGCCCGCTGAGTGACCCTGAGCCTTCTTATCAGGCCCATAGTCAGCGACCATGTCTTGGATCCGTAAGTTATCACTGGCAACACGCACTGTTCGAAGACTTTGGTCTTCAGACACTGAGGTATTTTGGACGAGAAGACATCTCGAAGCTTCCCGAACGCAGCCCAGCCGAGTTGGATTCGACGGTTGACCTCCTTCTCGAAATTGGACCTACCCAGCTGCACTGTGTGTCCCAGGTACACGTACTCGTCTACAATCTCGAGTGCAGAGCTCTCAACGATCACTGGGTGGAGCGGAACATGAGCGTTAGACATAACTTTCGTCTTACTCATATTCATTTTTAGGCCCACCTGTTGAGAAACTCTGCTGAGGTCATTTAGCATTGCATTGAGGTCTTCCAGAGTCTCTGCCATGATGACTATGTCATCGGCAAACCGAAGGTGAGTAATGTACTCGCCGTTAATGTTGATGCCAAGTCCGTTCCAATCCAGAAGCTTAAAGACGTCTTCCAATGCAGCGGTAAATAGCTTCGGGGAGATAACATCGCCCTGTCGCACTCCCCGCTGCAGTCGGATCGGCCTCGTAGTCTGGTCCTGTATACGGACTGACATGGTGGCGCTTTCGTACAAACACTTCAGCACTTGGACATACCGATAATCAATCCGGCATCTCTGCAGAGACCTCAATACCGCCCAAGTTTCCACCGAATCAAAGGCTTTCTCATAGTCCACAAACGCTAAGCAAAGTGGCCGGTTATACTCCTCAGTCTTCTGTATAACCTGCCGCAGCGTATGGATGTGGTCTATGGTGCTGAAGCCTTTTCGGAATCCGGCTTGTTCGGGAGGCTGGAAGTCGTCAAACCTACGAGCGAGACGATTCGTTATGACTCTTGAAAACAACTTGTAGACATGGCTCAACAGCGAGATGGGTCTATAATTCTTCAGCAGGGTATTATCACCCTTTTTGAAGAACAGAACCACCACGCTCCTGTGCCATGCCTCAGGTGTTGTGCCTTGATGAATGACGGAATTGAGCAATCGCTGAAAGACTTTAAGTAACGGTTTTCCACCCGCTTTCAGGAGTTCTGCCGTGATTCCGTCCTCACCTGGCGCTTTGTTGTTCTTAAGCTGTTTAAGAGCCATACTAATCTCGTAAAGGCTGACGTCCGGGATATCTTCGGTATAGTGTCGGGTCAGTTTGGCTCTGGGATCTCTCGCCAAATCTTCAACAGGCTTTTGTGTTGAGGTGTATAACTGTGCATAGAACTTCTCTACCTCCCCCAAGATCTCAGGTTTCGAAGAAATGAGACTACCATATTCCCATTCCATAGTCATAGCACTAATGTAGAGATAATAATTTTGCTGTTACTCATACTTCGCTCTAAATGTGTGGTTCACAGCGTTCATCCACCATAAAGCAGTAGATGTCGCTTAGGTATTACGCTCGTGTTCATTAAAATTCAGTCGCTGGATCGAGCTAAGTGATAATTTAAAGTGAATTATTTAGCTGTTACTCATTCATCGCTTTAAATGAGTAGCTTTAGGCGCTCACCTTTCTTCCGTCAAGAATCAATGGATGTGGTTTAGTTACTACGCTCGTGATCATTTTACCTCAGCTGCGGGATCGCGTAAGGAATGCGTAATGCGCGGTAGTGCGCGCCCGGGTACGTGGTATTGTCTCAGTGCATTTCCAACGTGAATCGTTTACGCTCTGTCTTAGTGCTAATTTGGAGAGAATTATTTTGCTGTTACTCATACACCGCTTTAAATGAGTAGCTTTAAGCGCTCAGCTTTCTTCCGTCAAGAAGCAATGGATGTGGTTTAGTTACTACGCTCGTGATCATTTTACCTCAGCTGCGGGATCGCGTAAGGAATGCGTAATGCGCGGTAGTGCGCGCCCGTGTACGCGGTATTGTCTCAGTTCCAACGTAAATTGAATGCGCTCTGTCTTAGCGCTAATTTGGAGAGAATTATTTCGCTGTTTGCTGAAATTATTGCTTTTGCCATCGTTAGGTTTGCAGATTTGGACTTTAAGACGTACTATTACCTATTCTGTGCTTTAAGGCTTATAATAAGAAATGTGGGTTAGATTCTATTCATAAGTTATGCTTTGACGACGTTTGATATCTTTGGATTGCTTGTCGATAGAGCATTAGTTTCAAATGGAACTGGAGTTCCATCTGAGGATTGCTCGTTACAGTGTCTCACTAACATCAGATGAGAATTGACATCGCATTAGGTAATAATCTGCTAACTTGCCAACGAAAAAAATATTTCGTAAGACATAAAAATCAATTCCAGTTTTGGCCACCGGGCCAGATCAATTTGAGGGACTATACATAAGTATTTTTATTAAATCTTCACTGCATTTAGAAATTCTGCCTGTATGTGATGTAGTAAAATATAACCTACTAGCTGATGCCAGCGACTTCGTCCACGTGGTTTGAGGTTTTAGGTTCCTGCGGGAACTCCTTAGTTTTCCGGGATAAAAAGTAGCCTATGTGTTATTCCAGACTATAATCTACCTCTGTGCCAAATTTCATATTTCATCCAGATCGGTTCAGCCGTTGGGGCGTGATTGAGTAACTAACATCCATCCATCCTTCCAAACTTTTGCATTTATAATATTTATATTTGATTTGATTATTTGATTTGATTTGATCTCAGTTCAGTCATTCCATTTTGAAATGAGGTGTTTTCCAAAAGTTGCATTTTAATCCAAAAATTAGATACTGTTTACTTGTTAACTACTTTATCTTTGCTTTATTTAATATTGTTATTTTATTACTTACTATTTTATTTTTATTTTTGTACTAAGTACTGTAGTATTATTATTATATTGACTTATATACCTTCCAAACTATCCAGAAGCTTTTATCACGACTATACTTTATAGAACCAATGTAACGTAAACAATAAACAATCTAGAGCGATAAAAGAATTGTGCAACGTAATTGCCGTGTTACGGAAAAACAATAAACTACACATCGTATTGAATACGGATCATCGAGCCCTGGTAGTGAGTAGCACGTATACGAGAAGACATACTTCGTCTTTGGCTTGGTCGTGTTAAAAGAACGAGTGAGATGTGTCTGAAGGATGGCTTCGGCCGAGAATGACCGGCAAAGACGTGCCGCCAAGCGATTCAGCATTCCGGTACCATGTCGTGTAGAAATCGATTAGGGGTAAGGGTTTAAAATTACTGCCATATCCCTAACAGGTTAGCCCGCTACCATCTTAGACTGCACCATCACTCAGGTATCACCAGGTGAAATCGCAGTCAAGGACTAACTTGTAGTGAGACAAAACATTATAAAACAAAAAATAATACCAATCAAAAAGAAGAGATGCGTTAAGCCCTGCTATTAAATATACAAATAAAAATCTCCGCTGGCGCTTCACCTATGAACAGGTGTTTTCGACTCATTTATTTTGAGTAGAGACACCAAAACATTGTGTAGTTGTAATATTTTACAGTATGTATGTATATAATGTAGTGTTGTATTTTACAGTATATTGAGCCTTTGAAAGTTTGAAGACCCACTGGTCCAGAAATTATATCAAACGGTTAAACGGTGCGTATAGCGCTTCTCCTTCAAATAGAAGGTCCATAGTTTTTGTACCGTGCAAATCTTGCAAATAAAAAATTCAAAACAGTGCCACTAGGGGAGATATTGTAACGAAAAAGCCGTAAAAATCCACCTTGAAAGCTGTAAATGTACAATAATCTCGCCATCACAAATATATTGTTCCGTTTTATTGTTGAATTGTTATCTCACAAGGAGCCGGGTTGGCGCAAAGATTTGTTAAGAAACGGCCAATGTTTGGACCAACGATGGTATGTGTATGTCTCAATATTCTATACATTGAAAATGGTTATCAGATGCAAATCGCCTGAGACGTAGTTTTGGCCATAGCTCCGAGGATTTTGGGAGAATCGAGATGGGAATACTACCAAGAGTTAAGAAATTTATCGAGACACGTGTGAGTGTTTGAATTTTGAAAATCGGCTGGTAAAAGTTACTTTGTTGTTGTTGTTGTGTTGTTGTTTGTTTACTAAATTGTAAATATTTCGGAAAAAACCGACATAAAAAAAAATTAAAAAAGGGTCCTAGGGTATTCGTTTATCTACAAAATGGCGAATTTTTTTTTGAAAATCGGTTAATAACTGTGACCTGTATGTAGGTGGTCCCTTTAGATTTGGAATTGTAGAAAAACGGGTATTTCCGTATATAAAAAGTATTGTCAAGTCATCTACCACTGGTTCGGAATGCCATTCCTATTTCCTACTTCCTACCGAGAAGAATGGGATTTTGTATGAAATACTGAATTGTGACGTCATCAAAATTTCGACGCACTTTTTTTATAAATGGTTTAATCAACATAACACTAACAGGGGACGTGGATATTTAGGAGAGACTTTTAGGAGATCCTCTATTTAATAATCACTAAAAAATAATTTATTTGTATATTTGTCAAATACCCAATTACTGTGGTACACCACTACATGTACATAGAAATATAGATGGCACTGCACGTTTTTAAATCGCGCTGTAAGTTTGTAGTATTTGAAGTATAGATACTAAGGTCACTCTCAGTCCAGTCAGTCCAGATAATGCAAATAATATAGGAATTATTTGCCTTACAGTTCATAATCGAACTGAAAGCGTAACATCCAAAATATAGCTTTCTCGGTTCACTTGCATTTCTAACCCGTTGTTTCCGACGTAATGACTGACTATATATATATAGTTGTGTGTTCCATCTGTTTAAAGTTAATTAAAGTTATAGTAACTTGATTGAACTTGCAATTTTACAAGTTAAATAGCAGGTAAAAAACATTTCCTCGTACCTACTAAAATTATTTAGCCTACCACTACTGCCCATTAACGTCCCACTGCTGGGCACAGGCCTCCACTCCCACAAGAGAGAGGGAATTAGAGCTTAGACCCACAACGCTCAAATGCGGGTTGGCTAATTATATTTCTGCTTAAATGACATACCTTGACGTCCCTAAAATAAGGATTTTGTTTCTAAATTACGAGAGTCAACAATATTAGATCAACACGGCTAGCAATGGCAGTAGTATAAACTTGTCATAACACTGTCATTTTGAAATACCTAATACTGCTTTTAAGCGATTGTAGTACCCCAGTCATTTTAGTTTAGTCAGAGATATTATAGAACAGGATTCGCCTCTTTGTTGGCCAAACATTGGCCGCAGAAAAATAACGTAGTGCACCGCACTTTTGTAGCTAGATAAAATCGCATTTCGCGTTTATTGCGCAATGAATTGTGTCGTTTTATGTTAATAACGGGCCGCGTGGGCGTCGCATGTCGAAACACTGACTAATCTGGCCTGGCCGTGGGCTGTGGCGAAAAAATGCCAATTTCAAATTATGCGCGCTACCCACATCGGGACCTAAAACCTCCTAAAACACTTCTTTATCTATATTTTTTTCATTGATTAAATGAAAAATATAGATATAATGCGCGGTGAATAAATTAACACTGATGTGCTAACTGGTGTGAGTATATAGATGGATAGATTATGGGTTTATTTAGCAAATTGTGGTACAAAACGTAACCTTCGCGTGACCGAATTTCATATAACCAACTAGCTGATGTCCGCGTGGGTCGAGTTTATTTTGGTTCCTGCGGGAACTCCTTAATTTTCCGGGATAAAAAGTAATATAATATGCTATTCCAGACAATCTCTGTGCCGAATTTCATCCAGATCCGATCAGCGGTTCCTGCGTGATTGAGTAACAAACATCCATCCAAACATTTTCATTTATAATATTAGTATTAGTGAAGTGAGCTGTGAGACTATTCAACTATACATTAGATATTATAGTGCACAAGTGTGTACTCAAACACAGCTGTACTCTCTATTCCCTCTCTCTCATATTCCTATGGTATGGCAATCTAATAAGACAGGAGAAAATGACGTTCCTGAGGCCGATTGCGATACTGGAAACTAATAATAACTTCTTAAGTCTAGGCAGTTTTGTTGTCTCAAATACAGGGCCTTATATAAGATCGGCAGTCGATTATCAGGTGAGATCGCAGTCAAGGTATAAAAAAAAAAAAAGAAAAAAAAATTCTAGCCACTAGACTTTTGAGTTAGTCAATGCAGTAGGTATTATTAGAAAATATTCTGTAGTAACAGGAATAAAACAGCCCACGCACTGTTTAACTACATGGGCTCTTTCTTACAACTGGCTCTAGTCATAAAATTTTGCTTGAACACTCCATCTACTATTTTCATTTAGTCTAAGACTTCCTACGTCAGGATAGAAATCTCTTTTTTTTTGTATATTTTTAAATTTTTATGCTTCTAGATTGTTAATTACTTAATTATTATGAGGTATCGGTTTCATGTAGCTTCTCGCCCACATAGCGGATTTTAGCAATTTCTAGGGTTCACAAGGCGATGCGTGTAAACTCTAAACCTTAAACTCTAGCTCAACTTCGATATTAATGAAGAATTGGCGTACTAAATAACACTAAGCTTGAAATACATACTAACTGTGGAAATCTGTCTGTCTTTCTAACCATTCCCCGGTCCAACTTTGATATAACGTGGTTACGTATTTCTATTTCTATTTCTATTTCTATTTCTATTTCTATAGAGATAAATTTCATTTGGGAGCGGACATAGGCTCTGGTTAATCCTGGTAAATCATAATATAGTTCTCACGGTATTTTTAAAATCTAAAAACCTTGAAATCCGAGCAGATGAAAGATTCAAAATGTCTCTAGGAAAAAACTTAAAGAAATTAATTTCAAATTACTATTAGAAAATTTGAAAATATTAAAAAAGTTTCTTGCCATTTATTTTCTAGGAATTTCAGTAGATATCGAATTCATGTATTGTATTTCATTAAAACTTCCAATGTTATTACTGACTACTAATATTAATACTTACTAGCGGCCGGCCCCGGCTTCGCACGGAAAGCACTAATCATCATAATAGTCCATACAACATTTATAGCCAGTCGGCACTGTGCAGCACTTCAGGCTTTACAGCGATATCTACGCAGTGCTCTGAGATGAGACGATTTTTTCCGACTTCATTCACTTTATTGCAATTTTCGTAGGTATCTCTAACTTTTTTCAAAATAAAATATAACCTACGTTACTCGCTGATAATGTAGATTTCTTTAGATCAAAGAGTTTTAAAATCGGTTAAGTACGTTTTAAGTTTATCCATTACAATTTACAAACAAACAAACAATGTAATCTTTTCTCTCTATAATATTAGTTGAGATAGGAAACTCGGTTTTACTTGGTTTACCGGAACTTAAAAGGCTAAAAAAATTCCTACGGAACCTGGACTGTTTAATATCAGCTCGCGATTACCATTGCCATTAACACTGGTCCAATATAATAAAGATTATACAAACAACGAAATCAGTTATTTTTAACGTTAGGTACTCTTATGTTTTTAGAGCTCCTTAGCGGCTGTGTAGCGATAATTCAATTTGACGTTTACACAATTTCGAAACTCCTTCATCATTAATTACGGTAGAAAGACTATTCATTTCTCAATTTAATATCTTTATGGAATCTTGTTCCTATTAAATATCTTGTCATTTTGGTGTTTTGTCATTTCTTTTTTTTTAATGATGACAGGTTTTTTCTTTTAGGTTGCTAGTTTTTACGCGCGGTTTTGCTCGCAATTCTACGAATGAGTATTCAGAGCCGATGGCCGTTTGCTGTTGGACTTACCTACACTTACTTAAAGGTTTTTGTATAAATTAAATGAATAAATGATTTATATAATTTATAATTATTTCATGTAGTCACATTTCATGTGACAACTTGTGCCACTTATGATACTTTAAGACTCTAATACCACGGTTTGGGTTTAAATAACTGCCATGCCCCTAACAGGTTAGCCCGCTACCATCTCAGATTGCATCATCACCTACCATCAGATGAGATCGCAGTCAAGGCTTGCAAACTTGTAGAGGATAAAAAAAATAGAGGAAGGTTTTTGGATTCCAATTTTCTATGGAGTCGGGTATATTGCTGAAATGTGTTGCAATAAGAGCATAATACAACACGCCTGACACATTTAACTACTGACATAAGCTCTATTAATAAAAATGTACTAAAATATGCAATAACGCTGTAAAAATAGCGTTTTATGCATATGCAAACATGCAAATGCATAGGTATAATCCGATATCTAGTGATAATAGTTGTTAACCCACCGCCGGTTGCCCGCCAACCCGCATAGGAGTAGCGTGGCGGGTAAAAGCTCTAATTCCCTCTCTTCTATGAGAGTGGAGGCCTGTGCCCAGCAGTGGGACGTTAACGAGCTGTAGTGGTGGAATACGGGGCTTTATACTTTAAAAATACAAAAACTTTGATTTAGAAAGTCGAGCGCCTTAAAAAAATATGTACGCGTCTTTAATTTGCCGATGTCCGACAGACGTCACTTTAATGAAGCTCTGAGAAATGATATATGACATAAAATAATTGTTTTAAAATTCATAACCGTTGATCAAACACCAAAGATACACAGTTGTCTAAAATATACTTTAAAACTGAGAACTCTGAATTTACATCTTGCCCGGCATTATCTTTTAATTAAAGATAATGCCGGGCAAGATGTATAAAATTATAATGTACTCATAGTTATGTTAAAGTTTTTAGGAATTTCAATCTCAGTTTGATATTATGGTTATCTCCTACTACCACGCCTACTACGTCAGAGTCTAGACTTTGAGTGTACACTCCTTTTATAACTTTTTTAAATGATTTATTATCAAAACATATTAAGCAAATTGAAAACTCTCATTACTCAATTATTTTTAAGACATGACGAGAACATAAGAAACACTATCTCTAAAATAAACTAAATGTTCTGTTTAGCGCAATTTTTAAACTAAACTAAAATAACAGCTCTAAACCTTGTGCTGCCCCTTTCCGTAGTAAGTATTATGAAAGAGATAGCAATATAAATAGAGCTGTCATTTTAGTTTAGTTTCGAGATGATGCTATACAGAATTGGCCCCAATATGCTTATCATGTTCACTGTCCAAATAAAGATTTTTCCATTTTAAAAGTCCCTTTGTTCCGGGACACTGCTGAGCGGATGACTGTGTATCCTTACTGAAAGTTATATCAGTGGTGGCAAGCGAACATAATGACTAGCACCGCGTACAGATGTCCGGCGTAACTTTCCAACGATCCGAAGTTTCGTGGAAATGAAATTTGGCGGCAATTATCGCTTCTGTTTGTGATATGCGCCACGACAATACCTGTCGACTCTATACGCTGTTAACAGACCTACTGATTTTGTCGGGCCCGACTTGTAATAGACTACGTCCTTTAGTTTTTTCAGCTCTAGTGAGCGGACGAAAGTACCAAACATAGAATGCCCACGATGCGGTGTGATCTTGTCTGACGTACTTTATTATGGATGACCCGTAACATGCACAATATTTAGCATTTGGTAAGAGTAATACGGATAACGACCGATGGCAGTCAATAGACGTGCGAAAAAGCCAGTATGTCTGTAGATGCTACGAGCGTTTCTCGGAAGTGTGTAGTAATTATCGCTTCTGCTCGTAACCTGCGCCCGCACTAAACGTGTCGTCGCCATAACTCACCGCTTAATAACATGCCGCCTTGCTGCGGATGCATCTTGGGATGCGCAACTATTGATATTTTATAGTTTGCCGCAAGTTAAAAGCTAGTAGCGGGGAGCGGGGAAAGTGGCATTTTTATTTATTTTATAATCGTATTGTACCATGTATTGTGAAATCGTTGAAATAATCAATTTGTAGTAACGTTCATACCTATAAATCCCAAAATACCTGCGCTGTATACTTGAATAATTTTCTCTCGATATCGCTCACGTCAATTTAGTTTAAATATAGTCCCGTCAAAATGAGAGAAATCGTTTTATTGGGAGAGACGCTACTATTTATTACGCTATAGAGAGAGCCTTCGTAAAAAATCTGAAGTTCTTAGACCTAGCAAGTTGTTTTTTGTTCTTGTGATGTAGGTTGATAATAATAAATAGTATTTTAGTCACTCGACCGCTTTTTGATGAACTTTCAAAAAATTATCGAGTCTAACAGGGATCCAGGAGCTGGCAGCTACCTAGGCAAAACAATAAGTTGACAAATTGTATCCAAAAGGGACAAGCATCTGGGGCATCTTACCTCGTTGCGGTAGTTTTGATGAGGATTTACCAATTTAAGAAATAAGAATATGGTTTTCATTTCGACTTGTGTGTTGTGACTGTGTTTTTTTATTAGATGTGATTGATTTGAAACTATTGCTTTTACTTTTGTAACAACATAACGTACTGTTGCGTATAAATACCTACTTTCCGACACTGACAGAGTATCTATACTATTTGAGCAAATCGGAAGAATGTAACGAACGGAACATAATCGAACACCGCTACAT
This sequence comes from Erebia aethiops, assembly GCA_923060345.2. Taxonomy (NCBI): domain Eukaryota; kingdom Metazoa; phylum Arthropoda; class Insecta; order Lepidoptera; family Nymphalidae; genus Erebia; species Erebia aethiops. Next base: position 21,878,251 of record OV281087.1, read on the forward strand.
CTTATAACTCGCACCATCACATCCCACAACCGTTCATTAAGGTACGCGTTTCGGATAATTACGTGCTGATAAAGCAAGCAAATTGTCCACGAATTACCATCCCGTGATGGATATCAGTGCTGACCCAGATGCCAGGTTTTACTGACGCTTTAATATTCTTACGCGTTCTTGCCAGACAAATGTATTATTATCTTAAGTTATGGTCAGCTAGATTATATCTAATAAATTATATTATGCAGTTTAAGCGGCGATAGCTCAGTGGTTTTGATGCCTGGCTTCCTATGTAGTCGGAGGTTCTATCCGGGGGCGCGCACCTCTAAATTTTCGGAGTTTCACAGGGGCCATACTGTCAACAAGATTACAGTTTGATGTCACGTAGGTATCTGGACGTCCTTTAAATAAGGATTGCAATTTCAAAAACACGAAAGTCAACAATAATGAAACAATATGGCTTTAAGAGTTGGCAGTAGGTACCTACCCAAAACAAAGCAGATCACTTTTTCTGTGGAGTTATGCGTTTGAAGGTCTAGACTCACTTTACAGGCGCGGCGCGGCACGTAGCGGCAAGTGATCTTTGGATGACGTTGTATGGAGCTGGGCCCACTTAAATCATGCCTGAGAGTTCATAATTATATTTTCGAATGCATGTAAAGACTGCCAATCCGCACTTGAGCGGCGTGGTGGACTATGGCCAAACCCTTCTAGTCTGCAGAGACGAGACCCGTGCACAGTTGTGAGCCGACAATGGGTTGCAAAGATGAAGAAGATGCAGCTATAATCTACCACGCTAATCAAGTTCGGATTGGCAGACTTAAACTTCGAGAACATTATGAAGAACTCTCAAGCGTGCATATTTCCTGACTCTTCTCGGTAGGAATGACATTACGAACCAGTGGTAGATTCACTCGACTATTCTAAAGCACTCGTTATGTCTACTTGAATTTAAAAAAATGTGTGTGTCAGCTCCGACGCACGACTGGAGTTAAGTCTTTACTAAAGTATAAAATATTTATATAGATTAGTAAATGAATGCATTTTTTATATTACTGAAAGCATGCTTGATGCATTTATTTATATTAATCATATAATTTATATTCATCAAAATACACAATCAACATAAAGTCAAAAACGTCGGAGAAATTTTGATTTCACTCCCCCATAAATTTTCATACACCGGGCTTTAAATAATATGAAAATCGATTCTAAAGGAGGTAAACTCCAAAAATATTTGATTTGATGTTTTCCTTAAAGTGGTAAAAGCAAGCGATATTAAATTGCGCAAAACATTTGCCAGATCAAAATATCTATGCAGAGAAATGTCTCTGTCTATCTGAGTCGAGGGCTCGTTCACAAAGGGGTTTTTAATTAAAACCCGGCTTCCGAGTGGCGTCTTGTCGGAAAATAATTAGTCTTTTCATATCCCCGGCTCGCTGACCTACTTTCTGGCTGTAAGCTTGTAAGGTTAAAATAATGTTCTATCTATTTTATTAAAATACGGTATTTTGGAATATGGAGTCAATTTTTATTCTATACAAGGTGAGGCCTGCGTCATTGTCCGCGTGGATTGAGATTTTTGGTTCCCGCGGGAACTCTTGAATTTTCCGGGATAAAAGTACCCTATGTGTTATTTCAGACTATATAATCTAACTCTGTGCCAAATTTCATCCAGATCCGTTCAGCCGTTCTGGCGTGATTGAGTAACAAACATCCATTTACATCCATCCATCCATCCAAACTTTCGCATTTTTATAGATAGACTAGGTGATGCCTGCATGAAATTTGAAATTCCGGGAAAACTCTTTAAATTTCCGGGATAAAAAGTAGCATAAATGTCGTTTCCTGGGATACAACCTTTTGTAGCATATTTTATCAAAAAAAGTTGAACATATAGTAGCAGACAGACAATACTCTTTCGCATTTATAATAGGTAGATATTACTTCCATACTTAAAGGAAGTAATTAACTATGGAATATGGATTCAATATATTGTACAAAATAACAGCTATAACTTCTTATTAACCAATGTTTACTTTTAAATAACCGCCGCTAATTCCCATACTCAACAGAAATCCACGGTTACCCGAACTATTCACATCCATCCTTGTCTTTCATAAATAAAATCTTGCAGGAGTGATAGAGACAGAGAACGATGAAATGATCCACATAAATCGGCAGTGTAAAATTTTACGATATAATCGCCGCTTGGAATGGTGAGAAAACAGTCTTATGCTAATATTATTTCTTGAAATTAAACTTAATTTCGTTTCGCCGAAAAATAAGTAAATTTTTTGTCCTCGGCAGTTGGCAAATGTCTATAATTTTACTCTCTTACCTAATAATATACATATGAATATAGACTATTCTATTTTATGTATCAGCATTTTTATATAATATATATATATAAAAATGCTGATACAATAAAAATTACCGCACTTGCTGCGCTCGTGTTTTTATTTTTTACTTAAAGTCAAAGTTACACCATGTTAAATCATTTTTTTTACAGTTTAAGGAATATTCAATATACTACCTTAATAACCTTGGTTTTATGCTGTAAGAAATAATAATAATAGCTGTTGCTTACATAATTCGTAAGTATATAATATATATGTAATGACAAAAAATGTGCTTCCTTCGCTTGAGTTTCAGGTTTTTTTTTTAAATTTCGCAACAAATTAGATTCAACTCCTAGTAGCCCAGCACTTGGCATTCAAAACTATAACGGCACTTCTAATAAACGTTGCTTAGCGAGTGATTAGTTAAAATCAAATCTGGCTCTTTCTACTATCAGTAATTGGACATTCGGAAGAAGAAGACAAAACATTTTGTAACTAAACAACCGCTAATCAACGTTTAGTAGTAAGGCCGTAAATACAAACTTGCACTAACAAAGGTTCGACCGCGGCCCAGTGACCAGTCAGTGTACTGTATAGTCACAGTATAAGCAGATACGTACTATCCTACCAGTCGTTCGACGGAAGCGTCTAGACAGAGCAACGCTGCGGAGTGACTGGGACGAAATGGAGGAAACTGGCAGAATTTCCAATACTATATTCTGTCACTGTACTATACAATGTCAAAGCATGCAATTTACTACCTCATTCAATCAGTGAAAAAATCGTACAGTCCCACAAACTGACCTGACACAGAGACACCGTCGCTGTTATCCCATTGGGCCATTTGGCACGGGATATACACAAAAGGCGCGGCGGAGGTGTGGCGGCGGTGTGGCCTTGGAAGTATGAAAGCGGCGTCCGCGCCTCGCCGCTTGGACGCAGTTCTGTAAACCTGGCGTCCCGCCGCTTGCATACATTTTGTATGAAATATGATAGAACCGGCGTCGCACCCGAGTCGCGCCTGCACCTCGCCCTCACCTCGACCGCGCCCGTCGCCTCTCGTGTGTAATGTGTATCCCGCCCCTTATGTGTTCTTATTAAGGCGAGTCACCTCAGCTCAGCGGTGAAAACTGGTTTGCTAGATCAAATTTTTTCGGTATTTACTATTAAATAACGGTCTTACAAAAAATATCCGATACACTTAAAGATATTGTCTAAAGAATGTGCTAATTTGTTACACGATAGGATGTACTTTACTCGATCAAAAAAAATCTTGAAACAGGCTAAATTAAAAGTTTAAAACGAATTTTTTATTAATAAAATTTTCGACTTTGCTCATCATTTTTATATGGATAAATTCCTCTTGAAGTATTAATGAGAACCTGCTAAAATTTATTTCAAACTGAAGTCCTATATCTATTTAATTCAAATTAATCCCAGAACTTGAACGTTGCCAAGCGGTTTCAGAATATACCGCGCTGCCCGCTTCCCCGCCAGTCTCTACGAGAAATGTACCGCGAGACGCGCGGGCGGCACCCCACACCTCACCTCCTAAAATCTTGCAGGTGACTCGCCTTAAGGTCGATGACAAGGGTCTGCCCGCGAAATTCAAATTTAATTTGGTTTTTCACAATTTGTAAACTAATACGACAAAGTAGGCTTATGGCATTCAAATTGCGAGCGTAGGAATATCATCTTCACAGGTTTATATAAAAATCTTTACTTGAAAGTGCCCAGTTTAAGAAATTAGTCAAATTAATGACTAATTTGTGAGTAACTCACGTCAAACTCATTATTTTGACTAATTTCTTAAACTGGACACTTTCAAGTAAAGATTTTTATATAAACCTGTGAAGATGATATTCCTACGCTCGCAATTTGAATGCCATAAGCCTACTTTGTCGTATTAGTTTACAAATTGTGAAAAACCAAATTAAATTTGAATTTCGCGGGCATACCCGTGTCATGCACCTTAACAAAAACTAAACAGTCATAATAATAAGTTCCAATTTTGGCCACCGGGCCAGATAAGTTGGTGGAGCTGTACCTTTAGGTATTAAACCTGTCATGGTGGACGGGTCTGTCATTTGTAAGGGCATGGACCTACTGCATGAACAGTTACTTACGCTGTGATAGCATACTGTATAGTTGTATAATGGCGGTTCGTTTATTTCTGTAGTGTCATTAGAGACGAGCAAAGCCACGGCGCACAATGCAGGCTAGCGGCCGCTGCGACAATGTTAATACAACTCTCATGATGATAAATGCATGCGTTTTGTCGCTCGAGTCGCTAAGGTACCGTCAGCAGAAAAAAAATGTTATTTCACTGACAACAACATACATCCACTGTTGGATGAACCATTGAAAGTAACATCTGCCTTTACATATTTAAGAGATAGGCACCAAAAGAATCTTCATTCTGAAAATTTATTCAATAATATAATAGGTACCTAGATAGGATGTGCACTATTCCAAGTACAAGTACATGATGCATGGAAATAAAATAAAAATGGATATTACGTCATAGGTTCAATATAACCATACTTATTCTTTTTTGACCTCTAAGAAGAAGTACATACGAAAAGTGATTTATTAAGTACGCGTGTGTCATGGCGTATTACGGTATGGCGCATACCGTAGGCGTAGACCGCGATTAAAAAATCAATTTTGTTTTCCTTAAACTCAAAAATCAAAATGTGGCAAAATTAAGACTTTTTTTTCGAACTTAAAATCAATACATTAATCATGTAAGAGATACGACGGTTGATAATACCTGGCTTCTTTTAGCTTTGGGCTTAGGTTATCATTTGGACTTTAGTTTTCGTTATATGCTGTCGCTACAAATGTTTAGTTACTCTGTAATTCTGTATAGACACAATATGATTTCGGTGACCACACCGCTCATACGCGTCCATCATAATGTTCCAGGGATGGCTTCATGCAACATACTTAATCTAAATTATGGGCGAAAAAAAAGGTTTTAATATTTTTTTAAACTCCAATTTACAACCTAAATGTACTTGTTATTTCTCTTTGCTAGTTAACTTTATTATTTCTTTTTAATATTTTGTATGGCAATAAAGCATTAATCTATCTATCTAAATGTGTTCATCACAATATTTTAATTTCTTACTTATCGTAGGAGTTTGGTATGTTTCAATTACTTACGTGTAAAATTTTATGCCACCTAAGAATATTATTTTAAGTAGGTATATCGCGTCATACCGACTCAATAAAGCTCTTGTTAGGACCAACTTAAAATAAAGGAGGAACAAATAGCTGAAGAACAGGTTACCAGAATTTCTTTGCTAGATGTGTACTCGGTAACATTTAATAACGGTAATGTAACAACGACCTCAATTTACATACTCAAGCCCTGTCAAACAAAGAATGTGAACTTATTTTAGTAACGCCATCTAGTCTGTAAAGCGGGACAGCGCTATGGCGGGGATAAGACAGGCTTATACAGGCCAGGGGCATGCACTACGAGTCGGACACCCAACTTTTTTCTATGAAAGGGCCCATCTAGTATAAAAAAATAATAATAATATTTTTTTTATACCTAGGTACATACGAGTATATATCGATGTAATGTAATCATCCATGGGCCATGGCGTTTCAAACATCTGCATCGTTAGTAAAATCTATATCTATACTAATATTATAAATGCGAAAGTTTGGATGTATGGATGTGTGGATGGATGTTTGTTACTCAATCACGCCCCAACGGCTGAACAGATCTGGATGAAATTTAGCACAGAGATAGATTATAGCCTGGAATGGCACATAGGCTACTTTTTATCCCGGAAAATAAAGGAGATCCCGCGGGAACCAAAAAACCTTAATCCACGCGGACGGAGTCGCGGGCATCAGCTAGTAATGGTGTAAAACTAAGTCATTTACCAGCTACGGCAATTATAAAACTATTAGGTTCATAAAAAGCGGAATAAATCGCTCGTTATAGACGATTGAGTTGGTGGCGCGCACTTAGTTTCCATTAGCCCACATGATTATGCGAAATTATTCAAATCGAAGGCAGTGCGCACTCCGCACTTGGCAGAGCTGCAGTGTATATGCTTACCTATATTGCCTCTAAATACTTCCAACCACGCCAATGATCTAATAAAAGTGACATTTACAAATGCAAAAGTGTGTCTGTATGTTAACTTTTCAAGGGCTATCATTTCAACCGATTTAAACTAAACTTGATAAAGAAATAGATAGATAGATAGATAAATTCTTTATTGCCACACAAACATAAATATATGAAGTAAACAAGTACAGAAAACAATGTGCGCAAGGGCGCTCTTATCACTAAAAGTGATCTCCTCCAGACAACCCATCCATGTAGTACCGGAGATGGACATTGATTACTTTTTTTCGAAATATTAATAAGATACTACCAGAGTTTTAAAACTTTAATCCGCGCAAAAGAATTTACATATTTATCCATATTAATATTACAAATACGAAAGCGTGTCTGTCTGTATGTTACCATCTCACAAATTAATTTTAACGAAATTTGGTTCAGAGATAGCTTGCAACCCGGAGATTGACAGGGTCGAAAAAAAATCTATGCAGACTAAGTCGCGAACATCATCTTGTTACATTACGGGCCTTTACGGTTGGATACTTCAAATAAATCAATTTATTTATCCTGAACACCTAAATAGTTCAAGCTAAAACTACTTACTTTTATATCAGAATGTAAAGTGGGAGATAAAAGTCAACCAATGGGTTGATTTGATATGAGGCTCTAGCACATTTCAAATAACGTAACAAAGTGCTTTGAAATCCGTCATTTGTTTAGTTTCAACATCAAGCGTATTAGTTGAGTTTTTCATATTCGTTATGTAAACTTACAAATTAATGAAAGAAATAGAACTTTATAATAATCCGCCACAGTAAGTAAATCTATGTGGTACAGTGTGTATCTTGCGATATTCACCACACCACACAAATCTTCCAAAATATTCTTAACGTACGTTTCACGTGGTTTCACTCCTACACCGGAGCATCTTCAGGAGATGACTCTTCGGGTAGTTTTTACTTACTGTGGCGGATTATACTTTCTACTTTTTTTTTACAGTCCTTGACTGCGATCACACCTGATGGTAAGTGATGATGCAGTCTAAGATGGTAGCGGGCTAACCTGTTAGGGGCATGGCAGTTATATTAAACCCACACCCCTTCGGTTTCTACACGGCATCGTACCGGAACGCTAAATCGCTTGGCGGCACGTCTTTGCCGGTAGGGTGGTAACTAGCCACGGCCGAAGCCTCCCACCAGACACTTCTTTCATTATCATGGACTTCTGCAAAGTAACGCCTGTTTCTATCACAAACTTACAAATTATTATTTCCGTTAGCACGTTTTTCACTTAAAAAGTTACCCCCGGTTTTTGCGTTCTGCCGAAATATCTTGAGATATGGAGCTGAAAACTGAATGATTTTTTCTTATTAAATTAATATTCTTTGTTCCCAAATTCGAGCAAATAAAACGAATATTTATCTTATTTATGAAGTTATCAAAATACAAAATGATTCGCCTATTTATCATTAGTTTCCTTGCAATGTTAACTTAACTACCAAAGTAAGTAATGTCTAAAATAAATTCGCTTGCTCAAAATATATTCGAGTTAACTCAACTTAAAATTCCCAAGAAGCAAAAACCATTCGTATATTTTTGTATCTAAGCAAAAAACCTATTGTTAGGAATGTGAAGGAATTCGGAAAAGGGCATATTTCCTATGAATACCATAAACCATATAGGGAAATAGATTGAGGGTGGTCGTGACATGCACCTGCGAACGTCTAACGGTTTTATTAGTTAGGCAAAGTTGAATATATTTACATTATTACCGTCCTGAGACCCTTGTTCGTTCCTTCCTATTTTATAATGGTGGATTTTATTAGGAACATGCTCAGTTAGTTGTTAGTTTTCAAATTTGAAAATGAGCTTTCAAACATTTTTGCTGTCTGTTAAATTGTAAAATCGCTTAAATTATCCAATATGAAAAACTAGTTTTGTGCAAAATGTATGTTTGAATGTATGGTAACTTACAGAAGTTGCAGAAAGTAAAAGCTGTTGGCCAATTATTCATCCAAGTCATTTAACACTTTAAGTTTTATAATTTCATTGCACTTAACTTTAAAACGGACGTAAGTATTACGAGTATAAAAAAGCTAAGGTTTTAATATTATTATTATTACGTACGCTACTACAAAAATATATGAATCAGACGGAATAATAATATAAGGTTTAGAAATTTCATGAACTAAATTTTCAGGTAGAAAAAAATACTTAACAAATTAAAATTTTGCCACTGTAATAATATTAAAAAATTAGACGAACAATTACGAACCATCTCGCCTATTTAATTTTGCAAACATTACCAAGCGAAAGAGCTTGTGAAGCCAATTTGTATATTGCATATTATGTGTTTATATTTGAATTAGATAATATTGAACAAGCTACCAAGAGAGCTGAAGGTTTATTGCACGCCGTTCTTAAAGTTACAATCGCTTTCAATTTCATTATTAAATTTAATATTTAAATTAACACTAGCTGATGCCCGCGACTTCGTCCGCGTGGATGGAGATTTATTGGTTCCCGCGGCAACTCTTTAATATTCCGAATTCAAAAGTAGCCTTCCATCTATCTCTGTGCCAAATTTCATCCAGATCCTTTCAGCCGTTTTCGAGTGACTGAGTAACAAACATCCATACATTCATACATTCATCCATCCAAACTTTCGCACTTATAATAGTATAGAAGTATAATAGCCAAAAGCTTTTTACGTGCAGTAAGACCATACAAAATCAAATGTTACACACAAAAAAATTACACTGATAATTAGTAAGGGTACCTAGTCTACACTCTTAAATTATAATAATAACATTTATCCATAGTATACTTTTATCCATTTATAATATTAGTATAGATTTAGTATCCTGTGCTTAAATAATGCGCACGTGCCGAGAAAAGGTCTATTCACTCTTGATTCAGAGATTTCCTATTCAAGTTGGTAATTTGTAGCTGGAAAATGAAATGCGGAAAGGCATTCGATATAATAGAGGTTCTCAATGATTCTACAATCAATAACTTTATTTTTATATTATGTTGTTTTCTTTTACCATGTTTGGACATGAATACCAGACTTTCTGTAGGCACATGTTTTCGTATTAGACTGCTTTCTGCAATAACCCATTGGTCCCCTATAGCAGCAATCTCGGTTGTAAACAAATCATTACGTGTCTAGTTAATGTTAATGGGTGTTAATATGCATGGAGTTGTATTATAAATTTGCTTTCCTGTTTGCTTGTCACTATACCTTACAGATGTGGTTAATGTATGTGCGGGTGCGCGAATGAATTACTTAGTGTACATTAGCGTCTGTGTTCCGGTCTTATAAAGTTATACTAGCTGCTACGTCCTGGCTTCGTTCGAGTGGAATTTTTGATAATCGGTGATTTGGAATTCCCAAAAATCCTGAAACAGTTGAATGGTTTGAATCCTGTTGGGGTGGGATTTCCCAAAATCATGTATTAGGCTTTTTTTTAATTTTTAATCAAAATATCACTTACTAGTTTTCGGGAATGTCTTGAAAAAATATTACGCACTCTTCTTGAAACCCCTTTAGGGCAAAATGAAAGAAATTGAATTTGCTAAATTAAATATCCATACTAATCCATATATATCCAGTCCAGAACTGGATCGGCCACACTCTACGTAGAGAGCCAGGCAATGTCGCGAGGCAAGCTCTCGACTGGAATCCTCAGGGGAAAAGAAAGCGTGGTCGACCCAAACAAACCTGGCGGCGTACGGTTCTGGCGGACGTCGCGAGGATAGGGATGACGTGGGATGAGGTCAAGGGTGTAGCTTCTAACCGCTCGAGACGGCGCAACACTGTAGACGCCCTCTGCCCCACTGGGGGGACATAGGACATTATCACAATCCATATATATCCATACTAATATTATATGTATATATTTTTTTTAATTTATTTATCTCAAATGGACACAACATTTTTTTACAAAATATAAATCTCGCCAAACTGGTGGGCCAGTTTGTTGGCGAGTTGGCGCTCTAAACATAATATTTAAGTTGCATCTAAAAATTAGCACTAGTATACCTAATAACCTAACAAGTAACACTAACAAACAATTTTAAAAGAAACCCATCTAAACAAAAACAAAAGAAAGTACAACTAAATAATATAAATAAAAGAGCAAATAAACAATAAATGTCGGTCTGCTACGCTTTCACGGCCCATCTGTTCAACCGATTTTGATAAAATTTGGTACAGAGATAGTTTACATCCCGGGGAAGGACACAGGCTCGGCTTGTAATTGAAGAATTCCCGCGGGAATTAAAAATAAACAATCCACGGGGACGAAGTCGCAGGCATCATCTAGTTTATTGATTAAGAAAATATTTTTATCTTAATAAGTTAAGGCCTAAGTAAATACGTTAATACATATTATATTCCAAATTGTATCTTGTCCATCCAGCTGTTTAGGCTGTCCATTGCATAATTATATTCTTTATTCTAGATCAGTCTGTCAGGGAAGAATGTTTTAATAAATAATGGTTGCGTATAATTTGCACCAAGTGCATAAATATGGATCAAGTTTAGAATTAGCTAGCTCGGATTGCATAGGCGCTTAGAAAAAAAAATGAATAGTAATTAGTTAGTGTCATTCTTGCACTAACTTAACGTCCTTGCATGTGTATTTAAGGATCTAGGCAGAATATAAATCTGTCATTTAATATTAGTATGTATTAGAAAGAGACTCCGTCATTTTACAGCTCAATATATAATGGAAATGTCGAATGAAGACGGTTGTTATTCCATTTCTAATGATAGATTTACGTCAACGTTATGGTCCGTCAAACTTATCTGCCCCGGTGGCCAAAATTGGTACTAATTTATATGCCTCACAAGTTTTTGCTTTTATTTTATTTTTAATAGATAAAATAGCGTCACTAACACCGGGTAAGTTTGACAGACTATCACCATCATCATAATCAGCCGTTGTGCATCCACTGTTGGACATAGGCCTCTTTCAAGTAGCGCCAACGTGCTCTTTCCTCGCTTTTCGCATCAAATCCAAGCCAGCCACCCTCCGGATATCATCGCTCCGCCTCGCTGGGGGGCGCCCTACGCTCCGTTTACCTAGACGCGGTGTCCACGCGAGGGCCTTTCGACTCCAACATCCATCAGTCCTCCGACACACGTGACCTATGTCGGTGTCTTGACTTTAGTTCTTTGCTGGACTATAGGTACATAGGTTAAATTAAAAAGTTACGCTAACGGCCGAATGCTGAAATATTATTTTATTTAGAGCGCTTTAAATACTCGTAAATAGTATAAATAGTATAAAATAAGGTTGCCTGCATTGATGTAGAATTTTTTTAGTACCTATGTTGCCTGGCAGAGATCGCTGCTAAGCGATAAGGCCGCCTTAATTAATTATAATTTTTCCTTTTTGTGTTGTGGTGTACAAATAAAGTGTAAAATAAAATAAAATATATAATAATTATTTATAGTAATAAAGAAATATGCAATTATTATTCGAAACGTCCTTTAAAAAGTTCAGAATTTCGCGGTTAGGACTCTATACCAATCAGTTGGAGTTTATCGAACTGACAGGTTTTTAGTAATTTTGTAGCAAAGTAATTAATTTTGCCCTTCATTGCAGGTCAGTATTTGCTACAACGTCGATAAGAGGTTAGTCGTGCATGTGTGTGGACTGTGGGTGTGTGTGTGTGTGTGTATTTTTAAAATAGTTTCAAAAGATATCTATCTATCCTACTATTATGCGGAAGGACGTGGGAATCCACCGCATTATTATCCCAAGAAATTATATAGATAGAAGAAAGATATTATTACCAACTAAAATTAACTTAAAATACACATGATTATAATATTACGTCTGTATAAACTTTTACTAATTTTTATTAATAGTGCGACCTAGTTCTACTAATATTATAAATGGGAAAGTGTGTTTGTTTGTTTGTTGTTGATTTGTCTTTCAATCATGGTGCAACACAGTTACGGATTGACGTATTTTTTGCTGAGGACCTAAAGAGTAAACCCCGAAAATCAAAGAGTTCCCACGGGATATAGAAAGAATCATCTAGTAACTAATTTTCTTTTAATGCACGTCTCTCTTGAAATATTTTTTTTATAGTTTTAACATATTTTTTAACATTTTCTGTCTAATGTTTTATTAAGGAACAAAAAAGTGTCTGGCTCTCTACTGCATGGGTCGTCCAAGTTTGTCACTTTTTTGAGTTCGCCCACGTGGACAGCGCGTGGCCATTGTGTCGGAATTGGGATAAATTGTGTCATTTGTTACAATTTCTACTCATTGTTGGGAATATTCGGAGAAAACGCGTTGCTAAATAGCGAAGCAGTGATTAAACTATTAAATATATTAGGCACTCTTATGCGATACTTTATTAAGTCTCTCACTACATTACTGTGACATTACTCTTACTCATACTCATGTTTTTTTTACTTATAAAGACAAAGTATTATAATATCAATATTCTTTGTATGAGTTTGTATGGAGCTGGGCCCACTCAAACGACGCGGCACGGAGGTGCACTGCGACATAACTAATAGGCATGATGACAGTAACCAAGAATCAATGAAATTATGAATTTATCTAATGAAATAGGATTCATGGAAAAAAAACGTATTTATTTTTCTATTACAAGTGAGATTGCTATTTATTTTGATAAAATAAAACTATAAAATACAGCAATCCGCTATAATGGATTAAACACCAAGAAGCGAATGACATCACAATTGTTTGTTTTCGAGCTTTGACAATCACACTATTGTTTACTGCACACTGCACAGAGTACATTGGTAAAAACAATAGTGACGTCCCAAACGATGACGAACACGTCAAGCGTTTTGGCGTGAATTTTAAAATTTAAATTTCAAATGCCAATTTTATCTACCAAACCTTATTTTTCTGCTGAAATTAGATATTTTTTCGAAATAGTAGATACTTCCGAACATTATCTGACCATTTTTCAAAATCAGTCATCATGCCTATTGTACAAAGAATACTTGCCGCTACGTGCCGCGCCGCGCCTATATCTGGTGAGGCTTGACCTTAACTTACCTTTTTGCGTTTGATGGTCAAGATGTCTCTATTTTTATTATTCCAAGAAAAAGGATCCTCACCCTCAGCCAGGGAGCCTCACTGATGACTGACTAGGGATATGCGAGGCAGAGAGAAAGAGAGAGGGTCCAACGTTGGACGAGGCGTTGGCTAGTTGTCGACATGTACGCAACCGGTCCGTGCGACCCACTTGCAGCGCAAAATTGCGGACCTTGGTGCTTGGTCGCCTTCATTAAGGCCCTGTGATAGCGTAAACAGAGATTTTTTTAAAGCAGTGTGTCCATTAATCGGTGACATACCTAATGTATGCTTGTAAAAATAATTTGCTGTTTTCAAGACCTTTAAGCAGCCATTGACGCATCTAAAACACAATTAAAAGAAAATCTCTGCATTGAAATTTATTTTTAACATACCTAGTACCATAGTTTACCTTTTAAAGCAATTTTCCCCCTTATTGAAACTAATAATTTGCTCTAGAAATATAAGGTAAAATTTATATTTCTAAATCAAACACATTGTCGGGTTAATTTGAATTGAACAGTATTTTTTTTTTACAAATGATTTCTTGCATTTTTTGCGACAAACGCTTGCTCGATTTCACCCCCGCGCGCCTATATTTTGATCTCGTGAGCTCACAGCGCCTTAACTGCGCATTTAACGTTTGGATCACACTATACACTCTCACTATAAATGTCAACCAAACGGGATGGACATAGGCTACTTTATATTCCGGAGAATTCGGGACGCCGCGGACACGCGGACGAAGTCGCGGGCATTATCTAGTAATTTAATAATCGCAATTATACTTATTTATCTGTTTACAATGTGAAATTAATATTTTTAAAAATAAAAAATAAACTCATAAAATTACTAAAGTAGGTACTATAATTTTACTATCCTGAATCAAACTTACTATTATAATTATTATTAATCCTGTATTTAACATTAATTTATTAACAATTACAATAAATATCTATCAAACGGAATACATTTAATAATATTCTCTAATAATATTCCAGAATAATTAATTAATTAATGCATATAACGCGTATTTGTAATAGCTGTAATTAAATGAATGCCTTGAACTAATATTTTATTATTGGATGGATCGCAAAAATAACTCTTATGCCTTTAAAAATAGAAATTAATATTGAATGCTTGTTATTAAATTGTTTAACTACTAATATTTTGACGATTTGTTTGTGTTTCTCTTAAACAGGACCCGGAAGATAATAATGGAAGCAGAACTAATTACAAGGTAAGTGATTTTGCCAATTATAGCTACTCGTACTTTTATACAACCAACTGCCTCGTTAGTCTAGTGGTTAGCATGTTCGACTGCGGTCGACGAAGTCCCGGGTTCGAGTATTGGGTTTTTCCGACTAGAAATTCTCAGTACTAGGAAGTTGGTGGTGTTTCACCCCCGTGCCGTCCCGGTTATTATCACTAACATGATAATAGTCGTTAAAGCCAGCCAACCCGCATTGGAGCAGCGTGATGGGTCTAAGCTTTAATTCCCTCTCTGCTTTGAGAGTGGAGGCCTGTGAGCAGCAGTGGGTCGTTAATGGGCTGTAGTGGTGGTGGTGATACAATTTAGTTGGGTACCTATATTATATACTTATAATTGAATTATCAAAATCCTCATTCCAATCCATTGCCGGCTCACTACTGAGCCGGCAATGGCCACCACCACGCTGGCCAAGTGCTGATTGGCAGACGTCAAAACTCAAACACCTTTCAGAAGTTAGGTAAAAAGTGACATCACCGCGCTCAATGCTCTGTCTCTAAGCTCTTTAATAGATATGCCGTGTCTATTTTAAGATATATAGATAGAAATAGGTAATTAGAAAAATAACTAGAAGATTAGTAATAGAGGTTAAATGATTGGGTTGTGGCAAATTAAGTTCTTTCAATAAACATCATATTATTGCGTAGAGATAGCCCAGTAGCAAGTATTGGATTTCTGAAACCATGCGGGGCCCTGAAATTGCCGGGAGCAAAATTTTACCCAACTTCAGGTGGGCTTACGAGTTTAGCAGTCTGTTATGTGTATGTTTGTATGTTCCTTGGTCGAACATGTTTTACATCCATAAGAATATCACTGTCTAAAATTATACGTATTAGACTTATTACGATATCTACTTTCTATAACTTAGGCTGAGCTAATATCATAAGTGCGATAATGTGTTTGTTTTATAAAGTCGTGTGTTTTATGGTCTTTATTAGGTAAATAGTTAACAACGGCGTTCCTATTATAAACCAGTATTTTTACATTCCAGGCATTGATGTAGAATTTTAGTAAATGTTTCCACGGTATAGTATACATGCTAAATCGTTTTATCGTCACATTAAATAAGAGTGGGGCGCGTGGATTGAACGATCTATTTCATTCCACTTATCAACCGAAGGCCCAAAAATAAAACAAAGGATATTTTATCAGCGACCCAAAGTTTTCACGGGATTTTAACCGATCTCAAAAAGAAGGCTACTACTAGATCTTACTAATAAAACATTTTTTTTTAATGTGACCGTTTCTATGCTTGAAGTTGTATGTTTGAATGTTTCTCGCTCCTTTACGAATTCACTGTGGAATAGAAAAAGCTTATATTATACTGATGATAAAGATGTCCTCCTTGACGTATCCGTCAACGGCGACATCTTGGCTTTACTTACTTTCTGGAGTGTACTCGGATGTGGCTAGCATAGCCAAACTTATATGCTACTAGCTGACGCCCGCGACTTCACCCGCGTGGTTTAAGTTTTGTTGATTTCCTCGGGAACTCCTTCATTTTCTGGGATAAAGATTAGCCTGTGTTACTCTCCAGGTCGTCAACTATATCCATGCCAAAAATCACGTCAATCCGTTACTCCGTTGCCACGTGATAAACCAACAAACCAATAAACCAACAAACAAACACACTTTCGCATTTATAATATTAAAGTATAACTGAATCATCACATAATATTATAGGCTTTATTTTATCAATGTTATAACTTATAAGATGATCTACGCTGTTTGCGTGGCCGCACAGTCGTTTAGGCGTCAGCTGGGTTCGCGCGGGACATTTGATCAATTTACGACTATGTTTATAGTGTTTATTGCTAGAGTGCGAACACATTGCGCCGATCGGATTATCGTGATTGATTGGGATTTGAGCTGTCTTGCCAAATGACACCATTTGAGACAACCTCTCAACCGTCCGTGGCTCTACGAGAAAAGATCATTGGTAGAGTTTTGACTACCTCCCTAGCGCAGTGGTGTACGCTGTTGATACATAGTAGGTCCGGGGTTCGATCCCCCGTCCCGGGCATGGTCAATTTAGGAATTGGGTATTTGACAACTATTCAAATAAATTATTTTTTAATGATTATTAAATAGAGGATCTCCCAAAAGTCGTAACTCGTAATATCCACGTCCTCTGTTAGTTTTATGTCGAATAACCATTTAAAACTATCGATTAAAGTGCGTCGAACTTTGGTGACGTCAATATTTCATACAAAAACCCATACTAAGCATGCGCTTTGACGTTTGAAAAAAACTGTTTTGACTAGTTATCAAATACCCAATTTATAATTCCTGAATTTTCTCTTGTCTGGTCTGGTAAGAGGCTTCAACTGTGGCAAGTTTATTGGCGTTCAGGTATGATACCGATTAGGGGTATGGGTTTATTATAATTGCCATACCCCTAACAGATTATAGCCTGCTACCATCTTAGACTGCATAATCACTTACCATCAGGTGAGATCGCAAGCCAGGGCTTGCTTGTAGTGGAATAAAAAAAAAAAAAAAATTTAAATTAATTATAATATAAACCTTAAAGCTAAGACATTAAAGTTTAATTACGAATGCGGTACATTTATATTTAAGATATTTTGTCTTAGTAACAACGCGGTGACGGTGTCGGTGTCGATGACGCGAATCCACAAATTTACCCCCTACCAAAAAGTGCAACCAAAACCAAAACACTCTACAAACTACACCTGTTTCTAGTCTGCTCGGGTGGCGCGTTCAGTATGTTTCTGAACTAATTGCACCTAATAGGTACCATCACTTATGTATGGAGCATTGTGGATCTGCCAATCCGTTACCGTCCGTTACCGCGCGTTTGTTACATTGATCAACTCAAAACACCATTACTATCAGTACCAAGTCGACACGTGTACGCTTTTTGTGCAACATGCTACAGTTTGTTAGGTTTTAGGTTACCAAACGAGCAGTTTTTACAGGACAATTCCAAAAAAAAGATTATTTTAACCTACTAGAAATATAGCGGCCAATCCTGCACTCACTCACTCTGCAATCACCAACAATGCAAATGCCTAAATGTTAGGGAACAACTACTAACAGTTAATAGTCATTGTCATGAAAACTGTCTCCTCACTAACAATGCCAGAATTTTATGGAAGACATAAGACTAAAATTAGGTGACATTTTTCACGTTTAATAACCGTCACCTAATGGGCTTGGGTATTGCCTAACATTGCAGCATTGATGATGAAAACGGGCATAAGTGCCCAAGTTTTTAGTTCGGTGAAAGTTAGAAACTGATCGATAGCAAAAAAGTGACAGCAGATTTATCTGTTAGAAGACCAGGAAATTTAGAAAATCGTTATTCTCTTTCCTTTTATTTCTGAAGCTAGATATCATTGCTTTTAGTTGTTCGAACAACATGCTCTATGGACTTACACAGTAAATTACCAATGATTTTATTTGAAGAAAGAGTGCGGGTTTGTTAAGTTAACTATGTAGGAAATTATTCCAAAAATTTTTGAATGCAATTTTTTTCTTTATAAGACATAGTTCTATGGACAAAATTTATTTGCCCCTAAAAGAAAAATTTCGCCTCGCAGACCGTTCCAAATAAAAAAGGACAGGGCTTGGCAGGACTCTATCCTTTTTCACAAATTTAGGGGGCAACCCTACCGCAGTAAAAAGTACCATGCAGGCTGTCGCGGCTAATTGCATAAATAATTCACAGTGACGCCGACGTCGCCGCGTCATCAGTAACAACAGAGCGCCGCACGAATGTGTCGACACCTTTACACTTGCGAAATTACTATGCGTAACTATTAGATCCTTATTTTGTTAACGGGGGCAACTGTAATGAAAAATCTTTGTTGAAAACAAAAGATATTGAGAACCTACTCCTTTTTTGTAAGTCGGTTAAAAATACGGATTTAGTAGCCAAAATGATAAGTAAATGAGTAAAAATGGAACGACATTTCGAATTCGACTCACACGACGATTCAAAATCACTTAGTTGTTCAGAGTTTATTTGTTTAAAAAAATATTGGAGTTTTAGTTTCAACTAGATGACGCCTGCGAATTCTTACGCGTTTTTGATTCTTTTTATTCATTTTCTGGGAAATACCTTTGTCCGTCACTGAGACACAACCCTTCGCTCTACCAAATTTCGACAATATTGGGCGTAAAAGCGCGGCATACAGACAGGATTCCCGCGGGAATTCCCTAATTTTCCGGGATAAAAATCTCTCCAAAAATTACGTCGATCCGTTGCTCCGTTGCGACGTGATTTATATTATTAGTATGAAGTATGATTTTAGGAACGTCACGGTAAGTACCTACCTCATTTATGAGTAATAATTATCTCATGATATAGTCTCAACATAAAATGAAAACTATCAAGTGTATAAACAGAAATCTTAAAAGACAGTGCATACAAAAAAAACTTTCTCAATTTAATAAGTGAACTGTGACGGATAGTGGATAACAAACTTATGAACTTTTTTTCTTAAAATTTGGAATGGACATCATTAGTTATTAGGAAATAAAAAAGGGCTTTAATAATAATAGTCTCCACAACTTAACTGGCCCGGTGGCCAAAATTGGAACTAATCTTTATGCCTGATTAGTATTTGCTTTTATTTTAATATAATAATAAAATAAATAGGTATATACTAGCAACACTATCACCGGGTTAGACAAGTTTGTGGGACTAAAAAACCTTGACAGTTGTCATTTTAAAATAATCCTCCAGGTGAGAGGCTCTAAAATAATACTGTACCCGACAGTGATTGACACAAATTCATGTCCTCTCGCGCCTCTTCCACGATGATAAGACTTGATTAATTGGCGAGATGAATCTCGCGACCAGCTACCGCTATGCTGCCGCCGAAATATACGCGATATTACACTGAGGGCTTACTACCGTATCTTTAAACTTTTATATGTGGCAGGAAACACGTGCGCTGGAAGGGTATTCCACACTCTAGCGGTTCGTATCAGAAACGTCGAGAGAAAAAGCTACGTGCGAGCAGATTAGACGTCAACCACATAAGGATGCCAACGCTGACGGTTTCTCGCTGTTCTGTGGTAGAACGGAGATGGAGGAACAAGGTTGTGAAGTTCCTGAGCACACTCTCGATGATGTATCCGATTAAAAACCGATAAGCTGGCGACATTGCGTCGGTGTTGTAAACTGAGCAATTTCGCCTGCGATTGATCCTTAATCCGATTGATGATTAAAAATTATCCTTCATAATGATTTAAAAAAATATTAAAACAATACTGCTTTAAACGATGGTAGTAAGCCCCCTGACACGCGAAACGGCCATCATACGTTACGGTGCCGTTGGCGAGACAATCTTCCCGCACTCAAATAAATTCAATAGCCACCGAGATTGTAATTTTGGTGTGAATTGAATTTTTAAAACCGAGCATCACAGGACAAATTGTGTTTTTAAAAAAAAATTGTGTGTATCAGCTCTGACGCACGAGAGGACTTTACTCTTTAAAACGATTATAAAATATATAGATTAGTAAATGAACGCATTTTTTATATTTCTGAAAGCATGCTTGATAATTGATACCTATGTATTTATATTCATCAAAATATATTACATAGTCATATTAACATAAACAAGTGTTACCATGGAACCATAAAGTCAATAACGTGATGGAGAAAATTTGATTTTACTCCCCATAATTTTTTTTACCCCAGGCCATTGATGTAGAATTTTAGTACCTATACCAAAAAATTATCAAATCCAAATTATCAATCCTTATCAAAAAGCTGGATTTTAAAACTACTTTTTCATTATTAAATGACCCATTTTCACAAGCTTAGACTGCGTTATTACTTCGATGAGATCGAAGTCAAAGACTTGCAGCATGCAGGACAGCTTATGAAATGACAAAACTCTACCATCGTTTCGGAAAGCATATTCTTCTTTTACAATGTTGTACATACATTACATTATGTACATGTTGTACATGGATAATTTTTCTATCAACTCGTGAAAAATGATATCCTCCTCGAATGTACTTAATATCCTACAATTATGGTATCAAGTTTATTTGTTTATAGTTGCCATATTATTTGCTCAATTTATTCATCCATAACGCGCAGCTTGCATCCCGATCGATTAAAAAAAAAGTGATATATTGGCTAAGGTGCGCTTGCGCTTAGAAAAAGCTATCCGAGGTAGGTAGTAATGAGGTTCTAAAACTATTTATCTTCCTAGTCTATAATACCGTTTCGAATTACCATAGGACATACATTTTAATATGTTTTTAACTAAATACCATGTTTTTTATTAGGATAAAAACTGTCGTAGGAAGTCGTTATTTCTGAAGATGGATAAAGCACATGTTTAAATAAAATAATGTGGTATAAAATCGTGCAAAATACTGCTTTTAATCGACTTCCAAAGAAGAGAGGAAGTGGTTCTCAATTTGGCTAAGTACTGGATAATGTTTGTGGACTTTTTTTTAACCTTGACGGCGGTCGCTCCTGATGGTAAGTGATAATACAGCCTAAGATGGTAGCGGCTAACCTGTCAGGGTCAGGCGTATGACCCAGACAACTAATCGGATCGGTTTATACACGGCATCGTACCGGAACGCTAAATCGCTAGGCGGCACGTCTTTGCCGGTTGGGCGGTAACTAGCCAGGGCCTAAGCCTCCCACCAGGCCAGACCAGAGAAAATTCAGAAATTATAAATACCCAAATTGACCCCGCCGGGGAGCGAACCCGGGACCTCCCACGTTAAGTTAGACAACAGCGCTCAACACTGCGCCAGGGAGGTTGAAAACTAAATTTTGAACCGCGTTCTAAGTATATCGGAAGGGTACCGAGTACCGACGAATAAGGCCCAGAAAGATTAATAACTGTCCAGCCTCAATCATCCTGCCCCTTTCTGCAGGGAGTATAATGAAAGGGATAGGAATATAAACATAAGAGCTGTAATTTTTTTAGGGTTCCGTACCAAAATGGTAAAATGAAACCCTTATGGTGCGACTTTCTCCGTCTGTCTGTCCGTCTGTCCGTCCGTCACACTCGATTATTTCAGTAACTACCGAAGCTATCGACATGAAATTAATTTGGAATAGTTGTGTATATTAGTGGCCCAAAGACACTGGAATAAAAAAAAATTGAAAATTATTTTTGTTCTTATTTAAAAAAGGGGGAAAATCGGAGGGTTAAAATTTAAAAGTGAGATAACTGTACTGTGTGGGGTATCATATGAAAGGGTTTACTTTGTACATTCTAAAACAGATTTTTAATTATTTTTAGTTATGATTGTTTTTGATTTATCGGGGAAAATGTCTAAAAAAATACCGTTCCCCCCCCCTTATCTCCGGAGTTTACCAATCGAAAAATTTGAAATAATTATGGTCAATAGGAATTTACGTATATTTTACAGGAAAACTATAGCCAATGCTCTAACTAGCATAGTTTTTTTGATATTAACAATAAACCTCTACAAACAAAGTTAGTCTTGCGGTTCATTAACAAAGGTAATTATTTATTAATAATGGTACGGAACCCTTCGTGCGCGAGTCCGACTCGCACTTGCCCGGTTTTTAAGTTCAGAGTTGGTGTACAACAGAATTTGCCTCTTTCTTCAGCTGTAGCTGAGACAAATACAGAACGACTTTAGTATTTGAATCAAAACTACTTATATACCTAATAGGTGTTATTATAACTACTGGAGATTATTATACACGATTGATTAAAATTACTATGAATGATTATTAAACATATTATTTATTACATTTATTACTATTACATATTATGTGGTCTGGCTATGAAATTTTAATTAAGTTTAACACATACCACATTATACAGAACATAGCACGTATTCTCGGAAGTTACAAGTTAATATCACGCTGGGATGTTTGCGGCGCCTCGCAAGTAATGATGCGTGTAGGTTTTAATGTCTTTATATTGATATCATCGGTAGGCTTACCAGTTACCATCACCATCCATCATCATTGCAATTTGCAACCCATCAACCTATTGCCGGCTCACTACTGAGCAAGAGTCTCCTCTCGGAATGAGAAGGGTTCGGCCATAGTCCACTACGCTGGCCAAATGACATTTTTAATATTAAGTAATACAAATATCCTTAAATCATACTAATATTATAAATGCGAAAGTGTGTTTGTTCGTAGGTTTTTCCTTCAATCACGCGGCACACCGCGATAGAGCAACGGATCGACGTGATTTGTTGAATGAGTATAATCGACCTGCCTGCCTAGCATGCGCACTACGAGAAAATTTTGTCTACCCATTTTCTCCCGTTATATATATTAGTCTACCGTAGCTAACATGGTTACACTTACCTATGTCTTGTCTCGTGTCGTCAAAAGTAGAGATAACAGTAATATTTTTTATCTGTGGTATTTTTCTCTTCGTACCCTAACATGCTGACATAGGCTACTTTTTATCCCGTAAAATTAAGGAGTTTCTAAGGTTATCAAAAAAACTTATTAAACCCGGACAAAGTCCGGATATCAGCTAGTTTTTAATATTACTAGGGATATTTTTAAACTAGCTGACACCCGCGACTACGTCCGTGTGAACTACAGTTTAGGGGTAGATTGTGTCCCGGGGAAGGACATAGACTACTTTTTATCCGTGGGAATCAAAAAATCTAAATCCACGCGGACGACGTCGCGGGAATCAGCTAGTCCTTACATATGAATAGAACATGAGAGAAGTAGGTACCTAAAATATCCTTATATCTATGTCCTCTTTTGAAAATTACAACCTCGCACCTCCAACAGATCAACAGCCTACTTTCAAAAGCTTCCCATTGTCCTTAAATAGCCGTATAAATGTATCAAAATGGCGAAACTTTTCACTTCTGCCGCACCTTATAGCGAGTTATAGGCATTTTAAAAATGTTTCAAAAAGGCAATATTATGCCCCTTGGCATACCCCTGTACATACAGAACCAAAGTTAATGAGAACTATGCACGTATACATCCAAATCGGAGAAGATACTTT
Organism: Erebia aethiops; assembly: GCA_923060345.2. Taxonomy (NCBI): domain Eukaryota; kingdom Metazoa; phylum Arthropoda; class Insecta; order Lepidoptera; family Nymphalidae; genus Erebia; species Erebia aethiops. The sequence continues at coordinate 21,901,985 of OV281087.1, forward strand.
TCTAATATGGGATTCGAATTCGAATGAAGAAAAGTATATGGATTGAGAGTATAATTAATTGATACCTAATTTGGGTAAATGTATAAATAAATAATGTGTTTTACAGGCCATTAGATTGTCTCAATGAAACTGAATACAACACTGTTTAAGGAATATTAGTTGCCTTAATTTCATTCCTGGGGCCTTACTGCCAACGCATAAAGCAATATATTACTCAAAATGACAGTTGGATGTACTTATTCTAAAACACGAAAATCAAACATACCTAATGAAACAAAATGGATTCAAGCGTTGACCCCTGCTTGCTATATTAAAGTATGCTTTATTTTTATGGAAAACGTTACAATCAAACTATTACTATTAATATACAAATCATGCTATCATCATAGTAATATCTAATTACTATAGTGCGAGGATCGTACCCCGACCACCCATATAGGCATCCGGGCGTATAAACCACTGCAGGGCTATCACCGCTTAATTTTAATTTTTTATCAGGTTCACGAATCCGCGATCATTCGCTCAGAATCCACACTCCTTAACCATTTGGATATTACGGTTCTTTTAAATTATACTTACACGTTAAAATTTGTATGATTTTCATGTCTGCCCATTGACCACATTAAAAGCTTCCTTCCTGAGTGACAAAACATGCATAAAATACTTATTACATTAGGCTGCACTCGACAAACTACCGTTGTATGACGTCACCAGACAGAGACAGACGAATTTACCAACCGGTCAGAGAAAGACAGGTGTACTCCACAAACAACATGCCAAATAGGGTGGTCACATGTAACTAAATATCGCAATAAAAGTTCATCGGATGCAGTTATAGGAACGCCACTTACGCGGGCGATTTGATTTTCGAACACATTTTCGTTTTCAAGATGGCGGTATATTCTAATGCGCTTGCGCATCCTAGAATAAGCTGTTTTCATGACATGTGGCGCGAAGGCGATGCGTAATGGTCGGAGAGCGAAATGTCACGATAGTTCCTCGCTTTTTTACAGACTTGTTTCAAATTGACGTTTGTTAGAGCGAAAGAAAAGCGCAAAAAGTGTTGTAAAAACGGCTTCGAAGAGCTAAGATCGTTACTTTTTTTAAGGCTTCGGTGTTGATATTGACAGGACAAACGGGAGGCAAAAAATGTTGTTTATTTTTATACTCCGTACAAAACAAAAAAATAACTTACTTAAAATTTTTATTGCATCATTCAGTCTTAATTCAGCTTTTATACTTACTCAATTTTCACGCCTTGGGTTAGCTCCAGGACAATAATTTTTACTTAATTTTACTAAATAAGAATAATTAATTAATAAAGAAATAAATTCATAGTCTTTAAAAGGGATATTTCTATAAATTAAACGTTTGGCGCCGACAGAGCCATATCTCTATGGATCTACGCATACGCAGTGTTTATTACTGGGATTTCAAATCGGCCGGCGCTTGATTTCTCTCAATACTTTAATATGTTATGAAAATCGTACTCTATTTTATAGTCTTTGAGGTAGGAAATTTACCGTTTGAAAAGTTAAAGTTAGATCGATATTCAAGTGAGTAAATAAAGTGTTGATTTAAGCGGATACAGAGAAATGTACTTATCTCTCTCTTATGTACTATTGTTATATGCATACATCTCTCTCTATTTATCTAGTTGAAGGTGTGGAAAACGTAATTTACGTCTCAATTATGGTGGTTCAAATAAAATAATTACGTTAAATTGACGGCGCATATTCAAACAATTTGTGTTCGGCGTTGTTTGATGTTTGACTTGATATTGAGTGATTAATTTGACCTTTTAAGTCCAGTATAGTAATGATGAGATGGGTAACTTTTGTAACTTTTTGAAGGTTCACGGTGAGCTGCAATATTACTCCTGACGTTTTGTAGTTTTTAGTTTTTTAAGAGACCTATAGTTAATCTCTATTTTGAGATGGAAGCAAGCGGCGCCTGACTGTTTTAAAAAGAGCAACCAACGAGTTTCTTGCTGGTCCTTTTCGGTAGGAATGGCATTCCGAACCAGTGATAGATCCACTCGACGATTCAAAAGCACTTTTAATAAGTTTATTTGAATAAAAATATATGAGTTGCAGTTTATTTTCCGTGGATATATAACAAATATCTCAAAAGCCTCGCATCTATCTCGCATTGGTGGTTCCTCTGGCGCTGCAAATGTGGGGATGCCCCGTCGCTCACGTCCGCAGGAGCTACCTTCTACCTCCCTGCACGTGTCCCCTGGGTGGTGCTAAACGAGCGACGAACTTGCAGGCGAAATAAGCGTTCTTTTTATAAAAACGCTTATTAAGTACCAAACGCCATACGATTAAATAAATATATTTTTTAAAAAAGCCATGCGTTTCTCTGCTTAGGTCTGGTGGAGGGCTTCGGCCGTGGCATAGTTACCACTCTACCGACAACAATCGTGTCACCAAGTGATTAAGCGTTCCGGTACGAAGTTGTGTAGTTGGGGTATGGTTTTAACATACTAAACTGCCATGCCCCTAATAGGTTAGCGACTTAGCGAGCTACTATTTAAGACTGCATCATTACTTACAGGTGAGATCGCAGTCAAGGGCTAACTTGTCTGAATATATAAAAGGAAAAGGTGACTGACTGACTGACTGATCTATCAAAGGACAGCTCAAACCCCACACACACACATGAACGCATCGGGCTGAAATTTGGCATACCGGTAGCTATTATGACGTAGCATTCGCATTTTCGCCAGGAAAGCATTTTTTCGCGAAAATTTAACCTTAATTATCATAGGGGGGGTAAAATGGGGCTTTAAAATTTGTATGAAATTCAAACCTAACCTGAGTGAAACCGCGGGCAAGAGCTAGTAGTAGAATTTAAAAAAAACAAAAATCGCAGACAAAAGTACACCGAGAAACAAACGTTGAGCCAACCTTTCCAAGTATACCGTAGCATCAAAGTACATGACGGCAGTTATCGTTTCCATTTGTATTCTGGAGCGTAACCGAAAACCGGACATGTCCGGGCAAGTCCATAAACATGTTCATCTGTCCGTCCCGACGTAACTGGACAACGGCCCCGGGATTTTGCATGAATTTCAATATTGCTACAATGCGAACGCGAAATGATAGACTACCGGCATACGGCTGGCACGAATGTCAACAATATCAATTTACATATCATTTGCTACGGAAAATATGATGGTTTTTTTTAAACTCATAAATGTTTTGGGTTGAATTGAAAAAAAAATTGACAGAAATCAAATTCAAAATTTTTATCTGCATGCTTATTAATACGCTTATTTATTGGCGACTGGCGTACAATGTGGTTTACAAATATGATATCTGTCAGTTTAGTTGATGGTTATAAAATGACAATAGGCATGATGACTGATTTTGAAAAATGGTCAGATAATGTTCGGATGTAGGTATCTACTATTTCGAAAAAATATCTTATTTCAGCAGAAAAATAAGTTTTGGTAGATAAAATTGGCATTTGAAATTTCAATTTTATAAAAATTCACGCCAAAACGCTCGGCGGTGTCATGGCGTCGTTTGTGACGTTTGTTTTTACCAATGTACTCTGTGCAGTGTGCAGTAAACAATAGTGTGATTGTCAAAGCTCGAAAACAAACAATTGTGACGTCATTCGCTTCTTGGTGTTTAATCCAATATGGCGGATTGATGTATTTTATAGTTTTATTTTATCAAAATAAATAGCAATCTCACTCGAAATAGAAATTTTTTTTTTTTTTATAATCCATGAATCCTATTTCATTAGATAAATTCATAATTTCATTGATTCTTGGTTACTGTTAACGTACGCCACGCACCTCATGCTGGTGTGGAAATGAGTTATTTGGCCAAAACGCGTGTTGGATCGACTAAAACTATTGATTATAAAAAAAACGTTACCATGTAGGAAATTCTCTTTAGTTTAATTTATTACATAACTATTTTCATTGTGAAATTAGTCGGAAAGGAGTTATTGTTAAAACAGTTTTTACCAATATGGTGGCGCGAGCGGCGAAAATGCGAGGTGGCAAAGTGAAAATTCGGAAAGAGCACGTCGAAATCTATAAAATCACAAATTTTCTAAACTCTGGGAAAACTTTCCAGGTAACCCCCTTTTTTAGCACCAAATGTCTGTACTATTTTCACAGGGAGTATAATGAAAGGGATATCAATATTTTTAAATTCTGACATTTTAGTTAAGTTTAGAGATTGTGCACTACAGAATCAGCCCCTATCAAAAGCAATCACTCTACGCTTATTGTATGAAAAAAGCGCTGTCCTGCGCAGCCTTAAGAATAGTTTCCAAATTAAACCGCTAGGATTTTTCCTGACCACCATCCAGAAACACGAGGCCAAACATCTAAACCTACAGGCTATCACTGCACCATTGATGATAAATGATGACTAACATGATTGAGGAAAATCGAATTAAAATTTCTCTCAAGGGAATTTAGATCGTCTAGACTCTAGAGTCAAGACATACTACGGACTTCCTCTCCGCGCACCCGTTGAACTCTTTCGAATGCCGACGTTTAAAAAAAACTAAAAATCTCTTTGACATACCCTCATTTGTAGAAATGTCAATCTTAGGACAAAGGGTTAAGGTTGGGAGTTGAGTGCGTAAGGTTTATTTAGATGACGGAAGCGGTGCGGCCTCGTCATGGCGTTTGGTACAAGTGAAGTACAAGTAGAGAGACAATGTATTTTCTTGGTATTACATTTTTTTAATGATCACAATAAGTTGAAGGAGTGTAGTATAGAAAAAAAAAAAGATGTAAAGTTGCGGGTAAGGTAGGTGGCCTCGCGAACCCCGCACCGAGGCAACGTGGTCTCGCGTCCTCGTGTCCGCGAGATCAAGTGCCGAGGCGGAAGGCCGCGATTATACCTACCTTAATTGCCGGATGAATCCAGTCGGTCTGAGAACCGAACTTTTGGTCCCAAGGACCGTGCCGCGCGAGCAGGGCTTCTCCGTCACGTCAGCGAGGGTGCTGGTTGGGATGTTATAAATAAAAGTTATTTAGGTTATTCTGCAAAATACATTATGAATTTATTGTTGGTTCTGCAATCATGGCTTAACTAATCTTATATTAAGTTACAAAAGAAAACGGGGGACTTTTATATGGGAAGCATCCCAAGTTGAGGGTGGGTGTTGATCACTTTCGTTCACAGATTGAGACTTTAGGTAAAAAGACCAACGTGTCTTATTAACGCGAAGGAGCACTCACGAGATTGGCGAGAGAGCGTGGCCGAAGGCGCACAGCTCTCTACTCGTAGCGGCGTCCAGCCATGGCGCGCCGTGCGCATGGGCTAGCGTGGAACATATGTTGCGTATCTCGTCACGAACCACTTTTCGAAGATCACTTCACTGTACGCACACCACTTATTCTAACGCATTACATTCGTAACAGTTCGATACCAGGAACACTGCCTTTTATACTGTGAAAGTCAACGACCACGTTTTGGAAACCAATATGGAGTCTATGAATTGCTACTGCATGATTTTAGTTGATCATTAATTACGCACCTTGTTGAAGAAACTCGGATAGTTCGAGTTGAGTCGGGTCTGGTGGGATCCGACGTAAGCGAGGGCTGGTTTCAATGAACCATAGGCCCTTTTTTTCAAAATATACATTCCGTCACCGGCCCAATATGGCCGTGCGGTAAATTATTCCACCATCGTAGGTGAAAACGCCTACGATGACGCGTGCTATTAATATGGATCTTGGGTCCCGACTGCCTTCCAGCCGGCCTGTCGCTGCGCGTGAGAGGGTTAGTATTGGGTTGCTATATGTGAGAGGGAGACAGCTAGATTTTATGGGTATTTTGTTATTGACGTTTCTCTGATGTCTGTCTTACCGGATAGATGGCGTTACGTGTATTTAAAGTCACGTAAGTTTGGTTTTGTGGTAGCGCCAGCCGTATGTAGGTGGCGCTGACGCAGTGCGTCTTTAAATTATTAGGAATATGTAGTATATAATACTACAATACTCCCTTTTTCAGCGAAAGAGACAACCCAGTTGTCTCCACAGCCGTGGCAACCCGGGAAAAAAATATTTTCCTAGCTAAGCAACCATGTGGTTGTTCAAAGAGAAAAAAGAAAAAAAAAATAATAATAAAGAAATTGCCTATATTTAGTAGTGTTAGTATTTCTATCTGCTAAGACTCATTTATTCGTACTTTCATTCAATGTCCTAATTTATAATGTTCCGGAATTTTGAACGTCTTTCATTCCCTACTAATATACTTCATACTTTCGCACTATACTTAAAGTTAAATTGTTCCTCAGGGGAGAGTTATTAATGTACTAACTAGTTTTAGTATATTAGTTGTTACTGATTATTAGTATCTATTTTATATCTATATGATTGTTATAACTACTACTTATAAATTTTAAGTGACTATATTTACATACTGTTTACCTACAGTTAGTATATAAATTGCATTGATGCAAGGTAACCTGCAAATGGTACCTTGGCATCGCAAACAAGTGCACGGTATGTCGTCCTACGGTACCGATTTGCAGATTATATTTAATACTGCCATACCAGTAGTAAGCATACCTATTGCTATTCCTGTTTTAGGAATGTAGTGTTGAGTCGTGGGTTTATGAACCAAAACCTGAGGTCTGCTATTTGTATTGATAGTAGTTTCAATAATTGCTAGACCCTGATAGGTGAGGTTAATCTTACCAAATAGGTAAGTAAAGAGTTTAAGTCAAATTCAATTATGCTGTTCAGTGAACAGACCAGTATACAGCTCTTAGACTATGAACTATTCAGGTATATGCAAGGTTTCTTCCAATTAGTGAGAAAGAAAAAAATTTGTCTAACAGACAAGCAAAAACTGATGGCTGGCTCTCTGCTTATGCGGTAGTCCAGTCTAAAAATTTAGTTTTCTAAAAAAAAAATTGACTAGCTCTTTGACTTTGCAAGAGTCTAGGCAATAAGTTCCTTCCAAATAGGTAAGGAAAAACAATATGATGTCAAATAGACAAATACTTAAAATGACTGGCTCTTTGACTACATGGTCAAGAGTTTAAATCATGTTCTCCTATTTATTATTATATAGTAATTAAAATCTTGAGTATAGTTATTGCTTTGTTGCTTGCTAACTGATACTTAAAGTCTATTCTATAATTCTACGGTCTTGTATATATATATAATATTTAATAACTAGACGTGTAGATAGAATGTGGGAAAAATATGTGTATAGATGAGGTTTAATTATCCTCTACTAAATGTTAAATCCATGTAATAATGTTACTGTCCGAGTATACTTGATAATTAGGCATTACCGTTTTGTAAGTCCTTTATTTATTAAACTTTTCCTAAAGTAAAGTTAAATGACTATATTTGTCATATGTTTCTTAATTGTGAAACAATTTTTGTTTCTATTGTAGTACTTTCCTAACTTTCATATGGTACTATGAAGTTTTAATATGAGATAGTACTTAAAGTAATAAAATTTTAGTTAATTATTCTAATTCAGATAATTTGAAAAGAAATCTACTAAAAATATGTGTTAGTTCAAAAGTATTAAAAAAATTAAGGTTATTTTATTTGTTAAGAATTTATATCTAAGTTAACTACTCTAACTACTTAAAACTAATTTGGGTTTTGAGCCGGGACCCGCCTTAAGTTTTAAAAGTGAATTAATTTGTAGTTTAATAAAGTAACGCCGTTCCACCTAGGAGCTCAGATGTATTCCGAGTATTAATCCTATGTCACATAACTATCCCTATTTATGTATTGTCTTTACTCCTTCTACACCTCAGTCAAAGACAGAATAGAAACAGAATTGTTCTAGTTATAGGGTACTAGTTGTTGTGATTGTGGGGACGTTCATTAATTAATTTTTTTTTTTTTTAAATTAAAACTTTAAGATTTAGTATTACAAAATTTAGAAGTGATCCAAAAGCATCAGTGTTCCTAGTTCACAGTATTGTATCTTATATTATACACGCACTTAAACTATACAGTAGTATGTGTATAAACAAAAACATTTGTAGTAAAAGCTACTGCTGGTTGGTGCTGCATTTACCCTATGGGCGGTAACAAAGCCGCTTGAAATTGAAACAATTAAATTGTAAAAATTAAATAAATATTGTTCACTTACATATATATATCGGGAATGCGCACGTCCTCCTGTTCTTGTGACAATTTAACAGGACAGCTGTAGAAATTACACAAAGAAATTATAATATTTGTTGTTATTACAGTAGAACACACAGAAATATCAACGTTATTCGTTGTTTACAAACATTTATAGGACTCGTTTATATATTAGAGAAGTTTAAATTTAGATTAATTATTATTTAGAGTCGTATTTGCATAGAAATCGGCTTTATAAATTAAAATAAAATGAATAATTGAAAGGTTAGACGACTAATGTCAACTTGTCAAGAATGACAGCGTTGACGGATAGGTATTGACTATGACAAACAAAAGTTTCCCAACATCACCACTGGCGTGATGGAGGGCGCTGCTCACGAAATTCTAACGGGCGCCATTGTAGTATAGAAAAAAAAAAAATTGACAATGGAGATGTTGGGATGTTAGAAATATAAGTTTAAACTATATTTTTTTTGTGAAATACATTATGAATTTATTGTTGGTTCTGCAATCATGGCTTAACTAATCTTATATTAAGTTACAAAAGAAAACGGGGGACTTTTATATGGGAAGCATCCCAAGTTGAGGGTGGGTGTTGATCACTTTCGTTCACAGATTGAGACTTTAGGTAAAAAGACCAACGTGTCTTATTAACGCGAAGGAGCACTCACGAGATTGGCGAGAGAGCGTGGCCGAAGGCGCACAGCTCTCTACTCGTAGCGGCGTCCAGCCATGGCGCGCCGTGCGCATGGGCTAGCGTGGAACATATGTTGCGTATCTCGTCACGAACCACTTTTCGAAGATCACTTCACTGTACGCACACCACTTATTCTAACGCATTACATTCGTAACAGTTCGATACCAGGAACACTGCCTTTTATACTGTGAAAGTCAACGACCACGTTTTGGAAACCAATATGGAGTCTATGAATTGCTACTGCATGATTTTACTTGATCATTAATTACGCACCTTGTTGAAGAAACTCGGATAGTTCGAGTTGAGTCGGGTCTGGTGGGATCCGACGTAAGCGAGGGCTGGTTTCAATGAACCATAGGCCCTTTTTTTCAAAATATACATTCCGTCACCGGCCCAATATGGCCGTGCGGTAAATTATTCCACCATCGTAGGTGAAAACGCCTACGATGACGCGTGCTATTAATATGGATCTTGGGTCCCGACTGCCTTCCAGCCGGCCTGTCGCTGCGCGTGAGAGGGTTAGTATTGGGTTGCTATATGTGAGAGGGAGACAGCTAGATTTTATGGGTATTTTGTTATTGACGTTTCTCTGATGTCTGTCTTACCGGATAGATGGCGTTACGTGTATTTAAAGTCACGTAAGTTTGGTTTTGTGGTAGCGCCAGCCGTATGTAGGTGGCGCTGACGCAGTGCGTCTTTAAATTATTAGGAATATGTAGTATATAATACTACAGGAGGAAGCTATTACCAACCCGTACTCACATCATATTATATGCGAAAGTTTGCCTAGTTGGCGTTCCCTCTGTCGCTAATAAATTGCATTTCGTCTGTTTGGTCTAGTTATCGAAACCATCTGGTTTTACCCCGCTAATCGCTAGCGTTCGTCTCAACAACTGGCATTCCCGCTATCACTTATAGCTTGCGCTAGTAGTTGATATGTCGCACGCGCGTAAGAAAGGGCGCGCGCTGCTCGCTTGACTGGTTTAAATATAAAAAACTATCCGCTATTACCTCGTTTATCGCTAGTGTTCGTCTAAACAACTGGCCGAAGCCTCTGTTGCTTATAACTTGAGCTAATATAGTTGCTAGAAACTGTTTGCCTGACAGGTCTAAAATATCAAAAACTATACGCCTTTACCTCGTTGATCGCTAGCGCTTGTTTCAACAACTGCTTAACCCCTGTCGCTTATAACTTGCACTGGTATGTTTGTTAGGTCGCACGCGCCGGACAGAAAGGGCGCGCCGCGGTATCTCGCCCGACTGGTCTAGTTATCGAAATCCATCCGGCTTTACTTCGCTGGTCTCACAGTTGAAATTTTTCGACATGAGATACACCGATTATTACGTTAGAGTAAATTACTTATCGCTTTCCTTTGTATTAAAGATAAAGTTTTTTGTACTATATATAAATACTATACACGGTTTGATTTTGCTTAGTTACCTGAAGCATACGTTGTATGTGGCAATTCAATTTCAATTTGACGACAGTGTTGAGCGCTGTTGTATTAACGTGCGGAGTGCCCGGGTTCGATCCCCGGCAGGGTCTATTTGGGAATTTATAATTTCTGACTTTTCACTGGTCTGGACTAGTTACCACCGTAGCTAGCTACCACCCTACTGACAAAGACGTGCTGCCGAGCTATTTAGCGTTCCGGTACGATGCAGTGTAGAAACCGAATAGGGGCATGGGTTTTAATACAACTGCCATGTCCCTAAACAGGTTAGCCCGCTAGCATTTTAGACTGCATCAACACTTACCATCAGGTGAGATCGCAGTCAAGGGCTAACTTGTAGTGGATTCCCTTCGACTACGAGTTCAGACGGTCATAGTCGCACCATAAGGGTCCTTTTTAACCGACTTACAAAAGGAGGAGGTTATCAATTTGGTGCGTATTGCTTTTTATTTATTTGAGTACTTACCTTTATGTACGAAAGCCTAAAAATTACCATTGCGCTACAGGATAAGCAGTGCTTTTATGCCTTAATGGCCTGCACGCAACTGCCTTTCTTACTTACCTACTTACTGTTACGTATAATTGAGATAATTTGATTAAATACCTACTTTAAACATTATAATATTCGTGTAACGGGCGTCGGCCGCGAGTCCTCAAAGAGAAAGAGTCGTAAATATGAGAGATCAAACATTTATATCAGCCGCTTCGTAGAAACCCCCATGATTCCGACGAGCCGCGTGACGTAAAGCCCACCGCACACTGCGGAATGGAAACATCTAGGTACGCAAAAAACTGTAACTGGATGACTCTTATAATATTAGGTACGTTAAACAAGATGATGCCCGCGAATTTGTGTGGATTAAGGTTTTTTGTTTCCCGCTATGATAATTTTTCGAGATAAAATTAGCCTATGTGCTTCCCCGGGATGTAACTTACTTCTGTACTAAATTACGTCCAAATCGGTTGGAAAGATGGGCCGGGAAAACGTAGTAGACAGACAGACACACTTTCGCATTTATAATGTTAAGTATGGAAGTATGGATTGATGTTAACATTAACATAGTTCTAAGTTCTAATAAGGTCCCGAAATAAGATATTTTATTGCTGTCTGCATGTCTTGCAAATTCTCAACCGATAGAAGTCTAATGGCGGACATAGGTCTCTTTTATGGACTTCCAAATCTCCTTTTGTAGGGAGAAGGGAGGTAGCGGCTCTTCGAACTCGTCGAGCTATGTACAATGTACTATATTTTCTGATTTGATCACGTAAAGAAATCCAGAGCTATAATATTTAGAGCTGTTATTTTATTTTAGAGTTTGCAAGAGAAATAGCCACAACGTATGACTACTCTGTAAGGCAGTCAGGGGCATTTTTATAAAAAAACTAGCTAGATGCCCGCGACAGCGTCTGCGTGTAATACGTTTTTTTGATTCCCACGGGAACTCCTTAATTTTCCGGGATAAAAGTATCCTATGTCACTCTCCAGGTCCTCAACTATACCCATGCAAAAAATCACGTCAATCCGTTGCTCTGTTACAGCGTGATTGAAGGACAAACCAACAAACAAACACACTTTCGCATTTATTATATATAGTATGATATGAAGTATGAAGTATGATGACAGCTATAGTGTAACGATCCCAATCAAATCTGATTGGTAAACACCCTTCCGCCATTGGCCAAAATCCCTCGACGCAGCAAAAATACCATAAATTCAGCCAATCATAATAATTGAGACTGTGACAATAATTGATGCAAATTTTACATAATAAGGCAACATTTTCTCTCGTTATAGACTATAGGTAAGTAATTTACGTAATGCGCGCTACCCTTAACAGCCAAAACCCTATACAATGAAATCTTGATATTATTTAATAGTTAGTTCATAAAGAATTAATAATGTAAACAGCAGCCGGACCAAGTAATGGCTTTTTAATGACTTACACTGAAATTCCTCATGTAATTTTCTTCCTGCTTAATTTGTGCTCAATATTGGGCTAAAGAGATCTTATTTGCTTTTAACCGGATCAATAACCTTATTTCGTTACGAGTATCAGCTAACTGATGCCCGCGACTTCATTTATCTAATAAGATTTAGATTCATCACTGTAGGTATATTGGGGCTACATATCTAGTATCTACATATATTACTTTCTTACTAATATATTATATTATTATAAATGTGAAAGTTTGTAAGTTTTGTTGTTGTTACTTATTTACGCCACAACGACTGATTCGATTTGGCTGAAATTTAGAATGGAGATAGAGCTTATAACCTGATAATATGGAGATAGGGCTTATATTAACAAATAGCGGAATCCTTGCACCCACCCGTGCGAAGACGGGGCGTGTTAGCTAATATAACAATAATTTGTTATTAACTACAAGCACGTAATAAAATAGTTCCAATAAGTATATCTTATCTTATGTATGGATTCCTGGAATACCTATACCTACAAAGTTACCAACACAGATGACAGCTTATTATGCTGAACATAGATCGTTGAAGATACATCATTCACAAATTCAGAGATCGAAAACATTTTCTACTTACTACAGAAGTTTTGTTCTATTCGTTTTAAACTAGATGATGCCCGCGGCTTCATCCGCGTGGATTAAGGTTTTTGTTTCCCGTTGGACCGGAATAAAATACAACCTAGCCTAATAGTCTAGTTAATTCAGGCTATGCACTATGCTGTTAGCGGGATGGAGAAACAAACATCCAGAAACACAAATTTACAATCAAATAAACATCCCAACTTTATCCATCCCAATATTCCCAACTTTATTAATCCCAATATTCTATAGCTATTCGTTATAAAATATTTTTATTGCGTTACCTATAATTGATAATTTTTTTTAGATACTTTTCACTTTATTTTTTACACAAACACAACACAAACATGCCAATCTGGGCTTATTTTTACGTAAGGTCGTATTTTGAAGCATACGTATTAAGAAAAAGGGTTACAACCCCTGTAGTATCGATGCGAAATAGAGCTGTATCAGATATCGATTAGATCTTAGATGGTAATCTATCAACAATATTTTGTCCATGCGGCATAATCGGACCCCGATGCGATGACCTCTATGACGTAACATGCCTGTCGCGAACACGCGAATCACATGTAAAAGTTAGAATGAGATCATAATTCCGAGTGCGGTTATTTCAGCGGTTTTACCTTTGAAAGCTATCTTTGTACCTACTTACCAAAATTTGTCAAAAAATACTTTTTTTTTATATACTACAAGTTAGCCCTGTGATCTCACCTGATGGCAAGAGATGCTGCAGTCTAAGATGGTAGCGGGCTAACCTGTAACCTAGGGGTATGGCAGTTAGTATATTAAACCCATACCCCTAATCGGTTTCTAAACTTAACCCTGCAGAGGATCGAACCCGGGACCTCCGCACGTTTAGACAACAGCACTTAACACTGCGCCACTGAGGTCATCAAAACTACTTAATTCGGTTGTATACGATCTCTTATTGTATACAACTGAATTAGTCTTAGGTTTAATTAAATACTTAGTATTAAGACATCTCAGTAATTAGCAAAAAAATCTGAATATCTTAACCTACACTCCCACGAGTCCAGCGATTAATCAAAGGCCTCTTTTGGATTTCCATACAGTGTTTTCTCTCAGTGATGGCCAACCGTCATACAGAGGTGATTCAGAGGCGTTACACTGTAGTAATAATTTTAACGCAATTGGTCTCACATAGAATATTTATTATCTATCACTTAATTGTTATCTGACGTTACTTTTTTTTTGTTAAAAACTTCAAACGTTATGTTAGTACACGAATCAATTGGCTGGTCTGTTTAGAATAGGTAAGAATTTTCCGAGCAAAAATCAGAATACTTAATCATTTTTGAACACAGATTTTTGAACCAGTGGTGTAGATTCACTCGACGATTTAAAATTTTATTTGAGTAAAATATCTCTGATTTGATCTGCTTTAAGTACCTAGACGATAGCCTAGTGACTAGTGGTTAAGACACCCGACCTGTCCTTTACGGGGTCGCGGGTTCGCACCTCCAACTTTTCTAAGTTACGTGCGTTTTAAGAAATTAAATATAGCTTGATCAAACGGTGAAGGAAAACATCGTGAGAAAACCTGCATGCGCGAGAGTTCTTCATAATGTTCTCGAAGGTGTGTGAAGTCTGCCAATCTGCACTTTGCCAGCGTGGTGGACTATCACCAAACCCTTCTCATTCCGAGAGGAGACTGATGCTTTGTAGTGAGCCGACAATGGATTGATAAGAGAAGTATGTACCTAGAACTAGATACTAGGGTTGTAACGGAACCTCGCCTTCGCTTCCGTAAGTGCGGAACTTCCGCAAGAAATCCGCCTCCGTTAACCTCCGTATCCGCGTAGGCATCCTCTTTCACCTCCGCATCCGCCTCTGCTTCCGCTAAGAACGCCTCCGTTACAAATTACAATACAACCCTACTAGATACCTACTGATTTTTACTGTTTTACGTTTAAGTTTTTGTCTCATTGGCTAGGAATCGTGACGTGTCGTATAGTGAATAAATGACGCAGCTTACATAAGGCTGGGATGTGCAGGGCCGAATAAATCTGCACTTTCTCTCGTGACAACCACGCTTATTAAGTTTGGTGACCATAGCGTAGATAATACAGTAAACTAAAAAACAAACAGTTGCAATTGAATGATATGTCAAAACACAAAACTGCGACTTCGCACAAGTCACGACGCTTCGCGAAAACTAATTTATCCTGTTATTTTTTTAATCTATTTCTTCTAGCCCTCTTTTACGGTTGTTGCATTTGTTTTTAGTCCATGCTGTCTTTACCTACTTATTAGTAATCACCCCTCTTAGCTTGAATTTTGTAGTTATTTTTTTGTTAATGTGTAGGTAAATGATTGTTCGGAGACTGAATAAATAAAATAACTTCACTGCCAGTCTGATTATCTGAAGAGATTCTGAAGTTTGTTTGATGACATTCTAAATTATAAATGCTATCTACTTACATGTCAGTTTGTCTATTTGTCAGTCTGTCTGTCTGCCTGATACCTTTTAACTTTATTCGTTTGAGCAATTTTGAAGAAATTTGGCAGAAATAGCGTGCATCATGTTCTCATCACCAGGTTGCTCTTTAATCCCTCAGTGATCGCCGATATATTACTGACATGTCTTTCCTGCATAAACTCGTAAACGGTACTGTAGACTCTCCTGACCTACTACAAACGCTAACCTTTACTGTTCCAAAGAATTCAAGAAGATCAGCTTGTAGGAAAACATTTCGGGTTAACTTAGGTAAAACAAACTTGGGTGGAAATGCTGCAATAAACCGTCTCGTACATGTTTACAACGAGCTTGCCAGTATACATGATGACGTCGATATTTTTTGTCAGGATCCAAATACTTTTAAAAAAGTTATAGCTTCGGCAGTCTCTGCTTTGAGGGACAGATCGACCAGTCTTAGTTCGTTATTTTAGTCAGTTAGAGTTAAGGTTGTATTTTTCTAAATTGGTTGATTAATTTACTTATCAGTGTAGTAATAGTAGGTTCATTGTTCTTTTGGTTTTAAGTATATTCTTTTTATCACGTAAGTAGTTAAGTAGATACTTGTGATCGGTTGTTTATTTTTTATATTTATCTTTTTTCTATAGCTGTGTATACCTTTAAGTGGCGTGCCACACGGTTATAGACCCTATGTACTATTTATTAATTTAAGCTTTGTGTACTCGCTGTTGGTATACCTAAATACAATAAATAAAAATAATATAAATAAATCCCACTTTGCCATTAAGTCCCACAAGTCTGGGACCATACAGCAAACGCTTAAAGCAATACTTAAGCAATATTACTCAAAATGACAGTTTGATGTCACGTACATTGACGTTCCTAAAATAAGGATTATAATTCTAAAACACGAAATTCAACAATGATGAAACAATATGGCTGGCCGGATGTCCCCTGAGAGGACTGTATTCTCTACACTGTGTCCAAGGCACGCTGTTACTGTATTTCGGAACACAATTTTTTGCACGGTGCTCGTTACAGCGGCGGTGCCCAATCGATAAGATTACCGTAAATTTATAATAACAAACTACTGAACATATTATTAACCGTTTTCATGTTTCACAATCGCCGATTGTTTCTTTTACTGTGCATTTAGCTTGCTGATTCTTCTGTAATGACAATTCTTTATATTGCCTGTATTTATACCTTCCTACCTATAACATAACTAGATGATGATGCCCGCGAATTCATCCGCTAAGGACTAAAGTTTTGAAAACCTTGAGAACTCTTTCATTTTCCGGGATAGGCGGGATGCTACTGTCACGAATTCTATTAAAGGCATTCTATGACTTAATACAATCTATGATAGATTGGTTAACTAGGAATATTTATTTTAAGTTCGCATCTTCACGTGGGCATTTGTCTTTGCGTCGTATTCCTCATTAGTCGTCACCCTTTTCCATATTATGGTAGGGGTCTTCTTAGGATTATAATGCGGTGGGTTTCTACGTCCTTCCGCATACGACTTGACTAAGAGTATTAAACTCTTAGGTTTTTGTAACATTATTTTCAGATGTTAGTGATGATAACCAGGACCGACGGCTTAACTTGCTCTCCGAGGCACGGAGGAAACGAAAAGGCCAAATTTGAATCTCTAAATTCGGTAACCCATGCAGACGAAGTCGCGGGCATCATCTAGTAAACAATTTTACATCACAATACCTGTCAATGACCCATAGCACAACTCCCAATCGAGAATAAAACCAAATAACTAGAAATAATATAATTTACATTCTAAGCATCGTTGCCCTCCATTATCGTTCCATTATTAACTTGAAGTAGTAGAAATCGTGAATATAAATATGCATAAGCCATAAGCGGGTCTCGATACATTTTTGCCGCGCGAAATCTCCGAAACTCTTTAATTGCATCGGTAGCCTTGCACCGCCATTGTTCTGGGCCAGATAAAAAGGCTTATTGAATTTTTACTCCGAACGCCTCTAGCTTCCAGCCCTTTGCGTCGCAAACATTTTTGATGTAGCGGTAGGTATTTAGTATTAAACGCCAATATAATTTCAATCAGACTTTTACCATCGGACTTTTGATGATTTTTGATGACCTCCCTGGCGCAGTGTTGAGCGCTGTTGTCTTAATTTGCAGAGGTCCCGAGTTCGATCCCCGGCAAAGTCAATTTGTAATTTCTTCGGGAGGCTTCCGCCGTAGCTAGTTATCACCCTACTGGCAAAGACGTCCCGCCAAGCGATTTAGCGTTCCGGTACTATGCCGTGTAAAAACCGATTAGGGGTATGGGTTTGATGTAATGCCATGCTCAATAAACAAAACCATCGTAATTTTTTAAATTATAAACAATGCCCAATATTGAATCTTAGAAGGAGTCATTAAAATTGTAAATTGACCAAGTAATTTCACTCTAATTGTGTATCGGCTATCATATAAACGTTGTAAGTAGTACAAATGATAGTAAAACCACTAAGTATCTACATTGTAAAGTTAACAATTAAAAATTGGTCTGTAAACCCCGCCCAGCGGGACGCCCGCAGCGAATGTTTCTCGTGTCTTGACTAAATGTCGAAACGCACAAACATACATCACTACATAATCTAGTTTTTGCGCACTTGGGCAGATCGACACATTTTTTAAAATCAACATTTTTCCGACCTGTAACAATGTTTGCCCAGTCAATTTAGTGGAATTATCGCGCAGGCTCTTTCTCTGTTTTTTTTTTGACAGGATGTGTAAAGTTTTTTTTTAACAGAATTATGAATATTTTTAGAAAATATTTTTTTTTTTAAATATTCATAATTCTATTATACTTTTTGTCATCGTATGCATAGTTTTTTAAATAAACTAGTGGTTCGCCCCGAACTGAGACCTCGCGGCGCCATCTATTGACATAAATGTGAAGTTCTGTTAAAAATACTGAAGCTCATTAAAAATTAAATAATTCCTTTTCCTTACAATATTTATCTAATTTTAGTTTTTGTTGTTCATGTACAGGATATAATTGAAATAATTGATCAAGTTTCAGGCTCATCCTTTCAGAAAATTTAGAGTTCTGAGGTCATCTTTGGACGTTAGAAAATCACCACTTTGAAAGCCCCCCATTTCGTCAATTTTGGGGGAAAAATTAAAAAAAAAAAGATTTTTGGACTTTATTCCTAATTATCTTTAAAATGATATACCGCAACCCTATGTAACTTTATAAAAAATATTTTACTTCGCATTCGCTTCTATGAGAGCCCCCCTGAAATAAAGATTTTTATTATTTTTTAATCCATATTCGGCGGGAGGCCATTGGTTTACATATTATATTTAAAGCTGAAGTAATTGCGTTCAGTAATTCAGAAGTTATAATGCTCTGACAGACGGACGGACGGACGGACGGACAAGTGCCAATTCACCCAAGTAGACTCAGAGACCTTCGCTTTGCTCGGTCAAATATTAGAAACATCAATTTTTTCAGTTTTCAAGATTCTAAACGAGTATTTTTTGGACAGGAGGTGTAAACTATTTTTTTGACAGAATTTTTCTAGTATAATACTTTTTGTCAGTTTTTATTATAAATCGCCTACTCTACAGTAGGTATGCATATTGAGAAATACTTTTTAAATAAAATATTAGAAACATCATTTTTCACTTTTCAAGATTCTACACGAGTACCTATTATTGGGTAGGTATTAACCCTACATACAAAAACGTTTCTATTTTTAATAAAAAAATGTGTAGTAGTTTCTTAATACCCATTAAATACTATCTTAAATATTACAAAAATATTTTTAAGCAGATGAAACTTCTGAATATGCCATATTTTTTTAATTAGGTGATTTAATTGATTGTAATTAATGCACTATTATGAAGCTATGCTAGCTATGATGCTATGATTATTTAACTAATATGAAGATGCGCTTATTTGTTTGTTTATAAAAGTTAGTTACAAGTAATTGGCATTTAACTAAGCTAACGTGATAATGATAAACAGTGTTGGACATCTTTTTACTGTAACCGGTAATTCCTAACGTCGCCGGAAGACACCCCGCGGCCTCATGAATTGCTAAATCGATTTTAATTGAACTCCATGAAATTGCAAGTGCGACCCGGTAGGAAAAATGTTGATTTTCGCTATATACCTAATTGCGTTATATGTATAAGAATGTTTATGTTTTTTTTTTGAAATAACATTTACAATACACATTCAATTATTTAGTTTTTGTTCTCTTTTCACCATCGAAACACTTTTTTTATCCGCTGCAAGTTAGCTCTTGACTGCGATCACACCTGATGGTAAGTGATGATGCAGTCTAAGATGGTAGCGGGTTAACCTGTTAGGGCCATGGCAGTTATATTAATCGGTTTCTACACGGCTATTAGCTATTCTGTACCTGAACACTAAATCGCTTGGCGGCACGTCTTTGCCGATAGGCTGGTAATTAAAAAAAAAATTGGTGCTAATTTTGAATTCAGAAATTATGAATTCCCAAATAGACCCTGTCGGGGATCGAACCCCCTCTGCAAGTTAAGACAACAGCGCTCAACACTGCGCCGGGGATTTCGTCATCCACCTCCATCGTCAGTAGGTACTGTCCCTTGCGATGCATTGGGGCTGATTCTGTAGTGCACAATATCTAAACTAAACTAAAACGACAGCTTTAAATCTAATTCTGTCCCTTTCCGCAGGGAGTAGAAGTAGGGGTTAGCAATACTTTTAGTGCAGTCATTTTAGTTCAGTTTAGATATTGTGCACTACAGAATGACCCTATTAAAACCCAGATATTATTTCCCTATCTAAGGCCATAGGTACTATTAAAGCTATGTCGGCTCACAGAATTGATCGTATACTTTCCTAATATTTTGAGGCAACAATATCAGCCTTGTACCGAGCTTTACTCGGAAGGTAACCCGATACTCTTTATCCCAACTGACTGACTCACTATTTAATATAGTGTCACGTATGGTATGCCGTTTGTGATAGTTCTGTATTAATAGATAGTTTGTTATTATTCTATTGTTTGATTTATTATTGCTCAGTAATGTTTTTTTTTTGTAAAATATGTGTCACTAGATGATGCCTGCGACTTCGTCTAATATATACCAAATTTCGTGGAAATGGACCGTGAAAGCTGAACGAATGGGCCGTGACAGCGTAGCAGACAAACAGATATACTTTCGCATTTATAATATTATTGGATATTTCACTTGAAGTAGGTCTTTTCTGGAAAATCCTACCAATAATATAAATGCGAAAGTGTGTCTGCCTGTCTGCTAAGTACCTACCTATCCACGGCCCTCCTGCTGCACCGATTTTGGTGAAATTTTGTACAATGCATATTGGAAATAGGATATTTTTGTACCCGCTATAATCAAAATCCTTAACCATTGCATCGTCTAGTTTTTCACTCGGATAAAGTTGCGGGCGTCATTTTGTTTTTGATAAGAAGTGGCGAGAAAGTTCTAGTAGGTACTTACGAAGTATCTTAGGCATTGTGCTGTTACTTGTTAGTGACGTCACGCAATAACTGGCAGGCCACACCGATTGGTTACGGGGCTGTCGACAATTAGAACCGCACACAAATCTCCACTGTGGGCGTGGCAATGCCTGGGAACCTGGGTATTTGAACCAACGATATTTTGTCGTTTTACGAGTCATAAGCTAGTAGCGTTTTCTATCATACTTATAGTCTGTCAAACTTGACCAAAATTGGAACTAATATGTTATGCCTGTTTTGTTTTTATTTTAATT
Organism: Erebia aethiops; assembly: GCA_923060345.2. NCBI lineage: Eukaryota > Metazoa > Arthropoda > Insecta > Lepidoptera > Nymphalidae > Erebia > Erebia aethiops. The sequence goes on from OV281087.1 coordinate 21,922,994, forward strand.
TTCATAGATACTAGATTTTCAGCAAGTCTGATTGCAGCTAAGCAGTAGTCTTCAAATTTAAAAAAAATATAAGTTGGTCGTCGCTTGTAACTTGCACCACGATCAACGTATTAGTCGCTAACTCGGCAGTAAAGTAAGGAATGAGGTGTAATTGTTTTATGTGCAACAAAAGACCCCGTTGAAGCGATAGCCCCGCGTTTAGTGCCCGACTTAATTTGTTAACACCTCTCTCTGTGTGACCAATACTTTACAAGTTTACAAGCATACATTAGCCCTTTAGAGGGTTGGTATTTGTTCTTGTATATTACCGGAAGTGATCCTTTTTGTTTCAATCCAATTTGAAACTGAGTGAGTGTGTTTGTCTGTGTATAGAAGCTTGTAACGTCAACTTATTATCTACTACCACTATCGGATTAACATGTTAACAAACATGTTAATATTTTTTTCTCCTACTTGCTCGAAAATTGCTTCAATATTTTTTTTTTAAAGATACGGACAATGGGTCTGATTCTGTAGTGTACAATCTCTTAACTACACTAAAATGACAGTATTAACAATACTACCTACTAACCCTTTCATAATACTCCCTGCGGAAAGGGACAGAACTATGCTGTCATTTTAGTTTAGTTTAGAGAATGTGTTATTCTGTATATTGGCCACATTGGCTCCATTTTGACTGCTAATACTTAAATAGGAAATCAGATCATTTCCATATAACACAAGGTTTTAGCGTTATTTCCTCGCAAATTAGAGAAAAGTTCTATACCGAAATAGCTATTAAATCACTTCAATATTACTCAACCGTCAATTGTTTTATTTCCGGCCTGGGCAGTAATATAGTTAGGTACTATTCTTTGCGTCCACTGCTGAACATAAATCTTTTCGAGAACGCGCCACCAAACGCTTTCTGATGTCTTCGTGTTCCTTATCCATATTTATTTTAATTTTGTTTTTCTGAGTTGCTTACCGGCTCTTCTCAGTAGAATTTGTTTTCCGGACTGACTGGTATGATGTAACTAACTAGCCACGGCGGAAGCTTTCCACCAGGCCTGGCCAAAATTCAAAAATCAATATTTCGATTCCCATATTGATCCTGCCGGGGATCCAACCCGTGACATCCTGCTCAAAGGACCACAGCGTTCGCCACTGCGCCATGGGGGTCGTCGTAATTTCTCGTGGACGCTCTCCATGTAAAAATTTGTTACTCCATGTTTACTGCATTTCCGACCCTCTGGTATTGCCGAATGCTGTAATTTGGTATTAATTAATGTAGCTACCCAATATTTTTTTCGTTTAAGTGATTTAAAAATCAATATCAGATTACAGGCGTAATTTGTACTCTCACGAGAGAAAGTGATCATGATACAAATTGGATGGAGACAATATAATTTTATTACGTCCATAAAACATGTGGGCTAGGGTTAAGGGGCCATAACGAATAAAATATGATTTATTCACTGCAGTGAAACGAGCATGAGATGGTAATAAGGCAGTGTTGGCCGTGATGGAAGCAAAAACTCAAATTACTGTAGGTTTTAAAAATAAACTATGTTATTGAACAAAAATCCATTTAATGACGTTTTTGATTTGCAACTATCGAAATAATAAAATAGAAAAATAAGCAAGGTTAGTGATGATGCAGTCTAAGTTGGTAGCGGGCTAACGTGTAATATAGGTATACTTCGTGAAATTCACGAGCGCGCGTGAACTTTTCTTGTAGTTATACACATTACATAAGTGTGCGTGCCCCTCGAAACGCATACATACTCGCGCACATCATTTACACATAACATGTATATTGTTTAAAAAGGAATTTTACAATTCACTAAAGTGAACCGTACAGGCTGACATAAAATACTTAATGTAAACAAAATTTAGCATTTTGAGCGTACAGGATTACACGTATACAAATGTAACTATAGTCTATACACATAGGACTTTAATACAACCATGAAAAAATTTCACTTAAAAAATCTTCTAGAATTCGCAAATCATCAGTACAGGCCCTTAAGGCCTTGACCGCAGCGCCGCGTCATCGGACGAGACGCGATGATGTATGTTGGTCGGGAATGACACAAAATGTCATCCCTTGTGGGTCAAAGGCGACTTGTGCGGACTCGTTTCTTGCGGCATCGTTGAATATGAATGGTATTTTTTTAATCTTAAAAGTTTTTTCTTGGCTCATGATATCATTAGACTGTAGATGACTTCTTTTTAATGTAAATAATTTTTTAACCGCCTTCCAAAAAAGGAGGAGGTTCTCAATTTAGTGCGTATGTGATTTTTTTTTTTTACCTTACAGTGGCTGCGGAAGTCTTTTTTTTGTAAATAATAAAAAATAAAATAAAATAAAAATTTAATAAAATAAAAATTTATTTCACACAAAATTTACAAAAGTAAGACTTAGGAGTACAATACAGTGTGTGGTTGGTCTCTGTAGCCTAATGTAGGATACCCTGTGGTTTAGGCTGCAGTGACTTTCCCTCCTAGAAAAAGAGTTACTAAAATTACAACATATAGATAAATATTTAATTAACATAATGTTTAACATAGTTTTATTATATGCAAAAGTGTGTGAACTATTAGAGTAGGTGTGTGTGTGTGTGGGTGTGTGTGTGTATGTGTGTGTGTGTATGTAAAAAAGATAATTGTAAATATAAAAAATGTTCCTTACAACAATGGTTTTAGTAAGTTTTCTGTCTCATCATAACTTAGACTTTGTAAATATTTAGTGACAGTATTTGAAAAGAATTTTCCTATATCTTTTTCACAGTGGTATCCTAGTGGTTAAAACATTTTCCTTTTGTTTAGGGAATCCGGGGTTCAATCCTTCAAGGTTTGAGATTCCACGAATTTCGTCACGTGCCTGATTTATATGACATTATAATTGGGGTTTTGACAACTAGTCAAATAAATATTTTTTATACTTCTACCATACCTTTACTACTGTTTAAATCATACTTTTGCGGGTCTAAAGTCAGTCTTCATGCCCTAGGGCCGTAATCTAGTCGATCGATCGCCCAACTAGTTGACCAACCCCATACTGTAAATAGGCACAACAGAGTCTAGGCTCCAGACTGGTCGACCATTGACAACGATCGTACCATTTGACATAAAAGTTTTTAAACCAAGGAGTATGTGTACCTGCATAAACACTGGCAGCATGAAAAGCAAAATGATAAATGGACAAATGTGACTCTATCGAACGTGAACATTCGCTTTTAATTTGTCTTTTCTTTTTATTATTTACTAGACCTATGTATCCTACTTACTATGATTTGCAATAAATATCTAACCGTTACAGTTTGTTTTACTGTTATGGTAGAAGTATAAAGTAGAGTATACACCACCGGGATAAAGCAGTTTTTTTCTTGGGCGCTTGAATCCCTCACTGCACTCAGGACTCAATCTTAATTCCCTCCCTTTGGTCGGGAATTAACTTATAACACCCTCGCTGCGCTCGGGAGTTAAATTTGGAGTCCTTCGTTACGTTCAGGATTCAATGTAGCGCCCGTGACATAAAACAGTGCTTTATCCTCTTGGTGTATAAACTACTATTTTGTGATCAGTATCACGTAGTAGTAGTATTTTATTAGATGTGAGGTTTTTTTTCTTTTAATTGTGAGATAGGCTTGCGCTTGACGATAATCATGCTTAGTGCAAAGCAATGATGCGCTTGCCACTCTTGCCTTGACGGTCCCCAAGTTACACGTGCGCTGGGAGAGTGCCACACCCTAGCGGATATACTCGTGTGAGTCGTGTGCTAGCGGTTCGTATCAGAAACGTCGAGCATAAACGGTTCGTGCGGGCAGATTGGACATCAACCACATAAGGATACCAACGCTGACGGTTTCTCGCTGTTCTGTGGTAGAGCGGGGAAGGAATATAGCAATAGAGAAGGACAATAAAGTACTATGCAAATGGCATCTGCAAAAATTATCATCCTTATCATCTATCAGACAAGCCACACTAACGAAGCACATCTCCGGTGGAGAGTCACCCTAACGATATTTAGTGCTGTGGTACAGGAGCACACAGTTACTGTTATGATGACAGTACAATGGGCGCGACAACGCGTGGACAACGGGCGATACGATCTGCGATGAATTGTGACTTCGTATCGCGCTAGTATCGCTTATGATTGCTCTGTATCGCCCGAGAACAAATTGTGAGATATAAATCCATACTAAGTAATATCATATTATTACTAGAGGTCGCCCGCGACTTTGTCCGCGTTCAATTTTTGATTTGAAATTAAGTATACAGGCTTTATACAGCTTATTAAGGTTTGTATTATTTAAAACTAATAACCTAAATGCTGATTTTCATGTTTATACTTCAAAATCATAGAACCTTCCAACCCCCATTTGGTGTGGATTTTCGTAAAACTGCTTATACAGATTTTTATTATATAAAACTATTAATTTAAATGCGGATATTCATGTCTCTAACTTCAAAAATATAGGCCTTTCAATATAGGCAAACTTTCAACCCCCATTTCAACCCCTTAGGGGTAAATTTTCTAAAAATCGTTTCTTAACTGTCTACTACCTATCGATTTCATACATTTCAAGAATTTATAATCCATTTGTGATGGTTAATCGAGGAAAGTCCAATCGTACCAAGACTTAGCTCAATAGACTGTATGACATTACATAATATTATGCAGGGTGACCGGAACGTGACGCTGGCAGAGTTCGGGGACTGGGACTTTTAAAAAAACCTAGGTTGCGGGCGTCATCTGGGTCGGCCGGGTCTGTCATTTACATGGCGTCGACCGACTGTACGCTGTGGTTCTGTCGTGGGTAAAAAGAAAGCTCTTTATGAGGCGCGTAAAGTTAAATGTCCTTATTTATATAATTTCACAAATGAAACGCATAAAGGAGCACATTCAAATCACGGAACGGGTTTTTTTGGACATTGTTACAAGCAGGCGTGGGCGGGCGTGGGCGCGTCACGCGAAACGGTCGAGCTTTAAATTACTGTTTTTGTTATAAATCAACAGAACCTTAACCTCTTATTTTGCCTTTGTGCACCTTTGTTAGGTTACCTACGTTGAGATTTAACGTAGGTTTTATTCGACGACTAGACACAATTAGTTCAACGCGTTCAGTAAACACTTACTGGCCAATTTGTACTTAAAAACTTTTTCTGAATTGTGCTAAACTCTATCATTCATACTTTGATACTATCTATAAACTAATATTATTAATACGAAAGTTTGGATGGATGGATGTCTGTTACTCAATCACGCCAGAACGGATCTGGATGAAATTTGACTCAGAGAAAGATTACCTATATAGTCTGGAATAGCACATAGGCTACTTTTTATCCAGAAAATTTCCTGCAAGAATAAAACGCGGATGAAATCGTGGGCATCATCTAGTACTCTAAAATGTTAATAATGTGTTTGTTTGTTGGTTTGTGCTTCAATCACGTCGCAACAGAGGCGTGATTTTTTGACATGAGTATTGTTGAGGACCTGGATACACTCCAGGTCCTCAACAATTTTTACCCATTTTTTATCCCGGTAAATAAAAGAGTTCCTCTGGAAATTAAAAAAAAACTATATCCATGCGGACGAAGTCGAGGGCATCAGCTAGTGGAAAAATACAAAACATCTGGGGCCATTTTGTTTTTTGTGAAGCTAATTTTCAAATTATTAATTGAATCTCGTTAACCCAGGCCCAACAGCATTACCTTATACGCGGACTGGTTTAATGAAATTGTATCCTAATCATATAATTTGGTCCCGACGTGATTCATTATGCTCAAACAAAAAGATTAACACAAAAAATGATGTTGTAAAGTGTTTGATAGAACAAAACACTCAATTTAGATAGTAATATTTGGTATTCAAGTATTTGTGAGAAAGATATTCCGTTTTCGACCTCTAGGTATTCAGCCATACGTTTCGTGTCAATTTAAGAGAAAAAAATAAGTAAATAGTCAATGATAAGCGTTTTTAATCGCTTTCGCTATAGCATTAGCGATTATAGAAAGAGAATAGACACGAAACGTGTACATCTAACTTGGCTTGAATTGAGCTTTTTCGGTTCCCTCGGGAACTCTTTCATCTTCCGGGATAAAAAGTAGCCTATATGTTATTCCGGTCTATAATCTATCTCTGTGCTAAATTTTATCTAGATCCGTTCAGCCGTTCTGGCGTGATTGAACAAACTTCCATCCATCCATTTATAACATGTAGCACGGACAATCAAAAAATAAATAAAATTTGACAGCGTTAAATACTACAAGCTTTATGAACTATAACAGATTGTAATAGTTTATGTTGCCGGTTGTACAATTTGAACAAAATAAAAAGTTACTCCTAACAGGTTAGCCCGCTACCACTTTAGACTGCATTATCACTTACTACCACATGAGATCGGAGTCAAGGGCCAACTTGTAGTGGAATAAAAAATTGTTGATGTCGACCTCGTATTCGAGTCCACCCTTTAAACGTTGAGATAAAATAAAAACGGGATAAGTAGTTAGGAAACGTAAGAAAATTTATGAAATCACGTTCGACTGACATTTGTGGGGCGAGTGGATAGTGCCTTGTCATTTTTCTGCCCAATTATGGACACTAGTGCACAGTAGCGTGCACAGGATTTGAAGCTTGGGTAGGCATTAGTTGGTCTGAATACCTATTTACTAGATGTTTTGATGATAAATGAGCATTAACGTATTTGTATTTGGGTAAGCAGTGCTTTTATGCCTTTATGAACTGCACGCCACTGCTAGTGCATGAAAAAGTCGATCACTATGACAGCACAATATCCATACTATCCATACTAATATTATAAATGCGAGAGTGTTTCTGTCTGTCTGTCTGCTACGCTTTACCGGCCCATCTTTTCAACCGATATTGATGGAATTTGGTACAGAGATAGGTTGTATCCCGGGGAAGGACATAGGCTACTTTTTATCCCGGAAAATTTAGGAGTTCCTGCGGGAATCACAAAAAATCCACGCGGACGAAGTCGCGGGCATCACGTAAGTAGTAGTAATTCGTCCAAGAGTAAAAATAGTTAGCTTCATTGTGTAAAGTGGAAGGCGCCAATGCCACGGCAACGTCATGGTAAAACACGCCATGAGTAAGAGGATGTGTGGCGGGAAGAGAGACGCGGATGTCAAATATTTGCTGACGCGGTGCGCCGGCGCAGTGTAACCAACGCGTCTACCTACAATTGAAAAGATATTGTATACTTCGAGTTATTTTTAGGTTCTAACGGACTTTAAAAATACATGAATAAATTCAAAGTTAATGTTAATGTAAAACGTAAACTCATTAAAAATATTATAACCATGTAAAGGATTACTTAGGTAAATGACAAGGAAGCTTGGCAAAGAGTTGCTTTAATGGCTCTGATACTCGTAGTTCCTTAGTTATGATGATTTGTGAAATGGTGATAATGAAAAAAAAAACAAATTTGACATGTACGACGGGGAATGCTCTGAAGAGTTATTTAATCTAATACACCCTTCTGTATTCTATATAGTCGCACCCTTCGTCGCAACAAATTTCATCCTCACCACCTGGATACCTGATCTTCTTCCACCTCTCGTTATTCCAGGCCATTTCTGCCACGTACCTGCTAATTAATAATATGGAACTAGCTTCCATCTTTGTGCCCTCATGATTACAATATGGGGCTTTTCAAAGTGCCGGATAAACTTTCTCGAAAGCCGGCAACGCATTGGCAGTTCCTCTGGTTCTTGCAAATGTTCATGGGCGGCGGTAAACACTTAACATCATCAAGTCACCCGCTTGCTCGTTTTTTTGCTATTGGTATATATTTAAAAACCATGTCCGATGGTTTGTGTTCGCCATTCAAGCACCTTGGCTTAGCACAGCTTTGGAAGATCTACCAAATAGACGGACGATCTCAAGCGATTGCTGGGTACAAGCGGTACAAGGTCGTGTTCTGAGTATAAGCGTCCAAGTCATCTTTGCTGAACAGCAGTTTATGGTTTAGTTGAGAACACTATTTGACCTATGTGTCAAAGACCTAAGAGTCATACTTACTATAATATTATAAATGCAAGTGTCGGTTTGTCCGTCAATCACGCCGTAACGGAACAACGAATCGTCGTGATTTTTGGAATCGGTATAGTTGAGCACCTGGAAAATGACACAGGCTACTTTTTATTACGGAAAATTAAGATGTTCCCGCGGAAATCATAAAAAATTTAAACCAGCTAGTTTATTATAAAAAAATACATATGAATACTGATAAGGATTTAAAAAAAAATTAAAAATCAGATTACGAGGACCCCACAAAAAAAATGAACCGGACACAAACCAGCTCAAGATAAGAGCGTAGGTATACGTGAAATATTTACATTTAACATTTAACTCTATCGCTCGGCCGGGGCGTGCGGCGACAACAAACGCGCGGCCGCTTTGCGACAATCGCTCGATCGCACGAGCGCCCGAGATAGCATCGCTTTCACTGGCGCGGGTCGCAGGTGAACTGGTGTACGGGTGCCCTTATCGAGTTGTGAGCTGCATTGCTTAGTGATACAAATTTTGAGACCTACAGATGAGTTATATAATGTCCTCCCGACCGCATTTCGGCCACGACGGCCTATCTCCATATAGATTAGCTATTTGCTCGGGAGATATTATAGTGCACAAGTGTGTACGCAAACGCAGGTGCACTCTCTGTTCCTTTACTCTCATAGCTCGATGGATAGGACGGAAACGGAAAATCCGACACGACCTGAGAGAGATCGGGCGCAGGACCGACGGCTTTACGTGCTCTCCGCACGGGCGAGGGAGTGAAACACTTCCTAACTCCGGGCTAGTACTGAAAATTTCTAGATAAGTTATAATAAAAAGCTTTTACTGAGATAGTGTACTTACCACTAATTTATGTCTTCGAACTAGTTCAGAGATCCGATGGACGTTAAGTTCTCGAGGTGCTGGAATGGCGACCCCGCACTGAAAAGCGTATAGCGTTAGCAGACCCCCCATATGGTGGACGGACGACATCAAGCGGACCGATGCATCCAGGCGGCGCAAGACCGTGGCTTGTGGGACATGCTTTTTAACGTGTAAATAATTATTTTCGAATAATATAGAAATAAAAAAATGAACACGTTAAGTTGTAAGGCAACTTAATAATTTAATTAGAGAGACCTAGAGACTTTTTTAGAAGCCGAGATGAAAAATTAGTTGGACTAAGCGGTGAGAATCGCTCGATCGCACGGTCCAATCGGCGACATAGCGTCGCTTTCACTGGCGATGGTCGCGGGTCAACAGGCCCTTATCGAATTGTGTGAAAAGTCTGTACCACTCAACAACAGAGCTTGTATTGATGAGTGAATAGTGATATAAGTTTTTAGACTATGACGTTTAGAGCTTATCAAATCTATTTTTACTCATCGTCAGCGTTTACCCTGTATCCACAGACTATAATGAAGACCACGTATTAAGTAGGAGGAGTGTGAAGCGAGTGATTATATAAAATGTTTTTTAATGGTGTGGATAACGCGATATCCAGAGTACCTGGTCTTAGGTACCTTCAAGGCAAGAGTGAATAGGCATCTTCTTGGCAAGCGCGTTCCAACCTAGACCTTATCATTGCTTTGCACTAAGCATGATTGTCGTCAAGCGCAAGCTTATTTCAGAAAAAATATATATATAATATTTTACTATAACTGCGTGCTGTATAATAAATAAATAACGCTTCATCGTTGAGCACGTGCCTTTAATAATAACCAATTAGACATACTTTATTGTGAACAAATAAGTTACTTGTATAACTTATTGGCGAGTGAGCTTGCTTGTATACAAAACTGCATCCTGAAGACAATAAACCAGGGCAGCACCAGGTGTGGTCCAATGAGCATGGTCTAGCATGCCACCCGGCCGCGCGCGATTTATAAGCGCACACCCGCCCACACCTTAGGCTGGGACCACACTAAGCAGGCAAAACACCTAAGGCGGCGATATATCCTTCTCTCGCAATAACAGTCACAACAGATTGTGTACGGAAAGTTTCTACTTACACAGCCGTTATTACCCACTATTTTGCAAAATAAATGACTTATGATTTAAAACACTTAATGGTCAACTTGAAGTAAATTATCTCATTGCTAATTATAAATAATTATAAGATAACAACTGCTGTTACCCACAATTTGGCAAAATAAAAATTATGAATTATGAATTGCATTGGTTAGTTGTTTATGGGGTGTCATAGTATTTTTAAGAGCACGTCTTCATTAGAGATCGAGGTGTCAGGTTCAGTGAGTATGGGTCTAGCATGCCATCTGGCCGCGCGCGATTTATAAGCGCCCACCCCATCTTAGTTTAAGATCTGACTAAAGCGGAAGGTGATTATCCTTCTCTCTCGCACATTTTATCATTTTCAGTGACTGCGAAAGTCTCAGTAAGTACACTTTTGACTAATGTGGCTCAAACAGGTCCTAAACAATAAAATTGCGTTTATTTTAGACATATTTTTATTGTTATATCAGAAGAATTTGACTGAGAAAAATGGCGAAAACATTCAGTATTTTTCATAGCCATTTTTCTAAAAACTAAGCACTAGAGTCTAGTGTCTAACTAAACTAGTTCCTTCAACACTAATATCCTTCTGTGCTAGTAAAATAATAAGCAATTTAAAAGAAAAATTCAATACACAGCACATGCTTTGACCTTATCATTAAAAAATCTATACTTACCTACTTAATATAGACTTGTCTTCTTTAAATTTATAAATCTCTTTGACATAACTCATGTTTAATACTTCTTTACCAAGCTACTATAAAAACGCGCGTTTCTTCGCCCAATGAACATAAAGCCTTAATTATTACAGGGTGGTATTAGGGATTAAGCGAGGTCCGATCCAATTCGTTAAACACTCGCAATACATCGCTCGTAATGAACTCCAACTACAATCATTTTAATACACAGCAAGCAATAAACAATGCTCATGAGTATAATGTCGTGTCCTTACTTCTATATCACGAGCTACGATTTAAAGTCTTTAAATATTTTATGGTACACGACGGCAGTGGTACGTACCACCGTAATTTAATGAGTGCTGAAGCAATCTGTATTCTGTACCTTGTATTTTTTTTTATCGATAAAGAGGAGCCTATCTTAACGTATAATTTTTTTTTATTTGGCGACATCTTTAATTTTATATTGATTAAAAATACCCTTGGATTGGGATACTTACAATTTTAAATATTGAAAGTAGACAGTGGCGTGCACAATATTCGGAGCTAGGGTAGGCGTTGGTTAGGTAGATACCTATTTTATTTTATTTTATTTTTAATTGGACTACCAACAATAAATAAACTTAGGGTAGCGGAACACACATAATTTCACTTATAGGCAGCCACATCATGCACAATATAAGGGTCGTACCTACTTACAAATTACTCAAAAACAAATTATTATGTTACTAAATGAAATAAATTATTATATAAACTATCTAATTACTTATTGCTAAAACAAAACAAAAAAAAAATGAAACTAGACTTATTGTTCACAAACCTATTACGCACCTTTGAACTCGCGAACTTTGGTAACCGCGGAATTAAATAAAACCACGATTTGTACTTAGGGATGTATAGGTTTATTGAACCCAAGGACGGAACAACGATACACGGCTGCATTTAATCTATATACCGTTTTGCGGGCAGCGACGTAATAGCGCGATGCAATATCCGACAGCGACATCTATTGGTCGTGGACATACCGCCCACCAAGGACATTTAGTGAGAAATGTCCTTAAAATTCTTGTACTGGGAAATCGTACCGCCCACCGTGACTATGTTCTTGGTGGGTGATCTTACAAGATTTTGAACTTATATTCTAAATAAACTAAAAAATAACTGAACTGAGCTATAAACGAATACAATTTTAAATACCTTAGCGATAAATGCACAAATGAACAAAATATAAAATGAACTATCTTAAATTAACAATAGGATGAACTAACTATGCTATTACAATAACTTAATCACTAATAGGTAAAATACATATTTTTGATGTTGGTCTCTTAATGCTAGAATTTTTCACTTTTATAGTGACCACACGGGTAACATTATCAGTACCCGGATGCTTTTCTATTATACGACCCATTAACCAACGACTCGGTGGCAGGTTATCTTCTTTGACCAGAACAATGTCTCCCAAATTGGGTTCTGGTACGCGGGAGTTCCACTTGTAACGATTCATTAAGTGGGACAAGTATTCCTGCGACCAGCGTCGCCAAAAGTTCTGCAACATTCTCTGAATGAACTGCCACCTTGTTAGTGAGCTCATACTTGAATCCAGATAGTTATCGACCTCCGGTACCGCTATCAGGGGCCCTCCGACAAGAAAGTGTCCCGGCGTTAACGGAAGTGGATCACTCGGATCTGAACTATCTACAGACATGGGCCGCGAATTAAGGCAAGCTTCTACCTGGCTGAGAAGTGTACACATCTCCTCAAATGTCAAAGTTGACTCTCCTATCACTCGTTTTAAGTGAAACTTGGTCGCCCGAATTCCGGCCTCCCATAGGCCTCCAAAATTAGGGGCGTGAGGCGGTATAAAATGCCACTCTGTCCCATGAGTTTCCAAATATTCGGCCACATCCTTTTGCATATGTTTAAGTTGCTGAAGCTCTTTTGCAGCACCTACAAATGCCGTACCATTGTCGCTCCACAATTGCGCACAATGGCCACGTCTGGCCACGAAACGACGGAAACATGCTAGAAAAGCTTGAGTGCTCATATCACTTACCATTTCTAAATGAATAGCACGAGTAGCCATGCAGATGAATAAGCAAATGTAGCCTTTATAAGACCGATGACCTCGTCCTTTTGTTGTCCTTACTTGTATGGGTCCTGCATAGTCTACTCCACTATGAAGAAATGCCCTAGCAGGTGTACATCGAACTGACGGAAGGGAGCCCATGAACTGATGTTGAATGTCGGCCTTTTGTCGGACACATGTAACGCATTTACGTATATGCTGTTTGATTAAACTTTTCACACTAATAATCCAATACGATGTTCTCAAATAATTAACCATCATCTGGACTCCTCCATGAAGAGTATTTTGATGTGCGTCCATTACTACCAGTTTTGTAAAATGAGATGAGTGGGGTAATATTATCGGATGCTTGGTCTTTTCGGGTAGCTGAGACTTCTGTAATCTACCACTTACTCTCATGATCCCTTGGTCATCTAAATAAGGGCACAAAGATTTAAGCTTACTATTTTTAGATTGCAAGTATCCTTTGACTTTTAGTTGTGAATATTCGTCAGAAAATTCTTCATGTTGTGCTTTTTTGATACAGCAGATCCTAGCTTGGTCTATTTCTGCTTTGGTTAAATAAGCTGTCCTTTTATCACTACGACTATAGAATCGCCTGCAGTAGGCGATTACCCTCAGCAACTTCTGTAATGACGAAAAACGTTGGAATAGTGTGTCTTCTGAGAATGCGTTAAAGTGTGTTTTAACTGCTTCTTCTAAATGAACTTTCAAATCTGTTGGTCCTTTATATTGGATGGTTTGCTCTCTAAGAAATTGTGGACCGGAAAACCAAAGCTCGTTCTCTGTAAGTGAACCTGGTTGAATACCTCGTGATGCACAATCGGCTGGATTATCTTTAGATCAGAGTCCAAATTTGTCAGGATCTCTGAAACCCGGTTGGCCACGAAAGTTTTCCACCGACTGGGATGGCTATTCAACCACGCGAGAACGATTGTGGAGTCCGTCCAAGCTCTGATCTTGCTCTTTTGGATATTCAAAACGTCAGCTATCTCCACTAACAGCCTAGATAAGAGTGCTGCGCCGCAGAGTTCGAGGCGTGGGATACTAACCTGCCTTATTGGTGATACCTTCGTTTTCGCTGCTAACAATGAAACATGTCTCCTCCCAGCACCGTCGTCTACCCTCAAATATACAACAGCTGCGTATGCTAGTTTTGAAGCATCGCAGAATCCGTGCAATTCAACGTTAGCGTCTGATTTTAAGGTGCTCAACCATCGCGGGACCTGTACTCTGGTAAGCTGTTCCAGCTCATTACGGTAAGTAACCCATTCGTTTTTTAATTCTTCTGAAATTGGGTCATCCCAATTGACACCTGCTAACCATAATTTTTGAATAAACATTTTTGCTACTATGATAGTAGGTGCTATCCAACCCAGAGGGTCGTACAAGCGTGCTACCACTGATAATATTGATCTTTTTGTTTCAGGTCCAGACGTCGGATGCGGAAGTTTCACCGAGTATCGGAATTGATCTTCACTTCGGTCCCAGGTAAGTCCTAAAACCTTAGTTGTACTTTCTGCTTTTAGTTCTATAGCTTTTTTGTCCTTTATGTTTTCTTTGTCCTTTATAATTTTGTCCTGTTTATGTACCTTTTGAGTGATCTGTTTTTGTTTGTCCTGAATTGAAGGAACAAGCTTTTGCATGCCCTTCTCTTGTTCTTCATTATTTTGTATCTTTTCTAACAACTCTTTGCTATTGCTGTTCCATTTCTGTAGTTCAAACCCCCCTCTTGCTAATAACGCTTTCATCTGCTTATAAATTTCCATGCCTTCTTCCACGCTAGCGCAACCTGTCATCAAATCGTCCATGTAGAACGATTGGACTACTCTTGAGGAAGCTAAGGGGTAATTCTTACCCTCATCAACACTGACTTGGATGAGGGCTCGAACAGCCAAAAAGGGAGCCGATGCCGTTCCAAACGTTACTGTTAATAACTCGAAATCTTTTATTTCTGTTTCAGGGTTTTCACGCCAGACTATGCGTTGGAACATTGTGTCCTCGTCTGCAATTCGAACTTGCCGATACATTTTTATGATGTCAGCTGTTAAAGCGATCGGTTGAACTCTCCACCTTAATACGGTGTGGCGCAAATCCGCCTGTAACTTAGGACCCACCATCAGCGTGTCATTAAGTGAGACTCCCAATTTATTTTTGCTCGAAGCATTGAAAACCACTCGTACTTTTGTTGTGGTTTTATCGTCTCTAACAACTGCGTGATGAGGTAAGTAGACAGCTTCATTTCCTTTTCTATCATCTTTTGTTACTGGCCTCATGTGTCCTAATTGTAAATATTCATTAATCACTTCTGTGTAACTATTTTTTAATTCTTGATCTTTCGATAGCCTTTTTTCTAATGATTTGAACTTCGTTACAGCTAGCTGTCGTGAATCACCACCTGAGCAACCAGGCTGCTCATCTCGGAATGGTAATTTCACAACGTAGCGACCTTCTTCTGTTCTTTTTGTTGTATTTACGAATATTTCTTCGCACCTTTTCTCTTCATCTGTCCACAGACCCTTTGAATTATGCTTTTCTTCTTCCAATTCCCAGAACTGTTTTAACATATCCATTTCAGAGACCTGAGCATGCATTACCGATATTTTTTGGATGTCCTCGTTGTTCTTGTTACAGCGTTCGTTAACAGTGCCAGACAGAATCCAACCCAATGTTGTCTTTTGTGCAATTAGGTTCTCATTTTTACACTTTTTTATGCCCTCCTGTAATATTTGGCTGTAGACATTAGCCCCTAGCAACATGTCAATGGATTTAGGAGTGTTAAACTGGGGATCTGCTAAGCTCAAGTATTGTAATTCTGCCCAGTCGATCTGCTGCATTTGCTGTTCAGGTAAGAATGTCGTAATATTCTTCAACACATAGGCTGTAATTTGTAGATTGGTGTTCTCGCATATTCTCGATCTTAGTTTTACAGTAACTACATACTTCGATGTTAGAGCCTTGTTTCCACCTAGACCAGTGATTATACCGCTGGCAGGAGTCTTTTTAAGACGCAACAGCTGAACTGCGGCCTCAGTAATAAAACATGCCTGAGACCCTTGGTCTAATAGGACTCTGAGAATGTGGTTTCCACCAGCTTGCGACTCGGTGTTTACTAATGCAGTAGCAAGTAAAACCTGACTACAACTGGCTATTCTCTGAGTTGATAAGCATGAAACTATTGGCAGTGCACTAGTTGATGTACTAGCATTCTCAATAGGTTCGGTTGCCTTTGTACTGGTATCCGTGCGCTCGATATTAAGGTGCAAAAGGGAGTGATGCCTCTTTTTACAAATCCTGCAGGTTCCAGGTTTCTTGCACTGGAAAACTGTATGGTTTCCGCCTAAGCAGTTGAAACAAATAGAATTCTTTGCTACAAAATCTCGCCTTTTAGAGATATCTTCCCCAGCAAACTTTTTACAGAAGCATAACTTGTGATTCTCAGAACAATATTCGCAGCGCATACCCGAGACGTTCGTAGCTAGAAAAGTTTTTGACCTTGGACCAGTTCCACTGGTATGCTGTACCGGAGTCTTCTTAGAATCTACGAACTCGAGTGCGCGAAAGCGACTCTCCGTGAAACTTTTGAATTGATCTAAGGTTGGCAATTCATTCAAGTCGAGTGTACTAGAAATATGTAGCTCCCACTGTTTACGCGTTTCTGGATCGAGTTTAAAACTAACAATGTGAATAATGATAATGTCCCATGTGCTCACATCAATATTTATATTTTTTAAAGCATTCAAACAGTCCATGGTGGTATCTATCAGGTCTTTCAAACCTGGTGATGATTCAATACTCATACGTTTAATTCCCAACAAGCGTTTAAAAATGCAATTTGCCAAATACTTTCTATTGTTGTATCTTTGCTCTAGTAGAGACCAGCATGGACTGTAGTTTGAATCTGTGATTGGAGTATGTCTTATTAACTGCTCAGCCTCGCCCGTCAAGTGAGTCTTTAAATAATGTAATTTTTGTACATTATCCAAAGCATCATTATTGTGAACTAAGGACGTGAAAAGATCTCGAAAGGTTGTCCATTCGGAATAGCTACCAGAAAAAGTAGGAATTGTAATTTTTGGTAACCTCACAAGCTGACTGACCCTATCGTTATCCTTTCCGTTTGACTTGACAGTACGTTGCTGAGTTTCTGATGGTGACAAAAATTGATTTAAACATGATTTTATGAGCGATTTACACGTAAAATAATTTTCCTCCGTTACATCATAAACTCCGTTTGTTACATAAGAGGTGTTGGCTAACACATCAGGTTTTGATATCTCATACAACTTAGCGTTGTTTGCCCTAAACAATAGCCAATCTCGTTCTAAATTTTCTGATCTAACTTCTAGGTATTCTTTATTTATTCTTTCTTTTGGACTTTTTTTAAAATTTGCTAGACTCTTCTTGATGGAATTGTGTAGATCTAATTGTACATTTAATAGACCTTCCATTTGTACTACAATTAGGTGCCAATTAAAATTAGAAGTGTTCTATAAACTAAAATAATTACTGTATGTACTAGAATCTAGGAATCAGAAGTAAGAAAAAAGACTTTCAAATTTATCGTAAACTATATATGTCTTAAAATATGCTGAAAATTTTAAAGTGTTTGAAATTTCAATCGAAAAAATTCTGTTCTAAAATATGCTGAAAATTTTACAAGTGTTTGAAATTTCAATCGAAAAAATTCTATGTCCTAAAATATGCTGAAAATTTTACAAGTGTTTGAAATGAACTAATTCTATGGGAAATCGGACACAGGTTCCCCGTTCCCTCGTTTTTAATGAAATTATACTAAGTCCTAACTAGCATGCAATTTAGCCTAAGTTAAATTCAGTATATTTTTTAAAGTTATTGACACCAAACAAATAAGGTTCACTTTTGCTTGAAATTTTAAAATAAAGTTAAGTTATTGAGACCAAACAAATAAAGTTCACTTTTGCTTGAAATTTAATATGAAGTTTTTACTCACAGTTTGACAGTTGACACGAACTATTTGCACTCACGTCACGATGACAGCTGTCACTTTGACACCTGTCAAACTCCTCCGGGTTGTCCTTGTTGTACTGGGTTGTCCTGCTCTGCACCGCTTGTCTCGCTCACACACTGGTCTGCGCTGCTGGCGCCCTCTGCCGGTGCCTGCCGCCGCTGCTGCACCACGTACTCTGGTGTCTGCAGCAATCCACTGCGAGTAGGGTGAGTGGTCGCCGACCACTTGCTCTTCAAAACTTCCGGTTCGATAGGAACAAATTATGTTCACAAACCTATTACGCACCTTTGAACTCGCGAACTTTGGTAACCGCGGAATTAAATAAAACCACGATTTGTACTTAGGGATGTATAGGTTTATTGAACCCAAGGACGGAACAACGATACACGGCTGCATTTAATCTATATACCGTTTTGCGGGCAGCGACGTAATAGCGCGATGCAATATCCGACAGCGACATCTATTGGTCGTGGACACTTATTAACTCACTAAACTTATTATTAATTTAATTAAGTAGCGCTTTTAAAAGTGTTGATAAGTTTCGCTTTAAACTTTTTGATTTTGTCGTGGAACACGTCGATAGACTTATCCTTGCTCGTAAGTTCCCCATACAGCCTACTCAGCAGGTTGGTTCTGTTCAAGGTTGGATTTTCAGGCAAGACTGGATGAAAAACAAGCATTGAACTTTGTAACTAGGGTAAGCAGTGCTTTTATGCCTTTATGTGGTGTACGCCACTGAAAGTAGTGTTAGTTAACTAACGCCAAGAAAACTATTGAGATGAGAGACACTAACAAAAATTTGCTCAGAAAAGCTTTATTTACTAAATAAAAACTCAATTTTCCTCTAATATTTGTTTTTATCTCGCCACAGAATTACTTCAAACTATAGTCTAAATATAACCATAAGCATTACTTCTTATTATGTGACTCATCCGAGCTCGTTGCATTCATAATGCCAATTAAATCACTTTATTTCATAATAAAGTGCATCCAAAAATCAGCCTTAATGCATTGACATAAAAGGCATTTATTTAATTCCGCATGTACAATACTTGAACTACCTCAAGTATCAAGTACTATTGTTTTTCGTTGAATAGGTTGTAAGTGCACTTGCGCCTGTATTTATTTTGAACTTTATATTTTGCTTCTTAGTGTTGTTTTTTGTTTATTTCTAAATGCATGGTCAGTCGACAGATATAACCAGCTAGTTGCTGCTCCCGGGGTGGCTTGTACAATGTACGCGCGTGACACTGCTCTATTTACGAGAGAGTCGGTCTCTTAGACCTATAAAGATACAGTCCGGTACAATAATAGTGGAAATATTTGACCATAATATTTTTTCGATGGTAATAGGATGGTTTTTCACAACGTAGATGAAAGGTCCGCGACATCCTCGGTCAATCAGTCCTTGGACATAAGTCCTCCTACGTTATTTCATATCCCACGGTCTCGTGTCTTGAGTTCAGAAGTATGTCATAATATGTCCATTTAGCTCCTAAGGTTTCTAGCAAGACTGCGCTTTACAGTGTTGGGTTGCCATGGACACATAGTTCTTCTCTTCTTCCTGTCCTTGTCCCACGCTACATGGGGTCGGCACAACATGTTTTCTTCTTCCACTCACTTCTGTTATCCGTCAACCTATCATTCCCCCCTTTTATACGCATATCCTCTTTCACACAATCCATCCATCTTTTCTTTGGTCTCCCTCTACTCTTTTTTCCTTCCACATGCATATTTATCATTCTTCTCGTAATATGCCTTTCTTCCCTCCGCATTACATGCCCATACCATGCTAGCCATAGACACATAGTTACATACATATAATTCGTCGTCTGTACCGAACCGAACCGGTGTACGACCACTGCTGGACGAATCCGATTCATGGATCTTCTCAGGACACGGATTTGTTACTTGCCGATAATTAAAAGTGATTTTAATTTCGAAATTTTCATGTATTTCATATGAAAGTTTGGGCGTAAAAGTCAAGAAATTCCAAGCAGTACTCAAGATATCAACCTAAAGCCCACCAGAATCAAATTGACAATATAATACGCAACGACTGACGTACAATTATTAAATTAGTGTCCCAAGTGAAAAGCTTCCAAACTTCCGACATGTGAAAAAGTTGTGTGCCCGGGACAAACCCGATTTAATTGGCTTTAATTCAACATGCCTATTTCTGGCTTGGTTTTAATTTTGGGTAAAAAAATAAATGTCTAGAAATTTCCGCATAATTATTAAAAAAAAGGAACGCTTCGAAGTAGACCGTAAGTCGTAACCAAAGGAACGTTTTTCGTATGATATAATATAGCAAGTCATGATGCAGTCTTGTTAGTGGTAATGGTGTTCTATATTCTAAAATGTATAAAGAATTGTTTAGAGGTGAAGAAGCCAAACAGCGGTGTGTTTTATACTACTACTTATACTGTGTTTATACTGTGTGTGTTCGTGTACTATATTTACTCCAGATTGACTTATTAATTACCATACTAATATGATGTAAAATTCTGGGGCCTTATTACGTAAAGATGATTCACCATCATCATCATCAGCCATTATGCATCTACTGTTGGACGTAGGCCTCTTTGAAGTAGCGCCAACGTGCTCTTTCCTCGGCTTTTCGCATCCAGTCGATGCCAGCCACCCTCCGGATATCATCGCTTCACCTTGCTGGGGGGCGCCCTACGCTCCGTTTACTTAGACGCGGTCTCCACTCGGGGATCTTTCGATAAAGATGATTGCTACAGTCTAACTATTCACTTCCGCTTTGTTGGCCAAAATAAATTCAGCCAATCATCAACAATTGGCTGTAATAGGGACTAATGCAAGTTTTACAAAAAAAGTGTATACACATGGCAGAAGTGAAACTTCAGAAAAGTAGCCTATACGAGAGAATGAGATAAATGTAACTTGTATTCTATCTCATTCTCTCGCAGGCTAAATCCTATTATGGATATGTTTGTCTCTTTTTGGTGTCGCGTTTTCGTTTCATCTAATTTTCAAATCACAACGATTCTCAAGAAGAGAGCTGTACGGTACGCGAACCGCAGTCGAGCGCGTTGCGGGAACAGCCTCATGAATAAGGGTCCCGAATGGGTTCGAAACTAGTTGGGCATTACCGACATAACCCGGGAGTTTATTATGTATATTTAAAATGAATATCACTCACGATAGTTTAAGCGTTAAGATTCTCAAGAAGTTTCACTTCTAAAAAAACTACTGTCACATACCTGTCAATGTGAGCTTAGTTCTGGATTGCAGTAGTCAATTTCAAGGAACTGTTTGTGTACCGCACAGTACGCGAATCTCGCAAGAGTCGTAATATGCGCACGCGGTGGCATTGCGCCTTGTCCGCGCTATTAACGCGCCGATTTATGCGCCTTAATAGCGCGCCGCCGGATTTTGAATAATTATATAGGATCCCGCAAACTCCTTATACGAGTGACCCCACGACTGCGCTCCACACTGTGCATTATCATACCTTTGATTCTTTTGGCAAAGTAAATCTAATAGGGATGCCTATGTCAAAAATGAATTATTTCTTACTGATTATTAAATAGTTAATAGAGGGTCTTCAAAAAGACCTACAATTCTTCTGTTAGTTTAAACTTTAATAATACTTTAATAATACTTTAATAACTACAGATTACAATAAAAAGTGAGTTGAAATTAGATGATGTCACAACTATTTTGACAAAGAGAACTGTTTTTCTGTTGATTTGATTGTCATAATCCATATTACTAAAATTAAGCTTAGCTTAGGTTTTTTAATATGTAGGTATATAGTTATGAACGATTGAGCAAACTCCATATTATACCTATACGAGTAACCCCACGACTCACACACGACTACGTCCGCGTGTTTTAAGTTTTTTTTCGCGGGAAATCCTTAATTTTCCGGGATAAAAAGTAGCCTATGTCATTCTCCAGGTCCTCAAATATACCTATGCGAAAAATCAGGTCGATCCGTTGCTCCTTTGCGGCGTGATTGAAGGACAAATCATCAAACATACACATTCGCATTTATAATATTAGTAAGTATGATTACACAGCATCGTAAAAAAGCATAACTTTTATAATCATTAACTGTTACAATTATCCGTTATTTCTGTAATTATTACCGTTTAGTCATATTTTTTTCAATCTACATCAGATATCGCCGCATTAGGCAGTTATTGTAGTTAAGTAGGTATATTGTATTATTGTAGTTAAATTTCCAGCTGAATTCAACAAGTTTTTCTTAAAATTAAAACGTTTACCATTACGGTATGAGCTCATACTTAGTTGCCGTCTTCCAGAATGTTAACTTTTTCCACAATTAAAATAACTGACCCCAAGAATTAATGGCTGACAATTTTAGGTTTGTGCTAAAAAGTGATAAAATTCACACCTCACGTACGGTCCACGGGCGCGTAACGAGTAACGACCTATTGATTCGGGATAAAGATGTTGTCGAAAAAAGATTCAATGAGTGGATCTTTCCGCCGGTGCTGTTAGCGGTACTGGGGGGGGGGGGGGGGGGGTTACAGGACAGACCTAAATAGTACCAATCATAGAGGTATTATAACTCTATGCTACCAATATTCTCCTACATTGACGACCTCCCTGTCGGCTGGGCTGGTTGTCTGGAAAACATTTACTTTTGTAGGTAGTAGGTAGGTCGCTAACTATGGGCCTCATAAGAAAGCTCAGGGTCACTCAGCGGGCGATGGAGAGAGCAATGCTCGGGGTTTCTTTGCGCGATCAAATCAGAAATGAGGAGATCCGCAGAAGAACTAAAGTAACCGACATTGCTCGACGTGTTGCGAAGCTGAAGTGGCAATGGGCGGGGCACATAGTTAGAAGAACCGATAGACGCTGGGGTCCCAAAGTGCTGGAGTGGCGACCACGCACGGGAAAGCGCAGCGTTGGTAGACCCCCTACTCGCTGGACAGACGACATCAGGCGAGTCGCAGGGAGCCGCTGGTTCCAGGCGGCGCAAGACCGAGGCATGTGGAAATCCTTGCAAGAGGCCTATGTTCAGCAGTGGACGTCTGTCGGTTGATGATGATGATGAGGTAGGTTGAGTTACTCAGCAGTCGCTCAAAGTGCGAACACTATAGTGAGCTGGTAATAGGTTGAAATTATGATAGTAGTACACAAAGAGATGGAAAGATAGAGAGGAAATGTATTATAAAAAGTTTCGTCTCGAGGCTTACTGTACAGTTTTTCAGGCGGAGTTGTACGCTCTTTATCAAGCTACGGAATAAGCCCTTGAAACCAAGTCAATATATTCAGTGACTCGAGATCATCTTTGGAATTACTAGGCAATATGCAGGTTTTTCATCCATTAGGTTTCGCTATAAAAAATAATTTGATAAAATTAAATGAAATAGGTAAAGTTATAAAATTGTTTTGGAGCCCATGTCGGAGTGCAGGGCAATGACAGAGCGGACATGTTAGCAAAAGAAGCAGCTAAAAATCTAGAACAAGAAATTATGTATATAATATACTATAAAGTAATATGTTAGATATGTATATAAATATCGGATGTATTTTCGGAGTACCCGGGTTCGATTCCCGGCAGGGTCAATTTAGGAATTTATAATTTCTGAATTTTCCCTGGTCTGGCCTGGTGGGAGGCTTCAGCCCGGGCTAATTACCACCCTACCGGCAAAGACGTACCGCCAAGCGATTTAGCGTTCCGGTACGATGCCGTGTAGAAACCGAAGGGGTGTGGGTTTAATATAACTGCCATGCCCCTAGCAGGTTAGCCCGCTACCATCTTAGACTGCATCATCACTTACCATCAGGTGTGATCGCAGTCAAGGGCTAACTTGTAGTTGATTAAATAAAATAAATAAATATAAGTTAAAATATTATAAGAAACAAAATGTAAGGCTAAAATAGTACCACATGACCTCATGACCACAGTAAAAAAAACCTGTTTCATGACAATTAAACAGAATAAGGTAAAAAAAAGCTATAAGTATAAAAAAAAGCTATATAAATAAAGGAATCCTCCGATAACCATGTCGGAGGATTCCTAGCAAAACACACATAAAAAAAAATGTACACAAAGAGAGAGCGAGAAGTAGTGTTGTAGTGCGCACAGACCTATAAAATCCCTATTCGAAATCCTAAAACAGTTTTCAAGTGTGAAATCCGCTTAAACTCCGAATAGATTCGAATCAAACTGTCACACAAAAAGCTGCCGATTCGAATTTCGACGCGGCACGTGTTATTTGACAAATAAAAAATTCCACCGCACCGCGACCGAGGCATTCGCGCCGAAATGAAAATAGGAAAATATACGACCCAAAATTAAAAATAAAGTTTTTATTGTAGCTAAGAGCTAATTGTTGCTAACGCGAGAGAAAAGCTAGTTGCTTTTGCGCGCGGCTTCTCTCGCGTTAAGTTATTATTTAGCTAACCTATTTTAAGTTTGCTCAACGCGGCTCAAGAAGTTTTCACTTCAAAAAAAGCAGTGATAAACTGATAAGTAACTATCAGAACTGGGCCCTCTTACCTTTTACTGGGATCATACTCGTATTAACCTTTAATGCTGCTAATTATAGCGTTATTGGACACTAAACATTGTATTGGCATGACTTAAAAGTTAAAATGCTATTTTTGTAATGGCATTTATGATGTCTTTAAGCATTTGGCGCTAGCTTGGATGGCGGTGTTGTAATTTATCGGCCATAAATGCTAAGTTTACGTTTACGGCGTATCCAGTCAATTTAACGCCATAATTTTTTAATTATTTTTCTGTCTTAATTATTAGGTCTAAGCAATACAAAAAAAAAAAATACAGAAAATACGTCACGCTACACGCCATTGCGCGGGCGCACATATATATCCAACTATACTAATATTATAAATGCGAAAGTGTGTCTGTTTGCTACGCTTTCCCGGCCCATCTTTTCAACCGATTTTGACGAAATTTGGTACTAAGGTTGCACCCCGGGGAAGGACATAGGCTATTTACTGCGGGAATCAAAATATCCTAATCCACGTGGATGAAGTCACGGGCATTATCTAGTACTTTCTGTCTGCTACGCTTTCCCGGTCTATCTTGTCAACCGATTTTGATAAAATTTGGTTTTAAAATAAGATAAAATTTTCATCCCGGAAAATCAAAGAGTTTCCGCGGGTAGGTATCAAAAAACCTTAATCCATGCGGACGAAGTCGCGGGCATCATCTAGTGAAACTATAATGACGTCACATCAGAACCGTTACCACCGACCAGTCTACAGTCTACACAACGTAAACAACTGTTGTGACAAGGGTGGTCAAGTAATAAGTATCTGGCCGGATATTCGCTTTAATACTTGGGTTCCTCTTAATAGAATAATAGGTCTGCTAGAAGATCGAGTAGAATAGAGAAATAATTTGTCCTTCTACTTTACGATTAACTCGTAGTAAACCTGACAGTCTTTTGGCAATAATAAATAGTTAGTGAATAAATAAATTTAAAAAAAGGTATAACTATCTTACTTAGTAACGTACTTATAAATTACAATCAAACTGCAGCTGGACAGTTTATGTACATTGTATATTTTTTATCTAAGTATATGCTTTAATATTATTTGATATCATTGATTACAGAGCACAAAAACATATTTTTTTAAAATTTGTGCCTTAACGCAATGGTGCAATTTATAAGGCATATCCCAAATATCCTGGGTCACCTGATGTTATGATTACGCCGAACATTAATTGCAGCACAACAGAATTCGCCTATGCCTATGCCTGCGTAACCTCATGTAGGTAGATTTATTTTTGGGAACTCCACTTATAGGACACACTCCACAATTTCACTACGTGCAAGTGCTTGTAAAGAAAGAAAGAAAAAACATTTATTTCCACAATTGTGCCACACATAAATAGGATACCTAAAGAGGTAGATCACCACTGCACCTCACGATCTAGAGAAGATATATTATCTATACTACAGGAACAGAAACCGAAGGGTTATGGGTTTAATATTTAACCATGCCCCTAACAGGTTAGCCCGCTACCATCTTAGACTGCATCATCACTTACCATCAGGTGAGATCGCAGTCAAGGGCTAGCTTGTAGTGGATAAAAAAAAAGGAAGGAAAGAGGCGCAGGAATGAACTGCATTACGTGTGGCACAACCCGAAAAATGGTCCAGGCTCAGCATAATGCTGCATGTCTAGTGCAAGCACAAACACATACAGCGCTGATTTTCAGCCGGAACGACGGAACACGTAAAGGAACACGTGTCGTCTAGGCATAAGGGTGAAATTAGTTCAGCTGATGATAGATGGATGCTTTAGATGGGATTTTCCCTAAAACCTTGATATAATGGTGTCGCTAGTCGTAGTGGTCGGTCCCACGGTGCCGCGCGACAAAAACCCGCCCTCATTGCGATGCGGCGCGCGACAGACGCGACACACGCAACTTTTTGATGCGATTCCTTTTTAACGCATCGCAATTCCAGCGTTATTTGCTTATGCGACTTGTGAGCGCAAATTGATTTAATTGTGTTTCTGTCTTAACGAGTTTTTCTCGCTACTCTTGTATCGGTTACAGCGAAATGTTCTGAGTTTGATTCCCCGTATGGGTTATTTAAATAATTTTAACTTCATATTGTGGCCAAGTCTGCTAATCAAAATCTCTAAACTAACCTAAAATGATAGCTTTTAATCTAGTTCTGTCTTTGGAGTACTATGAAAGGGTTAGCAATATTTTTTATGCCGTCATTTTAGTTTAGTTTAGAGATTATGTGCGACAAAATCAACCCCATTAGCTCCTAATTTGAAACGCTAGGATATGGAATGCGCTTCCGGCTTCCGTTTTCCCCTCCACTTTTAATAAAATATGTTAGCCTATAAATGAAAAAAATAATAATGGTGATAGCTTAGGACTATGGCCTGGAAGGTCTGGGACGCGGGTTCGATCCCCGGACACGCACTTCTAACTTTTCGGAGTTGTGTGCATTTTAAACAACTAAAATAACACTTGCTAACTTTCCTAATTGCCTACGAGATAGGGAAAAATTGGATTTATATTTTCGCTTTAAAGTTACCCACCCACGGGAGCGAAGCCGCGGCCGTTCACTAGTAAGCATAAAACAAGATTTTTTTTTTTAGAGAGAGAGAGAGAGAGAGAGAGAGTAGGGAATGCAATATACCTAAGTAATGTAAACGCGGTCAAGTAAAGCGGAAACCATTTCATCGATAAAAACAAACGTACAGTCCATATAGCTGAGTCAAGTTTTATTATAATTCTCTAGCTCCGAAGTCTAGTCTGTCTAGGCAGGTATAGTTTATGTGGGAAAGGCGATAGGATGGGTGTAAGTGGGCCAGTGCATCCGGTGGGCTTAGACGACGGGACGCCGGGCCTCCGAGAACTCGCCTCGTTTATATGCTCACATGACGAATGTCATATAGACAATCTAAAGACAATCTAAGTATTAAATATACGATGTTTGTGACATGGTGATGATAAAAAAACAACCCGGCTGAGTTTGTAGCGGGGTCTTCTCAGACCAGGGCGCGTTTGGAACCCTCGTAGAGTTTTAAGATACCTAATTGATTAACACCATCATCTATACTATCTATACTATCTAGCTATAAATGCGAAAGTTTGGATGGATGGATGGATGTATGGATTGATGGATGTTTGTTACTCAATCACGTCCGAACGGCTAAACGGATCTGGATGAAATTTAGCACAGAGATAGATTATAGTCTGGAATAATACATATACTACTTTTTATCTCGGAAAATGAAAGAGTTCCCGCGAACCTTGGAACCAGAAAACCTTAATCCATTATCTTATTTTAAATGCGAAAGTATATTTGTTTGTCTGCTAAGTTTTCACGGCCCATCTTTTAAAAAGGTTTTAGTGAAATTTGATTTAGAGATAGGTTGCATCCCGGGGAAGGACATAGACATCCTGAAAAATCAAAGAATTCCCACGCGATTTTTGAAACCTAAATCCACGCGAAGTCATGCCCATCAGCTAGTGTCTTGTAAAAATGGAATCTCGTTTTAGTTTTACTTCTTACACTCCTGGTTTTTTTTTTATCCAGAGGAAAGAACATATCTTTCCATTCGAGCACGAGTCTCCACCCAGAATGAGAAGGGTTTGGCCTAAGTCCACCACGCTCAAACGCTTATTGGCAGCCTTCACACACCTTTCAGAACAATATGAAGACCTTTTTTTTTAATCTGGTAGGGGCATGGCATAACTGCCATGCTACCATCATAGACTACATCATCACTTACCATCAGGTGAGATCGTAGTCAAGGGCTAGCTTGTAGTGGTTTAAAAAAAAAAAAAGGTCTTCATATTGTTCTGAAAGGTGTGTGTGTGGGGTATGGGTTTAATATAACTATTAAACCCATACCCCTTCGGTTTCTACACGGCATCGTACCGGAACGCTAAATCGCTTGGCGGCACGTCTTTGCCGGTAGGGTGGTAACTAGCCACGGCCGAAGCCTCCCACCAGGCCAGACCAGGGAAAATTCAGAAATTATAAATTCCCAAATTGACCCTGCCGGGGATCGAACCCGGAACCTCCGCACGTTAAGGCAACAGCGCTACACACTGCGCCTCACGCTATTTTCTTTCACCGTTAAAGCAAATGATATTAAATTTCTTAAACCACACACAAGTTAGAGGTGCGTGCCCGGGGATAGAACCCCCGACCATCTAGGAGGCCGTGCATCTTAACCACTCAGCTATAACCGCTCTGCTCCATAACATATTGTTATAAACCATGAAACCTATCGCTGCCTGCAAGTTGCAATGTCTTCTCGGAAAACCATCAAGAAGGTATTTTCTCAATAGAGGGAGCGGTTTTAATTAGGAAAATTGAACGCCAACAATTCCAGACGTCTACTTTAATGTGAGAAAACCGCGGACTGGGGGACACTTCCACGTATACGCATAGAGTAATTAAATTGCGCAGACACGTAACGGTCATGATAGTGAAATATTTTATTCTATCGATGAAAGTAACATAGTGCGTCAAATGATGACGTCACAACTCACAAGTTGTGCGAAAATGACAGAAAAAAATTAAATGATTTATTTCACGTAGGACCACATAATAAGTCGCAAGGACCGGTTGATGGTGATGGTTAATCAAAGATGATTTCTGCTGCTGAAGCTGTGTTTCATACAAAGCACACATTTTGACCCTCCAGGATGAACCTCACTTATGGGGGCTATAACGCTCCCTCTAGTAGTAGATGACCCCGGGAAGACGGCAGCTCCACATCACGCTGCTAAGCCTTAACACAATTGGGGAGACCCCCTTCCCTGGAACGAGCCCATAATGGGCGTCACACAAGAGAGGGGCACCGGCGCAAGTTCTTTAAGAGTTCCCGGGGCCCCTCATTATGAGCTGAGGACGGTCACTGAGAGGGTTTTAGTGGGTTAAAGTCCCACATAACCGTATCCTATGTGCTCGGGTATCTATGGAAGATTTCCCCCCCGTTAACACTAAAAAAAAAAGTTCAACCTCACTCAAACGCCATCTGCAGTGATATTCTTTGCCCTTACGCTGATCGGCTCTCGCGGCGCATTCCCGCGCGTGCATGTTTTTGCAATCCGCCGCAACGAGCGCACAAATATTTACGTTTATTTATTATCTGGCTCAAAATCACCGCTACCCCGCCTTTACAGACCACAAAAACTATAATGTAAATGAGGATTTTTGTTTGGACATCCCTGAAAATAGCGCTTTATACCTAATGCCACGAACAAACTTTGTATTATCATAGGGTTGGCAAACTATGATTTTAACAGAGAAATGAAATTATTTCTAAGTGATGAGTTTCTAGAACAATCGATGTACTAGAAACAGCGTCATATCGTGTACGCAAGGTGCAGAAATACTTTGTGGGGTCGAGTGTACGCTACGCATGTATATCATGGTTACCAAAGAGTTTCTAGATTTACCATTACATACATTTAAAGATTGTGTTAAACAGCATTTGTTCAGTCGAGGTTAGGTACTACACTATAGATGATTTTCTGAATGACAAAGTTGCATGGAAGCAACCGGCCTCGCATCCTATGACCCACAAGTCTGTGTAATTCTTGATGTATGTGTTGTATTGTTTACTTATCGTAACCGTTTGTGTTTTTTAAGAAGAGAGCAACTGCTGAGTTTCTTGCCGGCTCTTCTCAGTAGAATCAGCTTTCCGAACTGGTGGTAGAGTCTTAACGTATCATAAGTGACACAAGTTGTCCTACATAAAATAAATAAATCATTTATCATTTTTTTCACGGACAAACTGTGTCACATATGAAGTTATCATAATGTGAAGACTACACCACGATTCAACCGCGAAGAACCAGCAAGTTGAGAAGAAACTGAGCAGCGACCACAAAACTAATGCTATCTATCACAATGACAAGCAATCATTATCAGAAGAGTTGAGTGACTTCCTGCAACAGCATCGAAATAGTGCTAAAATTATAAGTACATCAATGTGCAATGTGCAACAGAGGGATTTTTGGATAACTATCTACTTTTTTTATTCCGCTACAAGTTAGCCCTTGATTGCTATCTCACCTAGACCACGCTGAATCTCCCCACCAGACTAAAATAATAAATTGTTCACAGAGAAAACATCCCTTGCCTAAAAGGTTAGGAAAATTTGGCGCTTGGAATCACTAACAAACATTTTTAATATGTACAAAAATGAATGCGGCTTTTAAAAAGCGAAGCGAAATGCAAATACGGGTTCCGCTCGTAACATGGTTAAAGCATGGGTTATGAGCAATGAAAAACAATGGTAACGGAGGGTAGGTACAACAATAAAATAATCAGGCCGCGGTCGTGCTATGGGGTTTTGTTTAAGCTTTTTTGGCCAAAGATCTCTTCGCTATCTCCCGATGCACCACTGTGCACTGATTGTGTATGATGTACCGATTGCATAAAAAGAGTTTTAGGTTTCTGTAAATATTTTGGGCTTCATTTATGGCTTATAGGCTGACTAAATCCCAAAAATCTAAAAAAAACTTTGAAAAAAAGTTGCTTATAGCGAAATTTGGTCTCCAAAATGGCCTACCCTCAGAACGTACTGTATCTATTAGGAAACAGTGCTTTCAAATACATGCGTTTCATGCTTCAGTGTTTAAAAAAATATAAATACCATTTTAATTGGAAACGCTAATATTTTTTATCGGTTTTTCAGTTTTGTCACGAAATTATATTTTATTTTATTGGTACACCTTGTTTGAAGTTCTTTTTTTCTGAAAATGACATTCGTTATGGCTGCCACCCTCGAGCGTCTTGATGGAAGCCTAAGCTTATAATAGTTTTTTATTCCACTACAATTTAGCCCTTGACTGCGATCTCACCTGATGGTAAATGATGATGCAGCCTAAGACGGTAGCAGGCTATAGTCTACTAGCACTACGGCAGTACTATTAAACCCTCTGTTCAACTTGATCAGATGCTCTAAACCAGCATTTTTTTAAAATAAATTTTGTTTATTTTACCTACTTTTTTGCTGTCCCTACATATTAATTGATACGATTTTATAAGCGAACTTTGTCGTGGTCAGCCAGCCCGCGCCTTAAGGCGAAGCACTGCTTTATTGGCGTAATTTAATTATAATTACATCTTATACCAGCAATCGGTTCTGTCGTGTGTAAAGCACACTCGACTTATGATTACCACCGTGTAGAAGAGCCATTAAATTTATCATTACTTTGTAGGCTGCAACAAACCTTATTATTTTTTTATTTAAGGAGCTTACAAAACTTACATACTGTCAGGCTCAGTCTGAAAGAGGCATTTACCGTCTACGGCTCTGCGTGGTCTAGAGTGGAACACTGGTCTATGGTGCTCTGTAATGGCAAAAGACCTAAAATTCACATCATAGGTTAGTTTTAAGTTTGATAACCATTTTAAACTATAGATTAAAGAAAAATAGAAAGCATTGAAATTTGATGACGTCACAAGTCACAACTATGTAATTCATACAAACTTCCATGCTACTAGTAGGCGCGTTTTTAAGTTTGATAAAGAGTTGCTGGTTTTATTGAGTCGTCAATTGTCATCATCCCTTAAGTTTAAACAAGGAAGTTTTTTGTGTTGCCAGCAAGAACCTTACAATAAGGTTACCAGTAATAAAGGGCTTCAATCACCTTAATGTTATAAAAGGGTAAGGGTTATGAATTAGTTACCCTTAAATTCGGTGAAACATTGCTTTTCGATGCTCTGCGGTCAAATCAACATACTCGTACGTGCAGGAGGTTTGTATGGATAACAGCTCATATTATGCATACGATCTCAATGACTCATACGAGTACACACGATTCAATGTTTCGTGTGGTTATTTCATGTTTTTGTGACGTCATATCCAGTGGCGTGCAGGTCATAGAGGCATACAAGCACCGCTTACCCTAGTTGAAATATCTTTATGGTTATTTTTTAATATTATTATCTGGAAATTAAAGAGATTTCCCTAAAGAATGCATAATCTGGAGCCCTGTTATGTATTTATGACTAGCAACCGCCCGCGGCTTCGGTCGTGTCGGAATTTCAGAAAATCCGTATTTAAAGGGAGCCTCTGTACATGATTTCAGCTTTGTAAAGCGCGGCACGTGGCGGCAAATATTATTAGTGTGAGCTGTAGTGGGGTCAGACCTTCAAAGGTTTGGCTACGTGTTGAAATAAGTCTCTTTATTTAGCAAGAAAATATTACAATTATTTTGCTATAATCTGCCAACAGAAAAAAATCTGTATGGTCAAGCATGCAGTTACAAGCGAAGCACCGTTTACCTTCCCAACCAAGCAAGAAAGCCAAGTTCCCAAGCAAGCAATGCCACCACCACTCACATGCACCACCACACAAGACTTTTATACTATTCTCGACGCACGTTTCGCCCCGACACCGGAGCATCTTGTCGGAGATGTCGACTTTACAATGCAAGATTGTATGTCGCTAGACAATCTTGCATTGTAAAGTTGTTTTTTTTTCTGTTGGCGGATTATAGCAAAATAATTGTAATCTTTTCTGCTAAATCATGAACTTCGGTAAAGTAACGCCTGATTCTATCCAAAATCCTCTTTAATGTATAGAGATTGCTACAGTGTAACGATTGCAACATTTTAACTGGTTCAGGCGAAATTTTGGAATTTGGAGAAAGAAACTGAATCTGTGGGGACGAGCACGTAGGCACTCTCTCATAAAAATATTAAGAAAATTTATAAGAATCTAAATATATAAAACGAAAAGGTGACCGACTGACTGACCTATCAACGCACAGCTCAAACCACTGCACGGATCGGGCTGAAATTTAGCATACAGACAGTTATTATGACGTGGGCATCAGCTAAGAAAGGATTTTTGAAAATTCAATCCCTAAGGGGGTAAAAAAGGATTTTGTAATTTGTATTAAAATAGAACCTAACGTGAGCGAAGCCGCGGGAAAAAGCTAGTACAATTCAAGTAGAATTAAAGTACAGTAGCATGCAATTTCTCGTGAAAGCAGTATCCGATTACGCGTACAAATTATGCACTTTTAAAAGAGGTTTCTTTTAAAAACCCTTTAATTAAGATCTTTATTATCTGTGTCATTAACCTGATAGATAGCACATCAATAACTAATCAACAGTGAAAGTAAGGGTTCTGAGTATAATGTGGAGCGAACCACATTGGATTTAATTTAAATCTGGTTTTGGACTTAACTCGGTAGCTCTTGGGTTTATGGTCTAATTCATAGGAACATGCGGTTTCTTTTTGTTTAAGTATGTATAACAATTTTTTATTTAAACTAAAGTAAAATTACCTCATTTAATAAATTGAAGTGAAATGATAATGAAAATACACTTTATTGCACACCGAACAGATAAAAAAACAGAAGAACAGAAACATACATTAAAAGAATAAGCTGTACAATAGGCTGCCTTATCGTTAAGAAGCGATCTTTTTCAGGTAACCTAAATAATAATAGAAACAAATGTGAGAATAATACTAATTAATAGATACACTATGTCAATAATGATTAGGGAATTAGAGAAGTAAATTATAAAATTGATGTATAGTTACAACTTGAGGACAATCCATACTACATTACATTTTCACACGACTTCCTGTAAGATTTTTCACCGACAAAGCAGAACAAAAGCTGCGAGGGAGATGTGTCATTCGGTAAAACCATCTATAGTTTCACTTTAACACCGCGACTCGCTACCGCGTTTCTTTTGGACCAAAGCATGTGTCGGCAAACCCTTCACAAGAAAGCCTCGTTTTGTTACAATTAATGATTTTAATTATCAAAAATTGAATTTAAGCTGAATCAAAACGCGCTAATGAAAGCCCGGGAGTGAAGGCGTGGCATGCGGCGATATGTCAAAAAAAAAATGGATTTCAATTGTCACGAATTATACATACCTGACTTAATGTTGGTTTCTCACTGATCGTGAAAGAATATGGCTGTATTGTGGATAATATGTAGGATAATATGGCTATATTAAACAAAAAATAAATAAATGGATTTCGATATAGGTACGTTATTTGTCACGCATTATACATACCTTATTTAATGTCGGATTCTCACCGATCCTGAAAATATAATATGCAGAGCCTCAAAGCGGAAAGTTATTTAGGACAGGGAAATTAAGTGAAATGAGACTTGATATAGCTTTGAGCAAACTTTACATAAAAAATAAAAATAAATCTCTAACGAGCACAATTTTTGAAAAAGAAGTATGTCCTCGCGCTGTTTGAGTGCTGTGATCTTATAAGTGGGAGGTCCCTAGTTCGATGTCCGGCGGGGTCAATTTGGGAATTTATAATTTCTGAATCTTGTCTGGTGGGAAGCTTCAGCCGTGGCTAGTTGCCACCCTAACGTGTAGAAACCGATTAGGGGTATGTGTTTAATATGACTGCCATGCCCCTAACAGGTCAGCCCGCTGCCATCTTAGACTGCATCTTCGATTACTACCAGGTGTGATCGTAATCAAGAGCTAGCTTAGTTAATTACTAGCTAGGGCTTGAAAATCTGTTCTTAGCTGATTTCGATTACAAAAACGGGGTTTAAATTTAAAAAAATGGGCGGTAGAATCACTCGCACTAAAATGCATCGTGGAAAGCCGCCTCTATGCATTGCAATTAAATCTTATGCAATCGTTGGTTTAATTCTCTTTTAAACGCTATTCAAAAAAAATATTGAAATTAATTATCTTATAACTTATAAATAACTGGGTTATTAATGGACGAATTTATTTATCATCAGAGTTTAATAAGTTGTTTGAGACAGGATTAAAAGCTGTATGAAATTAAAATTAATTGAGTAACCGCACA
The DNA here is from genome assembly GCA_923060345.2 of Erebia aethiops. Lineage (NCBI taxonomy): Eukaryota > Metazoa > Arthropoda > Insecta > Lepidoptera > Nymphalidae > Erebia > Erebia aethiops. The sequence continues at coordinate 21,958,060 of OV281087.1, forward strand.
GTCGAGACAATCGATTACTTACTGGTTTCTTCTGACGTAATAACCTGTATCGATTGGGTTACTCGTACATAATATCCTACACATCATACTTAATACTAATATTATAAATGCGAAAGTGTGTTTGTCTTTGTCCTTCAATCACACCGCAACGGCATCATTGCCTATGTCCTTCCCCGGGATATAACCTACCTCTATACAAAATTTCAGCAAAATCGGTTGAAAAGATGGACCCGGAAAGCGTTGCAGACAGACAGACGACGACCTCTCTGGCGCAGTGTTGAGCGCAGTGGTAGGTGTATGGGTTTAATATAACTGCCGTGCCCCTAACAGATTAGTCCGCTACCATCTTAGACTGCATCATCACTTACCATCAGGTGAAATCGCAATCGCTAGCTTGTAGTGGCCAAAAAAAACAGACAGACACACTTTCGCATTTATAATATTAGTATGGATATCAGAGTGGTCCCCACGGCCATTTCAAATACGAAAACCTACGTAAGCGAAGTCGCAGGCATTGCACAGATAAATACTTGTCAAGTGTTATCGGTTGTCATCTCGTGGATAGCGTCGGGAATTGGTCGGGATTCGAAGCGCGAATAATTCGGTTAGTGTCCGGGTCACGGTGGTTTTTAGCGAGCGATGCCGAGCGTGCTAGCTAGCGGCGGTCTAGTGATGTGCTTCGCTCTCCATGTCGATTATTATCGATGAAAATGAATATCGTTAAATTATAATCAAAAATATAGTCTGCGCGCGAGTTGAATGCAGTTAGGGCCTAAGGTGACACATTCAACTCGTACGCTCACTATATTTTTCTAGTATTCGTTACTTTTTAAGAAGATCTCGTTGGATCAGCGGATCGAATACCAGCAGGGTACGACATTATCTTTTCCATAATATATCAAAAATTAAATGAAATTTTTATTTTATGAAGACAACATCTTTAATTATTGTTGTCAGTTATCCTATAAAGACAAGTACCAAGGCACTACCAGCTACTAAGGGCTTCAATAACAAGATATCCCACTTATCTATACTAATCTATACGAATATTATAATTGCGAAAGTTTGGATGGATGGATGTTAGTTACTCAATCACGCCAAAGGGGTTGAACGGATCTGGATAACGTTTGGCACAGAGATAAATTATAGCCTGGATAGTACATAGGGTATCCCGGAATATTAAAGAGTTCCCGCTGGAACCAAAAACCTCAAATCACGCGGACGAAGTCGCGGGCATCAGCTAATTCACTATAAGATCGACTGATTATGAAAATCAGCCATGACACAGTTAACATACAAGCCATTCACCGAGGATAAAAGTACTGCATAAAATTCCCTGTAAAGGTATCGATACAATTACAAAGCACGTCATCTAAGATAGTCGATATTGTGATATCGTTAAAAAGCACATCACTATCATAGTAGTGATGCGCGTAAATCGGTGCGCGTGCGCGCCGCGGGGCGACGCGGACTCGTAATTCGCACTCCCCCATAACTCGCCTTTTGCTAACCGTACTTATCAACGGAACTAACGTTTTAGGGCCACTATTAGGTATACTTACTCCGATTTTTTTCAGAAATGGCCATCTACTGACCACTTTGCGGGACAATATTGACACACGTGTGGTTTGTATAACTGTATGTTGTTTCCTTATTGTCTAAAGCAACGCAAAAGCCCTCACTTAAGCGTTTTCCTAAGAAGTTTTTGTGATATTTTATATACCTTGTCTATACCTACTATACAGAAAAGTAGACTATAATAGTAGCTGTTGTGATAGCACCAATCAAACGATTAAACGACGTCAGCGTTACATAGTTTATAATATAATATCCGTCTATAATGTAAACTTGCTCTATCAAGAAACAAGATTTCATCAAAATCGGTTTAGCGGATGGACTCAGAAAAGGGAAGAGCCACACTTTCGCATTCATAATTTGAGTATGTATTTTATAATAAAATTGTTAGGTATGCTTTCACAAATCGACTATAATAAACTGTAAAAAATTTAGTATTGCGAGATCGATTTGTGCAAATTTCTTTTTTAAATAAGACACATGTACGAGTGCCTCATTATTTAAACTTTAATAATATAAACCTTAAATAACATCTCAATATGTTGCATCCGTGATTACTGCCAATAATTAAATCATTCGTAATAAGTATGTCGAATTATTTATGAAATTACAGCCTTTGCCCCTAAGTTACGGCGGTCCAACGTCCAGTGTATTATTTTTGGAGATCCTTTGGTGTATATGAAATAAGAAACGATTTTCTTTGTAATATAACTGCTACTTTTTTTTTAATTTTATTCCACTACAAGTTTGTCCTTGACTGCGATCTCACCTGATGTCTAAGATGGCAGCGCCCTAACATTTTATTTTCTTTACTAGAGGATGCCTGAAAAATCTGCCGCGTGGATTTTTTTTTAGAAAAATCCCGTGGAAGCCCATTGATATTCCGCGATAAAATAAAGAAAGAAAGAAAGAAATCTTTATTCAGGGATACAAGTACAAGAAATAATTAATAATAAAATAATACTTTATAAAATGAAACAGAAAAAACGCGAAATGTGACGCTAAATAGGTTTAAAGTAAAGTAAATATTTATTTGGAAAAATATGGATATTACAGACAATATTATCTAGATGTTATTAGATTAATTTTAAAGTACAAGCATTTTTATCGTTACCGACATCCAAATATTGATAAATATATTCTTATATAAGAAATAAAGAGTACGGAACCTCATGACGTGGCATTGCGACTCATGCTTAGCCAATTTTTATGAAAGCATGCCCCTTTGTCCGGTCCGCCCTAGTGGAAAATAAACAAGTAGGCCCGCATATGATTATAGCGAGCAATATCCGAAAAGATTGCGATCTTATCGTGCCATCGGGACATGCGCGAATCGGATCGTTTACACCATGCGACTTTTTCAGATGGCTATATTAAAATCAAGTGGTCAATTTTTTTAAATTTTTCTAGCTGATGCCCGATGTTTTGTCAGCGTTGCTTGAGTTTTTTAATTCCCGAGGGAACTTCTTAATTTTCCGGGATAAAAAGTAGCCTATATCACTGTCCGTCCTCAATTATGCCGATGCAAAAAATCACGTCGAATATTAAGTATGATTCCACCATAAGTAAGCTTTTGACTGCGATCTCACAGTGACGATGCAGTAAGAGTTGGTAGATATAAAACTCATACCCTACATTCTTTCTACACAGCATCGTACCGGAACGCTAAATCACTTGGCTGTACGTCTTTGCAGATAGAGTGGTAACTACCCATAGCCGAAACCTTCCACCAGACAAAACTAGACGCTCACACAGCGCGTCTTTAAAGAGGCCAAAACTTAATTGAGATGCTGTTAAAATTCCCTCATTACCATGTAACTTATTGCTTAGTTAATAAATTGTGTAGAAGAAAAACCGAAGAAATAGCGAGTCTGACTTACCTCTCGAAGGTTCTGTGGCTTTAAAAAAACCTTACAAGTAGCTATTGGAGATCATTACAATACACTGTCTTGAAACAAAGACCCTTCTATTTGAGACTGCAAAGATTTTTTAAAGGATTCTAGTAAACTTTTTTAAAATGTGCTAGGAAAGCAAGCAAGCAAGAAAGTAATAATTTTAAATTGCAAAAGAAATGTCTTTATTTTGTTTTCCGATTTGGCTCAATTTAGCGCGTATTTATGACTTCTGATACAGTAGTTACTAAATATTAATTATTTTAGAAGTTGAAAGAAAATAAAGAAAGAAAAACAGTTTATTCACCATTGGTGTCACAGACAAAACTAGGTACAAATGTAACACTTTGGTGTGTGACCCAGAAAGGGTGGTGTAGGCTCAGCGTTATTGTTTATTATTTACTATTATTATTCAAATTGGCCATTCTAATAAACCAATCAAGCCTGAAATGTACACTCATTAAATAGACACACATCAGAAATTAACATAATTAATGCAAATGTTCTAATTTGTACACGTAATATTTGAAATGAAATTCTCATCTATTTTGCAATTTATATTCGAAATTTCAGCCATATCCAATTAAATAAATATCAGTAAACAAATTCTATAGTGTCAAAATATAATCCGTATATACACCCGTTAATTTAAATGGATGATATTTTATGACACTATATTGCTCGTTATTTATTGAAAATGCGAAAGTTTGTTTGTCTGTCTGTCTGCTAAGCTTTAACAGCCCATCTTTTCAATCGATTTTGATGAAATTTGGCATTTACATCACGGGGAAGGACACAAACAGTCTACTTTTCTTCCCGGAAAATTATAGGGTTTTGTTGGGTATCAAACGGACGAAGTCGCGCGCATCATTTATTATTTTGCAATGCTAATTACGTTCGGGAGCGATAAATGAAAATTAAATCACGTCCATTCTGTGATCGACGTTAATTTGTATTTGAATAGATTATTATACACTTAATCTGTTATAATTTGAAATTAAGATAAGCTTATACCTATAAAGCTGGCGAATTAATTTATTATTAAGTTCGTTCGCCGAAGATAATCAATAATTCAGATGTTTCAACAATATAATGTTGATATAGCAATAACTGTTTTTCGTTTTGTTTTTAGTTTAACGTTTACAATCAGAACCTATTTTTTGTATAATATGCAGATTGTAGAATCTATGTACCTATATAAAACCCATTAGGTATTTCTTTTCAATGCAAAAATTTCCTTCAAATAATTTCCTTCAACCTTCAAATAAATTGATATGATCAATATGTTGCGTGTAGATTTTACTGTGAAACTTCATAGTTTATTTTTAATCGTGTCGTGTCTGTATCTTTAGTTTGGTGTCGTATCGGTCACGGTATCGTGGCTTTAAAGTTGCATCTTATTAATGCGCTCCTCTGTAATCTGTCTTAAGAAATCCCGCATTGTGTCCACTTTCTTACCTTACGTTTGCAAAACTTTTAGCGGACAGCTTTTACAAAAATAAAAGAGTTACCGAAAGTTCCGTTAAACTTCTGTACGAGAGGCTTAAAGAATTCATAGAGCTCCTTTCTTTTTTACTATCTTTTAGTTACATTGGATTTCTTACCCTTACCTTTTACCTACCGACCGAAAATGTTAATATTCATGTTCTTCCAAGCAACTAACAAAGGCTCGTAGCTTTCTTATTTTGAGTAAGACTCGGCTCAGCCCCCTTCCTTAGTGACTATCAAAAAATAAAAGTCACTGTCATATATTTTTTATTCATCGAAGGTTTGATATCAAAATTTCATTTTTATTTCATAGATGATTTATTTCATAATGACGATATTCGTCTTACACATTATAACCAGATTTTCCTAAGCCCACAATCATCGGCTTCATCACCACGTTAACGTTGAGGCAATCCAGCTGCTCGACGTAAGGAAACTAGTGAGAAGACTAAAAATGACTAAACCTTTTGAGTTAGTACATAGTGATAAGTGACAGTGTAGTGTGTATCCGAATCGAATAATATCTCGTTCATATTTTTCGGAGGCGGAGAAAAAAGTTTGACCCAAAAAGCACTTGTTGACTAGACTAGTACTCGTAGTGCTAAAAGAACACGTGAACAAAGTTTATCAAGAAATTCTAAGATGCGTCAATGGACAATTGCTTAGTACACAAGATAAATAATTATAAGTTTAGGTTAAATTAAAACTACTCATTAGCCAATGAGTAATAGGAAAAAAAATCATGGACGGAGTCGTAGAAGAAGGGAATCATCGAGTAGCAAAAAAAAGTAGTTGGGTACGAGCACTTAGCCACTTTAAGCTCTATGAAAAAGGGGTCTGCGCAAAGAAATGCTTTAACGATATTGTCCCCTCAATTAAGGAGGAACGGAGCTAAAGATATTTCCTTTAGGAATTTCGCGCCGGCACTGTCTTGTCAATAAAATCCATATAAATTGCCTCTGCCGGGCCGAATTTGAATATAATAGCCCTCTTCTATGCTTCCCTTTTTGCCCCTTAAGCTTGGCAATCGTACGATTATATTGTAAGCAAATTATCCGCTTGGATCTGGCAAGCGGATTTTTTTTTAGAGAAATGAGAAAGATCCTTTACCGTATTGTGCTTTGTGATTGCTTTTTTGTATTGTCAAGTATAGGCGAGATATACTTTGCCCGGAGTTAGGAAGTTGACAGTGTTTCATGCCTCGGAGAGCACGTTAACCCGTCGGTCCCGGTTATTATCACTAACATTCGTCGTTAAAGCCCGCCAACCCGCATTGGAGCAGCGTGGTAGGTCTAAGCTCTAATTTCCTCTCTCCTATGAGTAGTTATGGGACGTTAGTGGTGGTGGTGGTAGATATACTTTATAGGAAACTGCAATAAGTAGTGAGCGCTGTGGTCTTGGAAGTGGGAGCTGTTGTATAGTTGCTTAATTTTCTCTAGTCTGGCCTGGTGGGTGGCTTCGTTCGTGTTAGTTACCAGCACAGACGCCAAGCAATTTAGTGGTTAATTTAGTGCCATATACCTAGAAACCGATTAGGGGTAGGGGTTTAATATAACTGCCGTACGTTACTATTGAGTTAATATCAGTGGTCGAACCGCCAAGTTCCGGATGTCAAAATATACATATTATGAAGATATATTATTATTTTGACGCGCGAAGCCTGCTTTAATATTCAATTAAGGTGCCAATTTCAAGATGCGGTTATTTTTCACTGTGGTTTCACGATGATCATGTACTGCCGGCATGGTGAGTTGGCTCATTTATAAAATCCTCATAGGGATGATTCTATTAAGGAAGTTTGCATGAAATACATTGTTGTGACGTCATCAAATTTCAAGTTTCACTTTTTCTTTACTATCATAGAGTAAAGAAAAAGTGAAACTGCTGCTGATTTGACTGAGTTGCCATCATCAGCAAAGCAGGCTTCGCGCGTGAAAATAAACGCAGTTTAAAATGGTTATCAAACTTAAAACTAACCTCGGATGTGAATTTTAGGTCTTTTGGAAGACCCCTCTACACCCTCTTAATAATTAGTAAGCGATTTAGCGTTCCGGAACAAGCCACGGCTAAAAGTGAGCCTTTGGGCGTGGCTAGTTATGACCTGATAATATGACCAAAGAAAATTCAGAAATTATAAATTCCCAAATTGATCCTGCCGGCATCGAACTCGGGACCTCTCACATCACCGCGCTGGTGACCCGCCCGCTCTAAGCTCGTGCAGTGGCCAATACAAAACAGTCCCAGTACACGCAAAATTTACAATGAACCTGTCGAATGTAACACTAACAAAATTACACTTTCCCGCCACACGACGTTTCGGATCCGCCATTTTGAAATCGACGGAATTACACCCATGCGAAATTACGAGTGAATTATATTATTCAGTACGATAGAAGTGCTGAATAAACATTTACTTTGAATTTAGATTTTTACATTATGCCCCATTTGGGGAAATGGGAACAAGTCAATCTCCAGGTCTTTATATGTGTATTTGACAGTTCAAATCAACAACTTTTTTTCAAACGTCAAAACGCGCGTTTTTGTACTTTGCTGACGTCACAAGGATACTTCCTTGTGACGTCAGCAAAGTTAACGCACTTTTTTTGCTTTAATCGATAGTTGAAAACGGTAATCAAACATAAAATTAACAGGGGACATGGACGTATTACAGTACTATTACCTGTTCTGTGGTATTACCAGTATTGCGTCTTTTGGAAAGTCCACAAAAAAATAATTCATAAACATAACACATAGGCAATATCCCTATCCCCTGGCTTAAGACGCCAGGCAAAACGCTGAGCTATACACCCTTTCTGGGTGGTGTCACAGACGAAAGTATTACATTTGTGTCCAGTTTTGTCTGTGGCACCACTGGTGAATAAATTGTTTTTCTTTCTTTCCGACTGCAAATAATCACATCGATCCGTTGCTTTTTCCTCCGTTGCGGCTAAGGATTGAAGATTTATAGCCCAGGCTACTTGTGCAAGCAATGTATGGGAACCCTAAAATAAAAAATGTAAAGCTGATTTTTGGCACAAGCGTTCCTTGGGGTCTGAGAAGTACTTCTTAAAAATTCCCCCCCCCTAGGCCGCGGGCTTAACCCCCCACCCCCCCAAACGTCTCCCCAACCGCAGTTTTTTGTAATTTTCTCAATAAATATTAGTGCTAGAAAAAAACCATCTATGGCGAAAATAATTAACATTAAATAATCTACCATATGGCACTTAAATCATTATGATCGGATAAATAGTTTTGCAAATATGCCGGCTTATTTGACGCATTTGTTTTTTTTTTTAAAAATCGTGTAAGTTTCTTGTGATTTGCACATAATGTATAAGAACTAGGAAAAAAACGACAAGAACAAAATGAAAGTTCATACAATCTTCTACAAAATGCTTTTTATTTCATTTCAATCGACTGAATACTTTCGGAAATATGACGATCGAAAACGTGCATGACAGAAAAATATTTTGCAATAATTTTGACTTTGTACCTACACATTCTATTTGATAATGATCGATGCTATATTACAATAAATTAATAGTAGGTAATAATCATGATATCTTTATCTACAAAACAACCACACTCAGTAAATAATATATTAAATATTATTATTTATATTCGTTCAAAGTTCTAACAAAGACAAGGCGTCGCGTCGGCCGAAGAATAACGAATAGGATTGCAAAGGAAATGCGGGTGGAATGACATGGTTCGTGTGCAAATGTTACCATTGATGGGGAAGAAGGTGATGATGACGACCATGATGATGTGCTTAAATAATACCTACTAATATAATAATAATAAATACCTACGTCTCGAAGTCCTTTCAACTATATGTAGGTACCTATGCAATATGCATTTATCTAAAAACAATGTAAATGAACCACCAACATCCAACAGCTATCTTGCAGATAATTTTATCAGATTAACTTTTAACTGTTAACGGCATTCCGAACCAATGGTAGATTCACTGGACGATTCAAAAGCACTTGTAAAAGTTTACTTGAGTAAAAACATTTGATTTGATACTTGAATTGTAATACGATTACAAAAAAGCACAATCGGCTAGATATTTGAGAGGGGGAGGGGGGTCGTGGTAGGGGGGAGGTGGGAGGTGGGAGGCGGGTTGTAGGAGTAGGGAGAAAAAAGGACATCATTTGCGCCTAAAATCAAAAATACGTTATTTACTTAGAGGTTAATTTCTATTTATTCCATAGTACTATGCTAAGTCTACATGACTACCACCGGTTCTTACACAACAGCAAGGTATATTTCGAAAACTATTTGTCCTATCATAATAAACTAAACACTATTTTATAGGTAAATTAATAATCTTTGTACTAAGTCCTGACAGCTTTTTTCCTAACTCTAATACTTTTTCTTGAAATTACAATAAACATTTACGGATTTTACAAAGGTTTAGTCTTTTATTCCAGTTAGGCAGCCATATTTCCGAAACTATTAGTTCTATCAAAATAAACTTAAAATTATTTTGAAGATAATTTAATGAAGTTCATTTTTGCTTCTTATGTTTTTTTTCCTAGTTCTAGTAGTTTCTGTGAAAATTCAAAAATATACCAACGGTTGTCGAAAAAAAAAAATTTCTTGGAATATAGGTTGCCATATTTCTCGAACTATTGGTCCTATCTAAATTCACCATAAAACTTTTTTGTGGGTAATTTAGTGAAATTAATTACTCTTGCAAGGATTTTTTCCAGCTCTAATAGTTTTTGTGGAAATTGCAAATAACATAGGATTCTAGCATTTTTTTTATTTTTTTTCGTACACTATACATGGATATATATTCGAAATTATTAGTCCTATCTTTATGAACTAATTTTTTTTTAATAAGTGGTTAAATGGTGTTTATTTTTACTTCTGGGAGTTTTTTGCCTAGCTCTAATAGTTTTCTAGAAATTACAGAAAACATATAAAATTTTGAAAAATATTGCTTTTATGTTAACTATGACAGGTATATTTTCGAAATTATTAGTGCTATCAAAATTAACTAAATACTATTTTGTAGGTAATTTAACTATGTTTCTTATTGCTTCAATCAAATTTTCTTAACTCTGTTATTTTTTTTTCGAAAATTAAAAACAACGTACACGATATTTGCATATTATTTTCTTTATCTTACACAATAGGTAGGCATATCTCCAAAACTATTACTCTTATCAAAATAAACTAAATATCATTTTATAGCTAATTTAATAACCTTTCATTTTGCTTCAGACATAATTTTTGTAGCTCTATCAGTTTTTATGGAAATTACAAGAAACTACATTACAAAAAGCCATACATGCAAAATATTTTCTTTTTATGCACAAAGGGTTAACATATCTCCGAAACTATTAGTCTTATGGAAATGAACTTAAATATTATTTTGTAGATAATTTAATGAAGATAATTTTCGCATTAGAAAGTTTTTTTCTAGCACTAATATTTATTGAGAAAATTACAAAAAACTGCGGTTGGGGAGACGTTTGGGGGGGTGGGGGGTTAAGCCCGCGGCCTAGGGGGGGGGAATTTTTAAGAGGTACTTCTCAGACCCCAAGGAACACTTGTGCCAAAAATCAGCTTTACATTTTTTATTTTAGGGTCAATGTTTATTAGTCCCGTACTATTAGTTGTATTTCAAGTACCTACCTTTCACACCCGATATTATTTATTTACAAACACTTTATCGATAGCTACATTAAAACACAAGAAATCCGTGGAGAGAATGTCCGTCGCCCAATTCCGTTATCACACACGATCGGCTTACGTAAATTAGTGAGTTAATTACTGGTTGCGAAAACATCCGCTATAGGTACTGCAGTGAGGCTGACCGCACGCTGGATTCAATTTGTATCTAAACTAATATTATAAATGCCAAAGTGTGTCTGTATGTCTGATACGCTTTTACTGATACGCTGATCTGTTCTAAAACAGGGATAGGTTGTATCCCAGGGAAGGACCAATCGATTTAGCGTTCCGGTGCGATGCCGTGTAGAAACCGAATAGGGGTAGATATGGGTTTGATATAACTCCTCTAACAGGCTAGCCCACTACCATCTTAGACTGCATCATCACTTACCAACAGGTGAGATCGCAGTCAAGGGTCAAGTAGTGGATAAAAAAAACACACAGGTGACTTATGTTGAAAATTTAAAAACGGGACTTAAAAATCCTTAATCCACGCGGACGAAGTCGCGGGCATCATCTAGTCGTACCTACATAAATGTATGAATACTAGTCGTATATTTGAGTACTTGGAAGTTCGAGATTGCTCTTGCGTGTTCAAGTTCATGCGAAAACGTAAGTGCGGTCGGCCTTATACCTACATATATACCTAATTAAGGTTTTTTTAAAATCCTTTAATTGTTGTGACAAGTGGACAGGGGCCCTTACTCTGCGTGTAAATCTCAAAGTGATAGTTGCACCAGTTTTAATTACTTTTTTAAAGTTTTTTTTTTCGAGAAAGTTTATTTGGCTTCCCATGTGGAGTAGTAACAGCTGTCTTACAAGTGGGAGGTCCCGGGTTCGATTCACGGCAGGGTTAACTTGGGATTATCTTGTGAGTACGAGATACATAATAAGAACGAGAAGAATTTAAAATACATTAATTTTTATTTCCCGGGGGTATTCGTTAAATTATTATTTTCTGGGATTATGGACGGTTGAGTAGAAGGAGTGTTATCTCCATAGACTTAGAACGTAGCGAAAAAATCCTATGTCTATGGTTATCTCTGTATATAAAAAGTGTCCGTCGAAATGCATTAAATTGGGGGCGCCACCTATCATCAGGGTAAATTTAAAAGGAAGCGCCAAATATTAATAGAGTAGGTTTGAGAAATAAACAAGGAAAGAAAACATTCACCATTATTTTGTACAACGTAACTTCCTAAGTTGTTTTAATTTTTAATAAATAAATACTTCAGTCGACAATTAACTCGGCATACTTCACTTCATCAACAATAGGCATGATGACAGTAACCAAGAATCAATGAAATTATGAATTTATCTAATGAAATATGATTCATGGATTATAAAATACGTATTTATTTTTCTATTTCGAGTGAGATTGCTATTTATTTTGATAAAATAAAATTATAAAATACAGCAATCCGCCATATTGGTTAAAACACCAAGAAGCGAATGACGTCACAATAGTTTGTTTTTGAGCTTTGACAATCACACTATTGATTACTGTAAAAATAATAGTGACGTCACAAACGACGCCATGACACCGGGGAGCGTTTTGGCGTGAATTTTAAAATTTAAATTTCAAATACCAATATTATCTAGCAAACCTTATTTTTCTGCTGAAATAAGATATTTTTTCGAAATAGTAGATACTTCCGAACATGATCTGACCATTTTTCAAAATCAGTCATCATGCCTATTGCTACATTCATACCCTATGTCTACACCAGCGCTATTGTGGGAGTTTTTTGAACTGCTATGTATAGCAACCACTCGAAACTTTTTCAACTTTTCTCCCATAAGAGATAACACTCCTACTCTACTCTCCATATCTGGGATAAAAAGTAACCTATGTCTTTACCCCCAATATAAGCTACCTCTTTGATTAATTTAATGAAAATCGGTTGAAAAGATGGGCTTTCCAAGCGTAGCAGACAGACCGACCGACCCTTTTGTATTTATAACAAGATGATGCCCGCGACTTCGCCCGCGTGGATTAATGTTTTTTGATTCCCGCGGGAACTCTTTAATTTTCCCCGGGATACAACCCATCCCTGTACCAAATTTCAGCAAAATCGATTGAAAAGATGGGCCAGGAAAGCGTAGCAGACAGACAGACAGACACACAATATATAATAAATATTTAAAAATTCCGAAAACTATGAAAAGAGTAGGTAATTTATGAATATTCCGAACCGCTGTTTCTGTTGCTAAATTTCTTGCAGGTGTTACGGAAGCACTTTGAGTTTGGAAACTTCACCTTCGCAGTTTGCCGCGGCCCGCGCGTCGAAGCTCGCTTGAGTTTCTAACTGTGCTTGATAGTCATTAAATATTTAAATAACATCCTAATATACAATCATACTTTACTTTAATATTATAAATGCGAAAGTGTGATTGTTTGTTGGTTTGTCCTTCAATCACGCAGCAACGGAGCAACGACTCGATGTGATTTTTGGCATGGGCGTAGTTAAGTTAATAAGATTTTTTTATTCCCACGGGAACTGCTTTTTTTCCGGGATAAAAAGAAGCCTATGTCACTTTCCAAGTCCTCAACTTTAAACTATTATTATTATATACCCATGCCAAAAATCACGTCAATCGGGCGTGATTGAAGGACACACGAACAAACAGACACACATTCGCATTTATAATATTAGTATGAGTACTTATTTGGTAAATTTAATATTACCTATTGTATTTTTAAAACGTGGTTAGAATATTGTTATATTTATGAGCACCGGTTGGCACACGCACGGTCTGTCAGTATCTGATAGAAGAGTTACGTATTTGTAAGGCGAACTCGCGAAAATAATATTATTATGAAATAAATAGTTTATTAATGCTACAAGTTCAATTAAGAACTGTTAGCATTCCAAAAAATACTACTTTTTATCCCGGAAATTTTACTCAATCCGTCTGAACGGTTACTGGAAGCGGGAGTGATCTTATTATCTATAGTTCAAGTAATACGAAGCGCTAGCGCGATTTAAAAACGCGCAGCGCCATCTATGTACATGTAGTGGTACTAACAAAATTTAGCTGACCGTTTGGAGACAGAATATTATTATCAACTACATTATTAGTAGTTTGTGATATAAGGGCGGTAAATAGGTTTTTACATACGAGTTGACTAATGTCAGCCCGATGACGCCAGTCGAGGGCTGACCATCGTCACGAGTATGTAGAAACCTTAACGCCCGTGTATCTCACGATATTTTTCAATACATTTGTGAGAAAACTTGGAAATAAAAGTCGAGTAGGAAGGTACTAGGTACTCACTAGAAAATGGCTTTTCACGCCCATACTTAGTCGAGATTTTTGGCGGCTATTACAAGCGCGATTTTTTTCTCACAGCTAAAATACCTAATTCTTGATTTAATTTTATGATCCCACATCACTTAAACCACATAAATTATTTAATAATTTATAAGAAATACTCAATGAAACTTTTAAAAATAGCGCGCACAAATTAAAGATTTGTATGAATTGTATCTACGGCGCGTTGTTGTAATTGCTTTTTTTTTTAAATTGGCTTCATGGCTCTAGGTTCTAGTTCTTAACTCAGTAACAGCCTGAACTATTCAGCCTTTACTTTTTGATTTATAAAACCTAAAACAATTTTATTTAATCATATTAAATACATTTTTTTATTTTATGAATTAATTTCATCAATTCACATCTAAATGTCATTATTTTTTAGGTTTTCTACATACAAAGTAAATATCATTATGAACCTTCTTGCAAGAAAACTTTTTATTTAGAAGTAACGTGGACTTACAAAAATTAAAAAAAACTGAATGAGGGCGGTAAATATTTACTGCACGAGGGCAGTAAATTTAACTTACTAGCCCTGTTTACTGCCTCTGTAAGTGAATTTTTCGAGCAAGTGTATTGAAAAATATTATTACCACATGCCCACATTACTGATGATTATGACTCGATAAGCTTTTACTTTTACGTATATAAGCCCGATATACCTACTCACCCGCCCGCTAATTGGGTATTTGACTACTAATCATATAAATTATTTTATTAGTGACTAGCTGATGGCCGCGACTTCGCCCGCGTGGATGGAGGTTTTTCGGTTCCCGCGGGAACTCCTTAATTTTCCAGCATAAAAAGTAGCCAGTCGACTGCGTGCATTAAGCTCTAAAACGCTTAAGCAAGGGATTCATTACGTTTCAATATTATCAAAGGTATTCAAACATCGAACTCAACAAAAAGAGTATTAAAATGACTTTTTTAATAAATTCATTTCCTAATTTGAAGTTTGACACATAAAAATACTAGATAATGCCCGCGAATTTGTCCGCGTGGATTAAGTTTCTTGATTCCCGCGGGACCTCTTTAATTTTCCGAAATAAAGCACAGCCTATGTTCTTCCCCGGGATACAACCTATCCCTGTACTAAATTTCATTAAAATCTGTTGAACAGATGGGCCGTGAAAGCGTATTTATAATATCAAGTAAGGATTGAAAGAGGTTTTCTACCTATGTACATCCATCCTATCTGGTTGCCACATTTGCTAGTAGCCACCTGCTGAAAATGTTAAAAAAATCGACGATCCTTCGATC
This sequence comes from Erebia aethiops, assembly GCA_923060345.2. Classification (NCBI taxonomy): domain Eukaryota; kingdom Metazoa; phylum Arthropoda; class Insecta; order Lepidoptera; family Nymphalidae; genus Erebia; species Erebia aethiops. Next base: position 21,973,278 of record OV281087.1, read on the forward strand.
GATATGCTTTATCAAACCACGTAACGATCTTCTGACACAGATGTGTCCATGCAGTTATGAATCTTAAGGTGGTAAACATTTTGTGACCGCGACTGTACCCGAGGTAAGTTAAGACGCATTTAACACTGAGCTGTTATTAACTTTTTATCAGCGTTGGCGTATTCCATTAAGCGTTCCTTCTCAAAAATGAAAATTTAATTTTCGGCTTTCCACTGACACGATTAACTTTAAACACCATAATTAAGAATTAAATGCCTTCACAAAAACACGCTAACCGACATCTTTATTTTGTTACAGGTATGCATCGACCGATTTTAGATAGTGAAATAGAGGTACAAAGTAGGTGGTATTTATCGATAAAATACAGTTTAGATAAAACTCAATTTATATTAATGGTAGATTCTAGAATCTAGGCTTTGGTAGAGCTGACTGGGTATCATTTTTTTTTTCGGATTGAGTCTGCTTATGCCCCTTTAGACACCGTCTTCCACCTGTAAGGCTCGGACCTCGGACCACGGCTTAATTTGACGCTGGGATGGAAATCATCTTACGGTCGGTTGGGAACCCGGGACCTCCCACTTGTAAGACCACTGTGCTCACCACTGCGCCAGGGAGATGCTCAAAAAGGCTTATTCTGTAACTACACCACGATAAATATAGATAGAAACTTTTTTTTTCCTTTTTTAAAATACAATGAAGCACCATTTAGCAGGGCAGCCTTTATCACACTACGTTTTAGGCTGCGGGCTAATATGTAATATTCCGTTAATTTAAACTTCTACATATGAGTAGGTAATTTCTACATCTAATTTACAGTCCAATAAATGTCCTTAGTTAATTTTAACATACTTACTTAGTGTTCATTACTTTAAAGTGAGCCAGATAAGTAGCAGTAGTAGTAAGTAAAACTTGGCTAGAAACTTGCTTAGTTGCTCTGCTATTTTAACAAGACCTTACCAGAAGAATATTATTAAACTAATCGTCACCCCCTTGTATGGGGATCACATAGCTAACATTACACGAGACAAAGCGTAGACAATCAAGAACAATTAGCATTAGTCTACATCTGTACTGGCGGTTACGGGGGGCGTACTACCATCGCTTAAACCCGTATTGTTTTAATATTATTGACGTTCGTGTTTTAGAATTATAATCCTTATATCAGGGAAATCAGGGTACGTGACATAAAATTGTAATTTGTAATGTTGGATAGAAGCGGGCGTTACTTTGCGGAAGTCCATGATAATGTAGTAAAGTAACTGTAAAGTACTTTACAATCGTGCATTGTCGTGTCAATGTCACCGTAAGATTGTAAAAACCGTTAGATTATAATATAACGTTTTTTATCTCGATAGATTATAAACTGTCGACAGATTGTGAACCGTAACATACTGCTTACAATTTAACGCGTTATTTTTCGGTAAATTGTAATATATTAGGTATATTAACCCGATAGAACCTAAGTGCCCTACCTGAATATTCATGTCAAACCCTAACCTAACCTATAGTTCGCGCGCGAGTTGAATGCAGAGTAAATGTATGGTGACACTTACATTTATTCTGCATTCAACTCGCGCACGAACTGTACAAGAAAGAGACAAGGAAACGTAAAAACAATAAATATTTCATAAATTAATACTCAGAACATCGAACGGTTCACAATCTTACGTCAGTTTATAATCTCGCGGGATAGAAACCGTTAGATTATAATCTAACGGATTTTACAATCTTACGGTGACATCAACATCTCCTGCGAAGATGCTCCGGAATCGTACGTTGAGAATAATTTGGAAGATTTGTGTGGTGTGGTGTGGTGAATATCGCAAGATACAAGTGCAAGATTCCGAACCACATAGATTTACCTACTGTAGCGTATTATAGCGAATTTAATTTCTAGTTCCTTCATTGTAATTTTGAAGTAATACTGCTTTAAGCGATTGTAGTAACCCCCCACTGTCAGAGGGCCAGAGCCATATCGGGCTGGAATAGTGTAATCTGCGTGACGTCACTACACACATTGTGACACCATGACTCATGTTACTCAGGTGTTTTGGTTGTTATGGTGGTGAAAATTGGTCGCTATGATCTAATGTAATCACATTGTTTGTCATGTTAAAATAGAGCCACATCAGTGGAGACATCAGACATATTTCACAGCAAAATGTCGAGCGAGAACACAAGTTTAGTCTGAGGGAACAAGCTCTGTCAGCATTGAATTAAAAAAAATATAATATAGCATTTTATCTGAACCGGAATCCGTTTCAGCTAAAATCCTATTTAACTTTTATATTAATAGTATAAAAATATAATAGATACATAATTAGAGTTTTTATGTAGTAAAATAAATTAAGTAGAATAGTTTAAAATCATGGATAAGCTATAAGACTGTTATATTATACATATATTATATTGTATAAAAGCACTTTAGTAATAAATAAAGATTTAATAAAATACAACTTTAAGGCCTATTGCGCATTATAAGAAAAAATGTCTTGTCTTATGAGTATAATGTCTTATATTTTGTATGCGCGTGTCTGATCCGACATAAGAAAAACATATCTTGTAATATGTATGGTCTCATACAACAACCTTTCCGACTGAATTTCTTATTAGACATTACTCATAAGACAGAATTTTTTTTTTTATTATGCGCAAAAGGCCTCAAAATAAAGATCCATGATAATTAAACGATTGATCCATGATATTAATTAATTATATTATAACTACACTAAGGTAAAATATGACTAGAAATATGCTGAATTGGTCTGCTATTTTAACAAGCTGTAACCACAAGAATATTCTTACACTACCCACCACTTACAAAAAAATCTCAAAAGAAGTGAAAGTTATGTTATGTTGGTAACGTATTCCAGAATAAGTATAGGTACGTCGCTCGACGACACGTCAGACGCAGCGGGCGTTCCGTCTGCGAAATGCTTAATTCATTCTAAGTTTTTGCGCAAACATACAAGAAAACATGTTTGTTATATTGTAAGAGATGGGTGATGCGTGGAAACCGATAAAGGAGTATTTACACTGAACCGTGCCGATCCAGGGGCCATGCTTGCCAACGCTTAAAGCAAAAAATTAATTTGACAGTACCTTGGCATTCCTAAAGTAAGGATTAACACGATAGTCAATATTAATGAAACAATAATATGGCTTTATGACTTGGCAGTATGGACCCAGGTATGTGGCGTGGTCCTGACCTTATAAAGGTAGATATTTGATACGTTATATCAATCATCAATTCGTATTTCAGACAAAAATTACAAAGAAAAAAAACTTTCATCAGAGGAAATCGAAGCTCAACATCTTGCGGCGCGGCTCTTTGCCGGCTGATCTACTGAGAGATTCATGGAACTTTTCAAAATGTTCATACTGATCTTATACAATTAAATATTATAGGTTCTTTGTCTCTCTCCACCTAAAATAGAGGGAGAGTGACACTTTAACTTACCTATTCTCTGGTTTAACGCTTTTATTCCACCTATGCTAGATGGAGACAGATAGAGTTTAACGCCTTTTTTACGTACGATATTTCCAAGCCACGTCCCCGCGTTCTATAAAAATATCAGGTATGTTCTGATTTTTCCAGGCCACGTCACATCGTGCCAAAAAATAGCTTCTAAAAATGTTCTATATCGTAACAGATCTAACCACTTTTATCATGTCCATGTACATATTCGAGAAATAAATGATTGATTGTATAAATACGAAAAAAAATTACAGCGCAGTTTTACTTACTTGATATTATTTTATACGTGTTGTTAAAATAATATCAAGTAATTACTTGATACTCGTTAATTTTGCCTGTATAAGGTTATGTTTTTGTTCTCTAGAGCCAGAGATTCTCATCGAGTATTTGCGGTCGTGTCAATGACATTAATTAAAATTGTGAATTTCTTACCGACTTGTGACTTCATTATAATTATGTAAGTCGAGTAGTTATCAGTCGTCGATCCTAATTACCATAACTTCAATCTTATTATAATTACAGCCGTAAATGGAGATTTTATTTTCATAAGAAGTTTTAAGTTTTCAAGTAAATGCATTCATCGGTGTCCCTGCAATTAAAAAAAATTGTGTGTGTCAGCTCCGATGCACGACAGCTGGAGTTTACTCTTTACGAACGATTATAAAATAATATATATGTCATCGTTAGATTGTAATCTAACTAGCGAAATTGTAAACTGTCGACAGATTACAATTTAACGCATTATTTTTCGGTAGATTGTAATCTGTTAGGTATATTAACCCGATAAAATCGACACTAACTGACTTTTTATGTCGAACCCTAACCTAACCTACAAGAAAGAGACAAGAAAACGTAAATAAAATAAATATTTCAAAAATTGACACTCAGAACATTGAACGGTTCACAATTTGTCGACAGTTTACAATATCGCTAGTTAATCTAACGGTTTTTACAATCTTGCGGTGACATATAGATTAGTAAATGAGGGTAAATGGACGCATTTTTTTATATTACTGAAAGAATGCTTGATATTTTTATTTATATTAATTATATTATTTATATTCATCAAAATACATTAATTAGTCATGGAAACATAAACAAGTGTTACCATGGAAACATAAAGTCAATAACGTAACGGAGAAATTTGATTTTACTCCCCATAAAACATACCCCGGGCTTATATATGCAAATCAGTTCTAAAGGAGGTGAACTCCAAAAAAGTTATGGGTAAAGCGTTCCTACCAAAATTTTATGGAGATTTCGTATCACGTTTTAACAATATTAACCATCTTCATAAAAAAAAAATATACGCGCCGATTTGAGAACCTCCTCCTTTTTTGGAAGTCGGTTAAAAAAGAAAATTCATAACTTAGGTAGGTACTCACTTTCTCACTGACTCATCAAGGCCCAGCCCACCCTTGGACCTAGAAAGCCAGGGGCCATAATATTGCCAACGCTTTAAGCCACATTGTTTCATTATTGTTGACTTTCGTGTTTAAGAATTATTACAATCCTTATTTTGGGAACGTCAAGGTACGTGACATCAAACTGTCATTTTGAGTAATATTGATTAAGCATTGCTTGAAGCGTTGGCAAGTATGGCCCCTGTTTTACTATTCTGTTTTTGTTTTATTCCACTACTAGTTGACCGAGCGAAGCGAAGGTCTCTGAGTCTACTTGGGTGAATTGGCACTTGTCCGTCCGTCCGTCCGTCCGTCCGTCTGTCAGAGCATTATAACTTCTGAATTACTGAACACAATTACTTCAGCTTTAAATATAATATGTAAACCAATGGCCTCCCGCCGAATATGGCTTAAAAAATAATAAAAATCTTTATTTCAGGGGGGCTCTCATAGAAGCGAATGCGAAGTAAAATATTTTTTATAAAGTTACATAAAGTTGCGGTATATCATTTTAAAGATAATTAGGAATAGAGTCCAAAAGTATTTTTTTTTTATTTTTCCCCCAAAATTGACGAAATGGGGGGCTTTCAAAGTGGTGATTTTCTAACGTCCATAGATGACCTCAGAACTCTAAATTTTCTGAAAGGATGAGCCTGAAACTTGATCAATTATTTCAATTATATCCTGTACTTGAACAACAAATACTAAAATTAGATAAATATTGTAAGGAAACGGAGTTATTTAATTTTTAATGAGCTTCAGTATTTTTAACAGAACTTCACATTTATGTCAATAGATGGCGCCGCGAGGTCTTAGTTCGGGGCGAACCACTAGTTAGCTCTTGATTGTGAACTCACCTGATGTTAAGAGATGATGCAGTCTGAGATGGTAGCTGGTTTACTTGTTAGGAGTACGGCAGTTATTTTAAACCCACACCCCTATTGGTTTCTACACGGCATCGTACCGGAAGTCTAAATCGCTTGGCGGTACGTTTTTGCCGGTAGGGCTGTAACTAGCCACGGCCGGAAACCGAAATTCCTCCGGATCTCTATCTCTCTCTCTCTCTCTCTCTCTTTCTCTCTCTATACTAGTACTATTTCAATTCTTACGTATCTAGCGGTTATTATCAGATGTTAAGTGATACTAAACGGGACCGATGTCTCTGAGGCACGGAGGAAACGAAAAGGCCAAATTCGGACTACCAAATGCGGTCACCCATCCAGTTCACCCATTCTCGTAAGTTGGGTCAACGTTGCTTAACAATTGCAATCGACTGATATACGTTGTCACAACTAGGCCCTCATCCCTCAATCTATACTAATATTAAAAAGTAAGTAATCACCTATAAAGTACCGTAATCAGATCAAAATACCTAACTAGTTAATTTCCCTGGAATCGATTAAATCTCGAGATTTCGCTAATCGATACCAATTAATCTTAACTGAACCGGTAACGTGGTAATTAATAATCTTCACGTTACAGTCTATAATAATATACTTAATGGTTATAGTGATTAGTTAAGCATAGTTTTGTCTTATCAAGAGGAAAATTAGCTGGGATGTTTTTTTTTTATCCACTACAAGCTAGCCCTTGACTACGATCTCACCTGATGGTAATTGATGATGCAGTTATAAATTCCCAAATTGACCCTGCCGGGGATCGAACCCAGGACCTCCGCACGATAAGGCAACAGCGCTACACACTGCGCCACGGAGGTCGTCAAAGATATGGATGTTATGGAAGTGAAATTTCGGATCCGGATACGGATACGTGATTTTTGACATGGGTATAGTTAGGACCTGGAGAGTGACATGGGCTACTTTCTATCCCGGAAAATTAAGGAGTTCCCGCGGGAATCAACTTTAACCACGCGGAGGAAGTCGCGGGCATCATCTAGTTTACCATAATTGTTTAAAAAGATGGTCCGTTAAAGTTTAGACAGACACACAGCCACACACTTTCGCATTTATAATATACGACGAGTACGTCTCGGTGTTATTATTTTTAAAGGAGTCCAGTTGGTGGCTATAGGTAAAAAATTTAACTCATTTTTGTAAGTACATACATACCAAGAGTCTTATTATCTCGTCAAAATAACGCGCAAACGACATCTCAATACTGTCTTAGCGCTCGAAGTAAAAATTCCCTCGACTTCACTAAGAAAAGTGACATTGATATATTTATTGGTAGTCCCTGATAGTAAAAGGAGTTCTAGTTTTTACTGCGATACTCAAAAGGAAGTTACAATGTTGCCCTGTAGGCTGTAGTAGGAACGATAGACCAAGCGATCTATAAGGGTCTAGCCTCACTACAGAGGCGCGGCACTTATTCTTTGTATGAGGTTGTATGGAGCTGGTGCCTAGTTTATCAACGCGGAACGGAGATGCATTGCCCGACGCTGCCCCGTACAAACTCCGTGCATCTCAAGTGGGGAGTGGGGGAGATCTCAAATTCCTAATCATATTTATTTACGCCCAAAGATGCAATAAGCATCTTTCGAGGCTCATAACTTCCAAATCAATATTTTTTTATTGTTTTCAATCAAAATTGTTAGCAATCACCCTGCTACGTTTGTATAGAGAAAACGCTAGCATGCAGTGTATTACTTACTACTATTAAGTATGGTACAATGTAAGTTGTTACGTTACTGTTCTTAGTTGTAATAGTAAGTAGGTACTCTTAGATACCGGGAGCTCCACCTGTCCCCTTTTTACCTTTGACTAGCTCTCTATATAAGCATGTAAATGTATTTCCTATTCAACTTACATTCCTGGTCATTCATGAAACATGACTAATCTTATTTAATTATGTAAGTTACTAATAACCTTACTTCAGTCTTACTTTTTCTAATATTATTTTACTATCTATCCTAGTTTGGGGGTCCAGGTTAATTTTAAGAAGCTATGTAATATGGATTTTGGAACAAAATAAAGATTTATCATTTATCATGAGGATTTTGATGACCTGACGCTGAGTTGGAGAACAGGCATTACTTAAAAAGCTCTTTAGTCACACACGTATTTAAACTTATCTCACACTTATCTCCAGTATTTATTCTTGCCTCACTTAAAATCTAAGATAGCTTTAATAACAGTGTTAGTAATGACACCATCGATAGCGACCGATCTAAAAAACGATCTATCGAGAATAATATCGATGAGATCGGTCGATACAGATCGCTGGACCGAATCAATTACCCGTTAATGATCGGGGAGGCTGCAATCACTGTTTCTTATTTGTCATTCGTCAAAATTGTTATGGTGTGGCCTAATTGATAGGTGGAAACGATTGATTCACTTGTTGGATTGAAGCAGGCGTTACTTCGGTTAAGTTCATGATAACGGAGGCTTAATAGCCTATTCTTAAAACTGACAAATCATGTATGCTACAGCGTGCGATATGCCCGCTCACACTCCCGCTAAGCACAAATCTAAGGAAAATCAAGGGAGCAATAGACACTACGACCACACCAGCATAATTTGTTAATTTATGATTTTAGATGTTTCTCTAGTCTGGTCTGGTGTGATCCTTGACAATGGCTAGCATTACTATTTACCACCCTACCGTCAAAGACGTGCGGCCGAGCGATTTAGCGTTCCGGTGCAATGCCGTGTAGAATCTGATTAGGGGTATGGGTTTAATATACTCGTAACTGCAATTTCGCAACCATCTTGGACTGTATCAGCACTTATCACCCGGTGAGGTCGAAGTAAAGGGATAACTAGTTTCGAATAAAAAAATTGTTCTGTTTGTCGTGAATCGCTTGTGAAATACACCGCACGAAGATGCAGCGAGCTTTAACAGTTTTACCCAAACATTCCTATTACATAGCGCAAGTTTTGTAAATGTAGTGTGGTGTAAAAACCATCATTATACAAATACAATGTTTGTCGCCTATCGCTTATGACTTACGCCGCACGAAGATGCACCTAGCTGTAATAGTTTTAAACAAACATTCCTATTACGTGGCTTAAGTGTTGTAAATGTAGTGTGTGGTGTGGCGTAGTGTGGTGTGGTGTAAAAAACATCATTATATAGAAGCAGAGGTGATAATTTCACTAATGATAGCCTGCGACCTGACGAGATGATAAATAGGTTATAACTTATAAGTTATTACACTTTTTTGGAGATCGGTTTGAGATGATTATCATAATTCACACTATGTTATCTATTCTTACATTTATATTATTAGTAACTGCCCGCAACTTTATCCGCGTGGATTGAGGTTTTTAATTCCCGCGGAAACTTTATAGTTTTCCGGGATATAAAGTAGCCTATGTGTTAATCCACGGTACAATCCATACTTCCATATCCACACTAATATTATAAATGCGAAAGTGTGTCTGTCTGTCTGCTACGCTTTCACAGCCCATATTTTTAACCGACTTTGACTTGATGAAATTTGGTACAGAGACTACTTTTCATCCCGGAAAATTATGGAGTTCCCGCGAGAATGAAAAAAACTTAATCAAAGCGGACAAATTCGCGAGCATCATATTATGGTTTTCAATATAAACACAAAATAATTATGTAGAGTGGTAACTGGTAACTAGCCGCGGCCGAAACCTACTACCAAATAAAATAGCAAGAACCCGTTCAAACAAATGCACACTCGCGGCTGTTAAAAGGTTTTTTGAATCAATTTCTTGTACTTTCACGAAGACGATCCAAAAAGAAAGTACCGTCGGGAAAAAAAGTAAAAACAGAATTACGGCTTACCGGTAACCCCCGAGGCGAAAAACGAAATGTACTGTACGCAATTACGGGCTAGTGATGTGCCCGAGTCGATAACTTGATGACTTTATTAACGGTTGTCGTTTAAAAACCTCTGCCTGATTTCCGATAGCAATATTATTTGACTTTGAAGAGAAACGACGACTGGGTTTTGTTAAACAGCGTTTAATCAAAAAGTAAGTTAGTAAAAATAAGTAACATAATCTGAACAGTATAATTACACGGACACGGGACACGGACAACGAGTATCGACATTGGCCATTAGAGAGGGAAAAAAAAAGAATGCTTAGTAAGCGGAAACGGAACCATAGATAAGAAATGCACAGAATAAAAATTACAATGCAAGGGTTGCATTCACTATAACCCAACAGCCTCCCTAGAATGCAAGCCCATTTTTAAACAACAATACAAATGTTTATCTAATGGTGTTCCTTTAGTTAAGATATCAGCTACCATTTGATTACTGGAACAAAATTCAAATTTAAGCAACAACTTGTTTACATAGTCTTTAAGAAAATGAAAGCGGATATCTATATGTCTAGTCCGTGGTTTGTAACTATCACTAGTGGAGAGCTTGATTGCGCTTTGGTTGTCGCTGAGAATCCGAAGCGGTGCGTCGTCGCTCTCGCCCAGCTCGCGTTGCAGCTGGCGCAGCCACAGCGCCTCCTGCGCGGCCGCCGCCATCGCCATGTATTCGGCCTCGGCTGTCGACAGTGCGACCGTCTGTTGTCTGCGAGAGGTCCAAGATATACCTCCGCCCTGAAACATAAAAATGTAACCGGTGCAGGATTTTCTATCCTGTGTATCGTTTGCCCAGTCTGCATCACAATATCCGTGCAGCTTAATCTCATCTTTGCTATATACCAACTTATAGTCTTTTGTGCCTTGCAGATATCTCATTAATCTCTTGATCGCCATCCAGTGTTCCATTAGAGGATTTTTATTGAATCTGCTGAGAGTGCTGACTGCATATGAGATGTCTGGTCTGGTAGCTTGCGCCAGGTATAAAAGACAGCCAACAGCCTGATGATATGGAAAACTCAAATTTGCTTGTTCAGTACACGGACTTAGCTTCTTACCCGGTTCTATAGGTGTTTTCACTGGTTTGCATTCTTGCATGCCAAATTTACTTAAAACTTCATTGATATACTTTTGCTGATCAATCATTAAATTTCCAGAAATTCTATCCCTGGTTATATTCAAACCAATACATTGTTTAATTTCTCCCAAATCTTTCATGGAAAATTTAGTTTTCAATTTTTCTTTGATTAGATTTTTAGTTTCATTATCAGCTGAGAACAAAATTAGGTCATCAACCCAGACCGCAACAAACATCATCATGCTAAGATTATAGTAGATACAAGGGTCCACTTTAGACTGCTGAAAACCAATTTCTAGTAGAACTCCATTCAGCTTTTTGTTCCATAGGCGACTTGCTTGTTTCAGCCCATATATTGATTTATGTAACATGCATACTTGTGATCCCTTTTCATACAATGGGGGTTGCTGCATATATATTTCTGTATCTATATCTCCCTGTAAAAATGCAGAAACTGCATCCATTTGGTCTATGTTTAAGTTATGTTTAACAGCCATTGCTAGTAAAAATCTTACTGAAGTGTAGCGTACAACTGGAGAGTATATTTCCTCATAATCTATACCTTTTCTTTGTTTAAAGCCTTTTATAACCAATCTCGCTTTATAACGTATAACTTTACCATCCTGGTCAGTCTTAGACTTAAATACCCATTTACACGGTATGACCTTTTTGTCCAGAGGGCGCTCGACTAATGTCCAGGTTTGATTTTCACACAGAGCATTGTACTCTTCTTCCATTGCTTCTTTCCACTTACTTGCTTGTTCAGCGGATAAAGCTTCTTCAACTGTCTGAGGATCATTCAGATTACTATAGCAAAAATAACTGGTTGGATTACCTTCAGTATCTTGGTTGAAATTTCGATTACGCGGCCTCAGTGTCACCTTTCTGAAGTCTTCCGTTGATGACAGCCTGGAGGGCTTATATGTTTCATCAAGATCTCCTTGATCTGTCTCATATTCACTGGACGATTCTGATACACTCTCTGCCACGGCGTCATTAGACAATTCTGACAGTTCCACAAGAGATGAAGGCCTTAAAGAATTAACAGGATTGGTGTCATTGCTATGACTACCACCAGCTGGTTGATCTGCAAATTTAAGAGTCACAAGTTTATCATTATGGTTACTATCCTTTTCTAAAAAAGTGACGTCCCTACTCTTAATCATTTTTCGAGTAGCAGGGTTCCAGAATCGATATCCTTTTGTGTCATCACAATATCCTAAAAAGAGCATTTTTACTGATTTAGGGTCCCACTTGCCTCGCTTTTCTTTAGGCACTTGTACCATTGCCTCACAACCAAATATTTTCATGTGACTAATGTTAGGTTTTCGCTTCGTCCACATTTCATAGGGAGTTCTTCCGTCCAGAGACTGCGTGGGTGACCTATTTATAATATATGCTGAGGTAGCTATAGCTTCAGCCCAGAATTGTTTTCCTAATTTAGCATCAAAGATCATACATCGTGCACGCTCAACTAAAGTTCTGTTCATACGCTCAGAGAGACCATTTTGTTGCGGGGTGTACGGTGTACTAGTCTGATGGACAATACCAGAATCTGTAAGGTATTTCTCAAAGTCTCTGTTACAGAATTCGGTTCCGTTGTCTGTTCGGACAATTTTAATTTTTCTATCTAGTTCATTCTCTACCTTGGTCTTGAAATCTCTGAATATTTTCACAATATTTAATTTATCTTTCATAAAGTATACATATACTTTCCTTGTATAGTCATCTACAAAATTAATGAAATATTTCATACCTCCAACTGATAGAGTCTCCATAGGGCCACAGATATCAGAATGAATGAGTTCTAGCGGTTGTGTAGCTCGGGAACCCACATTGTTAAATGGCAGTCTGGATTGTTTACCCTCATTGCATGTTGTACAGGTTATGTTACTTTTATTCTTACTATTCTTACTCGTCGGCAGCTTCACTCCATCAACACAGCTTGGCAGTTTACTGACATCATTGAAATTCAAATGTCCCATACGGCGATGCCACAGGACGGACTCATCTGTAATTCCAGCACATATTAAATTAGCTTGCACATTTGTACTAGAATTTAATCGGTACAGATTGTTTATCAGCGTAGCAGAACAGACAAATATATCTTCACTGTTATATATATCGCAGCCGCTGCTATGAAAAACTACTTTACATCCACTTTTACTCATCGCACTAACTGAAAGCAGATTGACAGCAAGATCTGGTACATAAAGAACATTTCTCACCTGTACCCTTTTCTCCTCACCTAGATTGATATCTACGTTACCAGCACTCTCAACAGACAGTGGTGATTTATTTGCCACAGTGATGTTTTGTATCGGAGGCACCTTGATATCATACAGCCAGTCGCTTCTATGGGTCATATGCATGGCTGCACCAGAATCAATGTACCATTGATCATCCACTGTATGGGTGAAAGCTGAAAAAGCTGCAATAAAGCTAGAACTTTTGTTATTTTGTTTTGGGGCCTGTTCCTTGTCTGATTTCTTTGAATTTCTGCAAAATTTGCTAATGTGTCCATAATTATTACACGTATAACAGCGGGGGCCTTTCCGGGGCTTATATTGCCCAAATTTCTTCTTACCCATATAGAATGCAGAAGGCTCGGGGCTTTTGACCTCTTGAATGAGTTTTGTTTTGATTGAATCTGCACTGATGTCTATTCCAGAACTTTCTAGAGCCATGATCATTGGTTTATATGACTCTGGGAGACCTGCAAGCATTAACGTACCAATCCATTCATCCTCAATTTTGAAATTGATACTCCGGAGCTTGTGAGCAGTGCTCATAATGTGATTCACGTATTCTTCTATATTTCCACAACTTTCCAATGTCGTTGTAACTAAATCTTTGAGGAGCCCGACCTTTCGTGTCAGTCCGTTGTCGTCGAAAGCTTTCTCTAAATTTTTCCACACGTCCCTTGCGGTGATGGCGTCCTGCACGTGCACATAATTTGCAGGATCCAACAAAAGGATGATTTTAGCGCGTGCTTTTACGTCTTTACCTTTATTTATGGGTTTACTGTCGTCCAACGGCTCCACGCAATCCCAAAGGTCTTCGTGTTCCAGGTAGGTCTTCACCCCGAACTTCCATGAAGCATAGTTAGACCGACCTGTTAACTTTTCAAGATGGAAGTGCGACATTGCGTTTGTCATCTTGGCCATGTTGCGCGCTCTGCTACCATGAAGAGAAACGACGACTGGGTTTTGTTAAACAGCGTTTAATCAAAAAGTAAGTTAGTAAAAATAAGTAACATAATCTGAACAGTATAATTACACGGACACGGGACACGGACAACGAGTATCGACATTGGCCATTAGAGAGGGAAAAAAAAAGAATGCTTAGTAAGCGGAAACGGAACCATAGATAAGAAATGCACAGAATAAAAATTACAATGCAAGGGTTGCATTCACTATAACCCAACAGACTTCCTTTTTTATTTGATGAGAATTTTTCAAGGGACTTGAAGCCAAAAGTGGAAAATAATAAATAAATCGATAACTGTTTTTTTTTGGTATTTTAACGGTAGACTGAATGGACTAGTGATGACATGTTGCCTATATCGATGGTTTTAAAACCTTTGAAAGATTTCCTGATACCTACTGGGTAATTATATTTATTGCATGTCTTTGTTTAAATTATAACTGATTTACAGAGTTGGAATAATTAACAATCTATTAACTTACCTTAAACCTTACCCTTAAGTACCTTATCATTTGACTTTTAAGTTACTTGTCATTTTATTTTAGTATTGTGTGAAATTGTAGCTAATTGATGTAGCTGTTCGTAAATCAAACAAACGAAAAAAAAAATCTAGTTAGGTAGCACTCTACACCATAGAAAAAAAAACTTTCCAGAATATGTAGCTTTTTAGACGTAGGAAAAAATATTTAACCTTTAAAAATTATTTCGTGGTATAATTAATATGTGATTCATAATTTTGCGAAACGTTGTTTGTGAAATGAAAATTTGTTATTGGTTTTTTATGAAATGATTGCTCACCAGATAAATACGAGGATTTTACGTGTCGATATTTCATTTATCGTGGCATGTACCCGTTTTGATGCACAATAATATTTATACCTTTCCATTATAGATAGATTTTGCAGATGTTATCGATAATTTTATATCCCCACTAGCAAAGCAATTACCATGCAATGAGCGTCACGTTTACATAAGCATCAAAGGTGCCGCCCGGGCGATAGTGCCCCGAACTCTAACTGTACTGTGCCAAATGTTAAATAGGATTATCTCCATAAAGTCTATTATGTTACAGTTAAAGACCGGGTCACACATGATGTGAAAACGCTCAGCGGTTTTCTTTTTATTTTATTTTAACCAGGAAGACTTGGTTCTAAACTGGACCTATAATTCGACTGCAGCGCCCCCTAATGGATTGAATTGTGAATATAAACCATCTGAAGTGTTATTTATTTTTATTAAAATAGCGAGTCAACGAGCAGGCGGGTCACCTGATGTTTGTTGATTTGTCCTTCAATCGCGCCACGACGGAGTAATGGTTCCACCTAATTTTATGCATTGGTATACTTGTGAACCTGGAAAGTTACATAGACTACCTACTTTTTATCCTGAAAAATCAAAGAACTTCCACGGGATATCAACACGGACAGCAGTCGCGTTCAACATCTCTTGTTAATAAACCCCATATTATCTTTTTTATCCCGCAAAACGAAGAAGTTACTGCGGGAATCAAAAAAACATAATCCACGCAGACGGTGTCGCGGGCATCATCTAGTAGGAAATAAAATTATTTTTAGTAGGTTCAATTCCAACACATCGGTAATGTGTCTAAAGTATATACGCAAAAATGTATGAAAAAGGACTTAAACTCAAACATTTCAAGTTAATTATTGGAAAGTTAAAAACTTAATTTAATACCATATTGAAATTGCATCTCATTTAATAATCTAAGAGATGGTGAGCAAGATATTAAACCGGCAAGATTTAGAGATTTTGATGGCACTGTGTAAAATGGTGGGTCACAGTTCTATTTGTTCTAACTTCTAGTATTTACCTACTTTTTGCATATAACAATTTGTTAATTTTAATTTAATTTGTTATGTAATTCAGGTGATTCCACTCAACGGTGACCTCGACGATTCAAAAGCACTTGTAAAAGTTTATTTGAATAAAAAACATTTGAGTTTGAAAAAATTGGAGTAAAGGGTCAGGTGATCGATATTTTACATCGGTAAGGATACTTGTGTCTTCGACCGCGCGGATTTATGTTTCTTCGTCGTGTTTTTTTGAAAATCCCGTATAGCCTCTAAATCCGTCCCTAAGATGAAAACCATTTCTGTACTAAATTTAAAACGAAACAATCAGACAAACAAACAGATATAATTTCGCATTTTATGTTATCAAGTATGGATTTTGTACTACTACAAAACACTTCGTACTAAACAACCGTTAGCTCTCAAACTCTAAAGCAATATGTAATACTGTCATCGCAATGCAAATTTGCGTGTGTAAAACGAATTTTTTCATTGCAGGTAAGCAAAAACCATCGGTTAGTGGTAAGTGGCGATTTTTACTCTTTGCACGAACAATCAATATTTGTAACTTGTTTATAAAAGCCATTAATATAAGACAGCGGTTCCCAAATGGTTATTAATGATGTAAAGGTATGCGCAAACATATCCAATTCGGTTGTAACTTTCTTCGGCAATGACTGATGCGCAGATTTTTCAGAATAGGCCTACAAAATTTGTCTATAAGGCTCTTACAGTATTAAACTTGTAATCTTTCAGTATAGTTAATACTGCAGGGCGACCGCGTATCTTTTGCATCAATCATTGATACATCGCAACCACCTCTGATTGGTTAACACTCTTCCACTATTGGACGAAATCCATTGAGGCAGCAAGAATACCATAAATTCAGCCAATCATAGGTGCAAAAGATACGCGGTCGCCCTGCTGAATACCAATGACCTATAAATGACACGTAAACATAATATAGGTTAAAAGTTAATACGAGAAGTGCTCCAGTAACAGCATTATTCTGTTTGTTCACTTTGCCAATTTGCACTGAAGAGTTACTGTTCCTCTCAAAACATAGAATAAGTACATAGAATAAGTAGTACGTATTCTTCTGACCAAATTTCAACTAGCCAATCAACGGATTGAAGGTAATATTATTATTGTACAAAAGTAGCGATTAACTCAGGACCATTCTTTATTTCTTCACTCCCATATGTATAATGATAATCCGAAACCAGCGTATTGTTCGATCTATCTTTTTTATCGGCCATGTTGTTACTCAATTGTTGGATGAATGTTTGTTACTCAATCACGCCACAACGGCTTAACGGATCTGGATGAAATTTGGCACAGAGATCAGTGGCGTGCACAGGGTTCGAAGCCAGGGTAAGCATTAATTATGTATGAGGGTGAAACAGCCAGTTTCCAACTCCAGGCTAGTGCTGAAAATTTCTTAAAACAAAAACCTAATATCGAACTTCCTTATCTAAGATTTTTGGTCCGATCCGGGAAAGAACCCAGCACCTCTCAACTGCAGTCGAACATGCTAACCATGCTAACAAACCATGCTCAACTACTAGGTACTTAATATATTTTATAATGTGAATTGTAATGCAAAAAAGTACACCAAGAACTCTCTCGTTTCACACCCAAAAAGGTAGGTAGGTACTTAAAATAATAATAATACTATGTAAGTAGATTGTTACGTTACCGATTGCAATACCGATTTCTGAACAATTCCAATAATTTTGTAATCACTAATCACTAAAAAAGTTGTCACATGCTGTTCTCACAATAATTCACGTGTTTTTTTACAAAGAAATGTCCTTGAACGTGTTAAAACAATTTTTTAACGGGACGAAATTCGCAATCAAAACAATAACAACACAATAACTAATATGGCGCGCGCGTTCGTCTGGTAGCCGGCGGAAGTCTCGCTAATTATAACTCTTTTATCAAAATATTTAATTTCAATACTTTAATTACGCTATTATTTGCGTGATAAAATATGTTTACCCCTTTTGGATGTTTAATCGGTGGCCGTATTATGTTTTTTTTAATTTAGACTGCTTTTGAGTTAATACTTAATTAATAATTTAGAATCTTTATAATTTCTTAGAATACAAAATCAGTGGAAAGAAATACAGTAGAAAATTTTAATTTATTTAATAATTTCAACAATTCTTTTTGGTATCTAGGTAAATACAGTTACTTAATTTTCATTATTAAAATAAGTCTTGAGTTGATCACGCAGTTTCCGGAAGCTGAGCTTTTTATTGACGTAACGTCGTGCGATATGACTAGGAGTGATGACTCACACATGTAAATGTATTTCGTGTTGTATTACTGAATGTGAAACACACATACCTAAAATTTTTGCCATTTTTAACTCCTGCTTGTTCCGTGGCGCCAGCGTCGCGTCGGTTCAATGTTATTATGAGCGTATTGACTTTGGATAGAATTCGTGACAGCGCCATCTTCGTGATAATTACAGAATTAATATAGATGCGGGTGGTTATTTACTATAGATGGCGTTTTTATGAATTTATATTACAGTTGTTTTTTTATTATTTTATTATGTAATTTACTTGAGTATAACTTTCATTCAGTTGGGGTAAGCTGTGCTTATTTGCCTCTATGAACTGCACGCCACTGACAGAGATATATTATAATCTGGAATAACACATAGGCTACTTTTTATCCCGGAAAATTAAGAGTTCCCGCGGGAACCAAAAATACCTAAATCCACGCGGACGAAGTCGCGGGCATTAGCTAGTAGTAGTAAAATTGAATAACTAGGCCACGAAGAAAAGTTTGAGAAACACTGTATAACGGAATGTAATCGAGCCCCTAATGAAAGGTTTGCGTATGCGCTTCGTTAGGTGGAAGTTATTTATTGGGTACCCGACAAAGTAATCGATATCGACATGCTAAATCATGCCGGGTACATCACTATTTTACGCTAGTATCGAATATGCATAATTTTGCTCGGTAGCGACTAGCCGAGCGCTTGTATTGTGTTATGGGAGTAAAATTGAGGCATAATTGAGTGAGTACATTTTTACTTTTTAGTAAAGTACTGGCTGTAGATGCTAGACGGATTTTATGAAGATTTTATGACTTATCATATAGGTACTTACAAGTTTTAATTTTGCTCTTTTTTTATCCACTACAGGTTAGCCCTTGACTGCGATCTCACCTGATGGTAAGTGTCATATGATGCAGTCTAAGATAGTAGCGGGCTAACCTGTTAGGGGCATGGCAGTAATAATGAAGCCATACCCCTAATCGGTTTCTACACGGCATCGTACCCGAACGCTAAATCGCTTGGTGGCACCTCTTTGCCGGTAGGGTGGTAACTAGCCACGGCCGAAGCTTCCCACCACGCCAGACCAGGGAAAATTCAGAAATTGTAAATTTCCAAATTGACCCTGCCGGGGATCGAACCTGGGACCTCTGCACGTTAAGGCAACAGCGCTTAACACTGCGCCAGGGAGGTCTTCAAAACTCTTATAATATTAGTTACAATATATAGGTAAACTAGCTTTTGCCCGCGGCTTCGTTCACATTAGTCTCGATTTTCATACAAGTTTGAAACCCCTTAGGGGTTAATTTTCAAAAATCCTTTCTTAGCGAATGCCTATGCCATAATAGCCATCTGAATATCAAATTTCAGCCCGTTCCGTACAGTGGTTTCAGGTGTGCGATGATAGATCAGTCAGTCAGTCAGTCACCTTTTCCTTGTATATAAATATATGTCTTCTGTAGAAAGTTGTAAATAACTGTTAAATAGTAAATTAAGTATTTAGAATTTAATTAGAATTTAGAAATAACTCAGAGAAATGTACGTCAGGGTTATCTGATGGAATATGCGGTTCATCTTGTTATTGTTTATTGTTACGTTTTAACTATGTCATAAATTAAGTGCGTTCATTAAATGTAATAGTCACGTAGATAGATAAGAAGAATAATGACTCGTGCCATCCGCTTGGCTGGCTTTTTGATTATATTTTTTTTAAAGTTTATTTGAATAAAAACATCAGTTTTTTATTTTATTTGAGTTTTATTATTTATCTTGTGCTATAACTATATTGTAAATTGGTAAACATTCATTATTCGTTTTGTTCTAGTCGCCTGACTAAGTATGACAGGCACCTGTATAAAAACGCCGTGATTTTTTAACTACCAGGGGAGCAACTACCATCGCTTTAAAGTAGTATTATTTTGAAATGTCAGGTTTATATGACGTACCTTGAATTCTCTAAAATAAAGATTATATTCCTAAAACAAGAGCGTCAACAACGTTAACATAATATTGCTTTAAGCGTTGATAGTAATCCTCCAGGAAATAATAAAGCAAAGACACCGCATATTAAAATGAGTAATTAACATCGATATATTATGTAGGTACTAGATGGGCCCTTTCATAGAAAAAAATTGGGAGTCCAACCTTTAGAGCACGCTCCTAACCTGTATAGCGCTGTCCCGCTTTTCAGACTAGATGGCGTTAGTAAAATAGGTCCACATTCTTTGTTTGACAGGGTCTATTTAAATTGAGGTTGTTGGCAACTAAGTAAAAAAATACCAATAAACGCCTTGATTATTTTTAACTAAGTACCAGGAAATAATAAACCGAAGAAGACACCGCATATTATAATAAGCAACCAAATAAAATACCGAATACCAGTAGAGCACTGGATGCTATCCGCCCCATCGGAGATTAGCGCGTAAAGTCCGCAAGAGTACAATTAAAGCGCCTCTTATCACCACCTAGCACTTCAGATAATACAGTACGCAAATAGAAATATAGCGTCGGTGCCTCAGAATCTCGGCGTGCAAAGGTGCCGAAAGATAGCGCGAGTGTCGATTAGATGCGCACGCGCAATTTATGTGCGGGCCGCGTCTATCGCGCGCTATAAATTAGAAATTCGTTAGATAGAGACGTGCCTCGCCAATTATTCTAGCAATTGTTATTTTGTTATTGGTGCGCGATTCCTTGATTGCGCCGGGAAATTCTTGCGCGTTCCAGTCAAATAGGAAAAATTCTATCGTCTATGCACTTCATTAGGTTTTAGATTCTTTTTGTTTTGTGATTTCTAGTCACTTTCGCTTTTTTTTTAGATAGGTCACAGTTCTTTTTTATAGGAACGCGGGGATCTAGGCTGGAGAAATGTAACGTGACATATAACCTGTCTCTTCCCCTGAAGTATAGATGGAGAATACAGAGTATACTGTATGTTTGACTAAACTAATGACAACATAAACCTTTTTGTACAAACAAAATAGTATATAGTTCGCACACGGGTTTACTCTGCATTATGTTATCATCAGTCAAACATACAGTCAGGCACGCTTTCGCATTTATAATATAAGTATTGATATGGATAATAACTATACCACCACTAATTAAAAATGAATAATAGGTATTATAGTTGATAATAATATTCCAAATAATTTAATTGCGATAAAATAAAAATAAAACAATTCTTCATTAGCACTAATTTGCGTATCTTGTACAATACAAAGCTTTTGCACACGCACTAGTGATGGCAAATACAGCAACCTATCGATACCGCTGATCGATGATTTTTAGTTACGCATTCCTATCGTTCAGAGTCACAATGCTTTAGAGCAGGAGCTAATGAGAAAAGTTTTTTTACTAATGTGATAGGTATTTATCGCAGCCGAAATTCTTACTAATATTATATGCGAAAGTGTTGTCTTCGACGTTTTCACGACCTATCTATTCAACCGATATTGACGAAATTTGGTATAAATTGGTATATATTTGGTATAATTTGGGTAAATTGGTTATACAGGGATAGGTTATATTCCGGGGAAGAACATAGGCCATGATTTTGTTTGATTGTATAAAGAAACAATCGACAATTCTACCAGCCAGAGTATACGAGATCTATTGCATATCTTGCTCTACGAACCATGCAATCGCTTTTTCAGCCCAACTTAAAAACTATCGATACATTCCTGTGTTCAGCCACTAACATCGAAAGTCGTTTGAATTCTTTGACAACGCAATTTTTTTAAACAATAACAAGTTGCGGATAAAATAGGAATTCATTGCATTGATTACAAAACTAGACGTATTTAATATTAGTCTTTATGATTTTTTAAAATTTTGTAATTTCTGACTAAATATGCGTTTTGGCATTGCTGTAAGAGTAACGAGGATATTGTTTAAATAAATCAGTAACATGACTAGTAATATATCAAATACTTACTACCATCTGGTGCGGAATATCACAAATAATATTAATATTGACTATAAACAGGCTTCTGAGTCAGTAAATATAGTTTTCACTTGGCTACGTACACATCATACTTCATACTAATATTATAAATGCTAAAGTGTATTGCACAATTTGAATTTGATCCGAAGATGTAATTTATGTTGGCTGTAATAATGTGGCTTATGAACTATTATATCATCTTATGGCTCAAAAATTTAATAAAAATGGATAATTCTAAATTGAAATACATTGCAGGGTTTTGTGCACAAGCAATTTGTCGAGCAATTTTTGCTCGACGTTTCTGGTACGAACCGCTAGGGTGTGGAACACCCTCCCAGCGCACGTATTTCCTGCCATTTATAACTTAGGTACCTTCAAGTCAAGAGTGAATAGGCATCTTCTAGGCAAGCGCGCTCCAACCTAGACCTCATCATTGCTTTGCACTAAACATGATTGTCGTCAAGCGCAAGCCTATCCTTGAATTGAAATCCTGCTTGTGAACCAGGCATTTAATATAGCTTGCGAATTCGCAATTTCCCTACAGCATAAGCACTTTACTTAAAACACAGATCATGAATAAAGCATGAGAGGCGACAAATAGTGCAGCTAAAGGTCATTCGCTTTATTATACTCGTCGACGCTTACTCTGATTGGCAGATCGAAAACGAACAAAAAACTCACCAAGAACCAGACTTGTACTATGAAATCCATACTTCCATACTTAATACTATAAATGCGAAAGTGTGTCTGTATGTCTGCTACGCTTTCACGGCCCACATTTTCAACTGATTTTGGTGAAATTAGGTTGCATCCCGGGGAAGGCTTCTTTTTTATCCTGGCAAATAAATAAATAAAAGAAATCCACGCGGACAGCGGATGGTGCGGGCATCATCTAATTGAGTCATAATTTTAAGATATAGGTAGATACGTGTATGAAAACCTTTAGTTGAGAGACATGTCAGAAGAGTAGAGTTTTTCGCTACCTACTTAGAATACAGTCAAACTCAATCTCAAACTAATATTTTTTTATTCAAATTAAATGCAGTCGTAGAAATAATCTCCATTGATACCTCGTAGTTCCCTAATTTTTATTACAAATCCTTCAGCGAATCGGTCGGTAAGTAATATAAGTTAATACACACTACATAATATATTTAATACAAAATCAAGGCGAAATATATTTACACCAACTTTGTGACGTACCTACTTGTTTTTTTTTTCTAGGTATCGATTAAACTTTTGAATTTTTAAAATTAGATATTTATTATTTATATTGGAAATATTCGCAAATGACTAATTTATTAGTTAAAGCAGTTAGGGCCTGACTAAACTATTCCCATGATAAAAGGTTTTACAATAAAATAAAATCAATATAACTGGCCACATACAAATTCTATTCAAACCTCGCGTCAATACTTGAAATATTTTATCTGTACCGCGAAGTGAGACTCGTAAGTCGTAATAACAAGAAACGGAGGTTCTATTTTCAAATCGCACATCGCAAGTTACCGCGGGAAAGCGGCCGAGTGACGTGCGTCCGACACACCCCGCCCCGCCCCTTCGACCGCCCACTTGCGGCTAACTTCGTGGCGATCCGGGAAAGTGGGAAATCGGGCTTAGTGGGGGGGCCGGAGTGGGGTACTCTGTACTGGTACTGAGCCTTTCGTTTACACTATGCATACAATCCGTCAGACTTATCTGACCCGGTGGCCAAAATTGGAACTAATTTTTATGCCTGTTTAGTTTTGTTATTATTTTATTTTTCATACATACTAGCGCATTGAAATAAAATTCTACATCAATGTACTAGCGACTGTATTAGCATCTTACTGACATTTGACATGCCAACTTCGAATAAATACGCGTTCAAATTAAGAATAGTCTCATAAAAAATCACAATAAAAACAACTATTGTACCTACTTATGCGTAATGAGGTGTATTTTTGTTGCAGTGATACACACATTTGATTATATGATCTAGGACTATCCTATACTATCAGAACATCTGAGATCGATCTTTTAATAATTGCTTTTTGGACCTACCAAAGATTTATCTCTGTTCACAAATAATTAATTAGTGAAGAGTTACTGGATTTATTCCATATATTATGGGGCAACTTGGTATTTAATACCTCCTTCGATAATTCCATAAAAAACCTGATGAATTTTAACTAAGTATAAATATATCCCGGGTACAACTCACGGGTTTGGTTCGAAAGTGCCCGACTTGTTTCCAGGATATGTTTCTAGTTATAAATACCTAATGAATATCACTCACGAGAGTTTAAAAGTAAAAATACATGATGAATCATTATAATATTACCAGGAAAACATATATAGCCATTACTAAGTCCTGAAAGTTTTGGAAATACCTTGGATAAGTTAAAAACAACGATGACGCATGACGCATGACGCATGGCTTTGTATGAAGGTTTAGAAAACCAATGTATCCCACTACAGCCAATTAACGTCCCACTGCTGGGCACAGACCTCCATTCTCATAGGAGAGAGGGAATTAGAGCTTAGACCCATCACGCTGCTCCAATGCGGGTTGGCGGGCTTTAACGACTATTATCATGTTAGTGATAATAACCGGGACTGACGCGACGGCTTAACGTGCTCTCCGAGGCACGGGGGTGAAACACTGTGATGTGAACTTTCTAACTACGGGCTAGTACTGAGAATTTCTTGTCAGAAAAACCCAATTAATTATGGCTCGACCCGGGACTTGAACCTGGGACCTCTTAGGCCGCAGTCGAACATGCTGACCACTAGACCAACGAGTCAAATGTATGAGCCCACTTAATCATTGCGCTATAGAGGAATCGAAGCTGACTAGATATCAATACTATGAATATGATATTCGATCATGCAGTCGTCACGTCTTGTATGACGGGTGTCATATCAAATGACGGCCATGTTTGGATGGAAACGATCCATTTAATTGTATCGATTGTCTCACCAATATGGATGTATGCTGATAATGCTTTTGTCAACAGTTATTGTTTTACGTTTGATAATTTCTTGAAATTTCGTATTCACATTCAATAAGTAAAATAATAAGTGAACTCTACTGAGATAACTAATGATTTATCACCCAATCACACCGAGAGAACGAAAACATTTCTTGTGACATAAATAATTGCGATTTCGTATTCCATACTAATATTATAAATGCGAAAGTGTGCCTGTCTGTCTGTCAGTCTGCTACGCTTTCAAGGCCCATCTGCTCAACCGATTTTGATGGAAATTTGGTAGAGAGGTAAGTAGATTCTCCGGGAAAGGACATAAGCTACTAATCTCGGATAATTGAGAAGTTCCCATGGGAATTAAAAAAATAACTTCGTCCACGTGGACGAAGTCGCTCGCATCATCTAGTAAGTTATATTTCCAGTTCGTGCGCGAGTTGAATGCAGAGTAAATGTATGTTTTGTGGAAGGCTTCGGCCGTGGCTAGTTCCCACCCCACCGATAAAGACGTACCGCCAAGCGATTAAGCGTTCCGGTACGATGCCGTGTATAAACCGACTAGGGGTATGGGTTTAATATATCTGGCATACCCCTAACAGGTTAGCCCGCTACCATCTTAGACTACATCGTCACTTATACCATCAGGTGAAGGGCTAACTTTTAGTGGAATAAAAAAAATGTGTCACCATATAAGCTCTGCATTCAACTCGCACGCGAACTATAGTTGATGTGTGTAGTAAAAGCCGACACGACAACATAACATTTACCTCAAGTTATTTATTGTTACGTTTGCTAACTAGAAAACTTACACTAGAGCTATGGTGTTATTATACATAAATCTGCGAAATATTGCTAATAATTCAAACGTATCGTGTGCCGATAGCGGCGTCTCAGAGGTCGCAGTAAGTATATCTATCTTGTGCTAAGTGCATTGTGCTCCCGGTCCCTTTATAGTGCCGCGCCGGACTTCCTACTGCCTGCCTAGTGCTACCGTGGGTGGGCTACAAGTTGCTATTCATTTGCCTATCTCTGGAGACGCGCTGGAATAAATTATATAATTGCTTTCTATATTGAATGAACTAGAAGTTTAATTCGTTATAATCCGCCGCAGTAGACAAATCTATGTGGTACAGTGCGTGTCTTTCACCTACAACATGCGACACCCACCACACGGTAATTCGGCACAGCACCACACCACACAAATCCTCCAAATCACTCTCAACAGTACGTTTCACTCCGACATCTTCAGGAGATGTTGACTCGACAATGCACAATTGTAAAGATATTATAGGTACCTCTTTCTCTTTTGCGTCGTTTTCCTCTGATTACTGAGGGTCGTGACCCCTTTCCATTAATCACATAATGGTAGGAAATTTATTGGGATAATAGAATAAATGATTTTTCTTTCTTTCAATTCAGTTTTTAATTCAACAGTATTTTGAAAATCTTAAATCCAATCTTAAATCAAAGTCATTACATTAAGCTTCCTTGTGTAACCAGGAAGTTTATAAACAGCGTTATCTCTCTGAACAGTTGAGTGTAAAAATCACGCGTAGGCGGCTGACTCAGGATCCGTTTTAGGGCATTTAGTTTTCTAAGCGTCCACCGAAACTGCCCGAACTACTATACAAGTGCTTTTTGTCCAAATTTAAATGACACGACCAATGACCATACTTGGTACAGCTACCGTTTCGAAATGTGCTTGTTTTGAAGAGATAGACTTATATGTTTGTGATGTCGTGATAATTATCTTAATAATATTATTATAATTAACATTTTGTTGTTTTTTAAAGAGAAAGCTGTCCGGGAATTTACTTGGGTGCTTTTATAAAATCCCTTGATTTTATAAAAGCACCCAAGTACAAGTAGATGCCCGCGACTTCGTCCGCGTGGATTGAGATTTCTTGGTTCCCGCGGGATAGCCTATCTGTTATTCTAGACTATGATCTAACTCCGTGTTAAATTTCATCCAGGTCCGTTCAGCCGTCAACAAACAAACATCCATCCAAACTTTCGCATTTATAATATTAGTAGGATAGATTTTAGTCTACCACAAGATAACTAATTAAATCGTAAAATTAGATCTAATATTATCAATTAGATTAATTAGCCGCTGGAACTATTCATTCTCATGCTTTTTATCATTTAAATAATCATTTACAGCTTCTAAGGGCGTCTTACACTTATAATAAAATGTCTGAGCTTTCTTACAATAATAATATTAAATCCATCTACAGTCGTGTACCGATTTCATAACAAACGACGTGAAAACCATCGCAATTTGACCATTTGAAGACCGTACGTGACTCGAATAGCTTTATACCTGCGACGGCATCTCAAAGCAGTTCCGAGAGATGCATATTATGCAGAATAAGCGTAACGTAATATTGTCGTCTAGACTCTAGCGATAGTCAAGGCCAGTTATAGGGAACTCTTTTGACTAGATTTTATCTATTTCCTTTCCTATAGATGGAGATACGAATCATACAGAAAATAATAGGTGCCTATTTAGTCGTTTATATGAGCCCCCCGATTGTGTAAGGAAATTGAAATCGTTTATGAAACGGATAATTCGACCAGTCTAAGGAGTTCATAGATGCCTGCACGTCAAAAAGCATAGATGAACTCTTTAAACAGTTCGTTTTTCGGATTGAGCGTAGGTCCTACTGGCCGCTACAGTGTCGCACTAGGGGGTTGGGCGAGCGCTAAACGCATAGCCGAGAACTGTACGCTTACTCTGAGTTTTTACATTGCAAATACGGTTGATCGACGTGAGAGCACATCTCGCCAAGTGTAAGCGAACGTTAAAGTAAAATGAACCTTAACTGCATTGGTTTAGAGCTCATTTCATCATTTCGTGTATTTATTCACAGCCAACGCTCCAAACGCTGAATTTGTGACTTTAAAGCAAAAGCTTTTGGGACAATTTTACTTTGACGTTCGCTTACACTTGGCGTGGTGAGCTCTCACCTCGATCAATCGTATTTGCAATGTAAAAACTAAGAGTAAGCGTACTGTTCGGAAGTTACGAAGTCGGCGGTGTTTCACCTCTGTACCACGTTTAGCCGTCGATTCGGTCCCGGTTATTATCACTAACGTGATAGTCGTTGAAGCCTGCCAACCCGCATTGGAGCAGGAGGGTGGGCTAAATCCCTCTCTCCTATGAGAGTGGACGCCTGTGTTCAGAAATGGGACGTTAATGGGCTGTAGTTCCTCCCGAATAGTTGATGTCATATCGACTGAATACATTTCACGTCACGTAAGTTGGCAGTTCGTCCGCCCCGTCACGTGGCAGGACGGCCTAATTGCCACGGTGCATGGTGCATGGCTAATGCATGCATACGTTATGGTGTTTTCTCTTTTTTAGGCGCCTGTTATATCGTTTTAATGTATCAGGAAGTAATAGTAAACAGATTAATTTATTTTGTACACGAATTTTTACCCGCCTTCCAAAAAGGAGGATGTTTTCAATTCAGGCGGTTCTTTTTTTTTTAAATAAACAATTTTATACAGGTGCTTTGGAATCATCAAATACCTATTATAAATGCGAAAGTGTGTTTGTTTGTCATTCAATTACGCTGCAACGGATCGATGTGAGGGATGTATACGGAATAACCCGATTTTTTGCATAGATATTATAGGTAGTTATAGACCCGGATAGTGACATTGGCTACTTTTGAAGACCTCCTTGTGACCTTGTGACCGCAGTGTTGAGCGCTGCTGTCTTAACGTGGGTGGTCCCGGGTTCGATCCCCAGAAGCATCTATTTGGGAATTTATAATAATTGAATTTTATCTATGGTCTGGCCTGGTTGGAGGCTTCGGCCGTGGCTAGTTACCCACTGGCAAAGACGTGGCCAAGCGATTTAGCGTTACGGTACAATGCCGTGTAGAAACCATTAAAAGGTATGGGTTTAACATAACTGCAGTACCCCTAACAGGTTAGCCCGCTACCATCTTAGACTGCATCGTCACTTACCATGAGATTTCTAAAATTATAGTGATATAAAGATTGTAGTGGATATAAAAAATTGCCGAAGATTAGAGAGTTCCCACGGGATATTTAAAAATCTAAATCGTCACGTATGAAGTCGAGACCATCATCTTGTAAGGCAAATAAGTACCTAGGTAAGTCCCACTGAACATGCCAATATTGATGATACCGTTCAAAATGATAGATTGGCGGATGGGATAGCGTTGTGACGGGAGCTGACAATGTCCACGTCAAAACAGAGTCCGGGACGCGTACAGGAGCACCGCACGTCCGATTCATTTCCGCCTATATTCGGTAGCTGGGGTGACCGTGGTTGAGGAAAAAGTCGGACCATTCCCGTTAGAAAGAAGTACAAAAGTAGTTTTACCTATTAGTACAAACTTTCGTCATAGCTGTCTTTGAAGTCTGAGGCTTACATTCCTAAATGTGAGACAGTGATTTTCTTCAACAAGTCTTCAAACATTTTCGAATTTATTTAAAAAAAAATCAAAATCAAAATCAAATATTTTTTATTCAAATAAACTTTTACAAGTACTTTTGAATCGTCAAGTGAATCTACCACTGGTTCGGAATGCCATTCCTACCGAGAAGAACCAGCAAGAAACTCGGTGGTTGCTCTTTTTAAATAATTCATTTACAATTACTATATCAATGTGTACACAAGTAACCGCTGTCCCCAGCATTGCTGGAGCGATCAAATCCATGCTCCTCTATCATTTACATAATCAATACATAATCTTCAACAGTATAATAAGCTTTTTTTTTAGGAGCATACTTTTAATGGATTTCTTAAATTTGTTTATTCAATTCATGTCAAAGACGGGCAGACAGAAAGTAGCCCCATTCCCGCCGGTGGCACCCGTTCACGAGCATGACGCATGATCCAGCCATTGCTTCGCTCGACCATATTTGAGGGAACGTAACAACCCGCACCACACGACACCACCACAGAAATGTTTAAAGAGAGCGTGACATACCCAGTCTACCCGTATCAAAGCATCGAATTGAATACTAATATTCAAACACTAATTTATAATAAGTAACCGCTGTCCCCAGCATTGCTGGAGCGATCAAATCCATGCTCCTCTATCATTTACATAATCTTCAACAGTATAATAAGCTTTTTTCAGGAGCATACTTTTAATGGATTTCTTAAATTTATTTATTGGCAAGTCCAAAATAGGTTGTGGAACTTTGTTATAGAAAATAATGTATATTTACATTTGCATTAATCCAAAGATACATAAGTAACAGCAGTCCTGAGCATTGCTGGAGCGAGTCAAATCCATGCGCTTTTATCATTTATATAATCTTCGACAGTATAGTAAGCTTTTTTCAGGAGAATTTTTTTAATGGTTTTCTTAAACTTGTGTAAAGGCAAGTTTATAATAGGCAGTGGAATTTTGTTAAAGAATAGAATGCTCATTCCCACGAACGACCTTCGGACTTTCGTGAGGCGGAGCGATGGAGTCACGAGCCTATGGCGGTTTCTAGTTGGCCTATCGTGCAGATCGCATATTCTTTTGTAATTCTGAATGTGCTGTTTTACGAAGATCAGATTACTGTAAATATATTGTGAGGCTACTGTAAGAATACCTATTTCTTTGAATTTCTCCCTAAGGGATTCACGTGGTTTTAAATTGTAAATTGCACGTATTGCCCTTTTTTGTAATACAAATATTTTTTGAATATCTGCCGCTTTACCCCACAGTAAGATTCCGTAAGACATAATACTATGAAAATAAGCAAAATATACAATCTTAGCAGTTTCAACGTCTGTTAACTGCCGAATCTTTCTGACAGCGTAAGCAGCAGAACTGAGTTTACCAGCTAGATTTGATATATGGGTGCCCCATTGAAGCTTAGCATCTAAGGTCACACCCAAGAACACGGTGGCCTCTTCTATTTTTAACATATCATTATTAACCACTAGATTAATGTTACGTGTATTCTTGGTATTGGGCAGTGCGAACTCAACACACTTGGTTTTTTTTGCATTTAAAAGTAAGTTATTTACAGTAAACCAGTGAGTGACCTGAGAAATGGCACTATTTACGTCGTCAAAATCATCCTTATTTCTATCAACTTTAAAAATTAAAGACGTATCATCAGCAAATAGCACAATATCGCAAGTATCCTGGACAAAATATGGTAAATCATTTATATATACCAAGAACATGAAGGGACCCAGAATAGAGCCTTGAGGGACACCCATTAACGAGGCTGATCCGGATGATTTCACATTGTTTACACATACCGTCTGAATACGGTCACTAAGATATGATGCAATGAGGCTAAGTGCAGTGTCTTTGATTCCATAGTGGCTTAATTTGGTCAACAGTGTCACGTGCTCAACACAGTCGAATGCCTTAGACAAATCACAAAAAATACCAATAGCATTCTGTGAGTTCTCCCAAGCATCAAATATATGTTTTAACAGCGATGCGCCCGCATCTACTGTTGATCGACCTTTCGTAAAACCATACTGCTCGGAGTGAAGTAATTTATTTAAATTAAAATGTCGGAGTAGTTGGTTGAGCATCATTTTTTCAAATATCTTGCTTAGGGTTGGCAAAATTGAAATTGGTCTGTAATTATTTGGATCAGTTTTGCTACCTGATTTAAAAAGAGGAATCAATTTACTACATTTCATGAGGTCAGGAAAAGATCCTAAATCCACAGACTCATTAAAAATTTGAGCAAGATATGGCGCAATAACATCAATAACATTGTAGATAATTTTCACCGATATCCCCCATAGATCTTCCGTTTTTTTGCATTGTAAAGATTTGAATGTTTTTATAATATCATAGGGGGTCACGTACTCAAACTTAAACTTAACACTGCACTCAGAGACATTACTACTGAGAATTTTATAGGCTTCTGTTGGCGAGGAATTAAGGGAACTGGTTGTGGAGATTGGAATATTTTGGAAGAAATTCTCAAATGTATTTGCAATTTCTAAATCGGAGTCAATTACACGGTCATTAATTTTAAGCTCAAGTTTATTGTTGTCCACTTTATGTCTACCAGTTTCCTCAGAGATGACATCCCAAGCGGCTTTTATCTTATTTTCTGAATTGATAATTTTCCGCTTTATGTGTAGGGACTTTGCTTGAATGCAAACATTCCTAAATAATTTTGAATAATTTCTCACGTATAACAAAAATGTGGGGGTGTAATTATATTGCTTTTCAGCGTACAACTCAAACAATTTATTCCTACTTTTATAAATTCCAACAGTAGCCCAGTCACTGAATTTAAGATTTTTAAACAGTCTTTTTTCTATAATTTTAAATATTGAATTAAATTGGTTTTTTAATAAATCAAAAAATGCTTTATAATGTTCATCCGGACCACCCTGTGTAAGATCAAGTTTAGGCAATATGTTTGATAAAGTTTGCTTGAATTGATTTACTTTTTTAGTGGTGACTGGTCTATACTTTATTATCTTCGTTGTCTTTTGTTGAGAACTAGGGATAGATACCATCTGTCCGCAATGATCGGATCTTAGATTGGTTATAACTGATTTTTTGACAACTTTACAGTCACAGAAAATGTTGTCAATACAAGTAGCCGAATTTTCGGTTATACGAGTAGGTTCAGCAAAAATGTTTTCTAAATTAAAGCTTTTGAATAAATGAACTAATCTATCACTCATAGTTGTGCGAATCAAAATATCGATGTTAAAGTCTCCACAGATTAATATTTTTTTAGATGACCTACATATTCGCCTTAGGATCTCCTCCATCACTTCCTCAAATAACATAAAGTCACCTGAAGGAGGTCGGTACACGCAAACTATAATATACTGCTCCAGCTCAACACAGGACAGCTCAATAGTGCGTTCAACCGAAAGATTAACTATGTCTTTTCTTTCCTTGCAATTAATGTTGCTGCGGGTCAATATCATAGATCCTCCCCGTATAGCCTTCTTTCTGGAGAACGCGCTTAACAATGAGTAATTCTTGAGATTGATCATTAACTGATGACTGTTGAGCCAATGCTCAGTAAGACATACAATATCAATATCACAGTGTCTAATAAAAAGATCAATCTCATGTTCCTTGCCAGATAAGCCCTGTATATTTTGATGTACAAGATTAATTTTACAAGGCTTATCTGTTGTCTCACTAATTAGTTTAAATTTTTATTATTATAACTAACAAATGAACTACAATTATTTGTATTTGAGGATAAATTACCTGGCTGAATACAAATTGTATCCGTCAAAAGACTGGAATAAGTACTTTTACTAATTACGTTAATATTTTTTGTACAAAATGTACATTTTCCAACAATATTACAGCTAAAAATAGCTGGGTCGTGTATATTACAAGCTACCAATGTAGCTAGTTGTTTCTTATATCTAGGGAGCAGATACATAGTATCTTTTGTCAAAGTAAATTTACTTATGAACTTGTTAGTATTAAACATATGAAAGTAGTCCCTATGACTACAAGTTAGGTTATGTAATAGCCTGTTTAGTTTATAAATACGCTCATTTTGTGCAGCAGTCAGAGAGTGTGAATAGGGTAAAGCACAAATTATAAACTTACAACCTGACTTTTTTTGTATACTTAGCAGGTATTCAAAACTCATTAAAATTTCTTTTTTGGTAATTTGCAGGCTGTCACCTATCAACAAAACAACTGTACTATATCTGTCTAAGCAATCATCTTTAATATTTTGAATTATATGTTGATATGGGGCCCTAGGATAACAATTATTAAAGACTTTTTGGTGCAATTTATTACTAAGCAAGTGACCAAAGTCCTTTCCTAGCCCGTCTGAGATTACAAAAGTCTTCCTCTGTGTGGGATGTACTAAAAAGTCACTATTTTCACAGCTTTTTCTATGATCAGTATATTGTGCCTCTTCCGCTAAGACAACTAAGGAGTTCTTATTTGAACACTGAACTTCCTTTGGCAGAGTTAAGGGGTCCGTAATGGAACACTGGGCTTCCGCTGAGGCAACTAAGGAGTCCTTATTTACACACTCACACTTATTCACTAAAGAGTCAAAACGGTCTAAGTTATAATTACTTAAGGCTAACAATTCATCAGCAGCCAGTATTTGTTCACCGATCTGTTTCTGTGACAACTCATATTGTGAAGTGACCGCTCTTAAGGAGTCTTCCAACTTCATTACTTGATTATTTAGGATTTTTACATCATTTTCATATTGTTCTCTGATTTCCTGCATAGAAGAACAACATGTATCCAGTTTTATTAATAAATCTGACCGTTCCTTCCTTAATGTAATGTTTTTTGTATATGTCTTCTTGGATTTTATTAATTTTTTAGTTTTTGTTATAAATTTGCCAATTTTTATGTATTTTTTAATTTTTTTATGGCTATTCAAATAAACTTTTTGATTTGATACTAACTTATTGTTAGCACAAGGGCTGTCACAGGTAAGATCGATGGACACCACAGCTGGTGTAACTGAGGATGAAGTGAGCAGTTCATCGTACAAGTTATTTGTTTGGTGCATTTCATATCTTTGTATTTGTGATTGAAGGTCACAAATAACTTTTTGTGATCTGCTTAATTCATCCTCTAACATTGTAATCCTTCCTAGAGCCTCTTCATAAGTCTGTATACACTGGTCGAAAGAGCTGACTGCCAACTGTAGCTGGTCGCGCTCCTCCAAAACCTGTGTGTGTGCGCTGTGCAGGCTGGCCAGTTCAGCCTTCAATTGTGAGTTCCTGGTAATTATTACTCTCAGCTCAGCTTCACTATCATCATGTTCCTTCAAAAGTTGTTCATTTAGTTGTTTCAGCGTTTTGAGTTCTTGTAGGGCATTTTTCAGTTTCTGCTGTTCCTCTAGAGCTGCTGCCCGTCTGGTCTGCATCGTTGGAGCCATTTTTACCCAATTTTTTTTTTAAATAATTACACCTGAAACACACCAAGTGATGTATGTTAGTGGAGGAAAGTAGAAGAGTTCTGAGAGTATTATAGAAAGGAGACTGATTTGATAAAAAGATACAGCTAGGTAAGTAGATAACAGGGATTTTATATTACATTTATATTCTAGTAATACCCGCGTCTTCGTCTACGTGGCTTTAAATTGATTTTTTAGAGACTATTTAAGAGAAAAGTTGGACCTGTCTCGTTTTAAAGAGTGAGGTTGTGTAATTTAACCATTGTAAATTAGATAGACGCAGGTGATTAAAAAATATGATTTTGGAGAAAAGGCAGGAGGATAGAAGGAGCTGATTTTATAAATAACAGATTTTTGCCTTTTGGCCAGCTAAACTATTCCATTTCCTTTAAAGTATTATAGTAAGTAATATTCTATTTCCTTTAGAGTATCTAACAGTATATTGATACGATGACAGTAGCATGTTTTTTAAATCATTTTTGATGATTTTTTATGCACGCTAGCTTTGTAAACAATTTCTTCACAACCGGACCCGTTTAAACTTAAACCGAGTTGTGAAAAGAACAGACTGAAGGACATATTTTTGCATTTATATTATCAAGTCATATGCATTTATATATAATGCCTGGTGTATTCTACTGTAAGGATTTTTTTTTAAATTATTTTGTTAAACTTCTGTCCTTTTTTAATGGAATTTCAACGGGATTTGTCCGAACCTACCGTGTCATGGCCGCCCTACACCGTACAACATGGTCGTTAAATCGTAATTCGGTGTACACCATGCATTTAGATTTTTCCCATCCCAAGTCATCGACCGCTTTCGGGCCGGAAGGGCCGTCTGCACGGAAGTGTCCATTGTGCATTTGATTTTTTTTCGTCATTTCTATTTTCGACGCATTCGCAGGATATTACACTTTGACGGTTCATCGACACCCATTTCGACTTTGATATGAAAAGAACTTGTATATATTCCTAATGATAGTATGTACGTGCCCCGGAATAGGGAAATACATCCTGAAGTTGACACGATTTTTTTAACTTGAATGAATTAATACACAAAAGAGCATGGATTGGATGGATTCGCTCCAGATAAGTTTGGGACTGTAGTTACTTAAAAAGATCAACCACCGAGTTTCTTTTTGGTTCAATTCCGAACCAGTGGTAGATTCACTCGACGATTCAAAAGCGACGATTAAGTAATAAGTTTATTTGAACAAAAAAAAAATTAGTTTCATTTTGAATAAACGAATATCCTTCTGTGGTTGTTTTGGCCAATGCGGTCAATCTTTCATCAAGATTAACCATCAGCACGGGAGATATTACCACACAATAGGTAATAGTAGTAAATATTACTTAAAGTACAAGTAAACAATAAAATACCATAGATTTGACTTGCTCCAGCTAAGCTTGGGGCAAGCTGCAGTTACTTGTATCTTTATAATAACTGTAATTTTTCATTGAAAAGAGCAACCACCGAGTTTCTCGGTAGGAATGTACCAGCGGTAATTTCGCGACTATCCAAAAGCACTTTAAAAGTGAAAAGTTTATTTGAAAAAAAAAATAATGAATTTTCACAAGTTAGTGTGTGCGCAAACACAGGCCTTCGAGAGAGAATCTCTCTCTCAAAGTCTCTCATGGTCTGGTCTGGAGAGTATAATCGCTGTCTGTACATAGTACAACACAACATACATAATACTACTTTCGTATTTTATATTATTAAGTAGTATGGATTAAGATCTGCTGATATCACGTTACATATCGGACTTCTAACATCATATTTACTAGAAAACTAATCTCCACATCATTATAATAATGATTTCTCGCTAAGAAATCACCGTCCCAGTTTGTTTGCTCACCACAGGAGCCGATGTATATAAATCTTGAGCGTCAAATGTGTACATCATTAGCGTTTACGAGCCTCTTGATGAGTCTGTAGGATGCGCGGGCGCCGATGACGTCACTGTAATACAACATGGCGAAAAACAAGGCCAGCGCCCAGCAAAAGGGAAGAGACTTTTAGACTATAGTTACAGTTATCGGCTTACCATTCAAAAATCATAAATGAAAAAAATCTGTCGGTTTGTTACCCTTTTACTCGTTTTATTAATTTTGACGAAATATGTACAGAAATATTCCGTAGATAGATAGGTTATTTTTTACCGCTAAGCTTTTTATCCCGGTAAAGTTCTCATGAGAACGATACGAGAAGGCCAAGCGATAAGAGCTGTTTATCGCTTTGCAATCTAGTGTAAAACATGCCTTATAACGGATTCAGTTCCTAATTTAAAATCGCCTCTTCAATATTTATGAGGTTAAACCATTTAAACGCTACCGTAACAATCAAATGGACGTCATTAGGGTCCACAATAAACCACGTCCAAATGTGTATTTTAATACATTTCGGTCTAAATTTGGTGTTAATAGTCAATTGAAAATGAGCTTAATTGCATTGGTGGTGAATTGTTTAAGAGTTTTAAGTCGATTTTGTTGGCAAATGGTACTTATTCACAAATTAATTAATGATCCTTATAGCTCAGTCATTTGATTTTTAGCCTTATATTTTACGGGAGCCATTTATTAAATTCAAATTCAGTATTCACACTTTTGAGAACATTACGGAGGTCTCTCAGATGAAGGTTTCCACATGATATTAACCTCACTGGTCCCCACAATCGCATAACGCCTGTATCAAATGTGATTGAACTTTAAAGGTGATATTTGGCGGGCGATTATCGGCGTCACGTGACTTCCGTTCCAAACGGAAACTGGGAAACATTGTATCGAATATTGATCCTTACATTGTTAATTTTTTATAATAAAAAGCTTGTCTGTATTAACATATCGATAGAAACAAAGTGTGATTGGGTCAATGACCAGGTGATTTATTATAGTAACTAGATGATATCCGCGACTTCGTCTGCGTTGAATACCGTTTTTTTATTCCTGCGGGAACTCCTTAAAATTCTGGGATAAAAAGTAGCCTATGTCCTTCCCCGAGATATCTTTATTAAATTTCATAAATCTCGTTGAAAAGGTGAGCCCGTTAAATCGTACGTAGCAGATAGACAGACAGGCAATGTAGGGGTTTGAAAGTATGAAAATCGAACGTAAGCGTAGCTGCGGGCAGTAGTTAGTTTATTGATAAAGAAGGTGCAATCAGGTTTCAGTTCTTGAACGTCATTTCGCTTCTAGAACTACTGAACGGATCTGGATGAAATTTGGCACACAGATAGATTATAGTCTGGTTTTGACGACCTCCGTGACGCAGTGTGTAGCGCTGTTGCCGTAACGTGCGGAGGTCCTGGGTTCGATCCCCGGCAGGGTCAATTTGGGAATTTATAATTTCTGAATTTTCCCTGGTCTGACTTGGTGAGTGGCTCTGGTCGTGGCTAGTTACCACCCTACCGGCAAAGACGTGCCGCCAAGCGATTTAGCGTTCCGGTACGATGCCGTGTAGAAACCGAAGGGGTATGGGTTTAATATAACTGCCATGCCCCTCACAGGTTAGCCCGCTACCATCTTAGACTGCATCATCACTTACCATCAGGTGAGATCGCAGTCAAGGGCAAGCTTGTAGTGGATAAAAAAAAAACACATAGGCTACTTTTTATCTCGGAAACTTAGAGCTCCCGCTGGAACCAAAATACCTCAAACCACGCGGAGGAAGTCGCAGGCATCAGCTAGTCTGTCCATAAAAGTATCCGATGATCAAACGATTATTATCAGCTTTTCTTCCGATGGGATCGCTTGTTATCGCCGGGCACACACTTTTTCCTGATGCCACCCGTAATTACAAATGCCAGAACTTGTCCACAGAATTCTATGCAACGTAATAGAATTAGTTAGTACCTATCTTGGTAGAGTCAAAACATGACTTATCATGAGAGACAACTGTATCACGCTAATATTATAAACTAGCTGATGCCCGCGACTTCGCCCGCGTGGTTTAAGTTTTTTGTTATTCCCGCGGGAGCTCCTTAATTTTCCGTGATAAAAAATAGCCTATGTCACTCTCCAGTATTTGTTAGTTTGTCCTTCAATCACGTCGCAACGGATCGACGTGATTTTTGGCATGGGTATAGTCTAGGATCTGGAGAGTGGCATAGGCTACTTTTTATCGTGGAATATTGAGAAGTTCCTGTGGGAATTGAACAAACTTATTCCACGCGGACGAAGTCGCGAGCATCAGCTAGTGTCCTATATTATGAAATATACAATTTGAGGCTGCTGTCTTTAATAATGGGGTAGTGTAACGTTGAATTAGAACCACTTGTTGAGATGGATGGCTGGTGTGACTAGAATGGATAAGATTAGTCATTTTTTTAGTCATATAAGGGGAAGTCTGAAAGTAGCGCCAGTGACAGAAAAGATGAGAAGTAATAGGTTAGCATGGTATGGGCATGTAATGCGGAGGGAAGAAAGGCATATCACGAGAAGAATGATAGATATGCATGTGGAAGGAAAAAAGAGTAGAGGGAGAACAAAGAAAAGATGGATGGATTGTGTGAAAGAGGATATGCGTATAAAAGGGGTGAATGATAGGTTGACGGATAACAGAAGTGAGTGGAAGAAGAAAACATGTTGTGCCGACCCCACATAGCGTGGGAAAAGGAGAAGAAGAAGAAGAAGACTTTACAAGTAGATATCCATACTAATCCATACTAATATTATAAATGCGAAAGTGTGTCTGTCTGTCTGCTATGCTTGCGGCTCAACTGTTGAACCGATTTTTATGGTATTTTGTACAGGAATAGGTTGTATAGTTGAAGGACATAGGCTACTTTTTATCCCAGAAACTCAAGAAGTTCCCGCGGGATAAAAAAAACTTAATCCACGCGGACGAAGTCACGGGCATCATCTAGTATACAATATATCTTATATGCATTTATTGCTTAAGCATAGAAGGAACTTGTAAACTTTTTTTTAAATTAACCGTTCCTTCAGAGTTCAGA
The DNA here is from genome assembly GCA_923060345.2 of Erebia aethiops. Lineage (NCBI taxonomy): Eukaryota > Metazoa > Arthropoda > Insecta > Lepidoptera > Nymphalidae > Erebia > Erebia aethiops. The sequence continues at coordinate 22,013,046 of OV281087.1, forward strand.
GTTGTCGAGAAAGAACTAGACGCATCGATACAGTGTAACTGTAGTATAAATGCATGTAAAATGTATAAGTTCCATTAGGTAATTGCCGCAGGACTTCTTTCGTTACACGGACGCTGCTTCTATACTAATTCAGTGGCAGCACACGTAATTACAGATGCCAGCCCATAACCGACGGATCGCCCCACAAATATGGCTCGTGTCCACCGTGTCACGCGCGTTTCCGGTATCGAGCGATTTTCCCAAAAAGGAAAATGGGGAGCGCGTGCGACGCATCCATCCGCCAACCGGTAAAACGTGTGAGAGAGATGGATATTTTAATATGTTGTGGGGGAAAATGAGAGGTTAATATTGACGATTAAATTCCAGTGTAGTCTTGTCAACACGTATACAGAAATGTATGCTTGTATTTGCTACAGCTTAACCCTAACAAAGGTACTTACTTCAAACAGAAAGTTTCAGTATCTAGAAAAACTTAAAACTAGACTTAGTCTGCGTTGATTAAGTTTTTTGAAAAATCCCGTAAACACTGATTCAATTTCCCGGACAAAAAGTAGCCTATCTTTTTTTTTTTTTTTTTTATCCACTACAAGCTAGCCCTTGACTGCGATCTCACCTGATGGTAAGTGATGATGCAGTCTACGATGGTAGGCGGGCTAACCTGTTAGGGGCATGGCAGTTATATTAAACCCACACCCCTTCGGTTTCTACACGGCATCGTACCGGAACGCTAAATCGCTTGGCGGCACGTCTTTGCCAATGTCTGTACCGTCAGTCGGTGCAGACAGACACAATTTCGCATTGATAATTAGTTTATTTATGTATTGCTTGGACACTTTTCCACAAACAATTCCCGTACTACTAGATGCAGATAGCAATGGTTGTTGGCACAGTTTGAGTCGAACTACAACTTTTTGTCGAACGACATGTCGCCAGCGTACGGCAGTTTCACTTCAATGCTAATTGAATATAGGAATTCGACGATGCAAATGTGGAAATTGACATTTTGTCGTAACCTTTCGGACACATGGAATTCTGTGGAGTGATAAACTGTACGTGTGCTCCATGCGACAAAAATAGCTAACCGTCTTGTAGAGTTGTAAGTTTTGCGACTAATGTGGTAATTGTCCTTTGATGTTTTTTATCAATGGCTGTGTTGCGCTTTAGTAAATTACCCGCGGATCGTCAGCTGTACCTACTAGTAAACTGTATACAATGTTACAATGTAATGTCGGTAAATAGGTACATACTTACTTATAATTGTCTATCCTTAAACGAAGAGATGACAAAAAATCTAAATTTGATCAACTAATATTGTTTCTTTTTAAATATTATAAATGCGAAAGTTTGGATGGATGGATGTGTGGATGTATGGATGTGTGGATGTATGGATGTATGGATGGATGGATGATTGTTACTCTATCACGCCCCAACGGCTGAACGGATCTGGATGAAATTTGGCATAGAGATAGATTATAGTCTGGATTAGCGCATAGGCTACTTTATATCCCGGAAAATGAAAATGCTCCCGCGGGATCCAAAAAACCTCAATCCACGCGGAGTTGCGGGCATCAGCTAGTTAACAATAAACTGGCAGTTCAAAGCTAATTGCTACTCATCGGGCGTTGAAAGAGCTATGCTTGAGGTTTCTTACGCCATCAAATCAGAGGCCCAAATGTCTAACAGAATCTTAATCATTTGAAAGCTTAAAATGTATTACTTGAACTTGAATAGCTTGTCTTGTAGAGTTGTAAGTTTAACTAATATGGTAATAATTGTCCTATAATGTTTTTTATCAATGGCAGTTTTATCAATTGTGCTTTAGTAAATTATCCGCAGATCGTCAGCTGTAGCTAAACTGTGTACAATATTACAATGTAATGTCGGCAAGTACATTTTATACATACGAGTACATATAATTGCCGTGACGTTAGGAAAACTGAATAGGGTACTTACGCATTTGTTTGGTCACTTTGGCCTCTCTTCTGCCCTTTTGTATTTCACTCCACCATTTTTAACCGACTTCCAAAAGAGGAGGAGGTTCTCCATTCAGCACGTATCTTTTTTTTTTGGTTTAGTAAAAACTAAATGAATCTATGGATATACCTTATTGATATACAGGGTGGAAAGTTTGAATGGGCCCTGGAGGGGAAGTACCTTAAATCCTTAAGTTAGATCATTTTACTTAAAGGAACCATTCTTTTATTTTTAAAAAGAAACAAAACTGCATTCAAAGATTTTTTAAAATTCGCATGTCTCACCCGGGAATCGAACCCGCTAAAATTCAAAAAATGGGCACTCGCTGTTTTGTTCCACTAATCGATACAGTCAATGTTAAAGATAAAATTTCTCCAAGAAACATTAGGTCTTACATTCGTTTTTCGTACAAGATAAACGAAAAGAAACATACTACAAAATTGCGTAGGTACATACATTTTAATAATAATAATTTAACTAATAAGTTGTTCGAAATGAGACCCCTCGTTCTGGATACACAAATTTATTCTTCGTTGAAATTCATTTCCTGTAGCCTTCTGCAAAGTGTTGTGGTGTATGCTCATAATAGCATTTTCTACCGCAACCTTTAGCTCTTGTGCAGTCTCATAAGACTTTTTGTAAATAACATTTTTTACATGGCCCCATAGAAAATAGTCCAGACACGTCAGGTCTGGACTTCTTGCAGGCCATCTAATCGTCCCGTTTGTACCTATCCAGACATTGAAATTCTCATTAAGGAAAGCCCTGGAAATTCTACTATTGTGAGCAGGTGCGCCATCTTGTTGAAAAATGATACTATGCCGTTCGTCTTCCGGTAAAAGGTTTAATTGATTTTGTAAAAGCTCTAATATTTCAATGTATTTTGCCGTATTCAGATGTCCTTCGTAAATGTGCACTAAAACAACCATATTGCTTCTGATTCCGCACCAAACATTAAAGGAAAACCTGACCTGATTGTTTGTTTCTCGAACACGGAATGGATTTCGACGGGACCAATAATGATTGTTATGTCTGTTATACATTCCATTATTACTGAAATTTGTTTCATCTGACCATACTATGTAGTCTAAGAAATATGGATTTCGGGATATTTCTGTTTGAATTTTCTGACAGAACTCTAATCTTCTTTGAGTATCTCCAGGATATAGTTTCTGCACCAATCGCCCATCACGAAAACATTTGTATTTGTACTTTTTCAGAACACTCAGTATACGTGTATGGCTGGTGTCTATCTCTTGAGCAGCTTCCCTACTAGACGCTTTTGGGTAACACTCAAAGTATGTCAAAATGCTTAAATCACAATCGGAAAAATCTAAATTTTGTTGCCGAGGGCGTTCTAACCGTTTTTTGAATCTACCAATGTTTACTAAATTTGTGACCATTCGCAAAAACACTTTTCTGGACGGTATTTGTCTGTCTGGATACCTCTCACTATACCACTGTAAAGCTAAATTATAATTCTTGTTGTTTAAAAAATAAGCTTCTAATAAATCAAATTTTTCTTGATACGCCATTATTAAACAATTATTAAATGGAAGCAAGACAAAACAAAATCGATAAATATGTTCAAAATGTTCGTTCGAATTTCAAAATTGCAAACCCGCACTGCAAACAAAGTTTGAACGTTCCATTTTTAAACTTTTTGTCAGAACTCCTCGTGCAGGAAGAAAATGTGCATAAACTTATTACATATTACCATTTAACAATTTTTTTACATCTAAGTCTTCAACAATGTACTTAGAGATAATTAGCAAGCTTATACTTAATAGATAGAATTAGAAAGCTCTTTGGATGTTAGCGTTAAAAGAATATTATAACGTGTCTTTTACTTGTTGAAAGTGAACAATTCTAGGTAATGTAAGGTAAGGAATTTGTGTAGTAAATATTCGATTTTATGGATATCTTGTACGAAAGACGAATGTAAGACCTAATGTTTCTTGGAGAAATTTTATCTTTAACATTGACTGTATCGATTAGTGGAACAAAACAGCGAGTGCCCATTTTTTGAATTTTAGCGGGTTCGATTCCCGGGTGAGACATGCGAATTTAAAAAAATCTTTGAATGCAGTTTTGTTTCTTTTTAAAAATAAAAGAATGGTTCCTTTAAGTAAAATGATCTAACTTAAGGATTTAAGGTACTTCCCCTCCAGGGCCCATTCAAACTTTCTACCCTGTATATCCATCCAGACGTTGGGATGATTAAAAGTTATATGAATCCATATTCCATAGGTACATATCCAAATGCGCGTTAAAATCTTTCTGTTTTTGCTGTCACGCATTTGCTTAAAAATTAAATTAAATTAATAATTCAAAGAGTTAAATTTTTTTTGATTCTTTACAAAGGCGAACTTAATACCTAGAGGTATTCTCTTCCAGTTTACCTTTGGTAGTGGGGACAGGGTAGAAAAAACACTGCGTATAATATAAAGAGAAAATTTGGGGAAAGAAGAAACATATTTAGGTAGTAGGTAGTATGAAGTAAGTTTTTTTATATCCTCTACAAGTTAGCCCTTGACTGCGATCTCACCTGATGGTAAGTGATGATGGTAATATGACGCTAATATGGTAGCGGGCTAACCTGTTAGGGGCATGGCAGTTATATTAAACCCATACCCCTATTCGGTTTCTACACGGCATCGTACCGGAACGCTAAATCGCTTGGCGGCACGTCTTTGCCGGTAGGGTGGTAACTAGCCACGGCCAAAGCCTCCCACCAGGCCAGACCAGGGAAAATTCAGAAATTATAAATTCCCAAATTGACCCTGCCGGGGATCGAACCCAGGACCTCCGCACGTTAAGACAACAGCGTTACACACTGCGCCACGGAGGTCGTCAAAAGTAAAAGTAAGAAAAAAGTAAGTAATGAAGTATGATAATAATAACTGCAACCAACTAATGCCCGCGAATTCGTCCGCATGGTTTAAGTTTTTTTGATTCCCGCGGGAACTCCTTAATTTTCCGGAATAAAAAGTATGTCACTGTCCAGGTCCTCAACTATACCCTTGCCAAATATCACGTCGATCCGTTGCTCCGTTGCGGCGCGATTGAAGGACAAACCAATAAACCAACAAACAAACACACTTTCACATTTATAATATTAGTATGATATGATATGATTCAGTAAATGGCTTGAATAAATAATTGAAGTAAAAACACTTTTTGTTTTATACATTTAATTAAAAAATATAATTACAATAGGTGCAATTATCGCAATACCAAAGCTCTCACTGATTTTAGGGGAGCGAATTAAATCGTATAATTACTTAATCATGTAATAAATGATGCGGAGTGGTTTGTAAGTGGTGTTTCCCTTAACCGCGTCCACGGTGCGGCTTGCTGAAATTTTAATGAACTTTAAATCACACATAATGAGTCATTATCGTTTTGCTCTCAAGGGGAAAATTCTTTCGTACGTTTTATTACTCTGTATTATAGTTTCAGGAACTGTTATTGTGACGAGGCCCTAGTTTGGAGGAAAGTTGAAAATTTTAGTGAAATATTAGTCAAGACTATAATACCTTTCATTATAGCACTAATTTTTAGTCGAATTTCTGCTTAATTACGGCGACGTGAGTAATTAATGTATTTTGCAATGCGTGCAATCGAAATACATTAGTCGAACCAAATTCGTGGACTTCCACTTAAGGGACCACTCATAAACGGTCATATGAGATGATATGGGATGATGGGAAAGAGAATATAGTTTATTCATAACATACCTTATAGAACTAAACGTAATTTCTATAAAACTGATAATGTTATCAGTGGCGCTTGAGTGGCGCGCACAGGGTTTCAAGTTAGGGTTAGTCAGGTACCATTTACTGACTGTCATGGTGAAAAAATGAGCATTGAGGTATTTCCTCTTGGGAAAGCAGTGCTCCGAACCGCTAGGGTGTGGAACACTCTCCCAGCGCACGAGTTTCCTGACCTTCAAGGCAAGAGTGAATAGGCATCTTCTAGGCAAGCGCGTTCCAACCTAGACCTCATAATTTGCACTAAGCATGATTGTCGTCAAGCGCAAGCCTAACTGACAATAAAAATAAAAATAAAGTTCGATTTTCATACAAATTTTAAAGCCCACTTTTACCCCCTTAGCGGTTGTAAATTGTAATGGGAAAGAGGAAAGTTTAATCGAAATTTCTACGAATCTATCATCATATTATTGTTATGTCACAGTATGTTCTTGCGCCGCTGCCGAATTCGTCCTTGATAGGTGTGAGTAATGGATTTTTGCATAGTTTAGCGATTGGAGTCACGTACAGTGAGCTGTGCTATCGGCATGCGACGCTTATGCTCTATTGTATTAGCTGTAATGTAATAGATAGGTGACATTGTTATCGGCGATGTTTTTAATTTCGTGCGTCAAAGGGTTACGATAAAAAAAAGCATGATTCAACCCTATGATATTTAGCCGTTGATTCAACCCGCGTCGCAAAAATGGGTTTTCTCTCATCTTATAAACCCACTAGCTGATGACCGCGACTTTGTCCGCGTGGAATATGTTTTTTTTTAATTCCCACGAAAACTCGATCACACCTGGTGGTAAGTGAAGTGATTCTAATATCTGTTGGAGGTATGACAGTTATATCAAACCCATACCCAATAGGTCTACAGTCTATACGGCATCGTACCGGAATGCTTAATCGCTTGGCGGTACGTCTTTGCCGGTAGGGTGTTAACTAGCCACGGCCGAAGCTTCCCAACACACATCTTCTTTCGAAAAAGTTTCAGCACGTCATACCTACTTATTATAAATGCGAAAGTTTAGATGAATGGATGGATGTTTGTTACTCAATCACGCCAGAACGGCTGAACGGATCTGGATGAAATTTGACACAGAGATATACAGAGAGATAGTCTGGATAATACACATAGTAATAGTATACTTTTTGTCCCGGAAAATAAAAGAGGTGTCGCGGGAACCAAAAAACGTCAATACCAGCCGAAGTCGCGGGCATCAGCTAGTTTTGTCCTTCCGACCGAATTCGGCCACGGCGGCCAATCTCCAGAGAGTTAGCCATCTGCGCGGGAAAAGGAAAATCTGACACGACCGGAGAGAGATCAGGCGCAGGACCAACGGATTAACGTGCTCTCCGAGGCACGGGGGTGAAACACCGCCAACTCCTAACTCCGGGCTAGTACTGACTTGAGAATTTCTTGTCAGAAAAATCCAATACTCGTTGTGACCCGACCCGGGACTCGAACCCGGGACCTCGTCGTCCGCAGTCGAACATGCTAACCACTAGACCAACGAGGCTAGTTTTGTACTTAGTATAGAGATAAGCAAAGGTACAAAACAGACTAAAACATAACATAAAGTTATCAAATGCTTAAATTATTACAATTAACCTGTCATAAGTTAATATCTGTGTTGGCGGTTTGCACACGGTACCTTTGTCGCGTTATTCAATCTATTTTAAAGTCTAATTCAATTAATATAAAGGTCAAATTTGAATACAACTGTGTGATAAAATGCTTTCTGCGCTTCCATAAAAGGTACTCATAAAACTGTGGTCACTTTTGATCCTGTTTAATTTAATTTGATTTTGTTTTGATTTGATTTGAAATTCATTGAATAGGATGGTCCGTGAAAGCGTAGCAGATAGACAGACAGTCAGACAAACGGACCCACTTTCGCATTTACAATATTATTTAGCATGAATTAGTGGGGACACACCAAAATCGCGTATTATCCTACTAAAAAATAATCATTAGCTAATAATTACTTTTGCTACCCGAGCGAAGCCAGGATGGTCACTAGTACAAACTAACTTTTAATTACTAAGTAGCTAAGTTATATTACTTGAGTTATCATCACCGTATTATTACATAAACAAAAAAAAGTGTGTGTGCAATTCACACGCGGTAGAAGTGACACTTCAGAAAAGTAGCCTACGAGAGAATGAGATAACTTGTATTCTATCTCATTCTTTCGCAGGCTAAATCCTATTATAAATATGTCTCTTTTTGGTGTCACTTTATCGTTTCATCGAATTTTCAAATCACAACTATTCTAATCTAATTCGGGGGATGCCCCGTCGCTCACGTCCGGGAGCTACCTTCTACCTCCCTGCACGTGTCCCCTGGGTGGTGCTAAACGAGCGACGAACTTGCAGGCGAAATAAGCGTTCTTTTTATAAAAACGCTTATTACGTACCAAACGCCATACGATTAAATAAATTTCAAATTTTTCGATTGGTAAACTCCGGAGATAAGGGGGGGGGGGGGGGGGGGAATAAATCAAAAACTATCATAACTAAAAATAATTAAAAATCTGTTTTAGAATGTACAAAGTAAACCCTTTCATATGATACCCCACACAGTACAGTTATCTCACTTTTAAATTTCAACCCTCCGATTTTCCCCCCTTTTTAAATAAGAACAAAAATAATTTCCAATTTTTTTTAATTCCAGTATCTTTGGGCCACTAATATACACAACAATTCCAAATTTCATGTCGATAGCTTCGGTAGTTACTGAAATAATCGAGTGTGACGGACGGACAGACGGACAGACAGACGGAGAAAGTCGCACCATAAGGGTTCCATTTTACCATTTTGGTACGGAACCCTAAAAACAACACTACAATACAAATTGAGGCATCTCAATTCTCACCGCTTTACTTATACCTAAATAAAGGCTACAAAACAAATATTGAAACAAAACAAACTCTTTGTATCGAAGCATCATCGCTAAGCATCCTCTATCATTACGGAGATATATTAAAATGCTACCTTTACACTGCTCTTATAGCACTTAGCAGTGATCATTTCGATTTGCTTCTTTATTTTCCTTTCAACTTTGGGTGTGGGTGTGGTTTGATTTGATCAATTTGGATGGCTTAATGCCATGGACCAAAAGCCATATTTAAATTAATAAATTTATTCATTTCGGTGTATACTCTCTCTCTCTCTGCATCGTATTCCTCATTGCATTGGGGTTTTCTTGGAATAATAATACGGTGGATTCCCATGTTCTTCTGCATACGACTTGAAGTATACTAGTAAATAAATAATAATTAATAACCGTTTATTACAAGTAATAACTTAACATAACAACACACTTTAATCTTAATTGAAATAATATGTAAAAGGATGGAATGATAATGATAAATGATTTATTTATTTCACCTATAGGACAACTTGAGTCACTTATGATATGTTAAGACTCTACCATCGGTTCGGAAAACTGATTCTACTAAGAAGGACTGGCAAGAAAATCAGCAGTTGCTCTTTTCTTAAAAACAACAACGAAAACAAAATAGAACACATACGTTACGTTACAAGTATTGCACTGACTTGTAGGTCACTGGGTGCGAGGCCGGTTGATTGTAGGCCGGTCCGGTATTCTCATGACTGTAGGTATGTTGTATCTATGTTTTGTGAATTACGCTCAAAATCCAGCAGTATACAAATTAAATTCGGTACCTTGCTGCGATAGATCCAAAAGTTTAACTATAGCAATGATCGGGAAAATACCACAAATTCGGCCATGCCGAATGCAGCGGTATTTGACAAATAGTCAAATCAGCAATTATTTTTCAAACGTCAAAACTCAAAACGCGTCCTAAGTATGGGATTTATATGAAACTAGCTGATGCCCGCGATTTTGTCGGTGTGGAATAAGTTTTTTTTTATTGCCGCGGGATCTCCTCAATTTTCCGGGATAAAAAGTAGCCTATGTCACTCTCCAGGTCCTCAACTATACCCATGCCAAAAATCACGTCGATCCGTTGCTCCGTTGCAGCGTAATTGAAGGACAAACCAACAAACAAACTAACTTTCGCATTTATAATATTAGTATAATTAGTATGATTCTGAAATGTGACATCATTAAAGTTCGACGCACATATTTATTTTAATCGATTGTATAAAATAGTTATTCAACATAAAACCATTAGGGGACGTAGTCTTACGACTTTAGGGAGATCCTCTATTTAATAATGACTGAAAAATAATTTATTTGAATAATAGTCAAATATCCCATTGAGATCCGTAATCGACCAGCTGGTTTGCTCACGCGTAACGCCGTCCTCGTATCGCGAGGGCGTGGCGGTCTCATCGATCTACCAGTTAATAGGCTTAACGCTTTTAAGAGCAATTAAAATGGAAATTACTTCCGCGATTCCAATACTACGACATTTTCTACGTCAGTATCATTTTATTATTTCATGGCATCTATACTTATATTATAAACACAGTAAACAGATACAACCAGTATGGAAACTACCTAGAAGCGTTCGAAACAGCTCACTCACACAAACGTGCGCATCAACGAGACCCCAAGCGCTCGTCGCAGTGCCGTCAGTAGTGAGTGGCGCGTCATCGCATGTTCGATGCGCACGTTTGTGTGAGTGAGCTGTTCCGAACGTTTCTAGGTAGTTTCCATACTGGTTGTATCTGTTTACTGTGTTATAAATGAGAAAGATTGGATGGATGGATGGATGAACAGATGTAGCATGTAGCATATTATGAAAAATGTAGCATATTATGTGTTAATCCAGACTATAATCTGTCTCTGTGCCAAATTTCATCCAGATCCGTTCAGCCATTCTGGCGTGATTGAGTAACAAACATCCATCCTAGAAACCAGTAGATTTTTAGGGTTCCGTAGTCAACAAGGAACCCTTATTGTTTCGTCATGTCTGTACGTCCGTCTGTCTGTCCGCGTCTTAGCTCAGAAGCTCTTATAACTAGAAAGCTGTAATTTGCATGAGTATACATACAACTCACGCAACATTATGGTATAATCAAATTTAAAAAAAAAAATTCCCAGATCCGTTTACGAAATATTAAACTGCTAATTATTGCCACTTACGAGTAGACTGCATCATCACTTACCATCAGGTGAAATCGCAGTCAAAGGCTAACTTGTAGTGGAATAAAAAAACTGTAGTTGTATTGTGTCCCAGTGAGGACACTGAATACAAACCTGAATTATAAAATTAAGTCCGGGCCGGGTGCCATGATGTTGTCCTTAAATTATGCACATTTCAGCCCCAAAATTCACTTTCTTTCAAAAGTAACAAACAGGCAATTTGGGACAGAAGCTCTTGTCAAGAATCCGGCCGCGACTTTAATACTGGTATTGTTGGACGGACAGACAAAAAGGACATTTAGGACGAACGTATTGTGGCTATGCACTAAGGCGGACCAAGATGAGTGCATAATTTGCGAAAGGAGAATATTTTTGTACCGTTAGATATTATGTCGAATGATATTCAACTTATCGTTATTTATTTGAACAGGACTTATGACAGCCCTATGTAAGATTTTTGTGTCTCGCTGTAAATAGATCGTCGGATTCCAATTACTTTGAAAATTATTAAAGACTTTCATGGATCTGTTGTGAGTTAATACGAGTTACCAAACGGGTATCTCGTATTAAGTCACAACAGATCCATCGGGTCGGTCCTAGATGAGCTACAGAAGCGACGCGACGCGATACGTTGCCATAGAAAATAACAGACGTATCTACGCGAAAACGTTGGCCACGTGAAGGGTCAGCTACTGATTGATACTTTCGCGTCGCATCGCATCGCGTCGAGTTGCCGCGTTTGTCGTTCACCTAGGTCAACGGGTAACATAAATGAACAGGTATTCATAAGATATTTACCTACTAAGCACAATTTCGCCAATGTTGAAAATGTCTACGTGTTGATATGCACGTTTTGGGTATTACCTACTGAAAGTTTAAACAGTATAGGTAATTGAATTAATATATTGTGGTTAGTATCCTATTACTTGCTCGCACTTCCCTGTATTTGTCACCATATTAGGAAAATTAAACACTCTATTTTAGACAATCACTGTGATTAATAATTATCCCTAATAAGCCAGCTATGTCATGAAATAATTTTGCGTAATGAATAACGTAATCCCTGAACTATGACGTAATTACTTTTCGAACTTAATTAAGTGCTAATCTTTCTTCAATAGCTATAATATTTTAATTGTTTTTGGGCACGTCTTTGGTTTTGTTTTTAAATTAAAAGATTAATAAGTTGGACGTTACTACAGTTTTAATTTGTTCATGTAATCAACCGATTCGGCCGAATTGGCCTAACAGTTCGGCCTAAATCACCGTATCCTAAGGCTTTATAGCACACTATTATGCAATATCGAATGGATTACAGAATACCTTCCCCAAATCATACATGAATAAAGAGACAAGGTCCAAGAACATCGAAAAAACGTTTGCATCATGTTCCTTCGTGTTAGAAACATGTTCTAAATATAGCGTTTTTGCTATCCACGTTTACCTGTGTTCAGATGTTCCCAACATCGGAACATTCCAGAATGATGGTAGCTTGTTAATAGCACTTTTTGATTACGAAATAGCACTTTTTTTTTGTTATTCGATGCATTGTAAACGGAGTTCTTTAGCGGCTGAAATATGTGATCAGAATTTGGAAGCAACATTCGCTGTGAATGTTTCGTTCTTTCGTGTACAGGAGTATTTTACGTTTAAATTTTTTCACACTCTTAAACAGTGTTCATGTTAACAAAATTACATAACTGTGAAGAATCGTTAATATTTTAGTTAAGCAGCTGTTCAGTTATTACAACATTTAGGTTTTTGTTAAACACAGACACAGTACCAATTCCATCTTGTGTGCTATAATTGAGGATTTCAACAATCCGTTCGCAAAGTATTGGTCTTACCTGTTTCGGTGCGAGAACAAAGCTTTCACTTAGATCTTAGTTCCCCGACCAATTTTTATTACCTATTCTTTAGTTACCTTATTTTTTTAATGAATTTTACTTTTTAACATTGTGATAATTTTAAACTTTTGTTTTGCTTTTTGATGTGTCTGTTAAACTATGGGTTGTAATTGCCTGAAAATAAAAATATTATTATTATATTATTATTATTAAATCTCTTGAGAACTATTAGATAGAGAATGAAAAGATAAGAAGCTAACGTCCTTCCTAGGGAATCTTTATGATGATTGTAAGTACTTTTTGCTATGAAATCTTGATGAATCAAATGTCAAATAAATCTGACCAACGGGAACAATAATTCCCATTGGTCAGATTAGTCTACCCACCAATCTGATCGATGGGAACTTTTCTTTTGCCTCAATATCAGTTGAACAGCCGTGAAAGCGTAGGAGACAGACATATTTTTGCATTTATTATATTAAGTAAGAATTAGTAAACTTTTTTTAACATTATTTACACGTCCAATACTTATTCCACGCTGACAAAGTCAGCGTGGAATAAGTATTTTTAATCCTACGGGAATTAATTTTCCGGGATGAAAATTAACCTATGTCACTGTCAACGTCCTCAAACATACCCATGCAAAAAATCACGTCGATCCGTTGCTCTGTTGTGGCGGGATTGAAGGACTAACCAACAAACAAACACTCTTTCGCTTTTATCTATTTTAATTTCTATTTTAATTTTAGTTTGATTACGAACACTTTCAACAGTAAAATAAACAGCAATTAAACATTTTAGTCGGTTGTTTCCACAGCGTGCAGCGAATGTAAAGCAAGGAAAAATTCTCGTTTAATCAATCGGAGACATCTGCGTACCCTGCTGCGTGCCACCGGACCAGACCAGACCAGACCAGACCGCCTGCAGGTCTCATTAAGTACGTGATACAGTGCTTCAGCAATATCAATAAGTGGACAATAGTGTTTTTCTTTAGAGTACAAAACGTAGATTGTAATTATTATGTACTGGAGCTGATGCCCGCAACTTCGTCCGCGTGGAATAAGTTTTTTCAATTCCGATGGGAATTTAATTTTCCATGATAAAAAGTGATCAAAAGTAAGTAGCATATGGCACTGTACAGATACTCAACGGTCACAAAAAAAAATTGGCAGTCATATAGGGACTGCCGATAGAAGTGAAAACGAATATTAAATTTATTTTAATGATTTAATATTTTTTTTTATAATTAAGAAAAAAATATATAAAAATAATATAAATATTTCAAATATAAACCTTTAAACTAAGTTTAATTACGAATGTACTATTTATATTTAAGACCTTTTGTCTTATGAAGAACATTTTTAATTTTTTACCCCCTACCAAAAAGTGCTCAACGCGCCGAAAGAAGTTTTCACTTCAAAAATCACTTCGATCCGTTGCTCTGTAGCGGCGTGATTGAAGGACAAACAAACACACTTTCTGATTTATGATAATAGTACGATAAAACAGCAGCATTACTATTTACAACCTAATAAGGTTGCCTGGAAGAAATTGCTACTTAGCAATAAGGCCGCCCTTTGTACTTTTTTGTTTCTTTTTATGTTTTTTGTAATTTACTTTTGTTATGTGTGGTACAAATAAAGAGTTTAATAATATACTACCACACAGTATGAAAACTTTTTGTGTGTTTTCATCTCACGCTGCGACGCCTCTGTGTTTTATTGAAAATGAAAGAAGACGCTCCACACGAGCCGCAGTCTCCGAACTGGTGAACGATTTCGTTGTAGCATTCATACCAATCTATTATAAATGCGAATTTGACTGCCTCGTTGCTCTAGTGGTTAGCATGTTCGACTGCGACCGACGAGGTCCCGGGGTCGAATCCTGGGTCGGGCCATAGCAAGTATTGGGTTTTTCTAGCAAGAAATTCTCAGTACTAAGCCCGGAGTTAGGAAGTTGGCGGTGTTTCACCCCCGTGCCTCGGAGATCACGTAAAGCCGTCGGTCCTGCGCCTGATCTCTCTCCGGTTGTGTCGGATTTTCCGTCCCGTCGGGCTATGAGAGTAAAGGAACAGAGAGTGCACCTGTGTTTGCGCACACACTTGTGCACTATAATATCTCCCGCGCAGATGGCTAATCTCTCTGGAGATTGGCCGCCGTGGCCGAAATTCGGTCGGGAGGACATTATAAATGCGAAATAGTGTTTGTTTGTTTGGGTTTTTTATTACGCCGCAACATGTGATTTCTTGCATATGTATGGTTGAGGACCTGTCCCCCGATTTTAAAAGAAAATCGAAATGACCTGTTTATGAAGTTCGTAGATCTCTGCACGTCAAAAAGCATTGTATGAACTCCTTAAATAGTTCGAGTCGTTTTAAGCTGTCAAATGATTTTACGATACGATTTGCTCAGACAAATCTGATTCCTGAGCCTCTGATTTGACTAGTTCTAAAATAAACAATTAGTAAGCTGAAGTGGCAGTGGGCAGGTCATTGTCTGTCGCAGAACCGATGGCCGTTGGGGCAGACGTGTTCTGGAGTGGAGACCGCGTACCGGCCAGCGCAGTGTAGGACGACCTCCAGCTGACTGGACCGACGACCTTAAAAAGGTAGCGGGAAGTGGTTGGATGAGGAAAGCGGAGGGCCGTGTGTGGTGGCGCGCTCTCCAAAAGGCCTATGTCCAGCAGCGGACGAATAGAGACTGATGGATGGATGGATGGATGGATGGATGGATGGAAAATAAACAATGATCCGCCAGCTCCCAGGCTACCGGTCATTATCACAGTAAATCACAAATCAGTCCCAAAGCGATTTAAACAATTGGCAATGAATACCCATACCAATCACCCCCACGGAGATCCACTCTGGAGGTCTTTTTTCGCCGTAACGCATAAGTTCGCCGATTTATTTGACCGACAACCTTTTATTTGACCGACAATTAATTTAAGATATCCGTCGCAACGAAATCGTTCGCCTGTGACAGGTTCTATAGCAATTATATAATTTTTTTTCGTCCCCCAGCCTGCAACACCAATACCCTCAAATTTTCATCACATACATCTTATTTTGTGTTCAATAAGGTTAATTTTACCGTGTTTTTTGTTTTTCAACAGCACATATATATTGTTGTTTGTCTGTAAAAAGCGAATCGATAGTTTTTTGTGGCGCTTGGACAGGACCACACAGGATGGCAGATAGCACGAGTCGTCTTGTCGCAGTATATTCAGTATTTAGACCTGCCGATAGCTTCACTCATATTTTGTGCACAGTGCTGTATACAGATTATAGGTAAGTTCGCGGTTTGAAAATGTTTAAAGTTTTTAACCGACTTCCAAAAAAGGAGGAGGTTCTCAATTCGGTGCGTATTTTTTTTTATGTATGTCGGTGCATATCTCCGTGGTTTCTGAACCGATTTGATTTTTTTTGTATCAGTCTTTAGAGGAAGCTCTCGAGGTGGTCCCATAAAAAATTCTGACGCCAAATCCTCAACCCTGACACTAAAAAGTTAAAAATAAAAATTATTTCTAAAAAACCGACTTCTAACGCCACTGTAAAGTAATAAATAATTTTTATTTCTACCCACTATTTTGAAGTCGGGTGGGTATTGGGTATAACAAGGATAAGCAAAGTTGACGCATCAGGCTCGCCCGACTTATCAAATTAGATGTAACACTGCGTGCAGTAAGGTCTAGGACGCCTTAACAAGGTATTTATTATGATTCAATCCATACTAATACTTATTATACGTTATATATTGTTACGTTCCCTCAAATATGGTCGAGCGAAGCAATGGCTGGATCATGCGTCATGCTCGTGAACGGGTGCCACCGGCGGGAATGGGGCTACTTTCTGTCTGCACGTCTTTGACATGAATTGAATAAACAAATTGAAGAAATCCATTAAAAGTTATAATAATAAGCCTTTTAATTTCTAATCTCATGATATTTACAATTGTATATAACTACTTTTTAGATGAAATAAGTGTTAGTTGTGTTAGTGTTTGTCTTATTCTAGTTAGTATTGTTATTTGTTGCAGTATTTGTTGGTTTAAAAGTATGCTCCTGAAAAAAGCTTATTATACTGTTGAAGATTATGTAAATGATAGAGGAGCATGGATTTGATCGCTCCAGCAATGCTGGGGACAGCGGTTACTTATGTACACATTGATATAATAATTGTAAATGAATTATTTAAAAAAAGCAACCACCGAGTTTCTTGCTGGTTCTTCTCGGTAGGAATGGCATTTCGAACCAGTGGTAGATTCACTTGACGATTCAAAAGTACTTGTAAAAGTTTATTTGAATAAAGAATATTTGATTTGATTTGATTTGATTTGATTTGATAAACGCGAAAGTATGTCTGTATGTCTGTGACGCTTTCACGTCCCAGCTACTCAACCGATTTTGATGAAATTTGGTACTGAGATAGTTTACATCCCGGGGAAGGACATAGGCTTTTTATTCCGGAAACTTGAAGAGTTCCCGCGGGAATTAAAAAACGTCAATCCGCATGGACGAAGTCGCGGGCATCAGCTAGTGTTATCATAACTTTTCTAGCATCGAACTCATGCAAAAAGAGTATTTAATGACTTTTCTTTAACCAAGTTTGACATATTAGCATCAACGCATTTGTTAAAGTGATATTTTATTAACTCCATACTAATATTATAAATGCGAAAGTGTGTCTGTCTGTCTGTCTGTCTGTCTGTCTGTCTGTCTGCTACGCTTTCACGGCCCACCTGTTGAACCGATTTTGATGAAATTTGGTACAGGGGTAGATGGTATCCCGGGGAAGGACATAGGCTACTTTTTATCCCGGAAAAATAAAGAGTTCCCGCGGGAATTAAAAAAAACTGTCTCTTCACCCGATTTTGATAAAATTTGGTACAGGGGTAGATGGTTTCCCGGGGAAGGACATAGGCTACTTTTTATCCCGGAAAATTAAAGAGTTCCCGCGGGAATCAAAAATCTTAACCCACGCGGACGAAGTCGCGGGAATCATCTAGTTAATGATAAATGATTTATTTATTTCACATAGGACAACTTGTGTCACTTATGATACGTCAAGACTCTACCACCGGTTCGGAAAACTGTTTCTACTGAGAAGAGCCGGCAAGAAACTCAGCAGTTGCTCTTTTCTCAAAAAAAGAAAGGTTACAATATTTAAGCAAAACATACGTAACGTTACACGTATTACACTGACTTGTGTATCACTGAATGCGATGCCGTACATGATACAGGCATGCGCGTACTAGATACAGGCAGACAAAGACAGACAGCCCTGAAATTAGTAATTTTCCATTTAAAGTTATTCAAGGATACCAGAAAGGGTACCTTTTCCAAAAATGTTCAAGTATTTTATTCGAAGACCTAGTGCCTAAAATAGACAATAGTACATCTTCATTATACATAGATTACTATGACAATTGAAGCGTGACCTAATGGCGTACAGCGCCATCTCTTGGCGGGTTTACGTGTAACGGTAATTCCATACAAATCGTTGAAGCGATCGAAAGGGAAGAATCTCTAGGCATAGGTACTAAAATTCTACATCAATGCCCTAGGCACTCTGTTGAGTTTACCTCTTTATCGATAGGGCGGTAGTTACCCATGTTAGTTAGATGGGGTGAAGCCAGAGGGAAAATCCATACTTAATACTATAAATGTGAATGTGTGTCTGTCTGCTACGCTTTCATCTGTTCAACCGATTTGTATTAAATTTGATACACGGATAGGTTACATCCAATAAGTCCAATCTTTTCTTATATTATGACATACATAAATGTTCTAATAAATATGATAATAAGAAATATGTAAACTTAGAAAATTTTGAACAAATGATTATATGTAGAATCGTATTTTGATAATATTATGTATGTTACTAATTTTAATATTGCATGCCGTATTAAGGTATTTGGATGTACAATATCTAGATAACACCAAGTTAACCCAAATGTGCAATAAATAAATGATTGATTGATTGATTGATTGATCCCTGGGAGGAACATAGGCCTCTTTTTATCAATTAATCAAAACACCTTAATCCACGCGGGCTAAGAGGCATCATCTAGTATAATATTAAATTACCAAGCCACAGACGTAATATGAGAAGCTTTTTTATCCATTGAAGCTTTGCTATGAAATATTGCTATTTTGATTTCATAGCAAACCTTCAATGAATAAAAAAGTCAATGGCTTTCATTGTTAGATAGAGAAATAGGCTTTTTGCGCATCATAAGAAATTTTCTTTTGTCTTATGAGTCTTATAAGAAATTCCGTCGCAATAGTTGTTGTATGAGACCATACATATTAAAATATATTTTTTCTTGTGTCGGATCAGACACGCGCATACAAAATATATACTTAGACATTTTCTTATAATGCCCAATAATCATGCGCTGGCATTCCAACGATTTGCTTCGAAGCCTTCAGAGCTTTTCTTAAGTCTTTGTTTATATTTATCACGCAATGGATAAATATAAACAAATAATAAATATAAACAAAGAATAAATATAAATATAAGAATATGCTAAGTTTGAATTTCTAGTTGGAGGATAATAAATCTTGAAATTGACGTATTTTTTCCAAAGTCCAGTTTTTTCCATTATGAAATTCCGACTAGTTAGGCAGGTACTTCACACAAAAACCCTTAACGAAAACCCATTCATTTGAAATGTAACATATGAATCAAGTGTTATCGGAACATCGGATGGTCATTTGGTGCAATTACCATCAAATTCGGCCCAGTTTTTTCTACGCCATTTCAGCCGTTTAAGAATCACCTAACTCATATTTCATATCTTTTTGTATGGCGCTATGAGGATACATTTTTAGGGGATAAAATGATTGTTATTTTTAGGTAGTTAAGGTTGCTGTTAGGTTGGCAAATTTGTTATTCACCTTTGTCTCTCATAATAGCATTCGCTAGTGATCAATCATTTGTCACAGTTCAGCGATAATCATGATTTGTGTGTTTGTTTGTCTGTAAAAACGTTGTCAGTTGAATGGGGAGGGGATATTTCGCGACATCGAAATGATCAAACTCCATTGAATTTTTATAACGGATGTGATTATGAAAATACAACAAGAAATGTATGGCCGATTGTTACGTAATCCTTTTTATCTTATCTTATTTCTAATATTATAAATGTGAAACTTTGGATGGATGTATGGATGTTGTTACTCAATCACGCGCCAACGGCTGAACGGATCTCGCTGAAATTTGGCACAGAGATAGATTATATTCTAGAATAGCACATAGGCCTTTTTATCCCGGAAAATTAAAGAGTTCCCACGGGAACCAAAAAATCTCAAACCACGCAGACGAAGTCGCGGGCATCAGCCAGTATGTCATAATGTATGTAATTCTGTTGCATTGTAATTCAGTAGTAGGAGATTTGGAGTTCTTTCTCCATAGAAATTAAGGTATAATTAACTAGATGATGCCCGCGACTTCGTCCGCGTGGTTTGGATTTTCTTTATTCCCGAGGGAACTCTTCAATTTTCCGGGATAAAAAGTAGTCAATGTCATTTTCCACGTCCTCAAATATGCTAAAAATCACGTCGATCCGTTGAACTATTCCGGCGTGATCGAAGGACAAGGACAAGGTTAGCCCGCTACCATCATAGATTACACCATCACATAATACTATCAGATAAGATTTGCTTTTTTATTTCATTCTAAAAAAGATTTTCTTCGCAGCGTGTGATAAATTGTCGATATCAATTCCTTGTTTTTCTAGATTATAAATTTAAATACTATACAGAGCTAGCCCGATATTATAAAATCTAGATATTCCTAGTTTTTCTCGCCTATCGCTCACTCAATTATTCTTAGCCATGACTAAAAGATTTATAAAGGAGTTTTTCAAAAACCGTAAGGCTCTTGCTGCACTGCATCCGGCCCGAATCCGAGAATTCACGAAGTAGTCGTAGAATAGAATAAGTATCAGTACGTCGTAGTACTATTTGCTATTCTATCCTATGCGTATATTTGCGTACTAGATCCGAATGTTGTTTTCCGGAACCGAGAATAATATCTTCAATGGGCAGCGTTGTTGACCGAATGAACCACTTTTTTTTATCCACTACAAGTTAGCCCTTTGCAGTCAGTTGGTGGCGGGCTAACTTGTTAAATTAAACTCATATCCCTATTCAGTTTCTAAACATTAGAATAAAATTCACATTTCAATAAAACATATTATTTGTATGAACGATTACATATCCGATCCGTATTCGAGCCTGACCAGAATGTACGGCCTCAAGAATACGCAAGCCACATCCGTCGATCCGGACGCAGTGTAAAATGAACATCCGGATTTGATCCGAATTTCCTAAATCTGACCCCTGATTGTGAAACAAAATCGTAATCAGTTAGGTTTTCAAACGTATGATTTAAACTGTTTAAGGAGTTCAGAGATATACCTGCATGTCGAAAAGCATGTACGAACTCATGTGATACGATTTATACGGTCTACGATTTTCTTAGAGAATTGGGCCTCTGAATTTTCCCGGATTCGGATCGGATTTAGTGCGGAAAGAGCCTAAGAGCATTCAATCGGATCGCTATTAAGGCGTCGCTGACGGACAATGAATCATAACTGCCGTCACAATATTGATTTATATCGGCAATCCTTTATAGTTACTGAGCTTGTGGAAATAATGCAGCTTTCATCTGAAGCGTACCCTTAATCCAAGCACTGAGACTTCAGTTTTTGAGATAAGAAATTTTAACAAATTCCTTCAGAGATCACTCGAACACAGGCGAAGAACAGGTATATCTACTGTAAATAATAATGTCACTAACACAAGTCGCGAAGGCTGAAGGCAGGATTGACATATTCTTCAACTGAAATGTGTTTGAAAGTTGCTGGAATATCTACTTTCAAGTGAAGATACGGCATTGCTAGACCCTCTTGTAGGTTGACAGACGACATCAAGGAATTCGCAAATGTGAGACTTTTGAAAAATCCAGCATATTCCTTGTCTATGTATAACATAGACAAGGAATATGCTGGATTTTTCAAGGACACCACATTTGCGAGGAGAATCTCTGTGCAACATTTCAGCTTTCTAGGTCCAAGGGTCAAAAAACAGCACAGTAAAATCTTTACAATAAAATTCTGAAATTAATAAGATAACTTAAATTAAATATATTTAAGTTGCAGATAGGTGCTTCTACACAATTGATGAATTTTTAAATTTTAAACATTACATTTAAGTAATATTGCATGCCTGATTATGTTATGTGAAACATATCTTCTATAATCTATAAAATTAATAAATTACATATCATTGTAAAACTCACAACATGTCTCAGCCAGTGTGTGAGTGACTTACGACTTTTCTCGAGTCAATATTTTTTTGTTGAGTAACCATTGTTGTAAGATCCTGATGTATTCAATTCAGCCACATTATGCCCGTCAGCTCTTAAAGTATTATTTTTTCCCTACCCCACTCGTCGACTTTATATCGTTACTCCTTTTTGTCAAGTTGGTTTATCATTCTGTCTCATTAAGACGTTATGGGGTAAAAAAGGACAATATACGCCACATTCGAGGCTTTAATTATACCGAGTTTTTCTTCTGCTAATCTTCATACTCGATTGAAATCTGGTCCAGTGTCCACACTTACGATCGGAGCCTGGAGTTGTGCTTTTTTCTTGACAGTTCGTCACTGGAGCAAGCGAGAAGTGTCAGTTTTATGTATGAGAAAATCAAATTGAACAGTAGCCTTATGGGCTATAAAAAATCTGGTTTGCCTATAAAAACTCCAATGGAAGCCAACTATTTTTTCAGTTGTATACCTCCTATATGTAAAGGGATTTAAATAAAAAAATAAATGAATCTGTCAATGTGGTCAATGGGCCCGCCTCTTAAATTTAATGATCTTCCTTAAATTTAAGATATGTCTTTACACATTTGAGAGATTTTATATGGTTATCATGGATCTGTATCGATGGGCTCAACAGGTACTGTCTAATTTTTGCCATTTAGTTGGCTCGATTCTTCGGTAAGCTTTTTTTTTAGAACAAAATAATGTTTCCTACAAATGAAATTTGATAGATTCTACATTTATTGTTCTTTTCCTCCATGTCCCGTTCCATTTTTCACAACCTTAGGCTGGACTCGACTCAAAACTAATTATCCACAATGTTTAAAAATCTGCCTTCTGTAACAAAATTCCACCACCTATTTCAAACTTGCTTTTTAAATGCTCCTGTAAAATGCTTATCATGCTTATTTCAACCTACTGTTGAAAATTATGTACCTACTCGTAAATGATAAAAGAGCACGGATTTGACTCGCTTCAGCAATGCTTAGGTCTGCGGTTATATAAACACAATTGTAATTTTTTTTCAGAATCACTGAGTTTCTTGCTGGTCCTTCTCGGTAGAAATAACATTCCGAACCAGTGGTAGATTCACTAGACGATTCAAAAGCACTTGTAAAAGTTTGATGTGAAATCTTTTGAGTTTGAGTTTAGCTTATTTAGACTAATATTATAAATGGGAAAGTTTGGATGCATAGATGTATGGATGTTTGTTACTCAATCACGCCCCACCCGCTGAACGGATCTGGATGAAATTTGGCACACAGATAGATTATAGTCTCGAATAGCACATAGGCTACTTTTCATCCCGGAAAATTAAGGAGTTCCCGCGGGAACCAAAAAACCTCAATCCACGCGTACGAAGTCGCGGCATCATAATCATCATCGATCTAAATGTATTAAACAAACCATCCAAAATACAATTTGTCGAAAAACTCACAGCGACATATAAATCGCAGTTTTAACATTAGAATGCGGGATAATACGCACTGGCTGCATCTTCACAGACTTGCAAAGAAAACCATCAATTGTTCGACAAACCATTACATAAAGGTAGAACCTTACTTAATATTGTATCATAGCGTTCGTAGTGAGCGTGTTACGCTACAGCAATGTATTTTACTCATGTGCAACAGTTGGACGGTAGCGGCGGTTCGTCCCAGGATAAACACACAAACACAAAATCCTGTTTATAATAATAAGTAGTAGGGATAGGTACTGTGCTATCGATTTGCCCTATCGATGTACAATACAATACATAGACAGATGCAAAGATGGGGCCATACCTACTG
This sequence comes from Erebia aethiops, assembly GCA_923060345.2. NCBI lineage: Eukaryota > Metazoa > Arthropoda > Insecta > Lepidoptera > Nymphalidae > Erebia > Erebia aethiops. The sequence continues at coordinate 22,036,825 of OV281087.1, forward strand.
CCAACGCTTGAAACAATATTGTCCCATTACTGTTGACGTTCATGTTATACAATTCTAATCCTTATTTTGGGAACGTCTAGGTACGTGATATCAAATTGTCATTTTGACTAATATTGCTTTAAGCGTTTGCAGTATGGACCCTGAGCTAACGCATCGCGGACCGCGCTTTATTTACGTTCAAGCGATACAAGTGAGTCACCACCTTAAAAACACATTATATTTATTATCCCAATCCCGAAAATAAATCGAATGCGCATCCCATAAAATGCCCTTTTTGCCCGACCAAACCACCATTTCGCATCGGGGACAATAAAACAATAGCTAATTGTTGCTGCGGGCAAGAAACCCGCGGGTCTCAGGTTCGAATCCGAGGCGATTCGGGCCGATGATAACGTCGCCCGAGCATGAGTTTTATGATTGATGGGCGATATTTTCAAATCGAATTAATACGTGAATCGATTCCTGTCGATAAATAATTTATTTTTGACGGAACGCATGCCCTTTGGAAGTTAAGACGCGTTTACACGGTACGAGGATGCGTAGATCGAGTATAGTTCCTACTATACTCGATCCCCACGTCGAAATACGTCGTAATAATATGCCAAGGCGATTCAGCATTTAAAATACTGACTTATTGTAGACTTGTTATAGTGGCTAAGTTTGCTTGACCAAACATTTTAGTTGCTGGCACTAAACATATTTACAGATGCACGGCGCGGCACGGCACGTAGCGGCAAATATTCTTTGTACCTATAAGTTTGTATGGAGCTGTGTCCAGTTAAGCGACGCGACAAGGAAATGTCTTTTTGTCGCTATTTGACTGAATATTATTACCTACAAATCAGTCGCTAAGTCCGTACGACCTCGTGGCTCGTACCATAGACTTAGTACCGTCCGTCCTCGTACCGTGTCAAAGCAGCTTTACCAATCCGTCTCAGGTAATTTTTGTCGCAAATTTTCGGTCTAGACAAAGGGCCAAAAGCTTCGGGAACGATATCAGTTATATCATATCATTTATCTTTAATATTTCGTATGGACTTATCATATGAAATCATCGGGATGCTGGAAGCATACCGAGTGGTGGTAAAAAGTCTCGGACGGACACACGGACAGGTCAAAGGAATATGAAATTAATAAATCTTTTTGTTGCGAATTTCTCGAATCTAAATTTTTCATAACAATAATAACTTTTTGAAGTGACACTTCTTTAGAATTATCTCATTCTCTCGTAGGCTACTTTTCTGAAGTTTCACTTCTGCCGTATTTGAATTGCACACACACACTTTTTTAATCACATTAGTGAGCGCTTGGGCTTGCCTGCAATAGACCTGCATGCAAGTAGTGATGCAGCCTAATGTGGAACGCGCTTGCCTAAAATAAACCTATTCACTCTTGATTTGGATGTACCCAGGGATGTAACCTATATCTGTATCAAATTTCGTCAAAATCGGTTGAATAGAAGGGCTGTAAAAGCGTAGCAGATAGAACTTTATAAATACAGACAGACAGACAGACACACTTTGGCATTTATAATATTACGATGTAAGTATGGAACGAACTAGCAACTAATTTTGACGTAATTTGCCACAGAGACTTTATCTCGAGGAAGGGCTATAAGGGAATAGGCTACTTTCTAATCCGGAAAATTAAAGAAAATTAAAGCGTTCCTGTGGGAATTAAAAATGCACACAAACAAAGTCACGAGTATCGTCTAGTATCCAATAAAAACTCGTTACCAAAAATTTACACATAATTTGAACATGCAACAAAACGCGTTTTCGTTCGCATGACGTAGGTATACAATAATTCTTATTGTAATACATTGTGAAACACGTTTATGTAAAAAAGCAGTGTAACAGCGGGGCAGCCGCACCGGTTATCAGACAATGGTTTCAATACGGGAGCCGACCTTTGCCACGACACGATATCGTATCGCATCATCTCGGCTACCGATCCGACCTTTTGACCTAATAGGGTGACCATGCAGTCGGCTTTCTTTTACAGTCTTTCCTTTAACTATGCATTTAAAGAAACACCTGCAGGCAGGTAGGTAAATACGTATAGTGCCATAGGTCCAAGGTGCATGATAGCCCAACCATATTATGGTTGGGCTATCTGCACCTTGGACAACCATTAGGCACTGCCAAACTCCGATAGGAGATGGCACTAAAAGAAGAACAAGTCGAATAACAATCAAAATATTATTGTCCACCTATGTTTTCCGACCTAGTTAGAACTGTGTCTCGGAAAACAGTGTTTCCAACTCAGAGACACAAGAATAATTACAACAATGCATGTGCATGTAGGCTTGAGTTCGCATGAGTATAGGAGTGTGCGTTGTGTGTGTGTATGTGTGAGTATGTGAGTATGTTAATTTAAGTAAGCAGGGTTAGACTAGAATTTCCAAAAGATAAGTGAATAGAATTAATTCCCGATTATATCCAGATCTGTACAGCAGTACGGCGGTTCTACAAACAGCCCTTGTTATTTCAATGCAAGCCATCGTGTCCTGCTGAGCCGGCGTGTTCATAAATAACCGGCCGATCTTTCCGTCACCTCGTATATCACAAGCATAAACATTTCTCTTTTCTTGTAGGTATGGTCTGGTGGGAGGCTTCGGTCGTGGCTAGTTACCACCCTGACGGTAAAGACGTGCCTGCCACCAAGCGATTTAACTTTCCGGAATGATGTGTTAAAACCGATTAAGAGTGTGGGTTTATAATACTTGTATAATCCTGTTAGACAGCTACCGTTAGAAGGCGTCATCACTTACTGCCAGGTGAGTTTGCTGCCAATAGCTAACTTGCAGTGTAATGTAAAAAATTGGCAGTCTAGGGACTGCCGATAGAAGTGAAAACGAATTTTTATAGAATAATTTAAAATAACAACAACACTTTTAAAATATAAACCTTAAAACAAAGGCATTAAAGTTTAATTACGAATGTACTATATTATTTATACTTAAGACCTTTTGTCTTAAGAAGAATGGTGTCGCGAGCTGTCATTCACGGTTACACATCACTTTTGAATATAAACCTTAAAACAAAGCCATTAAAGTTTAATTACGAATGTACTACTTAAGACCTATTGTCTTAAGAAGAATGTTGTCACATGGCCGACACTGTTCAACATTTTTACCCCCTACCAAAAAGTGTTCAACTCGCCTAAAGAAGTTTTCACTTCAAAAATCTGCTTTCGTAATGACAAAAAATGGGCACTGCTAAAGAGAATGGCTCTGGAGTAACAAACACACTCAATGGGAAACTATAAAAAATAAACCTGCAAATTATGGAACCAGCTTCAACCTTTTGTAATCTCTCTTATCTACTAAAATGCGGCAAATCAAGGGGCGGATAATCAAATTCTTTAACACCTTGGCAGTTTCTCTGGTGCTGCACATGTTCATTGGCCCCAATAAACCATTGAAAAGCCATGACTAATCTTCTCGTTTGCAAGCTATGCATAATTTGAACAAGATAAAAAGGTTTAATAGCTTTAACAATTGTAAAATTGTTTTTCTGTCTCTTTATACTTTATAATTGTACTATATTCATATTTTTGAACTCCGAATTTTATCTTTCATTTGATATCCCAATCGATACGAATAAGCAAAAAAGAGATCCTCACTTTAAAAAAAAATAAGGTAGGTATAGCATTCCCGTAGGAAACATTTCAGTACCGAATAGGAAACAAATAATAATATACTCAGTATGTTTGTATTAACATAGATACAGAAGACATTTCATCGAAAGGCAGTAGTCAAATATACAAACAGACAGGAAAACAACGCGAAATATTGCACATAAATAACTTATAATGAATTCAATGTGTCACATTAGGGGACAATAAAAGGAAAAGTGGCTGACAAAGGCCCATCGCAAAACATTGCATGGGGAATTTGATAACACAAGCCACCGTTCGGGGGTTTCCTTGAACTTTTCTATGAGCGATTGAAGATTTGAAATTTATAAGTTGGCTCTAGCCTAGCCTACCATCTTATAAAAGACGTACGCAGTCTCTTACAATTATTTGTATTTATTTATTTGTTTACCTCTCTCTCTCTCTTTCCTCTCTCTGCGTCGTATTCCTCGTTGCCGAGTGCCGTGATCCCTTTCTATTGATTCCCAGGTTTTTCCGCATATTACTGAGACTATAACCTCAACTGACTATTTTCAAGTCTTAGATTCGTAACAATTAACAGATAATAGTGATAATAACTGCCTCGTTGGTCTAGCGGTTAGCATAGTCGACTGCGGATCACGAGGTCGGGGGTTCGATTCCCGGTTGGGCATAAAAATTTTCAGGTACCTATTGGGTTTTTCAATTAAGAAATTCTCAGTGCCAGCCCGGAGTTGGAAGTTGGCGGTGTTTCACCCCCGTGCCTCGGAGAGCACGTTAAGCCATCGGTCCCGGTACATGATAATAGTTGTTAAAGCCCGCCAACCTGCATTGGAGCAGCGTGGTGGGTCTAAGCTCTAATTCCCTCTCTCCTATGAGAGTGGAGGCCTGTGCCCAGCAGTGGGACGTTAATGGGCTGTAGTGGTGGTGGTGGTAGTGAATTATCAATTAGTGAGGAAACGAAAAGGCCAAATTTGAACCTCCAAATTAGGTCATCCATCTAGATACTGAATTGGGTCAACGTAGCTGAAATAATGGCATTCGACTGATCGCGTTGTCACAACTATGGCCTCTTTCTTCAGTTTAATTACCTATAATTTAATAAAGTACCTAATTGGCAATTGCACATAAATATTAGATTAGGGGATGGGAGAGGACTTTCATCTTTATTTGAGAAATACGATAATTATTCCTACATGTAAACTTGGCAAACACCTAAACTAACAGTGGTAGATTCATTCGACTATTCAAAAGGACTTGTAAAAAGTCTACTTGAATAAAAAATATTTAATTTTGATTTTTTACTAATCAACTATAGCTTTTCACAGAAATTCCGTAGGAAATTTCTGTTTTTCCATAATTAAAAGAATTATTCGAATAGTTTTAGACACAGAATCTCCATCTCGGATGTAATCTATAATATAATTATTGTCTTCTCATAAACGGTTAAGTCGCGAAAAAAGATTAATATTATTAGATAACCCATTCTTGAAAGATAAATAAAATTAAATGAACTAACATTCAAACAGATACTGCTATCTATTTTATTTATTGGCAACTTAGATGAATTCCTGCTGAGGCCAGACTATACGGCATTAAGCACACAAAGTCGAATATGTGACTGCGGATCATAATATGCAGGTTTTTGTTGACCCGTCAAATACCCTTTCCTTTTGTCACCCCATTCTCTACGCCAGCATGGGAAAAAATAATAGATGAAGTTGTGTAAATTGTGGATGTTATAACAGAGCTGGCTGATCGGACAGATAGTGAAACCTATTAAGTTCCTTTCCACAAGACAGCTTAAATAATTATTTTAGAGTTGGTATTAGGACATATTGTATTCAATTTCTCAATTTCAATGACTGCCTCGTTGGTGTAGTGGTTCGACTGCGGCCGACGAGAACCCGAGTTCAAATCCCGGGTCGGGTCATAATTAAGTAAATTGGGTTTTTCTGACTAGAAATTCTCTGTACTAGCCCGGAGTTAGGAAGTTGGCGGTGTTCCACCCCAGTGCCTCGGATAGCACGTTAAGCCGTCGGTTCCGTTTATTTTCACTTACATGATAATAGTAGTTAAAGCCCGCCAATCCGCATTGGAGCAGCGTGGTAGGACTAAGCTATAATTCCCTCTCTCCTATGCGAGTGGATTCTATAATTTAAGTATATTTAAAATTATATTAATTGATTAACATAGTAATATTCACAAAAATCGAGTAAGTTTCTCCGAAACTATCTTTTTTTTTTTTTTATCCACTACAAGCTAGCCCTTGACTGCGATCACACCTGATGGTAAGTGATGATGCAGTCTAAGATGGTAGCGGGCTAACCTGTTAGGGGCATGGCAGTTATATTAAACCCACACCCCTTCGGTTTGTACACGGCATCGTACCGGAACGCTAAATCGCTTGGCGGCACGTCTTTGCCGGTAGGGTGGTAACTAGCCACGGCCGAAGCCTCCCACCAGGCCAAAATATCTATCAAATAAATAAATATTTATCTATTGCTAAATAATTTCAAGTAATTAACTTCGTTGGCATGACTGATATAATTTGCTACAAGTGTCTTATTTATTTAGACATTTGCTAACTAATTATGTAGAGTGCCTTAATAATACGGTAATACGGGGAACGAAGACGAAGATAATTATGAAAAAGCCCTAGTTTTTATTATTTTTTTCATCTTGCTCTCAAAATTTCGTACATACTGCCAAAAATTGTTTTCTACTGCATTTCAAAGACCTACTTTTTCCCCTATACACGGTCGCAGGCGCCGGCACGTTATGACCACGCCTCTTCTAATATAAATTTTGATAATCCTCTTTTTGTTGCATCTCCCGAGTTTGGGGCCGACACATAAATATGTCATTATTGACACTGATCAATTAAAGGCTTGGAGATTGTCCTGTTTTAATTTCAGATTTTATGTTGTCTCAATTTTTTTTATGTCGTAATGAAAATTTCAAAAAGCTAGACATAAAAAGCTATATTATTGAGTAGGTATCATTCATAAAAAGAAGTTTAAAAAATTATAAAAGTTAGTTAGTAAAATTTTTGTAACTATAATTAAATTCGGCTTTTATTTTCAGGTAAGAATCGAAGACAGCGTCAATCAAGGAGATCCTCGTAAGTTAGAGCTAAGTCGGTTTTCTAAATGTTTGGATTTATAACTAAGAATTATTCTAGCAACAACAAATTTTACTCTTTTCCATATTCGAAAAAAACACCTAACTACATAGACTCCTAACTTATATAACACCTTTATATCTTCAATCTGTGCAAATAAATAAATGATGACGATGATGATGATGATGACTGCTGAGGTCTATTAAAAATATTAAAAATCTTTAATATTCATAAAATGTCCAAGCTTTTATATTAACTTCTGACAATCATTACGCTCTTTCAGTTACACTCGGTTAAAATATATTATAAATGATAATTAATAGTGATGTCCATTGTTCATTAACAATTTTCTCACCGGGCGACCGCGTTTACATTTCTCTGAAGCCAGAGCCATCAGTCACGAATTATTAAGAAAATTATCACTATCAATAAGCGGCCACTTTACCATCCAAACAGATAATTTGCAAGGGTCGAAGTGGGGCATAACTCATCCTGTAGGCATTATTTCTTGATCTAATCACCACTATCTTAGAGTTTATGTCTACATATCCGATTCTGTATATTAATAATTTTATTTTTATAAATTGCTTAAGATTTTTTATACACTTTGGCTATGTGTAGTCGATAAAAGATATATTAAAAATAATAATTAATAGTGATGTCCATTATCCATTAACGATTTTCTCACCGGGCGACCGCGTTTTCATTTCTCTGAAGCCAGAGCCACCAGTCACGAATTATAAATTATTGAATTATCACGAAAATTATTAAGAAAATTATCATTACTAATTATTAAAAAAATTATCACTCTCACTAAGCGGCCACTTTACCATCCAAACAGATAATATGCAGGGGTCGAAGTGGGGCATAACTCATCCTGTAGGCATTATTTCTTGATCTAATCACCACTATCTTAGAGTTTATGTCTACATATCCGATTCTGTATATTAATAATTTTATTTTTATAAATTGCTTAAGATTTTATAAACTCTTTAGCTATGTGTAGTCCGTGAAAGATATATTAAAAATAATAATTAATAGTGATGTCCATTGTCCATTAACGATTTTCTCACCGGGCGACCGCGTTTTCATTTCTCTGAAGCCAGAGCCATCAGTCACGAATTATTAAGAAAATTATCATTCTCAATAAGCGGCCACTTTACCATCCAAACAGTTAATTTGCAAGGGCCGAAGTGGGGCATAACTCATTCCGGAGGCGTTATTTCTTGACCTTATCACCACCATCTCGGAGTTTTAACAAGTGTGATTAATAAGATGCGCCCGCGGTTCGGCATTTACCGTTCCGCTCGTAAGGAGGTGCTTGTAGCTATTTTTTAAGTTTTGCCCCGTTTCGTTTTATTTGGGACATTTAATTCAAATGATTTGTCATTGTTTTATAATAAGTTATCCTCACTTATTCATGTGTGGCTTACAGTCCTTAAAATAAAGCTTGATCAGAGTGATAGCTGTCAAATGTAGATAACTGCAGCTACGAAAGAAAGAGAAAAAAGCAAAATTAGGATATTATGCGTGAATCTGAAAACATACGATAGTTTGAAGGTCTGAATTTAATTGGCATTTCATATTCTCCATCATCGCTGTGCCCCGTTACTATCACTTTTTTTAAAGATATAAGTAGACTTGCGCTTGACGAAGCACGATTTGGTTTAAGTTGGATCATGCATGCCTAGAAGATGCTTATTCTATCTTGCCTTTAAGATTCTTGAGTTATACGTGCAGAAAATGATCACTTAACAATTTAGATAGATAACTACTTAATAATCGAAGAACTCGAAAATAAAACCATTGACACAGACAAAAATAAGTTATACTGGATCTTTCTAATGTCTTTTGTGAAAAATTGCCTAACCGGGAACCTAATCCACCAAAAAAGCTCCAACTTACAGAATATATAATCACATTACTGCTCCAAAAGACATCGATCATGAAACATCAATTCATAAAACTTTATCATTTATGTTATTCAAATGATGCAAATCCGAGCATCAGTTACAACTAAATCCTATACCATCAACGTCAACAATAATTAAGCCGACAAGCCGAGTATCGAGTATAATCGATTGTGCGCCCAACAATCGTTTTTAATCGAGAAATCGATCATCGAGAATCGCAAGCGCCCTGTCAAGTGCTTGCGCCTTCATTATACGGGAGCGGCGAACAAATCAAGTGGACAGACAGACGGACAGACGATCGAGGGGTACAATAAGATACAATAACGTATTTACAAGGCGTATGAACCTTGCCGCATATAGGCATTGTCATGTAGATGCGCCAACTTGGATTGTAAGGAAATTTTTTGTCAAATCTCGAACAGTAAATTCTGTATCGACTTTGTTTACGATTTATTTGTTTGGTTACCGGAATCGATAAATCGTCTTCGTTTCACGGTTCGACATCCTTATAGCCAAACTCTAGAATTGCGGTTGTTACATTGTGATCACTCTAATTTTTATTATTGACTTTTTTTTTTTTGCTAAAACTGGCTTTTAGGTGATAATCATTATCAGCTTAACTTAGCTTAGGTGATATTTATTATCAGGTTAGCTTGATGGTAGCCAATTAGAATATTTTTTATCATCTCATTGGATCGATTTCAAATTGTAACTTACTCAAGTTAAGGCGCTGTCGTCATCGAGTCAACCAACGACCTCAATTTACATAGACGGGCCCTGTCAAGCAAAGAATGTGGACTTATTTTACTAACGCCATCTAGTCTGAAAAGCGGGACAGCGCCAGCGCCGGGGACAAGGACAGGCTTATACAGATGAGGGGCATGCCCGCCAAGTCGGACGCCCAACTTTTTTTTATGAAAGGGCCCCCATCTCAAAATCCCCAGGGAAAATTTCGGAAAAAAAATACTAATTAATATTGTAAATGCGAAAGTGTGTATGTTTGTTGGTTTCTCGTTCAATCACGCTGCAGCGGGGTAACGGATTGACGTGATTTTTGGCATGGGTATAGTTGAGGACCTGGAGAGAGATATTTTCATCACTAATACTTAAACCACGCGAACTAAGTCGCGGGCGTCATCTACGAGTTGATAACTTGAATTTGGTAGAAACTTCTTGGAGGCAGGTTCACATTTTACCTATTGAAATCAATCGCAGAACCTGACCTGAGAGTATTTCTACCTGTTTCCATTATATTTATAAGCCTCTTATAATTTATTGAAGTGCTAACCAGCTTGACAGATTGTATTACTTACAATATGATATTTTAAACAAGTTCTACTGGTAATGTATAAACCATACTAATATTATAAATGCAAAAGTGTTTTAGTCTTTCTGTCTATATGTCTGTATGTCTGCTACGCTTGTCAATCGATTTTGATGAAATTTGGTATGGAGGTGGGTTATATCCCGGGAAGGAACACTACGGGCTACTGTTTATCCTTGAAAGTAAGAAGACACAATTCACGCAGTCGTAAGTCACCGGCATCATCATAATACGTCTATCTTTTAAAGCATCACGGTGAATAATCATACTTCATACTTACTACTATTATAAATGCGAAAGTCAGTTTGTTTGTTGGTTTGTTGGTTTGTCCTTCAATCACTCTCCAACGAAGCAACGGATCGACGTGATTTTAGCCTGGGTATAGTTGAGGACCTGGAGAGTGACATAGGCTACTTTTTATCCCGGAAAATTGAGGAGTTCCCCCGGGAATCCAAAAAAACTTATTCCACGCGGACGAAGTCACGGGCATCAGCTAGTACGGTAATAAAATAAGCAAAATAGCTTTTATATTTCCATACACTGGTAATTATAAGTAGCTAACTGTGAAATGACACAAGCTACTTTTTATCCCGGAAAATTAAGGAGTACCAGCTGGAATTAAAACGCGGCCAAGTCGCAGGCATCAGCTAGTGCATTATATATACATACATATATATAGTACAATAAGGCACGCCCCCGGAGCTAAGCCGGGGCGGGTCACCTAGCTTACAGTATTAAATTTCAAACAAGTGTGAGTAGTTCCAGTGGAATTTGTTAATACTTGCCATTTGACCTAAACCAACAAACAAACATAACAGCCTAACATTGTAAGTTAAATAAAAGAATTGATAAATAATAAATTGTATGTCAAACGCGCGTAACGAAGCGCCGGCGACTCAACTTTAATGTCGCCAGGAATACATTTATCGTTGTCAAATCAGCATTCAATCACTGCGATCGTGACGTACCATCACGTGTGACAGTCTCTCATTTACTGGCCAAGTGTCCCCTGAATTACAGTTGGTACCACCGAAGTTCTACCACCTTCGAGCAACACGACTGGAAGATGACTATTCAAGCACTAGACTAGGCAAAGGACAAAAATATCGTGATACACGCTAAAATATACCTACGTGAAGAAAATGGAATAAGTAATCAATGAATTAAAAAATAAATCATTCAATGAATTTATTGGTCTAAGATAAGTGTATTTTATCATGTAATCATTATACATTACTCATTTATTTATTTTTAAATACAGCACCATCCCGCGCTCCGGTTTTTAAATCCTTTAAACAACAGTTTTCTGTAAGAGATTGCTTTAGCAATAAGACAGCCTTTGCACGTTTCTATGTAGTCTGACTAATTCATCTTAACTGTATACTGTATAATTTGTGTGAGCAATAAAGATATCAAAATAATAAATAAAACAGCATATCTTGGAATCGCACTCCTTGCCGTTTATTCTATTCCAAGCACAACTTTACACCGAATTGAGGAAGGTATGGAAAAATAGATGCTGTAATGTTAATGTAATCTTAATAAGCGTGTATGAATTTTGACTACGGGACTCGTGAACCCAGCGATCTTTAGTGAACCAAAAGGATCTAAGTGCATCAACACAGTACAGTTAATAAACGGATCTTTAGAATACAAAAAAGAAATTTAGCGCCCTGACCAGTGATCCGAAACAAAAGTTAAACTTTTATGCATTAGAAAAGCGAATTCACTCCAATTAAATATAAGGTACTTAGTCTATCAAATTTTAAACAGAGACTTTTTTTTCACTTTTCGGCCTAATGGTCCAGTACTTTGACAGAAAAGAATTTTGCGTGTAACTTCTCCCATCCTTCGGATATCTCGAGTTGCTGACCACCGCCGTCGTATCGCGAACATTACCACTCATTATATTCAATTCATCTCACCTACCCACGATCCGATTCCTTAATTTTTTTCCCGGTCACGACATCACCTCACCTATCTTAATGATGCTCTATTTTCAACTAAATCGTGTCCGAGAATCGTATGGAATTCGTCGTGTGGCGGCCTTCTGTCTTGTCCCTACCTGTCCAGATCTAAAACGTCCTAACAAACACTCACTCCCGAGCTATTTTCGATCGATCTAAATTGGGTCATTAAATCCAGAATTGTATGAACCGTTGCAAATAAGTTAACAATATAATTCGCATTGTCTAAATCAGAACGGTCTTCATTTACACCATTTGTCTCTTCAATTATATTTTTTATGACAACAAAACAAAGTCTATAATCAAATGTAGTTGCGATATCAGTTACGTCATTTGGAAAATGTGGTGGCGTAATAAAAGTAGATTCAAAACGGTGATGCGGCGAGGTGCAGCCTCCATATTGGGCTGTCGCGCGTTGAACGCGTGGCAACGTCTCCGAAGAATTACAAAAGGTTAATTACATACGAAAAACTTATTGAACCAGTAGAAGAATCCAGCCCCGTAAGGCCACCGCTCAAGATTTCTGGATACCCATGAATATGGATGGGGGTTTAAATTGTTTAGATGTTTCGGTTTTTAACGCTCGAGACGCTTAGCTGTGGGTGTTCGGGAACAGTGGTATTCGGAAAACAGCCATGTTAATTAGGTATTTAGGGCTGTAGGGGATATATAGGGCTCTATCAGATGGGTGTTCGATAGAGATGTTTTGTCTAAATTTGGTCCTGATCGAGCACCATCAAGGGACCGTCTAAATAGGCCTAATGGAGTTTCCTGCTGAGAGACAAGATATTTCGTATTTTCACGCCCGCACCACTTTTCTTACCTAATCCGTACGTCCAATCAGCCTTTATAATGGTTATAACATGTTTTCAATATCTGTGGTTTTTATATTTTTTAAATTTTGTTTATTTGTCTGTAATCAACAGCGTTTTTACTTATATAATTTACAGTTATCTCTTAAAACTAAAATAAGGCTGGAAGGATCTGGCTGAAATTTGGCACAGAGATAGATTATGATCTGGAATGCGTGGTTTGAGGTTTTTTGATTCCCGCGGGAACTCTTTAATTTTTCGGGTTTAAAAGTAGCTTATGTTTTATTCTCTGTGCCAAGTTTCATACAGATCCGTTCAGCCGTCCTGGCGTCATTGAGAAACAAACATCCATTCTTCTATCCATCTAAACTTTCGCATTTATAATATTAAGTAGGTATAGATAGACTGTAGAATAGTAGAATATATAGATTTACTTCCAATCCCAAAGTTTTGGGATTCCCAAAGTGGTCGATAGCGACCCCAAGGGGTCGTTATCGGTTTCCCGGGTGTGGACATAACCGAATCAAATCAAATCAAATCAAATCAAATATTTTTTATTCAAATAAACTTTTACAAGTACTTTTGAATCGTCAAGTGAATCTACCACTGGTTCGGAATGCCATTCCTACCGAGAAGAACCAGCAAGAAACTCGGTGGTTGCTCTTTTTAAATAATTCATTTACAATTATTATTATATCAATGTGTACATAAGTAACCGCTGTCCCCAGCATTGCTGGAGCGATCAAATCCATGCTCCTCTATCATTTACATAATCTTCAACAGTATAATAAGCTTTTTTCAGGAGCATACTTTTAATGGATTTCTTAAATTTGTTTATAGGCAAGTCCAAAATAGGTTGTGGAACTTTGTTATAGAAAATAATGCCCATTCCCACGAATGACCTTCTGACTTTTTTGAGGCGGAGCGATGGAGTCACGAGCTTATTACGGCCTCTAGTTGGCCTATCGTGCAGATCGCATTTTTTTTTATAATTATGGATGTGCTGTTTTTGCTCGAAAACTGATGTTGGGGGTCGACGAGGTCTAAAAATCGACCCCTATTTTGTTTTTATGTTTTTTTTTTCAAAAAATTATTACCTCCATACGTATTTTTACGTAATTTGTATTAATAATTATTAATTACACTTGATATTTACTGAATTTAATGTCTATTTATTGTGATAAGAAAATGATGTCAAGTTTACTCATTTAAGTTAATTGCTAAGTATTTTGTATCGATAGGAAAAAACTAGAGATAGGATTTTTAAAGTAATTTGGCTATAGGGGTCTGAGGTATCAGTTCATTTTTTTTGGGGGGTTTCTTGCCCAAAATAGTTTGGGAGTCCCTGGTGTAAATAGTTGTTTTAGGCGATCGATCGCTGCGAGCGAACGGCGCGCGAACGCTCAGCGCTAGTAACAAATGAATATGCAAATTAATAGCAAACATTCGCGGCCCATTGCAGTAATACCGCCGGCTTTTATTCTCGGACTAATATTTGTTTTTGCATGCAGCATTTTAAATGAAAACGATCGTTACTATTGAAACGAGAGCGTGGTAAAGCCCGATTGGTTGTACTCTTAACTTTGATCGGTTGATAATAATACGCGTGATACATGATGTGTAATCCGCTCTGCCGAGTGGAGTGACTCGTGCCAATATGAAGCGGAAGCTAAAGGAATATTTCTTGGGCAACATAATAATACGAACCTACATTCAGAGTCTATTTATTTTTGTTGCCTACGAGACGTTTCTTTGGCTCCTGCAGGGATGAATTTATTGTTCTAGTAGGTATTTCAAATAATTGTTTTTTTTTATGTTGTCTTTAGTTTTATTACCTACTTATAGTGTGGGATTTGTGATGATTTTTAATTTCATTGTATTTTACTTAATTAGTTATCTATTTTTTTCGTCTAAGGAGCCTGTTCTTATCACAAGGCGCAGACGCTTATACATTAATCATAGTCATTTATTTTATTTTTGAGGGCAAACCTCTGTGGTTTTTTCAATGTATATACTAAACTATGTGTGTTTTGTAAAATTCGTACAATGATAAATAAATTAAAAAAAAAACATTAACGCACATGGCCTCAAAATGAGCAGGAGGCTTAAAAGCCACCTAAAACCGCTAGAGACGCCAGAAGGTCTAGCCCCACTACAGAGCGGCAAGTATTCTTTGTATGAGGTTGTACTTATAAACCAGGGAGAAGCCCTGCTCCACACGGCCCCTTACAAACACACATATATAACGAAGGAACTAGAAGTTTAAGTCGCTATAATCCGCGACAATAGGAAAATCTATGTGGTACAGTGTGTATACCGCACAGCGCACTTATAGCCCGCGATATTCACCACAAGAATCTTCGCAATCGTGCATTGTGGAGTCAACATCTGAAGATTCTCCGGTATCGGAGTGAAACGTACTTTGAGGGTAGTTTTGGGGATTTCTTTAAAATTCCTAAGCGCACTTAGGTTCTATCGGGTTAATACCTAACAGATTACAATCTACCGAAAAATAATGCGTTAAATTGTAATCTTTCGACAGTTTACAATCTCGCTAAATAGATTACAATCTAACGGTTTTCACAATCTTACCGTGACATACCTATAGGTATAAATTTACACTTAATATGCACATGGCTTTAAAACTAGCCTTAGATTCCTACGTTAAGATCTGACTTTAAACTAGCCTAAAATCTGACTTTTAAATACCTACATACATAGATTTCTTTGTGCCAACGAGCGCGCCTACTCAGCGATTCTAGACCTAATCCAACTACCGATAGCTTCTAATGCAATAAATAGGATTTTTTCCTGTCATCTCGACGGGGTGCCCTCACAAGGCTGTATCTAATTGAAGAATTGAATTGTAAATATGATTCTATGCGTGTTTGTTTGTTTATTCGCATCGATATGACTAATCTGAGATAGGAACTTCATGAGGAATGCTCTAAGATATTCTAAGAGTTGTGAAGTTGCAAATAAATATAAACTACTCATGTGAATATTTGTTTTTCGTAATACATTTTTAATAACTATTAAAAAAACTACTTCCATACTAATATTATAAATTCGAAAATGCATGAATCTGTCTGTCTGCTATAGTTCTAAGCCCATCATTTCAACTAAATTTGACAAAATTTTATACCGACGTATGTTGCATCCCGAGGAAGGACATAGGCTACTTTTTTTCCCGGAAAATTATACCTATAGTTGGTAAAATATAGCTTGATACCTGTGACAGCTGTCAGAGTGACATAGATAGGGCTAGGACAATGTTGAAAATCCATCATAATATTATCGATATTATTGGTAGGTACTAGCTACAAATGTCGATTTTATTGTTACTATATAATATTATTATGTTTTCATTGATAAGATACTATGAAAATAATTTATAACTACTTGTTATAACGAAATCAAACAAAAGGGATAAATGTATTTAATTATTTCCAAAAATGTATTTAAATTGCTATTATTTTTTTCAATTACTCAAATAATAATATGAATAAAATGTTAATAACTAGATCTTTTAATTTAAAAAGTAACAACTTATTCCGATTTAACGTATTTGTAGTGCCCATAAAATAGACTTTGGTTACGATAAAAAAAGGAACGTCACTATTAATGTGCAGAAACCAATAAAGTATGACATTTTTCGCATACACTTTTCATACATTTTTACGATGACATAATACTGAACTTCATAGGCGTGGATTGGATGACATCTGTCACAGATATCAAGCTATATTTTATCAACTATAGTTACCACCACATCAAAGACGTACCCAAGCGATTTAGCGTTCGGGTACGAAGTAGAAATCGATAAGGGGTATACGAGGTTTAATATAACTGACATACCCCTACCAGGTTACACTTCTGCATCTAAGACTGCATCATGACTCATCGTCCAGGTAAGTAGATCGCAGCTTACCTACATGTAGTAGAATAAAAAAAGAAATATTGTTTCACTAAATATCTGAATCTTGGGTCTCATATATCAACGTGTATGTGCTAAATAAAAACTATTTACTGCACGTGTGACGAAAAAGGACATCGGCCACATGCGGAGCTTTATTACACTGTATTGAAATAAAGGAGGGCACCACTACATTTAACTGTACTCGCTAAATGTAGGTTTTAATGAACTATTTCTATTCGACGGGTATAATTGTATTTTATTGGGCACATAAATTGAACGTGTCAGGTTATTTGAAATTGGTATTTATAGTCCCACAAAGTTATCTGGACGGGTGACAGTGTCGCTAGTAGATATGCAAAATAAAATAAAACAAAAACGAAACAGGCATAAAAAATTGTTCCAATTTTGGCCACCACACCAGATAAGTTTGACGGACTTTAACTCAAACAATGTAGATATTTAAAAAACATGAATACGGGATCTCACAGAAGACGTAGGTAATTTCCTCATTCCTTTAATTTTCTGTTAAATAACCATTTTACTCGTAAACTATAAAAATATCATCCATACCGATGCAATGAGGCAATGTGCTCGTTAATTTAGTTTTAATTGAGATTTTAATGTATTTCATTTTAAACTATCGATTAAAGTAAATAGGTAAGTGCGTCAACATTTGATGACGTGACAATTCAATATTTTATACAAAATCCCATACTAAGCGTGCATTTTGACGCTTTTTTGAAAAAGTTGCTGATTTGACTAGCAATTGTAAAAATACCCATTTGTCTATGCTATGATGTGTCGGCAGATGTGTGAAGTAATTCGCCGAAGAATCAAAATAATCGACATAGCTCTCAAGGCTAGCACGTCGAAGTGGCAGTGGGCTGGTCACGTTTGCCGCAGGACCGACGGCCGCTGGAGTCGCAAGGTCCCAGAGTGAAGACCGCGTCTCGGCAAACGGAGTGTGGGGCGCCCCCAGGCTAGGTGGAGCGACGACATCCGGAGAGTGGCTGGCATCAAATGAATGCTAACAGCCAAGGATAGGCAACGTTGGTGTATTCTCAAAGAGGCCTATGTCCAACAGTGGATGCATATTGGCTGATGATGATGTGGCAGGAAAATGTAATCTTTATGCTAAGCACCGTTAAGGAAACGTTTTCTGCAGAAAAAGATTGAGTATAAATGCCGGATCTTATCAGTTTTATGATTTTCTAATTTACTTACCTGATTTATTTCTCAAACTCGCATACCAACCAATTAGCTAATGATATAGGCCTAATTAAATAAGCATCAGTAAACTTGTACCAAAAATATTTGAAACGACATTTTCGAATCGAATTACGCTCGCAATTTGTATGGCTTTTTCTCGGACTTTACAATCGACTTGGCCTTTTTACATCGTTTACAATCGATTTCGGGAATCGATTTTATCGACAGGGATCGTTTATTGTTGTAAAACACCGTAGTAACCATGATAATTGTCACGTTGTAAGCGCTGAGTCAAAACGTTAAATATCTCCAACCGGTTACAGGTCTTAACTCTGAAGCAATCTATCAGGTTTTAATTAAATACAATTTAATAGTTCTCGTATGCACGCGTTGAACTCTTTCAATAGTAAAAATGAACAGGCAAAGAAAAACTAGAAGCGAGCATTTGAAAATTGGTCCTATCGTATTTTATCTTAAGATGGTCAATGATTAAATTCAGGACTTAATTGCATTTATATACAAAAAATGGTTTCTTGGCTAACGTAATTTAGACGTAAAAATTGTTTTAACCCACTTTTGTTGTGGTACTGTCAGTGATTGGTTCTTATTTGTGTAATTCTCTTTGAGTCATTTTTTTCCTTATTGCTGGATAAGAGGCTGTTTAAGAGGTCGTATACTTACACGACCCCTTTCCATTAATCATACTGGTAGGAGGTTTCTTGGGTTGCAAAAAATCTTTTTTTTGTGCGTTGGGTTTCCTTGAAGTAGATCCTTCTGAACGCGACTCTACCAACGAATTTTTTTTCGACACAATCGATATTATTTTATCAGATGTTAATTGTTCAGAATTCCAGGCGTGGTCTTATAGTCTCTTTTTCCTTGACTAACGGAAAGATTCGCATTGATTGAGGCGCATTACATCTGCCACTAATTACTTGACGTCACTTCGTGATGTCAAGAGTGTAAGTCTAGCCCCACTACAGATGCATAGAGATTCTTTGTACGAGTTTGTGTGGGGCCGGGTCCACTTAAAGCGACACGGCAAGCAGATGGACTGCGCGACGCGGTCCCCTACAAACTCGTACAAATAATATTGGCCGCTAAGTGTCGTGCCGCTCCGTGCATCTCAAGTGGGGTTAGACCTTATATAAGCATTTTACACGGCTGATAGGATATTGTTACAGCAAACAAACGATTTAATATTTACGAGTAAACCTACTCTGAGGAAAACTAGAAAATATTTTTTCAAAGGCACATTTACATTTACATGTTGTCAAAATAACTGGGAGTCACGACCCTGACGTATTCGTTTGGTCACCCATCCAGATACTAACTTAGGTCAACGTTGTAATACGTGCTGCCCTCAAACGCCTTGCTAAGGTTGTCAATAGCTCAAAATCAGAATTCCCTGATTTGCCCTTGATTTAAAATCAATATAATCCCACAAACTTACTTTGAAATTTCATATTATAAAAATACATATATGCAATAATCTTTCTAGAAAACTACTCTGCCTTATTTAGCCCCCGACGCTAAAAGGTGGTGTTATATTATGAGGTTTTGAATTTTTTATTTAATGTTTCTGTAGACCAAGGTATCAGTGACAGGACACGACACTACATCCGGACTTGAAATTAAAACAATAAACTGATATTTCAAAATGTAACTTCAACACATAAAGGGTGCCCTATAGGTGTTAAACTTTAAAAATATTACTGCATCTTATTAATAGTCTATGAATAGATTTATATTACTCGATAACATCCTGAGATCAATCTATATCTGGGGTCTACTACATGTTACAAAGAAAACATTAACTAAAAATCATAAGATTCTAGACCAAGCAGAAAAATCTGTACGTTGATGTGCCATTCAGTCAGTTTCTCCCTATATTACTATACTAGCTGATGCCGGCGACTTCGTACGCGTGGTTTAAGTTTTTTTGATTTCCTTGGGAATACCTTAATTTTCCGGGATAAAAGTAGCCTATGTCACTCTCTAACTCAAGTATACGCATGCAAAAATCACGTTGATCCGTTGTTCCGTTACGGCGTGATTGAAGGACAAACCAGCAAACCAACAAACAAACATACTTTCGTATTTATAATATTAGTATGATAAATATTTTTTTCTCGCATGTCGTAGCCCTGGACGGAGATAAAATACTCAGCGTTGCCGCTCCGCCGGCATCCCTGTCTTACGCTGGAGTACGCGAATCGTAATTTTTTGCGCAACGACAAGCCTCGAATATAAAGTGCGCGCGCGCTTCCCTGTCCATATAAGGGGACGCCCTTAGGCGGGATTCCTCTGGGGACGTGTGCGTACAATAAAACGATTATTTATTTATCGGGTAAATGAAAGGCGATCGACCGGTGCGTGCCGATTGCGCCGACTCGTTTCGGGTTTGACGAATTTTTTGGCAGCCCTGGTTGAGTTGTGATAAGACGAGACAGCCCTGTTAGATTTGATGGATTTTTGACAGCCCTGGTTGAGTTGTCTGGTGTGATAAGATGGGCAAAGCAACTCTGGAAAAATTGCAATACGAACTTACTACCATCGTATAAAGCAGTATTATACTAATATTGCAGTTTTAAATGACGTACCTTGCCGTACCTAAAATAAGGATTATAACCCTGAAACAATAGCGTCAACAAATTAAAATAATATTGCTTTTAGCGATGCTAGTAAAACCCCAGTATTTATCATGTGTCTTTTTGGAAATAAGGCCCCAGGGGGCATACTACCATCCCTTAAACACGTATTGTTATATTATTGTCGTATGTGTTTTAGAATTATAATCTTTATTTTAGGTATGTCAAGGTGCGTGACATAAAACTTTCATTTTGAAATAAAACTGCTTTAAGCGATGGTGGTAACTATAGTAACCCCCTTGGTTAGCGCATTCCATGTAGACTACATCATTGCTTACCAACAGGTGCCATAAAAAATTACAATCATAAAGCATTAGAACTATTAGTTACGAGCGGAATGCATGTCCCGATCCAGGGTCCTTTGTGCAACAAGCCAGGACTCCTTAGCGGAGGATTGCTGTACTTGTCACAGTAAAAACCGCGGCCGCGTCGACGGCAAAACCAATTAATTAAAACACTACGCGCACCGGTATACTACTACGACGGAAAATCTAAAGCCACGGGTGAAGAGAACACGCGACGAAAACTGTGCAGCAGTCATCGATATATAGGTATATGTACTAGGTACTAGATGGGCCCCTTCATAGAAAAAAATTGGGCGTCCAACCTTTAGCCTTATGCTTATGTCCAGCTGTGGACGTCTATCGGTTGACGACGACGACCTATGACAATATTGCAAAGTGTTATTTTGGGCTCAGAAAAATGCGCTACAAAGATTCAACTCTGTCTTAGGTCTGCATTCACGGTTTGTTATAAATTACAATAACTTAATGTTTTCCTCGACTTTATTTTAATTGTTTTATTTTTTACTATTAATTGCTTTTAAGCACACCCATAACACACTTTCGTAACGTTGACTGGATGGGATATAAGGTATTTAATTTGGTTCTCCTTTGTATGTCTTTTTGGTTGTACAAAAGTATGCTCTAAAGTTCTCAGCCTCGTGCCGTACCGTGCTGCGGCCTAAGTGTCCAACCCTTAACAACTAACTAAGAGTAAAGCTGGTTGTACGTGCGCGTCAGCAAAAACTACGCTGATCGGCACGTATATGGTGCGCGATTTTCCCACGTGCTACCGGGAATCGAACCCGGAACAGCCCCTGGGAAAGAGCAACGGAACGCCGGCCGCTGTTGGACGTATTCTATAATTGGATAGATACAATAAATATTGAACACTGTATGTAGCACGCGTCGTTGGCAGTGCCTTTGCGTCTCTAGTAGTCGCTTATTTCGATGTTGGTAAATTGTGATGCTGTCTAATATGGGAAGAGCTTGGAAAGGGGGTGGCTGTTTAATAGACCTAATAGGTAAACTCAAACTATAATACTTGTTTATTTCATGTAGGACATACAAGTGTCTTTTATGCATCTTATTTTGACTTTACCAGCTGTTCGGAAAGAGGTTTCTACTGAGGAAGAGAAAGTATTGGCTACCGATAGCCGATAGATAAGAGCGAAAAAACACTTAAGGCAAAAAAGTCCGCTTCTAGGCAAGCGCCCTTAGGCTGCATTTTCACTTACTGTGGTCTGGTTGCAGTTTAACGCTAGCCCATTAAAAAAAATAAGGCAAGAAAACTCGAGGTTACCTCCCCTCCATTCTTAAGAATTTTCCGTAATCTGTTTTCAAGAGGACAATCTTAGGACCGGCCGATACTTGAGATCCTGTTCTCAGCTGATGTCAAGCTATTATAAGAATAAGTTATAAGGAATCTGGTATTGGATTATTAAATAGAGGATCGATCACCCAAAAGTCGTAATATTCACGTGCCCTGTTAGTTTTATGTTGAATAATAATAAGTTAAAAAGTACGTCGAACTTTGATGACGTCACAATTAAACATTTCATACAAAATATCATAGAAAGCACGTCGCGTGTGGACCTTTGAAAAAAGTCGTAGGGTAGGGTTTTATCAAAAACTAGATGATTCTTTAATTTTCCGGGATAATCCTATGTCCTTCTCCGGGATATAATCTACCCCTGTACCAAATTTCATCAAAATCGGTTGAGCAGATGGGCCGTGAAAGCGTAGCAGACAGACAGACACAATTTCGCATTTATAATATTACTAGATGATTCCCGCGACTTCGTCCGCGTGGATTAGATTTTTGATTCCCGCGGGAACTCCTTAATTTTCCGGGATAAAAAGTAGCCTATGTCCTTCCCCGGGATACCATCTACCCCTATATCAAATTTCATCAAAATCGGGTGAAGAGACATTTTTTTTATTCCCGCGGGAACTCTTTAATTTTCCGGGATAAAAAGTAGCCTATGTCCTTCCCCGGGATACCATCTACCCCTGTACCAAATTTCAGCAAAATCGGTTGAAAAGATGGGCCGGGAAAGCGTAGCAGACAGACAGACAGACAGACAGACAGACAGACAGAAACACTTTCGCATTTATAATATTAGTATGGATTAAGTATGGATGGAAGCATGGATGCCATATTATATAGATACCAATACTGTGGTACAGCTATGTTTTTCCGCTTCTTCTAGACTGCATGGTACTTACCACCAGGTGAGGCCGCTGGCCAACTTGTCATATAGATTTTAAAAAAATAGCACGCGTCTTGGCCCGAGCCTTTTTAGCTCCGTTCGTGATAAATGGACGCGATTAATTTGAAAATTGTTTTTGCAAACCGCTTGATGGATATCCTCGATTGGGTGAAGAAATCAATTTTTCAAATAGGGAAAGAAATAACGAATCAATTACTTATTTATTGTTAGCTAACCTAGAGCCAATACAGGAAGGTTCGTAAATCACTCGGTTCCATAAACGTATTAGAACTACTGGCTGTAAGGATTGGCGTGCCACGAGTCATGGCTATAATGACGTCATGACAAATCCAATATGGCAGATATGACAAATCAATATCATCATATCAACCATTACTGGCTCACTACTGAGCATGAGTCTCCTCTTAGACTGATAGGGGTTATTCTTAATTGTGAGATAGGCTTGCGCTTGACGACAATCGTGCATAGTGCAAAGCAATAATGAGGTCTAGGTTGGAACGCGCTTGCCTATAGAAGATGCCTATTCACTCTTGCCTTGAAGTTCTATGTGGCAGGAAATACGTGCGCTCGGAGGGTGTTACACACCCTAGCGGTTCGGTTCAGACACGTTTTGGCCATAGTCCACTACACTGGTCAAGTGCGGATTGGCTGACTTCACACTTGAGAACGTTATGAAGTCTCAGTCATGAAAGTTTCTTCACGATGTTTTCCTTCACCGTTTTAAGCAAATGATTTTCTTAAAACGCACATAACTTCGAAAAGTTTGAGGTGCGTGTTCGGGGATTGAACCCGCGACCTCGTACAACAGGTCGAATGTCTTAACCACCAGGCTATCACCATAATAACGCATACCGCACCGCAATGTCTTGAGAAAATTCCATATTATCGAGACGAATCATCACAGCTATTAAATACTTAGATCTTTTTCCGTAATATAATCTTATCACGTGCTATCGCAATACATATTACTAGATCTAATGGCAGGAGAGCAAACATGGACTAGACTCAGATGTTCTACGGAATGTTGATTGAAATTTCAGCGCTATTGAGGCATCCGTGGTACGCAGGTGGCTTGGACCTTAGGCAATATCAGTCGCCGACGAGAAAACGTACAAAGTACGATCAGCAGATGCAAGTGACTTTTCCATGCAATAGAGTCCATGGCTCTAATGCGGCGTGATTGAGGGACAAGCAAACATACATGCACTCGCATTTAAAATAATGATAGGATTGTATTTTGTTATCTATCTTTTATTCTAACATTGTTAAATAAAATTTATACTTTACAGACAACGCATCGCCTAAACTGCGTTAGGTGTAGATTAGTAGATCCAGATTAGAACTTAGAAGCATATTAGAATACTTGAATATATTAATAGTAGATCCAGATTAGTAGATCCAGATTAGAACTTAGAAGCATATTAGAATACTTGAATAAATTAATACTTAGAAGCAGCTAAGCTGCGGCTAATTATTATATTAAACTACACTAAATTAGTGTAGTGATATCCCTTTCCGCATGGATCATCAAGTATTAGTCCTGTCATTGTTATTGTCAGACAGACAGCCAGACAGACACACTTTCGCATGTATATTATTAGTATGGATAGTCAACACATTCTACCTTATTTGTAATAACTTTGTATTTTGTAATACGAAAAATCTCAGATTGATCTGAGCGAAAAACAGAGACAATGTCCATGGTCTGTGGACAATGACAATGACATTAATTATAAAGAATCACCACAAACTATACCCAGATACCTTAGCCATGGAGGTAGGAATTTAGTACCGTATAATTAATGATACACATTGATGTATTATCAGTTAAATTAAGTAATTTTAATTTTGATTTTAATTTTAAATTTTATTAGGTGTAAGTGATGGTCCGTGACGTCTTCACTCTTGGGCTCCTCCTGAAAATCAGCGTTGCAGTATGTTAGGTAGGTATATACCTATCTCTCATGCTGTGGCACGGGCTGAGGAGGTGGCGCATTGACCACTCGTAGTAGTATAAGTTTAATTTGTATTTATATAAGATTAGTTATACTAAATTTAAGGAATGTTAGTGTTGGTCAATAAACTTTCATTTATTTATTTATTTACATTACGTAATTAAACCAGCAGTAAATTCGCATGACATACAAAAAGCATTTCCTATCCATCATCGATATTGCATAAAGCCGTCCAGTGTAAGTTCAGCCCGACCCCGCCCCAACAGAAATTAAATATGACCCAATCATTCGCCGGATCGATGTACCGCATAATGCGGTCCATTAAGCAAACACGACGAAGCCGGGGCGCGGTAGTAGACCATCGACACTATCACTCTATAGTTTATGGGATTAATTTCGAAGGCTTTATAGGTAGGTTCGAGTACCGGGTCGGGCCATAATTAAGTATTGGACTTACCTGATAGTTAAAAAACTGACCTAAGTAAAAAAATTCATAGAACTTACTTTTTAATGTAAAATCCCATATGTTGATTTTGTCCGTGTAAAATGTAGCCATACCACCCCCGGTTGTATCCCCGGTTATTGCGGTCACTTGCAGGACCATAATAACGAGTCGATTGTTCGTGTCCCAAAAACTGAGACCCCTAAGCGCTACTCACTACTGACGGCACTGCGACGAGCGCTTGGGGTCTCGTCGATGCGCATGTTTGTGTGAGTGAGCTGTTTCGAACGTTTCTAGGTAGTTTCCATACTGGTTGTATCTGTTTACTGTGCCTCTGGTGACCAAAGAGCTTGCGCTTATTTAGCCTAACGGCTTAGCCTCGCCATTCAACGAGGTAATAGCGCCAGTGTTTTGGGCATCATGCCCATTAACGATCACTTGGACGGCGTGTATTTTTTGTAAATATAATTAGTTTTTACCTTATAATGATATTATTATTAATTGATTGTTGTAGTAATGAATTGTTTTAGACCAAGTTTTTGAAAATCGATTGTTACCTTATCCATCAAAATCGGCTCTCTATTTATGGTGCTACGGTTGAAAATACATAAACACAAACGTACTCGTATACATACATATATACTGCTTTGTTTTTATCCACTATAAGTTAGCCCTTGACTGCGATCTTACCTGATGGTAAGTGATGATTCAGTCTAAGATGGTAGCGGGCTTACCTGTTAGGTTCATGACAGTTATAAACCCATGCCCTTAATTGGCTTCTACGCGACGTTGTACCGGAACCCTAAATCGCTTGGCGGCACGTCTGATCCGGTAGGGTGGTAACTAGCCACGGCCGAAGCCTCCCACCAGGCAAAACCATAACCCACCTCCCTTTGGCTTTGCTGTAGTCGGGTAAAAAATTAACTTCAACTTTTTTTTTTGACGCCCTCTCTGGTAAAGTTGTGAGTGATGTTGCTTATAGCGGAAGGTAGGTACTATTATACCGATAAATTTTCCCATGTACCCCTCCATACGGCCAACGCTTAGTAATATTGTTTCATTATTGTTGACTTTTGGGTTTTAGAATTAAATAAATAAATAAATAAAATAAATAAAAGTTTATTGACCAAACTATTACTATTACACTGCATTATTATTAGGTATTGACATTATACTACGTATAACTAAATTAATACAAATTACACATTACAAATTATAATCATTATTTTAGGAACGTCAAGGTACATAACATCGAACTGTCATATTGAGTAATATTGCTTAAGTATTGCTTTCAGCGTTGGCAGCATGGCCAGAATTGGACAGTATCGCATCTTGACAAATGGCTGAAATATCTCAGCTATTAAATTCATGTCTGCAATTGTCAGATAGCCAGGCTCGTGATAGGCCGGCAGCCCCCAGGCATTCGGGTACCACTTCATCATTAGGCCCTTTCAGACTGTCAAAGTTTCAACCGCGTTGTGCGTTGACCCCAGAATTACAACTAGGCACCTACTTTAATTTATTTTCTAACTCTTATTTATTTATTTATTTATTTTATTTTACACTTTATTTGTACACCACAACACAAAAAGGAAAAATAATAATTAAGGAACACAAATACACAGAAGGAAGTAGATTACAAAAAGGCGGACTTATCGCTTAGCAGCGATCTCTGCCAGGCAACCTTAGGAAATTGCGGGTGGTGTATTAATATAAATAAACATACAAACAAATACCTACATACTATTACATAAACCATTTACACAAATAACATAATACTCATAATAAATAATATATGAAAATAAACTAATATATATTATGTATTTAGTATTACTATTATAAATAACAATGAAAACTAATTGTCTGTATTAGGACAAATAGAAATTCCTAACAGATTTTTTAAATATTTCCAGTGACCTTGATTGTCGTATGTTTAATAAACTCTTCAATTTTAAAAAAAACCTGTTTTACTTTAACCAAAACTAATTCCTATCCTAGATTTTATTCCTTGTTGTGCTCCTGATTTCGATTTTATTATTCATTTTTGTGGCGGCCTATACCATAATATGCTGAACTTAGAAAAGTGGGAGCTGTAAAATAGAATTGTGAAGTAAAAGTTTCTGCCGGTCAGTTAATTTAAAAGAACTATTTCGCTATTGAGTCTTTTAAAAAAATACTTTGGTTATAGGGATGATGACAACTCAATCAAATCAGCAACTCTTTATCAAACTTAAAAACGCACTTCTACTATGGAAGTTGTATGAAATTCACAAATGTGACGTCATCAAATTTCGACGCAATTTTTTTCTTTTACCTATATTTCAAAATGGTTATCACACTTAAAACTAACTGAGGATGTGAATATTAGGTCTTTTATAAGGTTAGAAATAATTTATTTTTATTTCTAACCTTTTTTTGATATAGCCATCATCTCTGTTATCCTATACAATGTTTCTTGCTGTTAAGACGCTTTTAGTGTGTTAAAGACTTTACTTCTTTCTTTGGATCTAAATTCCCATGTCATGCTGCTTAGACGATCAATTCGTTTTATTACACAAATTCATATTTTTATTGTCTTTAAACTTATGAAAACTTATGATATTCTGCAATAGTGTGTTTATTGCAATAGTGTGCGTAAATCATACCTGATATGCGTATCTATTAAAATCACTTAGGCATAATATAAATTATATAATAGGTATAATATAAATTATGAGGAGCTGGCGATAAATCGAACATAATTTTTTTCGAGTCGTAGTTTCGTCATCCAGTTGCGTCGATTCCTGTAATAATTTTCAATCAAAACCGTATCTAAGTAGGACAAAATTGTTTCGACGACCTCCCTGGCGCAGTGATGAGCGCTGTCTTATTGGCAGGATCAATTAGGGAATTTATAACTTCTGAATTTTCTCTGGTTTGGTATGGTGGGAGGTTTCCGCCGTAGCTAGTTACCACCAAACGATTTAGCGTTTCTTTACGATGCCGTGTTGAATAGGGATATGAGTTAAATATAAATGCCCGTACCCCAAACAAGTTATCCCGCTACGATCTTAGACTGCATCATCACTTATACCATCAGGTGAGTTCGCAGTCAAGGGCTAACTTGTAGTAAAATAAAACTTGGAACTATATCGAATACGTGATGTACCTATTCACTTGCCGTTTAGCGATGGCTGAGTCTCCCACGTGCCGGTCGCGGTTAGGTACGAGTATGTAGCTGACATCCACTATCGGCCATCTAGAATCTGGATCGGTTTTCATATGGCTAAGATCAATTGCTATCTCTGAGGTCAAGTGTTACTCGTTATCTATTGGGATCGCATTTTAATGCTGCTGTGTAACTAGCGAACGCCTGCGACTTCGCTCTCGTAGGAATTTTGTGAAATCCATCCTTTACATTAAACCTTGTTATGTTTATAAAACAATCAGATTTTGTCAAGCATTGAGTGAGTCAAGTTTTTCTAAGTTATGTAGGAGATGTTCATAATTCTACTATCGTCTTTCTTATGCTATAAAAATTTTTTTTTAATTTTTTTTTTTTAGTTTTTATAAGAGGCCTCCATAAACAAAAAAGAAAAACAGAAGTGTAAAAAAGTTGTAGTTTTGGTTCAGAAATTATATGGTGATATATTTTGTCGTTAAAATATATTGTTTTCTTATTTCATCACATCTATTGAAGGAAATCCACATCTATTGAAAAAATCCTCCTTTACCGTTTCTCTTGATTTCATGCCCTTCCAAGATCTTGTATGAATTACTAATAACTCTTTCTTAGTCAGTTATCTTGTAATAGAGAGAATATTCCAGAATAATCTACATCCAATGTGTTTTATTGTTATTGTTTAAATGTTTTTTTTTCTTGGTGTACAATAAAGAATATTTCATTAATTCATTCAACCAAAATACATGTACGTCTACTTTTTGAGATGTAGTTCTCAGTTTAAAAGATATAGATCGTTGCAAGAGCCAACTATTTTAAGACAATTTGTACTCATACATATAACATACCATGTGGCAACCAAGTGTGAACACAACGAAATGTTTATCGTCGTAGCACGAGCATCATGTATGATACCATAACCTTACCATAACCGATTTTCGTTATACCACAGTTTCCGTTTAACACCATGCTTCTCTTTGCAATACATTGCGCGCTGCGGTGAAACACCTGTACTAAATGTACCTAATCCACAGTAATATTCGAAAAGAACCGGGTTTAATGAAAACTGACACTGGATATGTCGTATTTTTTTTATTCTACAAGTTAGCGTTCAATACAAAGGTAACTTTGATGTTATAATGTTAACGTTTAGTATGATTGAATTTGCTCATTCTAGAGCTGATGTGTGCTTTTCATTACATGTACTTCAGTGAATCCAAACATCTGGAGGAAACCTGCGAATTCTCGAGAGACGCTCCGACATATAATATTTAACACTAATACATACATAGAGCATAGTGTTATATTAGTTAAGCTCTAAATTTCTACCTCCTACTGGAGGACGGGTGAAGGAATCTGGATGAAATTTGGCACAGAGATAGATAGTCTGGAATAACACGTAATATCCTTTTTATCCCGGAAACATAAAGATTTCCCGCGGGAACCAAAAACCTCAATTCACGCGGATGGAGTCGCGGGCATCAGCTAGTAAGCAGACACAGATTGGTTCGAGGGAGGCACGACACAGCGATCGACCGATGCTGTCATTTGCACACTGACTGATCGATCCGCGCTCGTCACATTCGATGCGATGCAGGCGTGCCTGACACGGTGTGAACTGGGAAATTGTATAACAACTCTTCATTGACTTGTAATAATGCTTCAGGGCTACTTTAGGGTTGCCCCTAATGCATCAGGGATGTAAGCTTATGCCAGAATGCTTCTTTGCAATCATGCTCACATTATGCGCATCCCTTGTACGCCCAATGTAAGCTAGCACCACCAGAGTCCTGAGCATGATATTCAGCTTACAGCTAGTTCGATTGTTTTTAAGTGAACCGCTGGTGGAAAATTTCAGCTTGTATGCCATTGCATACAAGCTGAAATTTTCCACAGCTCAGGTAGAAACACGGTCTCAACTTGAGCATTCTCAAGTTGAGACCGTGTTTCTACCTGAGCTGTTCATTGATTAGTTTTAATATTGTTGATATCCCTTTTTCTCTATTATTGAAATAATTCAATAAATAAATTTTTATTGACTAACAGTTTACAACAAATTAATCAGTAGTAAAACGAATTACCTAATTACATGCAGCACCTATGTACTGGGTACATTAAAAAGTAAATGTGGTCAACGGGCCACCTCCTTAGCTTGTGAGCACAGCAAGAAAGGTAGGTATAAACCTACGTGACATACCGCAACGCTAATTTTCAGGAGGGGCCCAATATTTGAAATTTAGATAACAAAAAGTCAATGTACACCGTCCATTGGTGCAGTAAGCAGCCGCAGATTGGCCCGAGGGAGGCACGACACAGCGATCGACCGATGCTGTCATTTGCACACTGACCGATCGATCCGCGCTCGTCACGTTCGATACGATGCAGGCGTGCCCTGACACGGTGTGAACTGGGAAATTGTGAGTTCACTATAACTCCATTGACCTGACCATGCATGGCTTCTAGGTATATACAATACCAACAAATAAAAGATCTTGAGATGATTATGTTGTAGATAAACTGGGTCGTAACGCTGTCAAAATACTATATTAACCAATCATTTCAATGTAGGTAGATATTTTATGCATTGAAACTATCCTAGATTGCATTAATGCCGTTCGTAAATAAGTATAAATAAATGTCATCATCTCCGCCCATCGCTGGCCCACTACTGAGCACGGCCCGGGTACCGTCACAGAAAGGCTTTAAGCCATAGTCCACTACGCTAACATTCACACAACTTTGTACAAATTATGGAGAACTCTTAGGCATTCCTCATATACCTCACGAGGTTTTCCTCCACAGCTATAGCAAGTGATATTTAATAGCTTAAAACGCGCATACTTATCTAACTCTAAAATATGCAATTTTTTTATTATAAATGCGAAAGTGTTTCTGTCTGTCTGCTATGTTTTCACGGCCCATCTTTTCAACCGATTTTTATGAAATTTGGTATAAAGATAGTTTGTAATCCGGGGAAGGACATAGAAATCAAATACTGTTTTTTTTTTACTGTGAGATAGGCTTGCGCTTGACGACAATCATGCATCATGTTGGAACGCGCTTGCCTAGAAGATGCCTATTCACTCTTGCCTTGAAGGTACCTAAGTTATACGTGGCAGGAAACACGTGCGCTGGGAGGGTGTTCCACACCCTAGCTTAAAAACTTAGCTTAAATACTTAATCTACGTGGACGAATTCGCGACTATTTGATTGGCGCCGGCTATACCCGAGAATCGAACTCCTAATCACACACACAGGACTCAGGAGACCGACGGCCTAAGTTCTCCTAAAAAAATATTTTCTTATAAAATCATTCATACTGAGAACATTAACCGTAATAGTAACTAATATAGTACCGTTATAGTAGTTAACAGTATAATAATATTTTATTTTAACAATACAAGTCATTTAAACAATACTAGCACTTCATTTTCACAGCCACGTTTCATTTACATTTGCCTGTCTAGTGGTTTTACGCCTAATAACACTAAATTTGCTATACGCCAAATAAATAGCCGTTTTCATAATAAACACCATTGACTGTAATATTTACTCGCTAACACATTTCGCTTCAAATTAATAAAACCGCACCGCATTTATTCTTCATACTAAATATTTCATTCATACATCATCTTTCACACTATGGGTGGGTTCCCTTCCTATTTGCTGATTGTTTTTTATTGGGGTTTATTGTACACTTTTATTTATTTTATTTAACTGTGATACATAGTTGTTATATCTAGTTACCTAAGCATTTTTAGTACTCGAGACTACCAGTGATACATTATTCTTATATCTAATTACGTAAACAATTTTTATACACAAGATTAATAACTGTACAATACCAAGACAATACCTATAGTTGGTTACTACAGGGCACCTTAAAGGAACGCTAAATCGTCTTTGCCGCAAACAAGTGTTCGCACCTCGGCTCAGAGGCGACTAAGATTGGCGCGAACTATAATTAAATATCACTTGCTATAACGGTGAAAAAAAAAACCTTCGTGAGGAAAGATGATGATTGCTCGAAAATCTATATATATAAAAATGAAACCCGTTTTCCTTGGTCACGGCTTCACGCGTGAATGGCTGGACCGATTTCACTAATTCTTTTTTTGTTGTATTTGTTATTATTAGGAGAAGGTTCTTACGGAAAAAAATATTAAGAAAATCTCTCAGAAATATTGAAAAATATACCTTTAATTTTGCATACTAAGGCGGTACGAAGTTCGCCGGGTCAGCTAGTACTTCATAATTTTCTCAAAGGTGTGTGAAGTCTGCCAATCCGCACTTTGGTTGTTAAGTCACCGTAGTCACCCTAAGTCAATATAATAAATGCGAAAGTTTGGATGGATGTATGGATGAATGTTTGTAACTAAATAACGCCACAACGCATAGAGATAAATATACATATATACTCGATGCCACAACGGCTGAACGGATTTGGATGAAATTTGGCACTGAGATAGACTATAGTCTGGAAAACCAAAAACCTCAATCCACTCGGACGAAGTCGCGGACATCAGCTGGTACAAATTAAATACGAAAGTTTGGATGGATGTTTGGATGTTTGTTACTCAATCACGCCCGAACGCTGAACGAATCTGTATGAAATTTGGCATAGGGATAGATTATAGCCTGGAATAAGACATACGCTACTTTTTATCCCGGGAAGAGTTCCCACTGGAACCAAAAACCTCCATCCACGCGGACGGAGTCGCGGGCATCAGCTAGTATTTCAATATGAAATGACTAACAATAAAGCGAAATCTCACGCGCTAAAAACTTAAGGCCGATTATTATTATAGAGATTTAATCGTACCCATTAATATCTATTACGAGTAAATGACTATGAGCTTTTATGCTAAGTCCCCTGGGCTTGCTGTTTCCAATAAACAAATCCCTTAACAATGTATGGCCACCATTAGATCTGTTACGTCACGCATATTAAGACCCCTTTCATCTTGCCGCCCATTGTGCCGGCTTCCGTGTGCTCACGACGCGGGGGTATAACTCACGAACTGCGAAAAAAGAAACAAAAATAGAAACTCTTTATTTCTGGGAAAATATATTTGTCTTATTGCTTGGAATAATTTATTGCGCGTTTAAAGATTTGTTTTAATGCAAATCGAGTGCTTTCTTCTGACGATTTTGTCCAAATTTAGTACAGAGATAAGTTGCAATGTGGAGAACTATATAAGCTTCATATTATCCCTTTAAATTAAAGCGGGAATTAAAAAAACTTAACCCACACGGACACACCCCCTTGACATTGCAGCCAAGGGCTAGCTTGTAGTGGATAAAAAAAATAAAAAAAAAAGTCGCGGGCATCTTCTACATTTACATTATTCGAGGTGAATAATTAAATTAATATTGCTAAAGTAAGAAGGCTGAATTGTCTTAACTCGGCCTGCACGATTTTTTCTGCGATCTCACCTTATGGTAAGTGATGATGCAGTTTAAGATGCTAACGGGCTAACCTGTTAGGGGCATGGCAGTTATATTAAACCCATACCCCTATTCGATTTCTACACGGCATGGTACCGGAACGCTAAATCGCTTGGCGGCACACGCTTTGCCGTTAGGGTGTTAGCTAGCCACGGCCGAAGCCTTCCACTAGGCCAGAGCAGGGAAAATTCAGAAAATATAAATTCCCAAATTGACCTCGCCGGGGATCGAACCCGGGACCTCCACAAGTTAAGACAACAGCGCTCAATACTGCGCCTAGTCTGGTATTTAATTAGCTCAAATCTTGGAAAAATGTAACATTACAAGCGAAATACATGGCAACCCTAGCTTTGTTAAACGCATTTAACACATTAGCGGCTTTTGTCATGCAAACAAATACGAACGCTTTACGTGAAACGAAAAACAACAGGTTACAGTTTGATATTGTTAAGCTATTGTTTGTTAGCAAATGAATTTTCACTTGAAATTGAATTGCGTCAGTGATATTCGTATGTGTTGTGTTATCGTGCTAGTATGTATCGCGGATTTTATGTCCACTAGACATTTTTGTATCTAGTATGTTTGCGCTCTAAGCATTTCTAAATGTTAACTGTATTTCGGTTGCCTCTTAAAATAGCTCAAGCCAAATAAAATCAAAATTCGGACACACAAGGAGAAAATATGGCAACCCTAGTTTTCTTAACGGAGAACTCGGACACGACAAGGAAAATTCATTGACGTGATAGCAACCCTAGCTTTGTTTTCGTCCCCGACCCCCGTGCAAACAAAAATACGAACGCTTTACGTGAAACGAAAAACAACAGATGGAAGCTATTGTTTGTTAGCAAATGAATTTTCACTTGAAATTGAATTGCGTCAGTGATATCCTGATACTCACTGTGAGGATACGAGTGTTGCCAAAATGGCTGCGTCATGAGCATTTAAATGTCCGAGTGTATTCATGGAAATCTCCTTTTTCGGTGTTATAAATAGCGTTTTATTTGTATCACTAATTACTTGCAATTTATTCTTGTTTGTTTTTTGGTATTGATGTTGTTTACTTTTAGTTATGTCATTTCATCCATGAGAGCATGTCTCTTCTCAGAATGAGAAGGGTTGAAGACATAGCGTGGATAGGCAGTCTACAGATTAATAACGACAAAGTTGCATGGAAGAAGAAAACTGCTGAGTTTCTTGCCGGCTCTTCTCAGTAGAAACAGCTTTCCGAACCTGTGTAGAGTCTTGACGTATCATAAGTGACACAAGTTGCTCTATGTGAAATAAATAAATCATTTCATTTCATTTCATTTCATTTCATTTCATTTCATTTCATTTCATTTCATTTCATTTCCTTTCCTTTCCTTTCCTTTCCTTTCCTTTCCTTTCCTTTCCTTTCCTTTCCTTTCCTTTCCTTTCCTTTCCTTTCCTTTCCTTTCCTTTCCTTTCCTTTCATTTCATTTCATTTCATTTTATTTCATTTCATTTCATTTCATTTCAATAACAATAATTCCAAGGCATGCAAGTTTCTTTACGATGCTGCCACCTCGATTAAAATAAGTTTTAATTAATTGATTAAAAACGCAAATGAATCCGGAAAGAGTCTAACAACTAAAACTTAAAATTAACAACCAATCCAATCTAAAGTTTTATTGCTTGATTTTTCATAAAAATAAACATAGAAATAATATGTTCTCAAAATTATTATTTCAATACTTATATAAGTTTGCCGCACCCGCGTACAATGCTCTCGTTTCTTAGAACCTAAAATGGGAAGCAAATAGTTATTATATTATTAACATTAGGAATTACGACACCTTATTGTCCATTGCAATTTGCAATGGACCTGGATCTAGTATAATGTAGTTTCTTGTTACTTTCGCAAGTAACAATCGGATATTAACAAATATTCAGATAGCTGATTTAGATTTAATAAACAAGTTTGGCACTTGCTGTAGTTAAATTCTAATATTGATGGCAAGAATATAATTCAGAAAACTAAAATCGAAAATACAGGCCCTGTATTTTCAAACGGATAAAATCATAACAAAACTTAAACCAAGACCTCAAGATGAAATAATTATACGGGATATGAAATGTACCTGAGAAAAATGTATGAGATCACGTTCGACTAACTTTTGCGGGGCGAGGGGCGAGTGCCTTGGCATTTTTCTGCCCAATTATTGACACATGTGTATGAAAAAGTCGATCACTATGACAACACAATATCATAATTAATGGCGAAACTGCCACAGTTTGCGGCTAGAGGGGTAAGGCGAATATGGCCGATATCACGCGTCCCGTGGTTAATTCGTCCAAGACCTCTGTTTATTTACCAACAGCCGTATACCAAAGATCCAAACATCGAAGCGGCGATCTAATCTGCGCGTCAACTCCCACGCGTACAAGCGTATGAAAATCAGCTATTCGTACACACTGTGGTATAGTCAGCGGTCAATTGTACGCTTCGGAACATTAGCGCGATTGACAGGAACAAGGGGCTTGTTACCGCCGCGCTCCGAGATGCGTATCGTACGCCTTTGGGCTACTGTTTGCGTATCTTTCACCACCACTACACAACCTCTGGAAGGGCCCCATTTTATATTTTCGTTAAAAATATACAAAAAGTCATTGATATGCAGTCTGAAATGTGTAGGTGACAATAGTCAGCCCTGTATCCCGGGGTCACAGCTGAAAGCCAACGCCTTGCTAATGCTTAGTATGCATTATGGGCATTATATGATGCAGGGCAAAACGCTGAGCTGTACACCCTTTCTGGGTGGTGTTACAGACGAAAGTGTTATATTTGTACCTAGTGTTGTCAGTGACACCACTGGTGAATAAACTTTTTTATTCCTTTCTTTCTTTCTGTAATGAGAATTTTTTTATATCCTATATTTTTTCCGATTCGATAAGGATTTCCAAATAATGAATAGATACAAATAATAATGGATGGACACTCTTATATAAATTCTGTGTCTAGATATCAAGCGAGAAAATCAGCTATTCATACATCCTATAATATATCATAATTATATAGTGTACATAGTCAGCGGTCAATTGTACGCATGCAGACTCACAAATATAGTTCAGTTCGAAGTTAATGTTCGAAGTGACGCTTCGATCTCTAGATCGCTTCCATCGATCGATGCATCGATGTAACCAAGCTTCGGGTGTAAATGGGTGCATAATAAGCAGGCATTCAAAATCAAGGAGATGCATTCCGCGCGATATAATAGGTATTCAGGTACACGTGTTTGTATGGCGGACAGTTGTATGGCGGATGGCGGCCCGAATAATGATTTACTATCTCGACCAGGCGGTGGTTAGGTTTAGGGATTGCATGGAATTTTAAAACGAGGGGAAAATTCCTTTTACGAACGATTTTCTGACCTTTGTTTTCGAAATTAGTAAGACGAAATTATTCTATTTTAATATTCAATCAGTCATTCTCAAACTTAAATACCTATATACGACGCGTTGTTTTCTGTATTTTGTAATGTGTGGCAAATGGCAATAAAGAATTTATGATGGCTTAATGACAGTTTAATCATGAACATCTTTAATTAAAAAAAAATATATAACACTGATGACTGATTTTTAAAAAAATAATATTACCGATTACTCATAATTCACAGGCTCCGGGTTCTAGCTTCTAAGTTACGACACTACAGCCTATTAACGTCCCACTGCTGGGCACAGGCCTCCACTCTCACAGGAGAGAGGGAATTAGAGCTTACACCCACCACGCTGCTCCAATGCGGGTTGGCTGGCTTTAACGACTATTATCATGTTAGTGATAATGACCGGGACCGACGGCTTAACGTGCTCTCCGAGGCACGGGGGTGTAACACCGCCAACTTCCTAACACCGGGCTAGTACTGAGAATTTCTAATCAGAAAAAAGCCAACACTTAATTATGGCGCGACACGGGACTCGAACGGGACCTTGTCAGCCGCGGTTGAACATGATAACCACTAGACCAACGAGGCAGCAACCGTTTTATAAATAACTATTAACTAATCTACTATCTTGCTTAAAATTGCTTGAAAAGCACAGTTTAAATTACAATCTTAAATGCTTGTACTATCTTTATTGCGGTCTACCTCTGATATCTATCAGCTACACAGCCAAGTAACAATATCACTACGTATTCACAGAAATATCACAGTATAAAAGGCTAAACTCACAAATTACTGACCACCCCTTTTCATAATAAGCGGATTACGACATTGTTCATAGAATTTAGTGGCGACAATATTTCTTAGCCCAGTGCAGGCCAAATACAATTACCCACATTATGTAATACACAGACCAAAGGAATAACATAGATGGAGCCATCAGAAAAAGCGTGTTCATAATAATGGTAGAATACAAACACCCAATTGATAAAATTGACTTTTCAATAATACAAAAGATTGTATAAGACCCTTGGTGTAGCTTGTCCAAAATTAGCTTTTGCAGCTTTTCGCTTGCGTTTTATTTCGGTTACCGCTCGCCGTCTATCACTATTATTTAGTCTGTGTCTTCACATTATGTGCTAAAGTATTAAGTACATTGAATTCGTACAAGTGCGTGTAATTGGCATTGAATAATATCATAGTATTGTTGGAGGTAGTGGCGATACGTGAATGGACCCTTTGAGCGCTTCTGTGAGGTCTAGATATGAAATATCTAGATTTTTAGATAATACTAGCTTTTGCCCGTAGTTTCGCTCACATTAAGTTCGATTTTCAAACAAATTTCGAACCCCGGTTGTATACCCTTAGGGGTTGATATTTCAACAATCCAAACAGCCCGATTCGTCCTTTGGGTTGAGTACTTCTCTGGTGCTGTTGTGAGCGTTGTGGTCTTATAAGCAGAAGATCCCGGGTTCGATCCCCTTCAGTGCAATTTTGAGAATTTATAGTTTTTGAATTTCCTGGTCTTGTCCTCCTAGCGGAAAAAACATGCCAAGCGATTTATCGTTCCAGTACGATGCTGTGTAGAAACCGTTTAGGGGTATAGATACCACTCACAAGTAAGCCCACTACCATCTACCCACTACCAACAGGTGCGATTGCAGTCAATGGCAAACTTGTACTTAGTGGAGAAAAAAAAAGATTTTTTGTCAATACAATACGTGACAATGAATAGGTATCATTAACTCGCAGAACCGACATTCAATACTCAATAATAACGTGATAACACACTAACGAGCACAATCGAGAGATAACATCGCATCCGATCGTGTCCGATATCGATTCATACTGAGTCGATGGTGAATAGATAATGAGACTGATTTGTTGTAGTTGCGACATCCACTCCAAATGCCTTAGTTTTATGTATTAAGATATAATTCATTTATATCTTAATTTGTTAAGAGGAATTCTCCCGGCGGTTTCTCCATACAAAAACATTTGTCTGTTTCCTCCGTGGATAATTACAATAGAGAAAATATTCTTGCACCATAAAATCCACATGTATCCGTGCCATGTCCCTATGTTTTCCTTTTTTCGATAAATTAATAATTTTACCTAAGAACATGGAACCTTCAAAAATAGCAAAAATTTGCCCAGTTTTCGCGCCCTCATCAGACATCCCGCAAATAAATTTAACGAATATAATCAAAAAAAGAAGCCTGAGTCCTTCTTAAATTATTCTTATAAAAAAGAAAAAAATCGGTTCAGGTTTGGAGGAGGAAACAGAAAAATACGAGAATAAGAATTCGACTGTTTTTTCGTAGGTATTTTAGGTCCAAGCTGCAGTTGTCTCTATCGGGTGTTAAGGAATTATATTCGAGGAGCAGCACGTCGGCAATATAATTGTTCAATACCTATACCTATACCTATTCCCAAAGTTTCCCGTGCATGCCATATCCTCTTAAGTTTATAACGTACTAGAAGATACTACCCGCAACGGCGTCCGCATCTATTTAGATTTCTTTTAAATTTCGTGTTCTGGGATAAAAAATACCTGGGGCCGTGAAAGAGTAGCAGAAAAACAGACAAACAGATAGACACACAGTCATTTTTTATATTTACAACTAGCTGATGCCCGCGACCGCGTCGTCCGCGTGAGTTGAGGTTTTTTGTACGCGCGGGAACACTTTTTTTCCGGGATAAAACGTAGCCTATGTGTTATTCCAGACAAGGTATAATCTATTTCGGTGCCAAATTTCATCCTGATCTGTTCAGCCGTTCTGGCGTGCTTATAACAAACATCCATCCATACATCCATACATCCATCCATCCAAACTTTCACATTTATAATATTAAGTATAGATAGTTATAGTATATCGATTTATAGTAGATAGTTAGTACTAGCTGAGCCGGCAGACGTTATCCGTCTTTCGGAAAACTAAGAATGTCCCACGCAACTTTCTTAGTTTTTCTTTCTTATGAACCTTCTCCTTACAATAACAAACACAGCAAAAAATAATTAGTGAAATTGGTCCAGCAGTTCACGCGTGATGCCGTGACCAAGGGAAATAGGGATTCATTTTTATAATTTACTAGCTGACCCGGCGAACTTCGTACCGCCTTAGTATGCAAAATTAAATGTATATTTTTCAATATTTCTGAGAGATTTTCTTAATTTTTTTTTCCGTAAGAACCTTCTCCTAATAATAACAAATACAACAAAAAAAAGAATTAGTGAAATCGGTCCAGCCATTCACGCGTGATGCCGTGACCAAGGAAAACGGGTTTCATTTTTATATATATAGACTAGCTGACCCGGCGAACTTCGTACCGCCTTAGTATGCAAAATTAAATGTATATTTTTCAATATTTCTGAGAGATTTTCTTAATATTTTTTCCATAAGAACCTTCTCCTAATAATAACAAATACAACAAAAAAAGAATTAGTGAAATCGGTCCAGCCTGCATTCACGCGTGATGCCGTGACCAAGGAAAACGGGTTTAATTTTCATATATATAGATGTAAGATAAGATAAGATATTTATTTATTGCAAAAATACACGTGAAGAGTTCTTACAATATTTTTGGAAACAGTGTACTACCAAGTGTGGCGTGCAATAATTATTAGCAGTTTACAGAACAATATTATCTACTTTATTCCGTGATGCAATTTAACAATAATTGGGATGATGCCTATATCAAAAATTAATTATTTTAACTGATTATTAAATACAGGGTATTTCAAAAGACCTAAAATTCATTTTAAAATATAGATTAAAGAAAAAAAGTGCGTTGAAATTTCATGACGTGACGTCACTATTGTGATTTTCATACAACTCCATAGTAGAAGTGCGTTTTTAAGTTTGATAAAGAGTTGCTGATTTGTTTGAGTTGTCATCATCCCTATTATTATTTAAACACAGCGCAATCAAACACTAGAGTATAGATGGATAATTCATCAGTTTGGGTACCTACTGTACCTACTACGTAATAAAATGAATAATTGTTCTTGAAATGAAAATACCGAGGCAGGCGCATTTGTTACCAAACAAATACAAAGAAATATGATTTGAAACATTGAGTTTACTTACCGTTGCTTGCTTTGATTAAATCATGAACTTGTTACGGACAGCTTAGCCTGGATATGACTTCTTTGATTTAGTTAAGACGGTATGTTTTCATGGCACACAATATGTGCATATATGTAGACGTGTTATGGCTTTTAGTTAATATTCGCGAAATAACCGTAAGTACCAACTAACTATTGAAAAGAAATGATTTATTTATTTGATGTAGGACAACTTGTGTTACTTATAATATGTATTAATAATAATATTCATCTATTTATATGTCAAGACTCTACCACCGGTTCGGAAAGAAAATTATTTAATTTATGCATCGACAGTAACCTTAGATCCTTAAAAGTTTAAGATCATTTTAGTTC
This sequence comes from Erebia aethiops, assembly GCA_923060345.2. Lineage (NCBI taxonomy): Eukaryota > Metazoa > Arthropoda > Insecta > Lepidoptera > Nymphalidae > Erebia > Erebia aethiops. Next base: position 22,078,724 of record OV281087.1, read on the forward strand.
AATGTAATGTAGGTAGTCACACGTAATGCAACTTTATTTCAACTAATTTTACTTAATTAAAGTCATTAACCAAGTCATAAGTAATTAAAGATAGGTTTACCCAGTATTTTGACAAGCACTTCAAGATTTTGACCAATTATTTGGCGATCAACGAACTCGTCCAGTTTACTTAAATTACTCAAATAATAAAAGAAAATATACTTTATTTCCATTTATTTTATTTATGAAATTTAAATAATTTTACTTCCCACGTTAAAACTCTGTTTGCACATTGTCATGATCGCGATGACGTTATATCGCTGTCTTGTTTCTCTTTTTTCCTCAATAAAGAAATCTTTTTATTATTGCACTAGTGCGATAAAAAGTGATATCCATGTTACAACTAACGTATATTTTCGTCGGTGCGTAGGCGTAGGCTTTGTACGACGCACTAAATAATAATAATTGTGCCTAGCTAACTACCGTTTAACGCATTCGCCGCAGCGCTGTTCATCTGATAACACGGTACCGTAGACAAAACAAGTTTTTTTTTATCCACTACAAGTTAGCCCTTGATACTTGATGGAAAGTGACGATGCAGACTAAGATGGTAGCGGGCTAACCTGTTAGGGGCATGGCAGTTATATTAAAACCCATACCCCTATTCGGTTTCTACACGGCATCGTACCTTGCATCGTACCGGAACGCTAAATCGTTTGGCGGCACGTCTTAGCCCGTTGCCGGTAGTGTGGTAACTAGCCACGGCTGAAGTTTCCCACCAGGCCAGACCAGGGAAAATTCAGAAATTATAAATTCCTAAATTGACCCTTCCGGGGATCGAATCGAACCGGATCGTCCGTTAATACGAGTACAACAGCGCTCAACACTGCGCCACGGAGGTCGTTAAAAAGTCCCTTATAATCTGTTCATTGTATAAATCGTACTTTTCTGTACCTATGCAGGTACAGAAAAATACAATTCTTTGATATTAAACATTACTAGCTGATGCCCGCGACTTCGCCCGCGTGGATTGAGGGTTTTTGGTTCCCGCGGGAACTCTTTAATTTTCCGGGTTAAAAAGTAGCCTATGTGTTATATACATCTACTATAATCTATATCTGTGCCAAGTTTCATCCCTTGACGAAATCGCGTGCGTCATCTATAGTTAGTCTAGTATGAAACATGAAACTGAAACTTTAAATTTGAAACATAAAAACTTAGCAAGTTTACTTGCTGTCGGTACAACAATGCGTGCATTCACAACCATCTAAACCTTTTTTGGTGCTCCGCAGTTGTTTTGTCTGGTCGCGGTGACGTCACCCATTGCTCATTACCGGCCGGGCGTATCGTTGTATCGTGATTGTAGTTATTACGGCTCGTAATATCAACCGACTTGCAAAATTAAAACTACCATAAAATTAGTGTTTAACCACTACAACCCATTAACGTTAATAGATAATTTTATAAACAAAATAGGTAATTCTGCATGCCTGATTATAAGGTGAAACATTTATACTGGAAACTAACAAATAACATCTCAATGTAAAAAAATGTTTCTGCAAATAAAGAATTTTGAATTTTGAACGTCCCGCTGCTGAGCACAGGCCTCCACTCTTATAGGAGATAGGGAATTAGAGCTTATACCCACCACGCTGCTCCAATGCCGATTGGCGAGCTTTAACGACTATTATCATGTTAGTGATAATAACCGGGACCGACGGTTTAACGTGCTCTCCCAGGCATGGATGGAGGTGACTCACCGCCAACTTCAAACTCCGGGCCGGCACTGAGAATTTCGTAACTGTATCTAACAATTTTTATGCCCGATCGGGAATCGAACCCAGGACCTCGTGATCCGTAGCAGGCTATGCTAACCGCTAGACAAACGAGGCAGTGTTTTAACATTTTAAAATAATTATTCTCTCACAGCTCAAAGTGGAGACTGACAAAAAGGTCGGCACTTGTGTACTAGATGAGTGGATAATATTATTCCCGCGGGACCTCCTTGAATTTCCGCGATAAAAGTAGCCTGTCCTTCCCCGGGATGCAATCTATCTCTGTACCAAATTTCATCATTTGAAATCGGTTGAAAAAAGGCCGCGTAGCAAACAGACAGACAGAAACACTTTCGCATTTATATTAGTAGCACCTCCTACACAGAATAAAGCGCGTATATAGCGAATAAAGTTAAAAAAGTTTAGCCTGATGTTATTTTTGCTTTTTTCCCCTCACAATGGTCCACCTAGCTACTTACGTGAAAATTCGCTTTATATAGCAATGATAAAAAAAATTAAAAATGTTTATGCTTAATTGATGCTTAATTTATGTTATGGTACCGTGGGCAAAACAAGTTTTTTTTTTATCCACTACGAGTTAGCCCTTGACACTTGATGGAAAGTGACAATGCAGCCTAAGATGGTAACGGGCTGGCGCCCTAAGGTGGCGGGTTAACCTGTTAGGGGCATGGCAGTTATATTAAAACCTATACCCCTATTCGGTTCCTACACGGCATCGTACCGGAACGCTAAATCGTTTGGTGGCACGTCTTTGCCCGTTGCTGGTAGTTTGGTACCTAGCCACGGCTGAAGTCTCCCACCAGGCCAGCCCAGGGAAAATTCAGAAATTATAAATTTCCAAATTGACCCTGCCGGGGATCGAACCCGGGACCACCGCACGTTAAGGCAACAGCGCTACACACTGCGCCACGGAGGTCGTCAAAACCAGAAAACCATAAAACAACTGTCAAATCGTACCTACCTATTTCACATTAATTTTACTGTCGCTCGGTAGTCTTTAGATATTAACATTATAGGTTTTTTTTGTTGCATATTTTAACCAAAAATCTCTCTAAGTAATAATGATCATGCCCTCAAAGTCATTCAAGGGTCAAAGGTAAAATCCCTGTACAGATATAATATTAAGAGGAAAAGTTTTTATGGTAAATACCGTGGAACTCGTAAAAGTTGGTGCAAGTCGCAAAGTTCGTCACGAAACTATTGGAAATATCAAAACTTGGTCCCTTTGGGCGTCCGGCTTGCTTCTGTTTTTTTTACACATGACGGGATTTTATTAGCTTGTTATTTTTATTTGGTTTCTAAGTTTTTAGGGTTCCATACCTTAATGGTAAAAAAGAAACCCTCATGGTGCGACGTCTATCCGTCCCCGACTCTGCGATCTGTCAAACCTACATATTCCTATCATGTAGGTACTAATATTATAAATGCGAAAGTTTGGATGGATAGATGGATTTGTTACTCAATCACACCAGAACGGCTGAACGGATCTGGATGGCACCGAGAAAGATTATAGTCTGGAATAACACATAGGCTACTTTTTATTCCGGAAAATTAAAAAGTTTCTGTAGGAACCAAAAAACCTCAATCCACGCGGACAAAGTCGCGGGCATCAGCTAAACACACGCTAATAAATAGCACACGTTTTCCAAGTTGTAAAGCGCTGTCACCCCCGCCGCCCGGCTGTGTCGCAGGTGTAAGCGACGGCAGGCACTCAATTTTGGCTCGAGCGAAAAATATGTTCCACCCTATATTATAGGTAGTTACTTTTGTTATAAGAGTGTGTATTACGTAGCATTTATTTATAGAACGGTCTTAGGGCGGTTACAAACTGGCGTGGCGTTATCGGCTTACGGTCTTACACGCGCGCCACATTTTGCACTCCGAAAAATCGAACGCACGTATACGCGCTTATTCCGGCGTGTTCGCTCGAACTCGTTTCCTGCCACATATAACTTAAGTATCTTCAAGGCAAGAGTGAATAGGCATCTTCGAGGCAACCCCGTTCCAACCTAGACCTCATTATTGCTTTGCATTAAGCATGATTGTCGTCTAGCGCAAGCCTATCACGCAAGAAAACAAAACCCCTGGGATAGTCAGTAATAGGTAGTAGTCAGTAGTATACTAGCTTATAAACACTCGTAAGAGTTGCGTGTGCGAAAAGGGTGCGCCTATACGCGTCGAAAAAACGCTAATGTGTAACCGCCCTACAGTCTATGCGAACAAAATATGCCGTATGCACAGTGCACACGTTATATTTTCTACGCGCATACAACTCCGTTTCATGAAGACGCAAAAAATTTAGAAAAAAACTCAAAAGTATTTTTTCCCGCAGGACGAACCGGCTACATCAGGCGATAGCGGCGACGAGAGCGGCAGCGAACCAGAGTCCCCCAGCGAGAAGCTCCTGCAGCAGAACCACAAGCCCGACATGAGGGAGTGGATATGTGCAGACAACGAGCGAGAAATTAACAGGTTTGAGCTTTTACCAACATAACTGCATACCTTAAACTCGTCTCCGGGTTTTCCTTTATAACAGAGCTTCGTATAATAGCGAGTTCCCAGCGTTGAGTGGACCGTCCACCTAGTGGGGGGTCATCATTTCATTTCATTTCAAGAAGCCGCATTCCAGCACTTTGAAACCATAACGTCTATCATTTCTTCGAACTATGTACCCCATTGTCACTTGAATATCGGTTACTCTGGTTCTCCTATGGATCTCCTCATTCGATTTGATCACGTAGGGATACTTCCAGCATAGCTCTCTCCATCGCCCGCTGAGTGACCCTGAGGCTGAGCATGCTTATCCGGCCCTGACTCAGGCCTAACTATGGGCCTTATAAGCTTTATAGTCCACTCCATAAATGACAGTTTTTTGTATAGTTCTCGGTATCCATATCCATACTTCCATACTAATATTATAAATGCGAAAGTGTTTCTGTCTATCTGCTACGCTTTCACGGCCCATCTTTTAAAACGATTTTGATGAAATTTGGTACAGAGATAGATGGCATACCGGGAAAGGACATGGTCTACTTTTTAGCCCGGAGTAGAGACCGGTTTTAAGTAAGGAGTTCCCGCGGAAATCAAAAATACCTAATCCTCGGGGACAAAGTCGCGGACATCACCTAGTTAACTATATTTAAGGAAATTTAATGTTAAATTATTAATTTCGTTACAGAGAAACCCCATCCGACATCCAGCCGTCCACATCAACGTCAAACCCTGAACCCGAAAGCACCAAGTCGAGCCAACCGTCCTTACCAAAGCTACTGCCAAAGATAGATCTACCGGGCGGAGCGATGCTGTACCACTCGAGTGTTTTGGGACTGGACGGCCTGGGCAGCAACCTGGGACTGGGCAATCTGGCTATGGGGTACCCTCACAGCTTTATATTGGGACTGGCTAACCAAGGGCAAGAAGGAGGTAGGATTTTGAATTTTTTGGAGGCTACGGCTTACGTAACCTAACCACCGACGTAGCTAGTTAACACCCAATTGGCAAAGACGTACCGCCAAGCTCAACAGATATTGTTGATTGAAGGTAAACAGATTAGTACTACTACTGTCCCTGAGGCTACTTTTGTCCCATATAATTGATCATCATCGGTGGGCTAATCTCTCTCTGCTTCATGACCTCTTAACATTAATCAAATAATGGTAGGAGTTTTCTTAGGATAATAATGCGGTGGGTTCCCACGTCCTTCCGCATACCACTCGACTAAAAGTATCTAAACTCTTAGGGTTTTGTAACGATTAATCAGATGTTAGTGATAATAAGGAAACGGTGGGCTAATAATAGTTCTGCTAAATAAATTTCAAGTTTCAAGACGATTAAGGTTAGTAGGTTACTCTTATCGTGAAACTTCTTGGTTGGAATGTCAGAAATTCATGGAATCTCTGTGGATATCGTCAGGCAAATACATACAACGGGAAAATCGATAACCGCAATGCTTAAATCGGAACAAACGGAATTTCGTAGAACCAGATATTGCTAACCACATTATCTGACGGGAATTATTCTGGCAACAATTATAATACATACTAGGTGATGCCCACGACTTAGTCCGCGAGGACAAAGTTTTTTTCGATTCCCGTGGGAAATCTTTAATTTTCCGGGATAAAAAGCTTAACCTATGTCCTTCCCCGAGCTCTAACCTATACCTGTACTAAATTTCATCAAAATCGGTTGGACAGGTGGGCCGGGAAAGCGTAGCAGACAGACAGACACACTTCCGCATTTATAATATTCTATATAGAGTCTAAACATCTTTACAATATACATAGATAAACATAGAGTTGTAGAACATAATCTGTTTTGAAATTATTTAGCATTGTTTTGGGGAAACTTCATGGTGTCTTGAAACACAGGTTCTTGCCTAGCTCGAGCACCAGTAACTGTTTAGGATAAGATAATAATTGCAATTTATACTTGTTATTCACACAGCATCATCATCATCAACCCAGCCGCAGTTCATCACAATCCCGCTGTCTATGGCTATGGCTGCAGCGTCAGGGCCAACGCCCAACGGCTGTCCCAGCGCCTCCAGTGATGACAGCAGTGAGCTCCAGGATCTGAGCACCGGGGGGAGGAAGTGAGGGTAACTGGTAAGAAAACTTCTAACCTAATAACCAATGTCCAACGGCTGTCCCAGCGCCTGCAGTGATGATAGCAGTGAGCTCCAGGATCTGAGCACCGGGGGGAGGAAGTGAGGGTAACTGGTAAGAAAGCTTCTAACCTAATAAATAACGTCAAATGGCTGTCCCAGCGCCTCCAGTGATGCCAGCAGTGAGCTTCAGAATCATAGTATCGGGGGGAGGAACTGAGGGTAACTGCTGAGACAACTTCTAACTTAACAACCAACGTCCAATTGATATACCAGCTCCTCCTGTTATGACAGCAGTGAGTTCCAGGAACTGAGATTAGGAGGTAGGACGCGAGGGTTACTAGAGAGAAAACCTAATCTTAACGACCTACCAACACTGGCTATCCTAATACCTCTAGTCATGACAACATCAAACTAAAGGCCCTGAGCATCAGAGGGAGGAAGTGAGGGTTCATGATATCAACTCATTGCCGGTTAACTACTGAGCATCTCTCTCAGAGTCTCTTCTCAGAATGAGAAGTGTCAGGAAGTGAAGGTTACTGGTAAGAAAGCCATTATTATACTAATATTATTGTACATTAACTTAAGGTTCACTTTTCGTTGACGGGACTAATAATTCAAATGCGGGTATCTTCGTAACCTGTTTATTGACAACTGACTTGCTACATAACTAACGTGTGTAAGGTGATACTGATATACATTTTTAAAGATAATTTCGGACCAATCGCCATTGATATATGTTTCACATTAAAGATAAGCAGCATCCATACATCATGATCTATAAACAGCATTATATATACGTAATTGTCTTAGACATACCGCCCACCAAAACAATAGTTTTTACATAAATTCCGCCCACCATGACAATCTTTAACACTACAGTTCTTTATCTTCATTAAAATAAACTAGTACCTAATTCTTCCTAAGAAACTCTTGCTTCTTCTTAAAATACCTACTTTATATATTTCGCCACTTTGGACTGCTGATATTATAATTACTTAATCATTCCTTTTGATAAATATTCTTCATAAAGTTTGTTTTTTCTAACTTCATACTACTTTCTATATTTTTCTTTCTCTTATATCCTTTTTTTTTTTATTACTTCCTTGTTCTTCTATTATTACCTTTTCCATAATGTTCTCACATATCTCAGTCTTGTTGTTGACCCGAGATTATCCACCCTAAACGTGTTTTTTGTGCTACTACACCATCAGCCATCTTAATCAATCCGTCTTCTATAATTCTAGAGAAAACATCGGCGCCGAGCAAAATATCGACACCTCCTGGTGTAAAACAGGTAGGGTCAGCCAACGGTATGTTTTCGAGTTCTTTCCAGCTCTTCGAGATATGTTTCGAGGGTAAGATCGTCGATACTGTGTCCAGCTCATAAGCCTTCACTTGGATATCTTCATCTTCATGAAATCGCGACGCTATTGAAAGGGAAACAGAGTGTTTGCTTGTTATCTGCGGTCCTTCTCGCACTCCAGAGATTACTGTGTCGGTATTCCTTCTTGATAAACCTAGCAGGTTAACTGCACCAGCAGATATAAATGAAGCCTCGGATCCTTGGTCAATAAGAGCTCGAAGCTTACATTTCTCTCCATTGCTCGCCTTAATCTTCACTTGGGCCGTGGCTAAGAGTACTTTATGACCAGGTTGTTCACTTGAGACGTGCGCAGTTGTGATATTGCATTTTGGATGTTTCTCTTCTACTCTCTTCTTCTTCACTTCTTGATTTCTTTGATGTAGGAGAAAGTGATGCCTCCTGTGGCAAATTCTGCAGGTCCCTTTACATAAAAACTCGTAAACGCTATGATTTGGTAAAAGACAGTTAAAACAAATGCTATTCTTCTTGACAAAGGAGTGACGTTCTTCCACTGTTAGCTGAATAAAATCTTTACAATTCTGAATGCAGTGCTCACTAGACTCACAGTAAGTGCAGATCCGTGGTGTACTGGTAGTGACATGAGCAGACTGCAATCTCCCGCTTTCTTGTTCTCCAATAGTGACGTGGAATGATTTGTGACTCGATGGCTTCTCCCGAGAAACTGCTGTAGACGCGCTGAGTTCTAAAGTTCTAAACCTAAATTCCAAAAACTTCTTCATATCTTCCCAGGTAGGCATTTCATCAGAGCTCTCTCGGTATGCCTGTTCCTCCCAGTCTTTCAAAGATTCTGTATCCAATTTTTGACTTACCAAAAATATAATTACTGGATCCCAAGAATCGGTGGCTATTTTTAAATTTTCTAAACTACTCAAACATTCTGCTGTCGTATCCAGAATAGATTTGATTTGCATTGCAGACTGGTTACTCTCTCTTTTCTGGCTGAATAATCTTTGGAATATCGATTTGGTTATCATTCTATTGTTGCCGAATCGCGCTTTCAGTAAATCCCACGCTCTTGTGTAATTCGATTCAGTAATCTGAATGTTTCGCAATAGTACTTCTGCTTCCCCCGAAATGCTGGTCTTTAGATAATGTAGCTTCTGTACATCACTCATCGAACTATTATGAACCAGTGCTAAAAATAAATCCTGATAAGAGGGCCAATCTTCGTATTTACCCGAAAACACAGGAAGTTTTATTCGTGGTAGTTTAGCGAAAGACAATTGACCGTCCTGGGAGACATTAGACAAGGAAGAAGTATCGGTTACCCTTTTTTGTGATTTCAAAAATAAATCGGTCAATCGGTAACACAGGTCTAAAAAATCTAGCTAGGATAGCCAGTACTTGATCTTGCAACATTTTATGTAATTTATTGATATAGCACAATTATTGTTAACTTCAAATAGCTCCAAGATCTATTACTTTGTAACACAAAATGATTGAAAATAAACGATTTATTTATTTATTTATTTATTTATTTAAATCTGCGTGCATGCATAGGTATATTTCTTCATACTTATAAAATTCCTCGTTCAAGAAATAAGGCAAAACTCCCCGTTGTTCCCTAGGTGTACATTTCGTAAGGTTATGATGTGCGTGTTTAAATGTGTTCCAGTAATCTTCAATAGTCTTCAATCTCGCTTGTACATACCCTTCCGTTAGTCTATGTTTCGGGCATTTTTTCACATTACTCTGTGCTCTTTGTAGCATATTAGCCACATCTTCCAACGTAAATAAGTATCCACTTTGTTCTAAAGTGGGTGTTGTCATTTTTTTTATTTATTAAAAACCAATAAAAACACAAAAGCACTCAAAATATGTAAAAAGGTCCAATCCTAGTAATTATATTGCTAACGAATGTCTTTGTTCTCTTGTCCGTCACTAAATCCGGTTCGAAGGACCACTATGTACATTAACTTAAGGTTCACTTTTCGTTGACGGGACTAATAATTCAAATGCGGGTATCTTCGTAACCTGTTTATTGACAACTGACTTGCTACATAACTAACGTGTGTAAGGTGATACTGATATACATTTTTAAAGATAATTTCGGACCAATCGCCATTGATATATGTTTCACATTAAAGATAAGCAGCATCCATACATCATGATCTATAAACAGCATTATATATATACGTAATTGTCTTAGACAATTATTCTGACCTCATTCGGGAAGTGGATGTACTCTTATAAGAAAAGCTCTATAAACGGCCTTTATATGTTTTTCACAAAATATTAATATAATTATTAAATTATAAATGCGAGAGTGTGTTTGTCTGCTACGCTTTGACGGCCATCTGTCCGACCGATTTTGATGACATTTGGTACAGGGGTAGGTTGTGTCTCGCTCCCGGAGAAGGATAAACCTATTTTATCCCGGAAAATTAAAGTATTCCCAGGGTAATAAAAAACCTTACTCCACGTGGTTGCGGGCATCTAGTAAAATTCAAACATTGAATAATTGTATTTTTTTTTATTTCAGATGATGGCTGAAGACTGGGGTATATTTTAATCTTTCTAATAAACATCACCTATATATTCTTACCTCTATTATCGAACCAAAGGTGTATTTGAAGTGAGCTTAATATTGTAGCTTCAATAATAAACCATTAATATATGAGGACCTATGAAAAATATTGTATTCTAGTATTACCTATCGAACAATTTCGAATTTACTTAGTAAATTATTTTAGGGTATTTGATTGTTTTATATGTAATCTTACTTTTGGGAAATGAAGGCCAGGACGATGATCTGAAAATGAACGCACCTCTCCAAAGGTCTAGCCCCAATTGAGATGCACGGAGCGGCGCGGCACGTAGCGGCAAATATAAATGTATGAGTGTGTACGGGGCCACGTCGCGAAGTGCATCTCCGTGCCGCGTCGCTCAAGTGTGCCCAGCTCCATACAACCTCATACAAAGACCTTAAATCGTCGCGTCATTTAGATGCACTGGTTGGCCATCAGATTCGGTCGTAGAAATCACGTCTAAATAGTCGGTGACTGAATGACTGGAGGAAAGGTCTAATTTTTGTGTATTTTTGTATACCTACTTCGAATGAGATCGTAAACTTATTGAAGATGCTTTCATTATCCTACGTGTATTGTGAATTTTGTACATTCTCCTTTACCCTAAAAACAGTAAAACGCTCAAATACGCTATAAGGCCTTAACCAATAAAAGATTACACACTGCATATGCATAGTTTAAGATGTAGCCCCACTACAGAGGTGCGGCGTGGTGCGGCACGCAGCAGCAAGTATTCTTTGTATGAGGTTGTATGGAGCGACGCGGCCCCGTACAAACTCATACAAATATGTAATATTTGCTGCTACGTGCCGCGCCACACCGTGCATCTGTAGTGGGTCTAGACTTTTAAACACATTTATGTTATGCATTCGATGCGCTGATAGTGGTGAAGGCTTCAGTCTCCTTATTCGAAGGGTCTCCTTAAATCTCTTCTTTTTTGATATTTCAGAGTTATGTGGGTTATTAGCAATTGAATATTCCCTATTTTAGGCAATGATCGTGACAAAATCGGGATGGGTTTAATATAACTGCCATGCCCCTAACAGGTTAGCCCGCTACCATCTTAGACTGCATCATCACTTACCATCAGGTGAGATCGCAGTCAAGGGCTAGCTTGTAGTGGATAAAAAAAAAAAACCTACATATCTGAGTGTTATTTATAATATTCTTAATGGTGTGTGAAATTTGTCAATCCAAGGATTTGGCCCAAGCCCTTCTCATGCATGGGGTGAAATAATATTATTGCTTTTGACATACTTACATTTATAAATTTTAATTACTAAGGGCAAAATGTATGATCAATATATCGTTACCTTGCGTATAAAGCATTTCTTAGCCTTGCCTTGTTGCTCGTTATTGTAAATTGTAGTGAAAATTGAAAATATTGTATGATACAACGTACGTATTAATTTATTGTATTAAATTAAGTGGTTACATATAAGGATTGTTTGAAAAATAACATATTATATAAGTGTATTTTTGTACCAAAATACCAGCTACTATAATATGAGGTCTTCATTGGAACTAGTGAGTGTGAAGTTATTGTTTATTATTGTGATTTACTTACAATAATACATATTACTGAGTAAACGTTTCAATTTCGAGGAGTCAACGCGATATAATTTAGGTTGACTATTTAATAAAACGTTTTTTTGGTCAATGGAAGTTACCATTATGCTTTGTTTAATTTTCTTTCTGTCTTTATACTTAATAACTGAAGTTTCCTATAGTAAAATATTACTAAAATCATTTAATTGTCCTATTATTTCGATTGATAATCGGCTAATTCAAACTAATTAAAGAATCATAATTATTTTTTCTCCTATTTTTTTGTCTTGATTAGTTTTGGTTTTGTCCTTTTGGTTACTATTTTTTCTTATAATTGGACTAATTTTGTATTGTATGTTAAATAATGTTTTTTGTTACTCAAAACAATATTTGTATTAACATTTAAAAAATGTTTTAAGAAGTTGCACTGTTTTAATTTAGTTTAACATTTTTAAGGACTTAATTTCAACATCTTATAGTTGCTGAGAACAAAAGAGATTGTTTTTAAAAGATACGAGGACTTCTTTTTTGTTTTAATGCAAGTCTAAAATGTAGGCATGCGGTTTCAATTCAGGAAAAATGTAGGCCAACTTTTCTGAGAATGTGAACAGCGTTTTAAGTTTGTATTTATTGTGTTGAAAATAATATGTGCTAGTTGCAGAATAGAGCAAAAATATAACTTGTATATCGCAGCCAGTAGTCTTGATGTGAAAAAGTAGGGACTGGTAGAAATGCATTAGAAATTTTCTTAATTTAAATACCGTGGACTTACTTGTTCCTACTTTTTTAATCAGACAGGTCACGATTACACTTTTTTTAATATCTAGCTAGCGCTTGGCCGCAATCACACCTGCTTGCAAGTGGTAATACTTATATTACTTGTAAATTTTACTCACGTAAGTCGTTTACATAACTAGTTTACGAAATGTAAACAGTCTTATTGTTACTTAATAAATTACAATAGTGTAATCCTGGCCAATATTATGTAAGGTGCCTACAAAATTTTGTATAACTATTTATCAATCACTTTTCACACGCCATGATGGCTGAGCATTTATGATTATTTTGTTTCGTTTAGTTTAATTTAATTATAATTTTGCCTGTAAATGCGCAGTGTATGTAATTGTGCGCATTATTTTTAAACGACATTAGTTAACCAGTGATTAGTAACGTTCAGAAAACGCAATAAAGGTTAAATTAATTTTTAAAAAGGCATTTATCCAACTGCCCTCGTATAACTTTTCATGTTAACGTTAACTGTGACTGAATCAGTAACTCAGTGTGAACAGAAAGATAATTTTGGCAATTTACGTCATATCTGTGTGAATCTGTTTTCTATACTAATATTATAAAGAGGTTTAGTTTGTGAGTTTGTGACGTTGTAGGGGGTGATCTCTGGATCTACTGAACCGTTTTTTTAATTCTGGTACCAATAGAAAGCCACATATTTGCGAGTGTCATAGGCTATATATTAACCCGAAAAATAAGGGAGTTCCCGTGGGAAATTAAAAAACTTATTTCACGCGGACGAAGTCGCGGGCATCTGCTAGTCTATATATTATATATATAATTCAAAGTCCTGAATGACTGACTGACTGACTGACTTATATATCAACGCACAGCCTAAACCACTGGGGTTAGACTTGAAATTTTGACAATAGCTTCCTTTTGTGAGTGACGTAGGCGCTCACTAAGGAAGGATTTTTCAAAACTCTATCCCTAAGGGGGTGAAATAGGGGTTGGAAGTTTGTATGAAAGTCCGTCATTTCTCAAGATACTAACTTGGTCAAGATTCTAAACTTGGTATATTTGCTACCTGTAAAAAAAAAGAAATACGTGTTTCACAGCTTTGAAAATTCCACCCCCAAATGGGTAAAATAGGGGTTGTAAGTTCGTATGAAAGTCCGTCGTTTTTCAAGTTATAGCCATGAAACTTGATAATTGGGCTACCGGTTTAAATTATGAAATACGTAATTCACAGTTTTTAAAAATTCTATCCCAAAGTATGTTAAATAGTCCTTCAATCACGCCGCAACAGAGCAACGGATCGACGTGATTTTTTGCATGGGTTCTTGTTATGCTAGTATAGAATAAACGGTAAATGTGCTTATGTGAAATCATACATTTGGGTAGATTTAATTGAGTCCGGTGACACGTAGATTTTTTTAAATGGTAACATTTAAGCTTTAGCGACTATTTGACATATGTCCTTATTTATTGTTACCTACTTTTAATCAAACGTTAACTCTTATCTCGTGCGTGCGTGTAACAATGGTGTAACGTTAAAAAGTTACACTAGTGCATAAGGATGTAGAATTTTGGAGCATCGGCAGTGGGATCTTACTGGATATTATTTTCTGAACGTTTCTACTATGATAAGTTTAAAAATATTTTTGTTTTGTAGTGTCGACTGATGGTACACTTATAAAATTTGTTTTAAGATACTTAACACTGATTTAATGTTCCTTTTTCGTTTCCTGTCAATTAATAAAACATTTTGAAAATAACTATTTGTTTTATTTTACGTTTTTAACAATCTTAGGAATGAGATGCGCAGGTGCGAACTCCTATACAATATTTTATTTTTCAAATTTGACGAATTCAAAATATTCTAAATTCAAATGTTTTTATTCAAATAAACTGTTTTGAATCTTCAATTGAATATATACCGAGAAAAGCCAGCAAGAAACTTGGCGATTTCTCTTTTTAATAATTGACTACACAGCAAATACTTTCGCAATAAAGTATGTAGTAGAATAAATTTTTCCTTTTAAAATACTGAGTATCCATAGCATTTTTTTGTTTATTTTTTACCATAGCTAATAAAATTAAGCCAAAACAAAAATATCTCATCGAACACGTCTATTTTTACTATTCCAAAGTTCATTCACATGAATACGAAACCGATCGCAATGAAATAAATCGAAAACAGCAGGTACAAAACTCATCGATACATTTCAGTATCGATTCCAAAATAAAAAATCGATCTAGACGCCATAACTACTATTGAATTCAGAGAAAAAATACCTACCGACTGGTTTTCCAGACTAGCAAAAACTTGACGTTCGATATGTAATAAAAAATGTACAATTGACAAATAGTAAACCAGCGAAGTAAAAACTGTTTCTGTAAAGGCCATTTTGCGACAAATTGTAAACAACATTCACATTCAATTCGAATAACTTGGATATTTTATGCAAATATGGTATAAATTGGTATTGGAATAAAGAAGGAAATCGCTTATTATGATATTAACATTTACTCATCATTCTATTTGATGATATTCAATACAAAACCAAGCGAAAGGTCTTACTGTACTGGTGCATTTATTACCGATATTCGGCGTATTCGATATTTGAAAAGAAGACCTGCCATTGGTCAACTCTTGTCCAATAAGCAATTGATTGGCAATTCTTGATAACTAGGTAAGCATGGAGTTGACGTTGCGGAATAAATTATTTTAATTAAATTCATTTTTTACCGCGAATGAAATATGTGTCTTATTTTGTTAAATTCACTTTCTGTGTCAAGTTACAAATGTTATTTCCAGACTCAAGATATATAATTGACGTTTCAGCTCACGATTGATATATGAATTAAAATGACAGAGATAGATAACACTTGTTGCTAATATTTTATTTATATGGGCATCGATACAATGTATTCATACAGGAGGGAGTCATTCGTCCAATCGCTGAACATTATGTTCTATAACTACAAAAGAAAAAAATATATAATCCTCAAGCTAAGATAATTTTAGTGGTAGGGGATACCTACCTACTTATATTTTATGTGAGGAATTCTGTATTGAGAAAAATTAAATTCGTCATCGCAAATTAGCAAAAATACCTACTTGACTGCAACGCTGTTATGAAATATGTGTGTAAAAATAATAATAAAATAATAATTTAGCCAAGTTATGACATTAAACCAAATATTACATGCGTAGTTAAAAAATTGAAATGTTAAAATAATGCCGATTTTATTGCTTAGATAATGTGACTCTGTCTTATTAATTGAACTGTGCAAAAGCACTCTCATATTAAGATTATTATCAATTTAATTATATTTAATAACTTAACAAAGAGAATATGAAATGGAAATGGTAAATGGTAGAAACGGAATTTTGAAAATCTTTTACTTGTACGGGTCTACAGCGTAATATGTAAAGCAAAGTCTGGAGTTTCTAGAATAGTGATTTGAGTCAGTTATCTCGTTTAATAATTATGGAAAAATATGGTAAATTCCAACCGTTATCAAGATTCACGCATTACATAAATATTTGCATTAATTTCAAAACATCCACTCCAAGGTTCCCATGTTCTATGAACCATCGAAAGGCAAATATTTTTATTGCAATTAACGCACATATAGACGAGTTATGTTTTTTATGTGTGTGTGAACTCACACACACGTAACGTTTGAATTCCGAACAGCAAATGATCCGTGTACTCTTTGACGGGTATTTATTGAAAAAACTCTCAGACTATTCGTTTATACATATACGAGAAGGTATGTATTTATTTACTTACAATTACATGTAGGTATGTCAAGATGTTTTCAATTGAGTTAACTTGTAAACAGTGTTAACGTTCCTTTCAAGATCTGCTACAACCATTGAAGTAATATCATTATACCTACAGGAACTCTATAATTTTGGCAAAATTCGTTCAGTCATTTCAGGCCTCAAACTGGTTGTTAATTTTATTAAAATGATCAATTATTGTGTATAGAAAAGTAGATATTATGTAGGATGCAATATAGATAATTTTGCATGCATTAATTAATTGCAAATTTAAATGAAACTATTGAAATAAAATAAATATAAATTTAACTTAGGTCAGTAGAACAAACTAAATGGTTTATCATGTGGAAAGTTCTCTTCAAAATAATTATATTGAAGCCAGAGAGATGAATTTAAAAGGTGGACAAAAGTGGGATATGGGATGTGGGAAAACTAAAGTTTGTGCGTGGATATAGGTTTTTATTCAAACTCCCGTGGGAATCCGTGATTTTTAGTTCACTCTCTAATATAATGCGAAAAATCTGCGGTAGAATTGAAGGAAAACATAGAAACTCACTCTCGCATTTATAATGTAGGTACTAGCTGTATGCGTTGCAATGCTACGTAAAGTATAATTAAAAACGAAAAGAAATTCATTTATAAATAGATTTTTTGCCCAGGACTCCTCGCGGGCGTCTCCAGAACTACCTACCAAAACGAAAAGGTTCATTTTAGCCCTACTCTTGTACACTTTACTATGAATAGAGGAAAGTAAATAGATTGTATTAAAAAAAAAATTTAGAACAGTAAAGTAAATAACGAGCAAAAAATAAAAAAATATTACAAGTTTTCGATAAGTTTCCAAGATGGCAACCTTCAGCCATAGAGAAGGCAGTAGGCGCGAAATGTATCTGTAGTGTATGTGTGTCAAATTAGATAAAAAAAAAAAAAAAAAACCAAATTAATTTTCAACGCACGGACAGCCGCTCCGTGCACAATTTTATGATAGCTAATAGCTCGGCCGGGGAGGCGTGGCATCGTCCGACATCGTAACGGTGCGCAGGCGCATATTGTTATTTTTTAAGTTCGTCAGTCGGTATTCGATAGCTCGACGCGAGACCCGTGTGAACGGATGCCCCGCCGCCACGGCTAAGTACCTACCGTGCGTTCACAAAATTATATATTTGTATTTAATAACATTAATAAATTAACACTTAAAATTTCATTTAAGTTTGATTTATTTGGTCAATTGGATTGATTCTAAATTGGTGACCCCGAACGAACACGATGAGCGACAGCAGCAGCGACGAGCGGCAGGGCGAACCACATGTAACTGTCCGGCCAGCTAAGAAAACGCGCCCATCCCCAGCGAAACCGGATGACATCGTGACACCGACTGACTCCCGCCGGTTCAGAGTAAAAGTGCCACCTTTTTCGCCGGA
This sequence comes from Erebia aethiops, assembly GCA_923060345.2. Classification (NCBI taxonomy): domain Eukaryota; kingdom Metazoa; phylum Arthropoda; class Insecta; order Lepidoptera; family Nymphalidae; genus Erebia; species Erebia aethiops. The sequence continues at coordinate 22,096,511 of OV281087.1, forward strand.
AGAACCGGAAATCTGGTTCGCACTTTTGGAGGGGCAATTTGAAAACTACGACATCCGAGATGACGCGGCCAAATTCACTCAAGTCATCACGAATCTGGATTTGGTGCACGCCAAGGCTATTAAGGACCTCATAGTAAACCCGCCTGAACGTCACCGCTACACAAAAATTAAGACGGAGCTTATACGCCGGCTCTCGGCATCCCACAAAAAAAAGGTCAAGCAGCTGCTGACCCATGAGGAGTTGGGAGACCGAAAGCCATCACAATTTCTACGGCACCTGCAGGACCTGGCTGGGCCGGCTGTTCCAGCGGACTTCATCAAAACGATTTGGAGCCAACGTCTGCCTAACAATATCCAGACGCTGGTAGCTTCGCAGCCGACCCTCTCACTGGAGCAGCTAGCCGACCTCGCCGACCATGTTCATGACATTGTCACGCCTTGCAGCGTGGCGGCGGCGTCGACGAGCCACAAATGCACAAACAACAGCGTCGCCAGTGAGATCGCAGAATTAAAGTGTATGGTGGAACGGCTGGCACTAAAAGTCGACGAACAAGCTCGCTCATCAAACCGCGCGTTTCCCCGCGATAGATCTAGGCGGCGACAGCGGGATACCCGTCCTCTCTCCAGATCCCGTCCGAGGTCTAGGTCGGCCTCAGAACATAGAAAATTTCCAATTTGTTGGTACCATCATACCTTCGGGAACAGGGCAAGTAAGTGTGCAAAGCCGTGTGATTTTTCGGAAAACGCCGCGGGCAGTCGGTAATGGCGGCCGGCGACTGTCCAAGTACGGGTCGCTTGTTTATTAAAGACGGGCGTACTAATATAAATTTTTTAATTGATACTGGCAGTGATCTTTGTGTTTTCCCCCGTTCTGATTTAAATGAACCACGTCAGAAAACAAGTTTTGAATTGTGTGCAGCAAACGGGTCAACAATTCATACATACGGTTTTGTGCACTTAGTTATAAACCTAGGCTTGCGCCGCGACTTTGCTTGGCCATTTATAGTGGCGGACGTCACTAAGGCAATTATCGGCGTTGATTTTTTATCTGCATTTAATCTTATTGTTGATATCCGCGGTAAGCGCCTTATTGACGCCAGCACTACAATATGTGCCGCGGGTTTGCCTGCATTGTCGGCCGAGGGCATATCTTCAGTGAAAGTTATTATGGGTAACTCAGTGTATCATAACATTCTTTCTCAATACCCTGAAATAGTAAATCCATCTGGTTTGCATCGTACACCCAAACACAACACAGTTCACCACATTCGCACTACACCTGGGCCACCAGTATCATCAACACCGCGTAGGCTAGCGCCAGAAAAATTAAAAATTGCTAAGGCTGAATTTGAAGCCATGTTACAGATCGGCACCTGTCGACCATCAGAGTCTCCATGGTCTTCACCTCTTCACCTCGCACCAAAAAAGGACAGCAGTTGGCGGCCATGTGGAGACTACCGCATGCTGAACGCCCGCACAGTGCCTGATAAATATCCAATCAGGCACATACATGATTTCGCCCACAGCCTTGCAGGTTGCAGAGTCTTTTCGACGATTGATCTGGTCAAAAGTTTTAACCAAATTCCAGTCCACGTCGACGACATTCCAAAGACAGCGATTACCACACCATTCGGTCTCTTCGAATTCCCGTACATGACGTTCGGTCTTCGAAATGCCGGACAGACATTTCAACGTTTTGTAGACGAAATGCTTCGTGGCCTGGATTTTGTCTATGCCTACATCGACGACTTTCTGGTCTTCTCTCAGGACGAGCAGACCCATCAGCAGCACCTGCACCAGCTATTCACTAGGCTGCAGGAATACGGCATGGTGATCAACGTTGGTAAGTGTGTCTTTGGTGTTCCCGAGGTAGCATTTCTTGGGTACAGCATCTCAGCCGAGGGTACCAAGCCACTTCCAGCCAAGGTTGAAGCCATACACAACTTTCCTACCCCGAAAACAGTAAGAGAACTACGACGGTTCCTAGGGATGATTAACTTCTACCGCCGATTCATTCCAGGCGCGGCTGTTCACCAGGCTAAGCTTAATAGGCTCCTCACAGGTGCGGCGAAAGGCTCCCATCCAATCAACCTAACATCTGAAGAACTGGAGGCCTTCAACTCCTGCAAGGATAGCCTATGTAAGGCAGCTTTGTTAGCGCACCCCGTTTGCGACGCAAAGCTGGCCTTAGTTACAGACGCCTCGGATAAGGCAATAGGTGCGGTTCTGCAGCAGCTCAGAGAGACTTCTTGGGAACCTCTTGCGTTCTTTTCTCGTAAGTTGAGCCCTTCTCAACAGAAGTACTCTCCCTACGATCGAGAACTACTCGCAATATATGAGAGTGTGAAGCACTTCCGCCATATGTTAGAGGCTAGAGCATTTACGATCTTCACAGATCACAAACCTCTGACATTTGCCTACAACTCTCACAAGGGTAATTGTTCTCCTAGGCAGTTTCGTCATCTGGACTTTATTTCGCAGTTCACTACTGACATCAGACATATCTCAGGTAAGGACAACATTGTAGCTGATACTCTGTCTCGTATCGAGGCGCTGGGGCAACCGGTTGACCTGCAGACATTAAAAGAAGCTCAAGATGCGGACTGCGAAATGAAGACCCTTTTGACTGGTAGCACATCGCTGCGTCTCAAAATGGTGACGTTACCTGGTCTCCAAGGACAATTGTGTTGTGACGACCGGGACAATAGATTACGACCATTTGTTCCGACTCAGCTGCGACAGCAAATTATCAACAGCCTGCACTCATTAAGTCATCCAGGTGCTAACGCAACTGCTACGCTAGTATCGGAACGCTACGTATGGCCTGGCGTAAAACGCGATTGTCGTGAATGGGTACGTAATTGCCTTGAATGTCAACGATCCAAGGTCACCAGGCACGTCTCCTCTCCTTTAAAATCATTTGAGCTCCCAAAGGCTAGATTTTCTTTTGTCCACATAGACCTTATCGGACCACTGCCTGTTTCACAGGGCTATCGGTATTGCCTCACTGCGGTGGATCGCTTCACTCGATGGCCGGAGGTAATACCATTACCAGATATTACAGCAGAGACAGTGGCTAAGGCTCTTGTCCATGGGTGGATCTCACGCTACGGGTGTCCAATGGACATAATTACTGACCGTGGGGTGCAGTTTGAGTCCACTTTATTCAAAAATCTGTCTCAGCTGATCGGCTTTCAACACCGCAGGACCACAGCATATCACCCACAATGTAATGGGCTAGTTGAGAGGTTCCACAGGCAGTTGAAAGCAGCAATCGTATGCCACAACAGCGTTTCTTGGGTGGATGCACTACCACTCGTTTTATTAGGCATTCGCAGTGCCATCAAGGAAGACCTAAATTCATCATCAGCTGAACTCTTGTATGGGGAACCACTCCGGCTTCCAGGCGACATTTTTGAGCCCAAGGAAAACCATTTCTCTGATATGTCTGATTATGTGTCACGGCTACGTAGGTTTGTAAAGGACCTCCAGCCGTCACCCACCAATCAGCACTGCGGAAGACGTCAAACTTTTATTTTCAAACAGCTCGCCACATCGTCTCACGTGTTTCTCAAAGACGACAGCGCGTCTGCACTTAAACCAGCTTATACAGGTCCTCACGAGGTGCTGGAGCGAGGTGAAAAGGTTTTTAAGATCTTATATAAAGGAAATAAGGTAACAGTATCAATAGACCGACTAAAACCAGCCTATATACTGCGTGACCCTTACACCACTCATTCATCAAACACACAACATACCTCAGAAACACCACATCAATCACTTAGACCTGAAATACAACACAAAACAAAAACAACTTCAAACTCTTCAAACACACCACATACAGACACACCAACAATCACACCAGATGATCATCCTAGCACTGAAGATCATGTCATTAAAAGAACCAGGTCGGGGCGCAGGGTTAGGTTTCCTGACTTTTATCGCCCGTAGAACGGTCTCTGGAGGGGGGTAATGTAGTGTATGTGTGTCAAATTAGATAAAAAAAAAAAAAAAAAACCAAATTAATTTTCAACGCACGGACAGCCGCTCCGTGCACAATTTTATGATAGCTAATAGCTCGGCCGGGGAGGCGTGGCATCGTCCGACATCGTAACGGTGCGCAGGCGCATATTGTTATTTTTTAAGTTCGTCAGTCGGTATTCGATAGCTCGACGCGAGACCCGTGTGAACGGATGCCCCGCCGCCACGGCTAAGTACCTACCGTGCGTTCACAAAATTATATATTTGTATTTAATAACATTAATAAATTAACACTTAAAATTTCATTTAAGTTTGATTTATTTGGTCAATTGGATTGATTCTAAATGAAATCAAACAAAAATGTATCAAACGTCATTTCTGACAAAATGTCAAAATAACGAATCAATAAATAAATAACGAAACAAAATACATGAATCCGCCATTGTTACCCACTCATGGTTAGTGTTCCCTTGGAAAGATTAAATAATTTTACCACTGAAATTACGACGAATTCGTAGATTTGACCAATTAAAACTGGTCTAGTATTTTATTTTCCTTCATTTCTCTGCTTGTGCAAGACTTGGCCTACGCCCCATACAAATCTGAACCGTCTCCTTTCATCACAATCTGAAACCCAATTATCTAAGCAAATCGTAATCAATTGACAGCTTGAAACGTATTACTCTAACTGTTTATGGAGTTCATACTCGTACATGCTTTTTGACGTGCCGGCATCTATGAACTCCTTAAACAGGTCGAATTATACGTTTGACAAACGATTACGATTACGATTTCCTTACACAATCGGGGATAGATCAATGGTCTCGAAACGCATAAAGGACTTCTTATGAAAATAGAAGAAGAAGACTAGAAGAAGATAAAAAAATAGAAGAAGACTAGCTGATGCTCGCGACTTCGACCGCATGGAATACGTTTTGTCTTTAATTTTCTGGCATAAAAAGTATCCTATGCCCTTCCCCGGTATGCAACCTATCTCTATACCAAATTTCATCAAAATCGGTTGATTTGATGGGCCATGAAAGCGTAGCAGACAGACGGACAGACAGATCGGTAGAACCTAGATAGACAGACACACTTTCGCATTTATAATATTCGTATGGATAGTGTTGTAGCTATACAGTTTGAATACTTATGGCTCTGCATTGACTGACGTCCTAAAAAAGGGTTTTCTCATCCATCCATCACTTGAAAAACGTGGGAAAACAAATGAAAAACCGTCATTACAAAAGGTCACCAGAAGAAAAATGCATTTACTTCGAAATAATTAAAATTCCAACGGTATTCGCAGAGCATCCGTCTTTGTCCGTGTTTATTGTTGTCTCTACTGTATTTACGGTTGTCGGGGCATCTTGGCGGTGAGTGATGACCGCCATTTGTTTGAATAGAGGGACTTGTGGAGAACTACGCCTTTGGGATACTAAAATGGACAGAGAACTTGCCATTTTTACCCGTCCCTGACCCTGGTTCGATTCCTGGCAGACTCGATGTGTGAATTTATAATTTCAGTTTTTTTTTATCCACTACAAGCTAGTCCTTAACTGCGGTCTCACCTGATGGTAAGTGATGATGCAGTCTAAAATGGTAGCGGGCTAACCTGTTAGGAGCATGGCAGTTATACTAAACCCATACCCCTACTCGGTTTCGTCACGGCATCGTGCCGGAACGTTAAATCGTATGGCAGTGCGTCTTTGCCGGTAGAGTGGTAACTAGCCACGGCCGAAGCCTCCGACCAGGCAGCTTCTCTGGTTTGGTCCGGTGGTATGCTACCCATAGCGTACCATCAGGTGAGATCACAGTCAAAGGCTACCTTATAGTGGACTGTGGAATAAAGAAAGACTACGAAACGACTTACAAACAGACTAAAGGGTTATGATCTTAGCATTTTTCTATGTATGTAAGAATGTATGTTTGTATTTATGGACGATCCAACTTCCACCGTAGCGCCTAAATTACTGAGCTGATTTTCATGAATTAAAGTCAATAGATTCGTTTATGGTGTGACTTAGGCTAAATTTTACATGAAATAAATCTTTATAATGGATGTTATATCAAAAAAAAAGGACCCTACTATTTTCAAATCTCTGAAATTTTTTCCGTAGTCCAGTTATGGTTTTTTTAATAATGTAATATTGTATTATATGGAAACCAGAAGAAACGTCCAAACAGATTTTCTTCCTCGTTTCTCATTCGAACTGCCAGGATATGGAATGTCCTTTTAGCTTCTGTTTTCCCATGCACACTTAAATAACATTTATACCTACTCATAAGTCATACCTACCTTCAAAATATTAGCAAGCGTGCTCCACCTTAGACTGCATAATACCACCTGCAAGCAGCCTATTAATGACAAAAAAGTCTTTTGTATCTTTCAGCCTAGCAGGTTAGCCTGCTACCATTATAGACTGCATCTAATTTACCACCTTGCATTGATTGATCAACGGCTTCCCCGTAGTTAATTGAAAAAAGAACCCTTCCAAAACTAACTCAACCGAGAATCGAATCTTAATAAATCTAAATACCATGTATGGTATAAGCAAATACCAAGTAATATCACCGCATATTTTTCCCTACATTAGCATAGCATCGTTAACTGGTATATATTTTTATGTCCAACTTTAGTTAGGCGTCGCATAACATAGTGTATGTCACTTCAACTATGCGGTCACAAGGCGTAATACTTTAGATTCTTTGAAAGCAGATGACCTTAGTACTTACTACTTAGTATATCTGAATGCCTCGTTGGTGTAGTGGTTAGCATGTTCGACTGCGGCCGACGAGGTCCCGGGTTCAAGTCCCGGGTCGGGCCATAACAAGCATTGGGTTTTCTGACAAGAAATTCTCAGTACTGGAGATAGGAAGTTAGCGTGGCGAATTGTGAAGTAAAATCGACCAAACTATTAAGTGTTACTTATTATGAAGGAACCTACTAATTAATTTAAAAAAAAAACATATGACGTGTTTACTCAAGTGTACCTACCTATAAGTAATAAGTGCCAAGTTGCATTCAAATCCGTTCAGTTGTTTTAGCGTGATAGAAGAATAGATAGACAGGCAGAAAAAAGAAACGTTTCAGGTTCTGTAATAATTTTCTTTGGATAATGATGCGGTGGGCTCCCTGGTCCTTTTACACTCAAATCGACTAAAAGAAAGAATCTTCGACCCTTAGTATTAAAAAAGTTATGAAGTAAAATTACTTTACCGAAGTATCTGATATCTTTTCGACTCCTAATATTCGATTTGTTTTTTTTACGGTTGCCTACGTGACCTAAGTCACATAATATGACACTACTATAATTTGGGGTTTATTTTGATTTTGAGACTGAGATTTGATTAAATTTATTTAGTGCTCTTCCTACAATATTTCAGTAAATCACTGTACAAAATAAAACATCGTATATAATATATAATACTCGCGATAGTAGGTATATTGTATATTTTGAGAGTCATCAAAAGTTTTCCGCCCAAGAAAAACAGGCATTATATATTCCGTATGGCCAGTACATAGCATTTCGCAATTGTATGGACGCATTATATTAATGACCGCACCATAATTGGTTTTGCGCGTCAAATTTTCGTACGGTGGCCATGATTTCAGTTTAAAATTAAAACTTCCTACAAGTTACATTTCTATCTCTATATATTCCTTTTTCTATTCCACTAAACGTTAGCCCTTGGGTTCGATCTCATCTACTGGTAAGTGATGAAGCTGTCTAACATGGTATTGGGCTAACCGTTTAGGGTTATGGCTGCTATGTTAAATCCATACCGAAAGCGGTTTCTACACGGCATCGCACCGGAACGCTAAATCGTTTGCCGGCACGTCTTTGCCGTTAGGGTGGTAGCCTGGTAGGTAACTAGCCACGACTGAAGCCTCTAATTAGACCAAACTACAGAAAATTCAGAAATTGTACATTCCCAAATAGGGATCAAATCCTTACAAAAAGGAAAACTTTTCTTTTTTTTAACTTACTACCATTCTTGGTGGAATGAATGTGCAATCATACTATTATTATAAATGCGAAAGTGTGCTTGCTAGTTTGTTTGTCCTTCAATCACACCGCAACAGAGCAATGAACCGACGTAATTTTTTGCATTGGTATTTATGAGAACCTGGAGAGTGATATAGGATACTATTTATTACGGAGTTGAAATTGAGGAGATCCCGTGGGAATTAAAAAACTGTTCCACGCAGGTGAACTCGCGGTTATCAGCTAATATTTAATATTTTCCTTTACCAATTACCTATAAAATAGGAAATCTCCGAATTTCCTATCATTGTGAATGTTCATATTATAGTCACCCTACTAAACTTTATATGCCTGCGCACGCGCCTGCCCAAATAGTCGCGTCCGCTCCGCATACGGCGGCGTTCATTGTCCGCCGCCGCCGCCGCCGCCGCCCGCCTGAAGGACGGTTTTCATTAATAAAACACGGATTCCTCGCATACGTCAATTGTTGATTAATCAGCGATATAATCTGCGCATGGTTAAGTCAAGTCACAGTCACAGCAAAGTTCAGTCACAGTCTAAGGAGATACCTGCGTTCTTTTCTATCAGACGTTCTACGAAGAGGTCTAGGTATAAGTGGAAGGTTTTCTTCACATGTTATATAGGGAATTGTCAAGCGCTTGACTGCTGGCGCTCGATCAATTCCATACAAACGGTACAGTCTCACAAACTTATCTGAACCGGTGGCCAAAACTAGAGCTAATGTTTATGCCTATTTAGTTTTGTTTTTATTTTATTTTTTAATTTAACCTACTAGCGACGCTGAAACCGGGTCAGATCCATCCAGAACAGCCTGTATTTTCAACCGATTTTGATGAAATTCAGTAAAGAAGTAGGGTTCATTCGAAGGAAGGGCATAGGCTATCTTTTTATCCCGGGAAGTTAAAGAGTTCCCCGGGAATTAAAAACCGGGAATTAAAAAAACTATCTAATTGCATTGTGGTCGTATCCACTGAATACAGTGGATACGACCACATAACACCATACAATACAATGCAATGTTTGACAAATAACGTTCCTAAGTTACATACTCGTATTATTAACGGCAGATTACAGAAAGATCTAGTAATTTAATTCTGGTGCTTACCGGTTTAATTTCTTGCCGGTTCTTTCAGTAGAATCATCTTTCCAAACCGATGGTAGAGTCTTAACACATCAAAGCTGTCCTACGTGAAATAAATAAATCAAATCAAAAAATAAATGAAGTAAGCGAACAATCAATCGATTCATTGAATATTGATTGAGTTAAATACAACAATAACAAATTGTCATTGTTTCTATGACATTCACACAATGATTCAACCTTAGACACTTAGGCGCTGGGAATTCTACCATTTCATTAATCCATGGAAAGAATAAAAAAATAAAAAAAAATCTCCATACGTTCCCACTTCTGATTATACCCTTGTAATTGGTGTAAAAAGGCTCAGCCATTTATTTAATTGTATAACGATTGATGGTCGGTAGTCATGCGGAACCGTTGGATCAGACTGCAGGGAGCCCTGGTTTCTAATCAGCGTTACCAGTGGCTTAGCAACCCTACAGTAGAGCAACACTTTTGATTACCTCTCTGGCGCAGTGTTGAGCGCTGTTGTCTTGATGAGGTCCAATCCAGTGGCCTGCAGTTCATATAGGCATAAAAGCACTACTTAACCAAATCTAAATACGTCAATGCTCATTTCATTATAACAGTCAGTAATAGGCTTTCTGACTAACGAATGTTTACCCTAGCTTCAAGCCCTTTGCACGCCACTGGTTCGATCCCCAGCAGGATCTGCATTTTCTCAGAGCCTGATCTGATGGGAGGCTTCGGCCGTGGCTATTTACCACCCTACCGGAAAAGACATGCCGCCAAGCGATGCCATCAGGCGAGATCACAGTCAAGGGATTACTTGTAAAAAAAACTGACGATTGAAAAAATTCGGCATTAATTTTATCACAATAAAATTTAGTAACGATACTCAGTTGAAATATTTGGCCTTATTTACTAGACCACACCTATTAATGCAAAGGGTTTTTTTGCTAAAGTCCACTACGTTAGTCATGTGTAGATTGGCAGACTTATGATTATGACTTATGGAAAATTATGATTAACTCTCATGTACGTAAGTTCACTCACGACGATTCCCTTCGCCATTAAAACAAGTGACATTTTAATTAAATAACTTTAATATAACTAATAATAACCAACTGTAATATTGCTCTACCACGTTTCCAGTAAGCATTTAAAGGTACTTACTCGGAAAAGCTTTAGAATGCCAACATTCAAGAATAATTACTATTGTCTGGTATTTACTCATAAAAAGCATCACCTATCGACATGACTTCGTTCGACAATTGTTAACTATATGCATTTTCTCAGTAACCATTAGATACGGTCGGATTTTTTTTTAAATCTTTTGAAGTTTTATTGACTTTTGCAAATGTATACTTGTTAGTCTGTATGAAACATTGTTTTTTTTTATTCCACTACAATGTGGGCTACATTGTATATAACAATCTAATCTGGTCGTAACTGATGATGGCTGATGCAGTCTAAGATGGTAGTGGGGTATGTTAGTTATTTAAGCCCCTAATAGGTTTCTACGCAGCATCGTAGGTACCGGAACGTTAAATAGCTTGGTGGCACGTCTTGGTAACTAGCCACGGCCGAAGCCTCCCACCAGGAGTAGTTGCTTCAAACTATTTTGCAGATATTTAATAATAGATGCCATGGCCCATGAATGAATGAACGAAGTGCTACTTTTTAAACTTCAAAAAGTACCCATGAGATTTAGAAAAAATTTACACGCACGAAGTCTAGTCGCACGCATCATCGAGTAACACAATATTTCAAAAGAGCACAGTTGAAATAAATGGAACATTGAAACCAATTTATTAAGTGCAACATCTTTTTTATGAACGCCATTTTTTCGTCAACCGATACAATGGGATAAAAACCTTAGGTTCGCAATAAATGTATTTCTGCCCTATGCCCATTATCTAGCGGCAATTTATTTGCCGGAGCAGTGCGCGAGAAGCAGGCCGTTTCAATACCGCGTGTGTCAATCACGCGAGGCCAGCGCAATCAGGGACCATCGGAGCCTTCATCAGGGTTGCCAACCCTAGAATTTAAAAAAAAACGTTTTTCTACCGCAGCGAGGTAGTATAGAACTTGAGAGCAGATAATTTTGAGAATTGCTTAAAACAATCGTTGTCTATAATAACTATAGGTGTAAAATATAGTAGAGTATCTAAAGATTATATTTATTTTCTTCTTCGAAAACTGTTTCTGATTTTATTAAGCTGTTAGTTTGTTTTATTTTTTCACTTTATTGTTCTGCTATCAAACGTAGGGTTTAGACGATTGAGCAAAGTCAATTTTTAGTTTAACTGTATTTTGCGCGCGTTAACAGTAAAATTGCACAATTTTCCCAAAACACAAGTTGGCAGCCCTAGCCCTTAATAAGGGTCGGGAGGAGCGGTGAAAAACGCTCAAATTATGAGATGGCCCGATCGTGTTACGCGCGCAACAAAAACCCGAGCGTACAGCCAGTTGTAAGGATCGACTTGTGGAAAATTCACGTTTACACCGTACGATTTCGACCTCATTATATCATTAATTCTCCAATAGCCCACCGAAAATTTACCCAGACAAGACGACGAGGCTTAAGGGTGTTAAGAACCCAAGTAATAAAAGTGTTTTCAATAAATAAATTTAAAAAAAAAATGTCAATCGAATACCAAAAACTGCAGTATAGTTTTACCAAAAACTGTTATAGTTTTACACATAAAAGCAAATTCTTGAGTAAATTATTAGGTACCTACCTACTCATTCTTTGTTCATGACACCGCTGTTTCGCGGTATTTTGTTTACAAAACCTCCAAAAGCGATTGAATCGTTAATCACATAAAAATAGCTGTTGTTTCGATAAATACCATCATTTCTCTCTGTTAATAGAAAAAAATCTTCATTTATCTGGACTGTTTGTTGAAAGGAGTTCAATGTGGAAGTTTATTTTCGAGTCGTAACCGTGTCGTAGCATTGCAAAAGGCCTCATCAGTTGTAAGATAGGTAACAGTTTCGAGTTGCACGCATACTGGGCGAGGCCTCGGTCTCCCCGACAAATACTAACGACACACGAGGTGATTTTACATATCTATTTTAAAATACCACTTTCCAAAAAACTTTGTTAAATAGACTATGCACCCTAATGATTTTTAAAATTCCGTCTAAACTCTTAGACTTTCAGGGATAAAAAGTATCCTATCCGTGTCTGGGGTAGATACACGACAGTGTAATTACTTGTGTACGGGAGCAGGTGATATAGCTCGACCGTAACAAAGGATGATCATCCTACCGAGCGGGTGTTGTGCTCGGGGACCACTGGTCCGACCGTTCATCGTTGGAGGTCGTATATACGCGTAATTCAGAGAACGCTTCGTTAGCGTGAGTTAGGCTCTTCGTGTTCATCGTGCGCTACTATAGTAATGCCATCTATCGAATTATGTGCGGACTGCGAAGATCGCTGCACTTGTATCTCATTGAAGGACGAATTTTGCGTTCGTTACTGTGTAGTCTAGCGGAGACTAGCCATATCTGGATCCAAAATAAAAATATAAATGCGAGAGTATGTTTGTTTCTCCATCTGCCACCTTTTCACGGCACATCTGTTCGGAAAATAAATGAGTTCCCACGGGAATAATAGAAACTTAAATCTAGTAAAAGATATTGCACAAAATATGTGTATACGCAAATACCTACAAACTCTCATTTCCGTTGGCTTTCTAAAGTTTAAAAAAAACTAAAACCCATAGAGTTACATAATATGTCCCTAAACCATTGTAGCAAGCATAATACATGCTTAAACTTGTAAACAGCAACCGGAACACAAAAATTACGTCGGTTCTTTTTATAAATGATCTCCATTCTTAAGTGTATCCCTTGTGAGTGCTTGGGGCAAAATTGTTGTTCATCCTGGAGAGATTCAGCAACCCTTTGTGGAAATTCGTTTCTCGTAATATCTATATTATCAGTATATATACTTATAGTACCTTTTGTCTTCCTATAACCTCCTGGGGAAACATGCCTAGAGTTCTTAATAATGTTTTCGGCCTAAGGCCTAACCCTTCTCTGGGGCTCGAACTCAGTAGGTCGTTGATCGCTAATTAGCAAAAATTATGAGTAGTAAACAAAAACTTCACTCGACCATTTTCCCGGAATGCAATCTGCCTCTGTACCAAATTTCATCAAAATCAGTTGAACAGATGGGCCCTGAAAGTGTAGCAGATAGCCAGATGGACAGACAGGCAGACAGACAGACACACTTTCGCATATACAATATTAGTAATTAGTAAAATATTTTCTTGCAAAGGAAAAGTGCGCCCGTGCGTCCCGTTTTACGCACGTAGCATATGACATTCTGAGTACAAACACTCAACAAAATCCTAAAGCGAGCATTTTCCCGGGATACAATTTCTCTCGGTACCAAATTTCGTCAAAATGTGATGAACAGCCCTGAAAGCGTAGTAAAAAGCGAGATGGACAGACGGACAGACAGACACCCTTTCGCATATATAATAATATTAGTATGTTTTTTTCACGCAAAGGAAAAATGCACCAGTGCGTCCCGTTCCACGCACGTAGCTTATGATATTCAGACTACACACTCGCAAGTCGCAACAAAAACTTGACGCGACCATTTTCGCCGCGCGCGCGCTCCGCCCGTTATTACAACAACTTATGTTAATTACAATTATATATACCCTGAACCGTCACATACACGCGCAAAAACCGATATCCCATACAATTTTAATGCATTAGTCGGAATTTACGGCAGATTCCACGGTGACAATTTGAAAAATAAATAAAAAAATAACTAGTCAAGTGTGCTAGGTCACGCGTAAGGTAGGGTTCGGAACTGTTTCGAAGAAAATTTTGACGGATTTAGAATATAGAAACTGTCAAAACGCCACTAAGCAAATGAAAAAAAAACGAGCATTTTGAAATTGTAGGTAGTCTGGTCTTCTCATTGTTTGAGATTCTTGACTCTTGATTTTCTTAATTAAACAGATACATATGATAGGATTTCAAATTTGATGGTATCAAAACTACATTAAACATCGTAGTAACGATGTCAATTCAATTATCTGATTGAGCTGATTGCACAATAAAAAAAAAAAGTTAAGTAGTACCTATGAGTTGGGTCACGCGTAAGGTGACCTAAGTGACCTACACTTAATGCGTACCTATTCCTAGAGTTAGATAGATTTACATGCAAGCCCTTAATCCCATAGTTTAGTCTCTAAGTGCGAAGGTCCTGAGGTCTTTGGAACATAATTGGTAAACACTACGTCTGTCATTGGCAATGTGTCGGTGATGTCGGATTACCATCCCGCTAAGATACGAGTAAGGAGAATTTATTCCTGTGTTTTTCAATCATTTGTGCACTCTAATATTTCCTGTGTATTTGGCTAGTCTACGTCGATTCTGCCGTGACCTAAATAATTATGGATCTGCGTAGGACACAGTATTACGGACAACGGAACCCTGAAATGGAAAAATGCGTATAGGTACACACTGTTAGACGCGGAGCGAATTTTTAAATTGTCTATTCTATTTTCCATTGGGCGGGGCTCTGACCACACCTCTTGTAAGAAGTATGTAGTTAGATTTATTTACTCGCCATTTATATGCGTATAAAAAACTAATGTATGCGATTTTAAATATCGATAGGCAGTGATGTATGCAGCATGGAGGTAGGTATATAAACGTCCTTAGCATGCTTTTTTTAAATTTAAAGCGATGTTGTTTTCATTTGTTTCTCTGAATTGTTAACGTTTACTTCAATTGATTATAATATTACTAAGTTGCGACTTGCGATGTTTTAATCGCTTGTAATGGACGTGTTTTTTTAATAAATTAAGTTAGGGTTCCGGCTGAAAATCATCGCAGTCAATCACCTTTTGCTTTTATACTTCGATTAAGTTTATAACTTTGACTGTATTATAAAAGGTAAGTACTGTAAATTGGGTACTTGACAACAAGTTTTAGCAACTTTTTTCAAACGTCAAACTTTAGTCGATAGTTTGAAATAGTTATTCAACATATAAATCACAGGGGAAGTGAATATTACGCCTTTTGGGAGATCCTCTATTTAATAATCACTAAAAATCAATAATCCTCGTTGGTCTAGTGGTAAGCGTGTTCGACTGAGGCCGGCGAGGTCCCGGGTTCGAGTCACTGGTCGGGCCATATAACAAGTATTGAGTTTTTCTGACTAGAAATTCTCAGTATACTAGCCTGGAGTTAAGAAATTGGCGGTGTTTCACCCCCGTGCCTCGGAGAGCACGTTAAGCCGTCGGTCCCTGTTATTATCACTAACAACATGATAATAGTCGTAAAAGCCCTGTCTCCTATGAGAGTGGAGGCCTGTGCCCAACAGTGGGGCTTTAATAGGCTGTAGTGAGTGAGTGAGAGAGAAAAAATAATTTATTTGAATAGTTGTCAAATACCTAATTCTATATTGATTAAAAAAATCATAATAATTATAATCTTTCAACCAAAGAGACAATCCAGATTTCGTCTGCTGCAGACTAGGTATACTTACCAATCCAGGCCTTACAAGAAAGGTCTTTACTATGGTAGAAAGGTAATATGGCGTCCAAAACGATTCTCCACACGTTGACTTTGAAAATATTTCAATCAAAAAACGATTTATAATGAAATATGAATTTATACTTAATTAATATCGTGCGTTTTTATGCAATAGTTGTGTTCGTTTAGAAAAATCTCAGAAATGAGATCGTCCAGATGATTTGCTCGTCGGAATTCGAACTGGATACCTTCACGGAGTCATCCTTCAAAGGCCGAATGCTGTAAAAAGGAGCACGTCTGGAATCGAACTTCGTACACATTTGACTGCTATCCGATAATAAGTCCAAATTAAGGTCGACAGGCTTATGCATTTCTAAATGAAAAAAATTTATTGTACTTAAAGTGAAATAAATAAAATAAAAAGTCTGTTATTCTCATATCAAAAGTAGCTATAGTTGTAACCATAGACATAGGATTTTTTCGCTACGGTTGCACCTTAAATGTTGTTAGATGTGTTAGCAGTACATTTTCCATAATTCCGTTGGTATGGTTAGTGTTGCTTGATTTTTTATGTGATAAGAGACCTTTTTCGGGTACAACCTTCTCCAACCTCTTCCAATTCTTTCTGTCTTTGCCCAGATTCATCCAGTCTTTCCCTGCCGTTTGGACTATCTCATCTGTGAATCTAATCTAATCTAGCCTGCGCTGTCCCACGACTGGGCAAAGGCCTCTCCCCGATCCCTCCATATCTCCCTATTCTGTGCTTCTATGGGCGACTGAACTTGAAATTTATCCAGAATTTATCCCGTTCATCAAGCCATCGTAGCCTCGGCCTAACACGCTGGCGTTGATGAGTTTGGGAGGTTCAGTGAAATCTTCACCAAATTCCCCAAAGTGAAATACTGTATTAAAATTTTTATATTGTTCTTAGGTCGGTGTATCATTATTGTTTGTTGTATTTTGAATGGGTACTATGAGTAGAATTTGATTAGATTAGGGTTTTTTGAAATCTTGTCTTCTTTATAAGTTTGTGTTCGTCTTCGGAATGCTAGACACCTCTGTACCAAATTTCTTCAAAGTTGGTTAAACAGCTGGTGAATGAGAAGACTAAAAGGACTAAACTTTATGAGTTCGTGCGAAGTGATAAGCGACAGTGCAATAAAGTGCTTAAAACATTTGAATAAATTGTCTAATATTATCGAGAAAGTCAATAGGTTAATGGACATTTTCTCATGATATATAATTAATTATAATTTCAAAGTTAAGGTTTAGTTTAGATAATAACTTATCAACTAAATTGTTAGGCTAGATCGTAGACCTTATATTGAGTCCCACATCCAAAAACAGTCTCGACACTAAATTGACAGGTCCAAATCTAGTATATCTGTCCTTTTCAGCAGGAAACATATAAAAAGGATATCTTTAAAGGTATATTTAAAGTTATCATTTTAGTTTAGAGATTGTGATTTGTGTGCTGTTCACTGTTCTCAAACTAGAGCGCGTTTGGAACCCTCGTGGCTTTAGTTAATTGATTATCACCATCATGTTTTACACTTATTTGACGTTAGAAAAGTGTAGTGTACCTAATTTGAATAAATAAATATTGAATTGAATTGAATTGAATGAACAAATTTTGTTTTCAGCACATGAAAAGTTACCGCGGTGTATGTAGATAAATATGACCCGGAAACTACGGGCTACTAGGTTAGCTACCCAGCGTTCGACTTAGCCGTACAAGGGGGCAATCAGCTCACTTCTCATATACGCCGGACGCGCTGCTTTAGGCCTACAACTCCTACAAGGAAGGAATACTGTCACCTGCGGTGTTATGACTGTCGAGTAACGGTCGCGTTGTTTGCCTCTATAATGTAATGATTTTAAATGCAATGTATACTAATCCATGCTTATATTATAAATGCGAAAGTGTGTCTGTCTGTCTATTTGTCTGTCTGTCTGCTACGCTTTCACGGCCTATCTGTTTAACCAATTTTGATGAAATTTGTTACAATGATAGGGTGTATCCCGGGGAAGGGCATAGGCTACTTTTTATACCAGAATTTTCAAGAGATCCCGCGGGAATAAAATTTTTTTTCTCTTCAACCGATTTTGATGAAAATTTGTATAGGGATAATTTGTATCCAGGGAAAGGATATGTCCATTCCCTGGAATCAAACTAGCTTCTTTTTATCCCGGAAAATTCAAGAGTTCCCGCGGGGATCAAAATACCTTAATCGCAGTCGCAGGAATCATCTAGTATTTTATAAATTGTGTTTGTCCCTCAATCACGCCGCAACGGATCGACGTGATTTTTGACATGGGCATAGTTGAGAGCCTGGAGAGTGATTTATGCAAACCCACAAACAAACACACTTTCGCATTTATAATATTAGTATCATATTGCTTAAGTAAGAAGACTGAAATGTCTTATCTCGGTCTGCACGTGCTTCAAAAATAGATGAATGAGTCTAAATGTTGAATTATACCTATATCTGTACTATCTATACTTCTATGCTAATATTATAAATGCAAAAGTGTGTCTGTCTGTCTGTCTGCTACGCTTTCACGGCCCATCTATTCAAGCGATTTTAAAGAAATTTGGTATAAGGATAGTTTTATCTCGGGAAGGACATATAGGCTCCTTTTTATCCCGGAAAATTAAAGAGTTCCCGCGGGAATCAAATAACCGTAATCCACGCGGATGAAGCCGTGGGTATCAGCTAGTAAATAAATAAATCTTTATTGACCCACACATTGGGATTTGGGGCTGATTCTGTAGTGCACTAACTTTCTCTAAACTAAAATGACAGCATTAAAAATATTGCTAAACAAACTCAGGCGGGGCTTTATCGTACCTAACGTATTCTTCTGGTAAATATTTCGTTAGGTAACTACTTCAAGTAGGTAAATATAGTACATGTTCAACTCAATAGGTAATAGTTTGGCTAATCGATTTATTTAATGATACGAAAAAAAATATATCTAACGAAAGTTACAAATCAATCTCAACGACGTCCATAGTGTTGCCACTATAAATTATTAATATCATATTTCAATGTCAATCACAGTTCAAATTCATAGTTCGTTCCGTGGTACGTGCATCGGGCACCAATGTGTACGGGACCATTTATTTATTTTCCCTTCCGGTACCACAGGAAGGACGTGGACAGTTACTTTCGCGCCATTGCATAATAATAGCCGCCATCTTGCGGACGGATGCGCGCGAAACTCATATGTCAAAATTGGACACGCGCAGCATAAACGTATTCGATAATTCGACCTCCTTTTTTAATAAATTGTATATTATCTGTATCACGTGTCAATTTATTGGTTTTATTGTTCAATGCCGGAAAAGATACGCTACAATATGCATTGAGAATTCGATATTTGCCCGGATACTGCAGTCGTTAATACCGAAACCGCCTGTCACGTACAAAAAAAATTCTACATCAATGCCTGTCACCGATTTTTAGCTGCTCTTCAGTACTGAAAGACAGTAATAACTCTTTAGTAATTAGAAGCGATGATAACCTAATGGTTAGGACACCCGATCTCTTAAACGGGCTACTAGTGATATACCTAGATACTACACAATACACACATACTAAGAATTTAAAAATATCTTGCTTCAAACGGTGAAGTAAAAAAAACATCGTGAGGAAGGTGCGTGAAATCCGCACTTGACCAGCGTGGTGGACTATGGCCAAACCCTTTCCATTCCGACAGGAGAGTTGTGCTCAGTGGTGACTGGTGAGTCGGCAATAGGTGGACATGACTTGTCATATTACTAGCAAAGTCTAATAGTCGATAAACCCCACTTGAGAACTAATATCTCCCGCGATCTATGATCTCCGGCTCTGTGGAGATTGGCTGCCGTGACCGAAATTCAGTCGGGAGTGAATCATTATTATATGATTCTATACAGCAAGTAAGTTTAAACAATAAGATTAGGTAAGCGCATACCCCAACAGCTCACAGGATATCCTTCATAATATAATCACATGACTTACAGCAAAATATTCATGTTCTTAAACATGGTGTGTCCATGAGTCCGTGGCAGCAATAGAAGTATCTACTATTTCGAAAAAATATCTTATTTCAGCAGAAAAATAAGGTTTGGTAGATAATATTGGCATTTGAAATTTTAATTTTAAAATTCACGCCAAAACGCTCCCCGGTGTCATGGCGTTGTAGGTACTTACTTGGGTATTGTAAGTTACCACTCCTTATATTATTACGTAGAAGGCACAGAAACGACAGCGTTTATTTATATAGTCTCCAATTTATTCACTATCACAAGTTAATACACTCACAAGTTAATATATACAACGAATGCACAGTGATTTTCGTTAGCAAAACAGATCGAATACAACGCTCCAAAGTCTAATGGCCGCAGCCCGGTAGACGAGTAGTCAAAACTCGATCGCCGCGCCACTTTTTCATACGCGGCCGGCGTGCGGCGGCATAGGGAAACTTGCTCGGAATTTACGCAAACAAGTCCGATAGGCATACTACGCGTTTCGCGCTACTATGCTTGCGGATTTATTTTGTGTATGTTTGTTAAAATATAATAATGCGTATTTGCGTATATATAATTATAAGTATGGTGAATATTATGAATTAACGTGAATGTAGCCCACAGCGTCGTTTGTGACGTCACTATTATTTTTACCAATGTACTCTGTGCGGTGTGCAGTAAGCAATAGTATGATTGCCATTGTGACGTCATTCGCTTCTTGGTGTTTTAACCAATATGGCGGATTGCTGTATTTTATAATTTTATTTTATCAAAATAAATAGCAATCTCACTCGAAATAGAAAAATTAATACGTTTTTTAAAATCCATGAATCCTATTTCATTAGATAAATTCATAATTTCATTGATTCTTGGTTACTGTCATCATGCCTATTGCAGAGGAAACCCCACTGTCTCTCAGACGCCACGTGCGTCTCCATACACGTGTAGGACCATAATTTTGGCCCCTATCCATAAAATTCTTACCCTTATCAAGCAAGTGACTTGCTGTTCCATTACTATGGACCAAGGTGCCAATTTAAGGTATGAACGGTGTGAATTTAAGGTAGGAACTCATTTAATAAATATGTTTCTTTCAGACTGCAGTAGTTAACACTGCAGAGAAAGGGTGATTTGTGCCCTTTCTCTCATATATGAAGATATGATCTAAGTTTGTGATCGTGTCACCTAATTCTTAAAATGATTGCTATTGTAACGATCGCAATCTCCTCTGTTAAGCTAACACTAGTTCGCCATTGGCTAAAATCTATTGACGCAGCAAGAATACCATAAATTCAGCCAATCCCAGCAATGAGACTGTAAAAATAATAGCTGCTGAACAGAGGGTCAAACCGATTTCCAATCGCAATGAAACATCTGTGCTACCTTTAGCTTGGCTTAATAGTATTCAGAATAGACCATTCAATCAGCCGTACTTGCAGAGGATGTGGACCATAATACAGTCGCGCCATATAGCAGAATGTTCGAGTTTTAAACATGGTGTGGCAGCATTGCAGTCGATTCACTTCCTGAGGAGGAAACCCCCATGCTCCCAGACGCCACGTGCATCTCCATACGCGTGTAGGACCATAATTTTGGCCCCTATCCATAAGCAATGTTACTCCGTCCACAAAGACTTATTTAGCGTACCTACGCGAGGCACTACCGTAACTGGCACACAGTAAAGAGCTATATACCCTCTCTTGAGTACTGGGATACGCTTTTTTGGTTCGACGGTCCCCAAAAGGCTTGCTCAGGTCCGTTATATTACATAACACTCACAGATGGATAGTGTTTACGTGTCCATAAATGAAGGTAGTATTTTTTATCGCTCGCATGGTAATGGGTGCAGTGGAAATCCGTATCGGTTTTGGTGCGAGCCGGTTGTTTTTTTTTTGTTTGAAGATTTTTTTACTGAATATAAGGCTTGTTGGGTATGGCTTTATATGGAAATGTGTGGCGTTTCAATTGTTGATTGATTAGTAGGTATTTTACATGTGGGTAGGAAAATAAGTAAAGCGTGTGATTAAAGTACCTTTGTCCCATCGTGTGTGACGTAGTAGGTAGGTTATATTTATTTATGATATTTCAAAAACTAAAATTATGGCTATTAAGACAATAGTAATAGTTAAAATATTTACAACAAATTTTGTTGTAAATATTTTAACTATTACTATTGTCTTAATAGCCATAATTTTAGTTTTTGAAATATCATAAATAAATATACCTAATTTCGTACCACTCGCTTGGCGGCACGTCTTTGCTGGTAAGGTGGTAACTAGCCACGGCTGAAGCACACCCACCAGGCCAGATCAGAGAAATTCAGAAAATGACCCTGCCGGGGACCGAACCCGGGACCTCCCACGTTAAGACAACAGCGCTCAACACTGCGCCACGGAGGTCGTCAATCTGTGGTTTTTTTTTTTTTTTTTTTTTTATCCACTACAAGCTAGCCCTTGACTACGATCTCACCTGATGGTAAGTGATGATGCAGTCTAAGATGGTAGCGGGCTAACCTGTTAGGGGCATGGCAGTTATATTAAACCCATACCCCTTAGGTTTCTACACGGCATCGTACCGGAACGCTAAATCGCTTGGCGGCACGTCTTTGCCGGTAGGGTGGTAACTAGCCACGGCCGAAGCCTCCCACCAGGCCAGACCAGGGAAAATTCAGAAATTATAAATTCCCAAATTGACCCTGCCGGGGATCGAACCCAGGACCTCCGCACGTTAAGGCAACAGCGCTACACACTGCGCCACGGAGGTCGTCAAAAATCATGGTCAAGATTAAATTGGAGTAGAATAAAAAAAAGTGTGCTACAATAATATAGTTTGGGTAACTCTGATATAAAAATTACTACAACTTTATCGACTACGGAGTACCGAATAATATAAAAATGTCTGAATCAATTTAGTTCGGAGTTTTCCGAAATATTCCCAACTATGAATTGAATTCAAGATTTCCCGCAAGAGGCGAATATTGGCTACAAGTTGGATCTAACATCTTTAGTATTCTAGGGATCGAATATCAAATCTAAAACTACTTCTGTTGAGTTTGTTATCATTCCTACTAGCGGTTTATTAGGTATACTACTTCTTTCACGCGGACGAAGTCGTCCGCGTTGACTTCGTCCGCATCGTCCTTTTTTAAATTACCACGGGAACTCCCTAATTTTTCGGTTTAATATATAGCCTATAACACTCACAAATAATGGCTTTCTATTGGTACCAGAATTTTCAAAATCGATTCAGTAGATCCAGAGATTACCCCCTACAAACTCATAAACTCACAAACTTTACCTCTTTAATTATTAGTATATAGACGAGCCGATGCCCGCGATTTCGTCCGCGTGTTTGGTTTTTTGGTTCCCGCGGGAACTGTAAAATTTTTCGGGATAAAATGTAGCCTTTGTGTTATCTATATCTGTGCGAAATTTCATCCAGATCCGTTCAGCCGTTCTGGTGTGATTGAGTAAACCTTATCCATCCTCGCATAATAAAAGTATTTATTATAGATTTCAACTGATTAGGGGTATAAACATATTGTTTATTTTACTGTATTGTGACACCATTATTTACATTAAATAAATAAATTTTTTAACTTTTATTCTGACTTCCATAATATAGCATTCGGTAAAGTCAACTTTAACATATAATTCGGATTCATATTATATACTACACTACACTTCACGCATAATAATATGCTATTTTGAATTTGAAAGCGTGGCAAATACCTATAGCTTTGTAGTCGTCGACTACATAATTTTGAACTTTGTAGCAAAGCGCCTGCTAAGTTTTCGAGATAATCTTGTTTGTGTGTAAACTGGGATTTGTAGTTGAAGTTTCAATTATAAAGTTACGAAGAGTGCTCAGCTTAATGCAGCAGCCATCTTGAGTTCACTTTAAGTTAAGTGAAAACTGCACTCATTATAGTCCATCAAACATAACTGACTCGATGACAGCGTCGCTAGTATCTATGAAAAATTAAATAACCACCAAAACGAAACAAGCATAAAAATTAGTTCCAATTTTGGCCACCGGGTCAGTTAAGTTTGTGTCCTACTTGACTACGGCTAAGCAATAAGGTTATGTTTTTACCATCTACATCTATACTAATGTCTAATATTATAAAGACTAAAGAGGCAAAGTTTGTGAGTTTGTGTCGTTGTAGGGGGTAATCTGAAGATTAGAAGGTAGGTAGATTTTGAAAACTCTGGTACCAATAGAAAGCCACATTATTTGTGAGTGGCTATAATATATATGTCACCGTAAGATTGTAAAATCCGTTAGATTAAAATCTAACGGTTTCTATCCCGCTAGATTATAAACTGTCGAAAGATTGTGAACCGTTCAATGTTCTGAGTATTATTTTATGAAATATTTATTGTTTTTACGTTTTCTTGTCTCTTTCTTGTACAGTTCGCGCGCGAGTTGAATGAGTAAATGTAAGTGTCACCATACATTTACTCTGCATTCAACTCGCGCGCGAACTATAGGTTAGGTTAGGGTTTGACATGAATATTCAGGTAGTGCCCGGCACTTAGGTTCTATTGGGTTAATTTACCTAATATATTACAATTTACCGAAAAATAACGCGTTAAATTGTAAGCAGTATGTTACGGTTCACAATCTATCGACAGTTTATAATCTATCGAGATAAAAAACGTTATATTTTAACTTAACGGACCCGAAAACTTGGAGAGTATACAACATTCTGGCCTTTCCGACATCCGAAAAGGCCAGAATGCTGTATAAACTACTATTAAAATTATCTTTTGGAAAAGAGCTACTGCTGAGTTTCTTGCCGGTTCTTCTCAGTAGAACCTACTTTCCGAACCGGTCGTAGAGTCAAAACATGACGTAGCTTAAAAGACATCTGTGTCCTTTATGAAATAAACAAATTGAGTGTGGGAGTAGGTACCTACCGTGGAGAAAAGTGCTTGTCTGAGAGTTATTAATGAATCATTTCACGTAGGACAACTTGTGTTAATATATATCAAGACTCTACCACCGGTTCAGAAAGCTAATTCTACCAAGAATCTACCGTGATGAAACTTAGCAGTTGCTCTTTTTTAGGCAAAATTGGAAGAAGACGGGTTGTGTTGATAAAGTTATGATTATCATTAAAAAGTTAAGAAAACCCCTGTGAACGATCCTTGGTTGGTTTAGAGTTCTATATTGATCAGCTTATAATAGAAACTTAAGCTCACAATGTTGCCATCGCAAACTCTTCACTCCGAAGTGCCTCGAGGGTCCTTGAGAGCAAATAGAGATCGATCACGTTCAAGCCTCAAGGTCCTTGTCTTTCTTGGTAACTGTGTTTAAGAATTTGATGTTATTATATAGGTTTTTAAAGGACTGGGTTAGAGCAAAATTCTGTTTTGGTTGCCAAATAAATCCATAGGTGGTACTTCAATTTTTCAAAAAAAATCGTAGGTGTGTCTGTCTGTCTGTCTGCTACGCTTTAACGGCCCACATTGCCAACTGATTTTGATGAAATTTGGCTTAGACATAAGTTGCATCCCGGAAGGACATAGGCTACTTTTTATCTCGGAAAATTAAAGATTTGCCGAGCGAATCTAAAAACCTAAATCTACGCGGATTAAGTCGCGGGCATCACCTAGTACATAATATTTTGCTTTTTTTTTTTTTTTTTTAATCCACTACAAGCTAGCCCTTGACTGCGATCACACCTGATGGTAAGTGATGATGCAGTCTAAGATGGTAGCGGGCTAACCTGTTAGGGGCATGGCAGTTATATATGCTATAGTGCTATGCATAGTTATTACAATATGTAGGTATGCCATTGAAAATATGCCCTAATATGTTCCCCAAATAAAAACAAAACGTAACAGCAATGTAACATGGTAGGTAACACAATTAGAGTGGTACCACCAAATAGCTACGCACCAAATACAGAAGTACTAAATGTTATGTTCAAACACCACCCTATTTGGTGTCGCGAATTGTCGAAACTAACTTGAATATCTACATGTTAAGTGACAATTTCGACATAATAACATTGTATAAGGACTTTGTTTTCAATGTTATATCGTACTAGGTGTTGCGCGTTACTTCGTCCACGTGCTTTAAGCGGAACTCCTTCATTTTCCGGGATAAAAAGTAGCTTAAATCACTCTCCAGGTCCTCACCTAAACCATTGTCAAAAATTACGTCGATCTGTTGCTCCGTTGCAGCGTGATTGAAGTACAACTACAAACCAACAAACAAGCAAACAAACACACTTTCGCATTTATAATATTAAGTAAGTAAGATTTTTAATATAAATTAAAATTTAAAAATACACTATTACTAGTAAAACTGTGTTATGCATTTCATTTGAATAAGCGCAAGGGCTAGCTTGTAGTGGATAAAAAAAAATTAATGTTTAGTTCTTAATTTCGTTTTAATTTAGATTTTAATGTATTTCATAGTTTTGGATACCTACGTTTTTATTATAATAATAAAAGCTTAAAACCTTTAATTATTAGAAAAAATCAGCCTAATCAAACCACTGATGATAGCTTGTATCCATTATTGATACATATAATAGTAAACAATTAATGAAAAATCTTAATGATACCGACGCGATAGAGTGGTTCTCTGCGCCTGCGCCTTATCTGAACAGATGTTATTGAGGATTTAAAAGGCAGCGTCTGTTAGTCACCGAACCATTTTCGAAAAAGTCGATAACACCGTTAAAAGGCTGAGAGCTGATAACTATTTATTTAAGTATTGTAAACAATCTCTAAACTAAACTAAAATGACACGTCTAATTTTATCGCTGGCCGTTTAATAATGCTCCCTGCAGAAAGGGACAGCACTGGAGTAAATGAGTAAATCTACATACCGAAATTGATTGTAATTTGTCAACTATGAATAAGTGTTTGTTTATAGACAAACAATAAATCTGTCTCAGGAGACAGTAACAGGTAACACAGTTTTTACTACCTCAGTGAAATTTTGTAATCAGTTTTGGCAAATATTTTTTTATTATTATTTACATTGGAATTTTCTAAACCATTGGGTTAAAAAAAAATTGCATGTAGGTTTTCTTTGTACCGTAGACCCTTGATAAGAAATCAACCCGAGCAAAGGCGACGACGAGTCACGTTGTTTTTATTATGAAATTTAAAGTAAGGTACCAAATATTTATTTATTTTTCTGTATAGTTTCTTTGTTTTATAGTTAATAGTTAACTGAGAATCTTTAAAAAAAGTTCGTATAGGAAACTGCATAAGTAGAAGTTTTCAGTTGGAAGGCGGGTGTAGTAGCGGGTGTGGACTTAAAAGTCTTTTTTTTCTCATTAAACAGATGAAAAAAAAACTAGACATACAGTGCTTTCATACTTTTCCATGTTTTCCAAGATAAATAAAAGAACCAGTTCACAACGAAACAAATTCTCAGTAAAAACTACACTCGGAAAAATGAATTTAAGCTCTCAGATTACAAACTAAATCTCAGTAATACCGTTAGCGAGCTATTTTTCTAAAAATATACGTGAAATCGTAAGCAGACCCAAAAAAGGGTTGGACATAGTTGGAAGTTGGCACCAAATACGCGCCATTCTGAATTGTGGCGAATAAAAATGTGATAATTTATTGCTTTTTGGTGTTTCATTACCATGCTAATTGCTGAATTATATTATTAGGTGGTTTGGCAATTTATTCCTGAATTGGCAAAGCCTACGCCAACGTAAACTAGGTGTAGGTTATTTTTTAAACAGAAATTACTACCCATATTCACTCACTCTCTCACTTCAATCCCTTGCAGTTTCTTTTCAAAATTAGAAAGGTTTGACATAGTCCAATACGCTGGCCAAGCGTAGATTGGCAGACTTTAAGATACGCTTTTAAGATTATTATGAAGAACTCTCAGGCATGCAGGTTTACTCACAAGCGACATGTGATAAGATAAGTAATTGCTTAGAACACATATCTACTTCTTACTAATATTATAAATGCGAAAGTTTGGATGTATGGATGTCGGTATGGATGTATGGATGGATGTTTGTTACTCAATCACGCCCCAACGGCTGAACGGATCTAGATGAAACTTGGCACAGAGATAGTTTATAGTCTGGAATAACACATAGGCTACTTTTTATCCCGGTATATTAAAGAGTTCCCGCGGGAACCACAAAACCTCGATCCACGCGTGTGAAGTCGCGGGCATCAGCTAGTAATTTCATAAAATTTAGAAGTGCTTGCCTGAGGAAACTTTGGATGAATGGATGGATGGATGTTTGTTACTCAATCCCGCCAGAACGGCTGAACGGATCTGGATGAAATTTGGCACAGAGATAGATTATAGTCTGGAATAACATATAGGCTACTTTTTATCCCGGAAAATTTGAGAGTTCAATCCACGCGGACGAAGTCGCGTGCATCAGCTAGTAATATATAAATGAAATAAAGTATTTAAAATATAAAGTGAAACCTGCGTAGGTAGGGCTAGGGGTTGCGTAGGTACCTGGCTCACTGTAAAAGGCAAATTTCGGGCCGATCGGAAACGCAAATACGGGGACAATGACCGCGCTCAATGGTGGAATAAAACAACGAATTTATTGGAAAAACTAATTCGGAAATGCCTAAAAAAGTCATCTGACTAAGGCTGTATGTGGGTGAAATAAAATACCTGCCTAGTAAGTTGTAGGTACTTAAATATCATTTGCGCAAAATCAATTATAAAAGCTAAGTACTGGAGTTGAGGATTGATTATAATATTATGATTCTGTTATAATTTAGTAGGTATCCTCTCAAAGAAAAAGAATTTTTAAATTTGCCGTTAAGTACTCATTTAACCACAGAACACATTTAACAATATCGTGAAACAGAAAGTGGTAAGTATATAAATTGTTGAGTCGAGCCTCGAGGCTAATTAATACTCATAAAATTTGATAATAATAGAATAGCATGAATAATATTTTAAAATATTAATTTTAATTAATACCTACGTAATGTCGTGGGTTTACAGAAAATGTTTTGAACATGGACTTATTATATTACTAGCGTAGTTTTGAAATAAGAACCGTGGAAATTGCGTTTATTTAGACTGGTAGCGCCATCTAGCAGGTAACTTGATACAAGCTGCGGGGAAATCGAAATTGTAACTTCTCGATTCAAACCTTGCTCGAACCCTAACAACGTAGTACTGCGATATTGTTACAATAGATGACGCTGTTACATAGTTCAGTTAAATATATTATACAGTAACCAATTTTAACCGCAGATGAGAAAGTTCTTAGTTCTGATTATTGATATGTTTTTTTTACAAAGATTTATTATAGAAAATACCTACTAATGAACATAATATCTAGAATAATTATATTGGGATAGATTTTTGTGTAAGACTTCTTTTTGTAATAATTACCTAATTTTAAGTAGGTAGGTAACTAGATACATAAATACTTCATTTTTTTAACGAGATGAGTAATTTTTTTATTAAATTAAAGTAGGTACCTAGCTATCTACTTCATATTATTTTTATATAAGGAAAAAACATTAGAACTTAAACGCCAAAGTACCTACTTGTAAATGCGATTAACTCTGATATTGATTGAAGTTATGAAAAGTAAATAGGTAGCTAATTTACTTTTAAATTATGAACATTGTCTAAAATTTTACAATGTTTATCTACTTACTAAATTGTTTTTAAGTTGGAAACTAGGTAGGTACCTACCGGTATCTACCTAGGTTATTGAACGCTGAATAATAATGTTCGCAAGCTTCCATTTCCAGAAACCGCCTCATAAAATACCGCATTATCATAACATTGAGAACGAAAATTGATTTGATACATTGTATTAAAATAAAGTAGACTAGGACATATTTTAACCATCTAAAGCGTTTCATTGTTTGAGCGATCGTGTTATTAATGGTGATTTCAAGGAAGCAATTCATTTTAGTGGAGAACATTTACAATGTGAGTGAAATTAGGGGCGAATACTTAGTAATACCTAGTTAATAAATACGTAGTATATTATTTATATCTACAAAAAGTAAAGGCGCGATCCTCAATAGTAAGTAAGATTCAAGGTAGTGACCGATTCAAGGTATATGGAAAGCTTTAGATATGCCTCAGTCCCGTGCCTTGACCGAAGCCTTAAGTCCTGCGCCTGATCTCACTCCGGTCGTGTCGGATTTCCGATCCATCAGAGTTTAAGAGCGAGGGAATATAAAGGGCATCTCTGCTTGCACCCTATCTCCGAGCGTGTCTAGTTTCCGTAGTTAGATGTATGGGGTAAATATTATTACTGTCATACCCCTACCAGGTTAGCCCGCTATCATCTTAGACTGCAATCATCAGTCATCACTGTGCCTCCAGGTGAGATCGCAGTCAAGGGCTAATCACTAGTAGAATAAAATTAATACAATTGGGTAAGCTTTATTTAATACTATTCCAAATTCCAAGCCTGTATAGATAATTGTACTTTCTAGAATATGCTTTGACCGGACTGATGCCGGACAGACATATCTAATCGCACCACAAGGGTTGCAAACCTACAACGCATAATGCAACCCTAAAAGAGGTACAGTTCACGCGCGAGTTGAATGCAGAGTAAATGTATGTGTCACCGTACTCCGCATTCAAATCACACGCGAACTATATTATATATATTATTTATATATTTTATTGCGAGATAGGCTTGCGCTTGACGCAAAGCCAGGTGAGGTCTAGGTTGTAAGTTGTAACGCGCTTGCCTGGAAGATGTCTATTCGCTCTTGCCTTGAAGGTATCTATAAGGTAGGAAGTTATACGTGGCAGGAAACACGTGCGCTGGAAGGGTGAATATCTATTTCTAGCTGCCACAAGTTACTACAAAAATGCATAAAATTCCTAAACAATGATTATAAAATCGATACACAGCACGCATGCTACCCTTTAAACCTTCCAGGGGGTCAACTGGCGGTTAGTGGTTTAGGGCTTGGGTGGCCCCCCTATATAGGGGGGCATGCATTATGTAGCGGCAATCAGGTAGGTGTTTGATAGTGATTGTCCGCCAATGATAGGAAAGGGAATGATGTAGAGTCGATGTTGGGGTTAAGAACTTCAATAATATTTTATTATATTTTTTACCTTACTTTTTTCACGACTTACCTTGATCCTTGATCCATCTATTACAGTCTAATCTAATAGAAAGTATGTAAATTAAGTCCTGCTATAAATGAACATTTTGAAAAACTTAAATACCTGCATACTCAATTTATGTTATATGAATCGTACCTACTCAAATTTTATCATAGGATTTGTAAAAGTACATTTTTGCAATATATCTTCAAGATTGGTCATCCATTCAAGTAAATGTGGACATTGCGAGTTTCGCGAAACTTTGTAGAATATTTCAATCTCAGAATATCGCTGACTTGGTAATGAATTGGATGAAACCCGCTACGGAGTGTCGTGCGATGAAGGCATGGAGTTCGGAATTTTTCTTCGGCATTGGAAGATTTTCTCAATGACAAACTTTTCCTAAAAGGGAAATTCAATTTCGAGAACTGACTGCGAACTGGCTGACTAGAGAATTTCAGATATTTTGAAATGTAGTTTCCTTTAAAACATTTATGTGGTGCCAACTATTTCCTGAACTGAACTTTCTTTACAGACGTTAGAGACATAAAAAGTGAAACGAATGAAAATCCATCCAATTATGTGCACGTTACTTTTTTTTCTAACTTTCTTTCTTTCTTATTTTTCTTTTTAATTTTTTCTTTCAGTTACTTACTTTAGTAAGTTAGTTACTTTGACATAAATAAGCTTCTTTTAAGAAATCACGCTTACATAGTTGTGATAATATAGTCATTTATTAGATAATAATATAGTCATTTATTAAACCCTTTTAAAATATTAGCAGATCTTTAAAATCGTTTTATGAAATATTTCTTGTGAATACCAATCGGGTTAAATAGCGGAAAATTTACTTGAAAATCATAGTCACAAAAATAGATACTTTCAGTTCAGATTTTTTTCAAATTTCATGTCCACGCCTATTTTCTAAAATACCAGCCAAGCGAAGGGTGTATCAGCGAGTAGTTTTTATTTTTAATAACTGTGACAACTCCACACCTTTTCTGTTAATTCGTCATCACAAAGCTATAGGGTGTCGTGTAGCGCGACCTGTAATTTCTGTGTAAGCATTGTTAATCCTGAATGCAGTTCGACCGCCACCATTCGATACTAGCATTTATTAGAGATGTAATTATTATTATGTTATTGCCTCTACACCTCCCCTGTCAATTCATAATTACATAGCTGTAGGGTGTCGCGTTGTACTTTTTATCTAAGCATTGTTCCTGAATCATGAATTCAGTTTGATTGATATTGTTAATACTGGTTATTATCATTACAGAACTAGCTAATTCACGGCATGCATTGCCTCTTTAGTTCAAACAACCACATATTATGTGTTGTTAGAAACCTTCGATCCTAATCATAATAATCACTGAATAGGTAAATACGAACCTTCAAACCATACATTTGTATACAACGCGTTGCCTTTGTGTTGCTTCTTGTACGATTGTTCTATTTAAGTTACCTAAGTTAAATAATATATTGTAACTAAACAACGAGTTTCAAGTGGTTTCACTCGTTCTACACTTCGATGAAACATGCCTGAAAGTGTATGGTGAAAATAAAACCTATATTAATCGAAGGCTTCGAAGGATAGTAGCGTTACCGATGCGAACGGGCGCGCACGGGTGTCCACTTCGATTCCCCGTTGTGACACACTTTATATACCTACTGACAAGTGATTACTGAAAATATAATAATTTGAATAAAGTGGCATGACAGGGATAAGTGATAAAGTAGTAGGTAGGTACTTTACAAGTTTCAGCGCCATTTTTGTTTATAAATATTGGTAGTAGGTAATTACTTAATGCGAGAGCTAACAATATTGATGGTTAAACTTTGGGGCTTTCACTTGTATTAAAAAGTAGTTTATTTAACATACTAAGAACCGAGTGGAAACACACTTGAACAAAAAAAATTCCATCCCGGAAAATTAAGGAGTTCCCATGGGAATCAAAAATACTTATTCCACGCGGACAAAGTCGCGGGCAACATCAGCTAGATATATTTTTTCAATATAGGCCCCAAATCAGGAAGGATTTTGAGAAATGACGGATTTAAAATTCGGCCAGTAAACTTACTACTAATAAAATACTTACACTAACAAAATACTTCAATATTTTATGCGAATTTTCGTATTTATTTACTCTCTCTTTCTAGTACTCAAATAAATTTATTTTTTAGTTTAAGTATGTAAGTCTGAGCCTTAAAAGTTACGCCCTGTTCTATTATGTATTCTGTGGTAATGCGTTATAATATTTGAATCCGAAAGTCGATTACACGATTTTTAATTTACGTGGAAGAAACAGAAATTCGACCGAGTAATTTTTCCATGGATATTTTATATGCGATCCAATTTTTTGTAATAAAACCAGGTCGTACCATTTTACGATGTCTCAAGGTATTTACACCTAAAACTCCTTTGTCATTTTAAAAGAATAGATAAGTAGGTACATGGGGTATACTAGCATCGCTTAAAGCCGCATTGTTTTAATATTGTTGCTGTTTGTGTTTTAGAATTCAATTCTTGGTTTTATGGCTTGCGTTTGTACCAAATGGGTACAATATACCTCGCCAATGACTCGTGGAATGGAGGAGACAGTGTTTTAGAATTGTAATCCTTATTTTAAGGACATGACATACAGCTGTCATTTTGATGTAACACCGCTTTCAGTGACGGTAGTAACCCCTCAGTTGTACCGAATGGTGCATTGGTGGGAACACCCGGAAAGGTAAAAAAATATTCGATTTCTGGTAAGTAAAAAAGGTTAACTGTATATTTTTAACAAAACCAGATAAGAATTACAGATATAAATAAGAAAAGCAAATGAAAAATAAAACCGTTATGACAATAAATGGGCAAATTGCCCCAGAAATTGACAAATTATCGGAAACGTAAAGTTAAAATCAATTTGTGAAAAGACATTAATCAAAAAGTGGTCGAAAATGGGTTGCGGCTCGTCTGGTCAAGTGGTGGCGCCGGAGAGTGGCAACCAAGTGGCTAATGGCAAAGAGAAGATGGCTGGTGGCAACGAGGCGCATGGTGCGAATGGTGCCAACGGCCACCATCATGGTGACGACTTGCCGACTGTGGTACTGCCTGATACACCTGCCAAGCCTAAACCACGTAAGTTCTGAGCCATGGCCTACGACAGTCATCGTAGTCCTGATCATCAATCGTTAGATATATATCTACTGCTGGACATATACGAATAAACTTCTTTGTTTTTTTAATATAGGCTAACGCTTGGCTGCAATCAGACCTGCTTACAAGTGATGATGCATCCTAAGATAAGGAGTGCGGTTGCTTAGAAGAGGGGAAAACGGAAGCCGGAAAGGCATTCCATATCCTAGCGTTTCAAATTAGGAACGAGGAAGGAAGTAGTACAAAAAACTGATGGACATTGGGGTCACAAAGTGCTGAAATAGCCACCGCGCACTGAGAAGCTCAGCGTTAGTAGACCACTAGTTGTTGGTAGACCACATCAAACTTGTTGTAGGGAGCCGCTGGATCCAGGCGGTGCAAGACCTTACAAGAGAAATGTGTTGGAGGCATAGGTCCTTACAGGAGACCTATTTTCAGCAGTGGACGTTTATCAGTTGAGGATGACGAGAATATTCTACAATCGGCAGTCTTGCCTCATGTGGTCTTGCTGCGACTCGCTTGATGACGAACGTCCACGTTTGTTGTTCCTATAGTTTTAGAATTTTTACGTTTAAAAATTCTTCGTCCTACTCCAAAAAAAAATTGGGAGTTCTTAATTCAATTCAATTTGTAGCGCAATAATATATGCTTAGTTTTTAATTGTAAGTACTTATATAAAAAACCTTCTACGCAATAGAATGTAACCTCGTAATATTCAATCCAATAATAACAGAGATTTTTCTCAACAGCTATAGCGTATGAAATACCAATCGAGGAGTTCGACAGCTCGCGCAAGGTGTCCACACCGCCGCCACACCTGCAGAGGCTCCTCAATCCTCCGCCGGCTGAATTCAAGCTGCCTGACATCAGGGAGAAGTTGGCAGAAGTTGAGCAGAGAAGACTACAGGTTAAGATTTACCAGATCAAGATTATCCTTAAATCTGTTCCCCAAGTGGCGTAAAACAGTGTGGTAAGACATTTCTTACCATCCGTAAGATGACAAGACAAAGTACTGGTCTAGTGGAAGGCGTCGGTCGTGGATAATTACCACCGTACTAACAAAGACGTACCGCCAAGCGATTTAATGTTTCGGTACGATGCCGTTTAGAAACCGGGGTATGGGTTTAATATAACTGCCGTACCCCTAACAGGTAGGTAAGCCCGCTTCCATCTTAGACTATTATTTACAATCAGGTGAGTTCGCAATCAAGAGTTAACTTGTAGTGGAATAAAAAAAGGTTGTAATAAAGAATTAATGACTAATTTATGTGCATTTACAGATCTTGCAGCAGCGGGCGGCATCAGCACAAAAGCGAGCTCAAAGAATGACGAAATCTTCCGCGATAACTCATAACGTAAGTAGTTAAGGCCCGTATTAGGTATTAAGCTGGCATCAGCTAAGAACAGGTTCTCAAGTATCGGTGTCAAGACGAAATGGCAGGAAGGTTTCTCCATACTCATTTGTTTTCTCCGTGGATAATCTCAATAGAGAAAATACTCTTGCACCATAAAATACATAATATGTATCCGAGCCATGTCCCTATTCCCTGTCCTGTCCCTGTCCCTATTTTCCTTTTTTCGATACACTAATTATTTTAAGAACATGGAGCCTTCAAAAATTACAAAAAGTGGTCCAGTTTTCGCGATGTTTCCATCATCAGATATCCCGCAAATAAATTTGACGAATATAAAACAAACCGACATAGCCTTTCCTTAATAATAAATAATTCCTTCTTAAATTATTCTAGAAAAACAAATTAAAATCGGTTCAGTTTTGGAGGAGGAAACAGCTGAGAATACGAGAGTAAGAATCCTCTTTGATGGACTTGAGAGCGAGTTCTTAGTTTGAATGCTTGATCTTTTGCTGTGTTTGATATCTGAATATGAGATCTAGTACAGATACGTAACTTGATTTTCAGGGAGCTGAGGAAAGCAAGCATGGCGCTAATGTCCTTACGATCTCTCCAGAACCTGGCGTTTGCGAAGACAAGAATATATGATATTAAAGTACATAGACTAATTAATAATCAGAGAGCAGCTAGAGAGAGGCTGGCAAAGATATAGATAATTTTAAATTACAGATTAAAATATACTATCTATACCTACTTTTATATTATAATTGCGAAAGTTTGGATGGATGGATGTTTGTTACTTAATCACGCCTGAACGGCTAAATCGATTTTGATAAAATTTGGCGCAGATATAGATTATTGTCTGAAATAATATAGGCTGCTTTTTATCCCGGAAAGAGTTCCCGCGGGAACCAAAAAAACCTCAATCCACGCAGAAGAAGTCGCGGGGCATCAGCTAGTAGCGTATAAATGTAATATTTAGTTTTTAGGTAAATGATATAATATCTACTAGCTAATGAAGCAATGAGAATTCCTATAAGTTCCTAAATTATTTTCTCTTATTTCTTTCTACATCTAAGAGTGTTTTTCAATTTAATTAATGCATACATTTTCTAAACTCAAAATACTGTGTTTGATTTCAATGATTTAGGTAGGTACCTAAGTTTTATTTTTCAATCTCGCTCACATTATAAACATGAAAGTTTAGATGCTTATTATTCCTTCCCGTCACAACGGCTTAGCAGTTAGCCGACTTGACTGAAAATTAAATTATCCTTATATTATAAATGCGAAAGTGCACGTATGTTTGTTGACTGTTGTCCTTCAATCACGCAGCAACAGAGCAACGGATTAACGTGATTTATGGCATGGGTATAGCTGTTGAAGACCTGGAGAGTGACAAAGCCTACTTTTTAACCCGGAAAATTAAAGGAGTTCCCGCGGGAATCAAAATATCTATATAATCTAATAATCTAGTTAATTATATAAAAAAATTAGGAAACTTCTCCATTAAATCTCCTATAGTAAATTTATAGCACAAGAAGTGGTTCCACTATTCCTTCACACCAGGCGCGATAGCTGTATTCATGCAACTTAGACGAGAGTTGTTCCTAACTTTGACTAATGGGCCGCACCTCGGGCAGCGAAGTTACCTCCTTACACAAACTTTGGTGTACGTACATTATACCTGAGAGGTCTATCTTTGTGTCTAAAAATATGAGTTTCTCTAACTGGTAGATATTTTGTATTTCACATGAGAAACCCCATAAGAAAAAGGTAACTCACGTCCTTAGACAATCAAATCTTACTAATATTATAAATGCGAAAGTTTGGATGGATGTATGGATGTTTGTAAATCAATCACGCCCGAACGACTGAACGGATCTGGATGAAATTTGGCACAGATTAGATTATAGTCTGGAATAACACATATGCTACTTTTTATCCCGGAAAATTAAAGAGTTCCCGCGGGAACCAAAAAACCGCGATGACGTCGCGGGCATCACCTAGTTACTTTTAATTTAGACTTTGAATAATGGCTTCATATTATAATAAAATAATGCGAAAGTGTATGTTTTTGTTGATAGGTAAGTACTTAGGTACGTTGTTCAATTACGCCACAGCAATATTTATAGACTTGCAGAGTGTCAAAGGCTAGTTTTGTTCCGGAAAATCCAAGAATTCCCACGAGATTTTGAAGACGAAGTCACGGACATCGTCTATTGAGTAGTAGGTAAGATAAAATGGTCCCGTATACCCCACAAATTAAAAGCTATCTAATAATACGTTTTATAAACGAATACCTTACCTGTTACTTTACTTACGTTACCTGTTACCTTTACTTGTTACTTTTACCTATTACCTTGTACAAGCAGTTGTATAGTTGTTAGTACATAAAGGCAAGTAGGTGCACTTATCTTATTCAAAGGACCATCTTGGCTGTGATGAATTCCAAGCTGTTTCGGGAAACAATTTACATCTCGTCTTATTTCCCCCGGGATGCAACTGGAGCTAGTTTTAAATCAGACTCACAGCTCTTTGCCTTCTCTTTAAAACATTTTCTTATTTTTATTATGTAATACCAGTTAGGTCATAGGACACACTATACAAGGAAAATAAGTTTTAAATCTTTAAAAAGCATTTTGAAAAAACCACCATTGTCCTCCATATTGAACTCAGTATGACGTGTTTTTATTTTTATCAGCTAACACTTTAACACTTTACCTAAAAAATTAGAAGTCCGTGATTTTATATTCAATTTCAAAAATGATATGCCATATTTTGTAAAATAATTAGGTTTTATAAAAGTCCTTATGGAATTATTACTCAAAGTCCCGGGTTCGATCACCGGCAGGGTCAATTTAGGAATCTATAATTTCTGAATTTTCCCTGGCCTGGTGGGAGGCTTCGGCCGCGGCTAGTTATCACCCTACCGCGGTAAAGACGTGCTGCCAAGCGATTTAGCGTTCCGTGTAGAAACCGAATAGGGGTATGGGTTTAATATAACTGCCATGCCCCTAACAGGTTAGCTTGCTAGCATCTTAGACTGCATCATTTCTTACATCAGGTAAGATCAAGGGCTAACTTGTAAATGATTAAAAAAATGGAGCGCCGCCGCTAATACCTACCTAGACCTACTCGAATAGGAAATCAGACCATTTCAATAATATGTAACACACAACACACACAATCCAGTTTCAGTTTTAATAAGAGTGTAGATTTAGATCCCAGTTACGCTACGCTAAGTTACAGTGAGAAATGTGAAGTTTTACACAAACTTTACATATTTTCTCACTGTAACTTAGCGTCAAGCGCCATCATCTGGCATCTCGTAATTCCACAATAGGCGCATAACAATGCAGAAGTGAAATTTTTTATTCATAAAATGCGCTGTAAATTACTGAAGCCCACTCGGCGTGGAGAGGTACGTACGTACAACTTTAATAAACTAGAACCGCCATCTGTACGAGATGAAGTAGGAAAGGCTGACTATAACCGTACGACAAGAAAAGCAATCATACTAATATTATACCTAAATGCGAAAGTGTTTTAGTTTGTTGGTTTGTCCTTCAATCACGTGCAACGGATCGACGTGATTTTTATAGTTAATCCTTTAAAACTAAGGAGTTAACGCGGGAATAAAAAAAGTTAAATCACGCGTACGAAGTCGCGGGCATCAGCAAGTCTGATACAATAATAATAATTTATTTCTGTGAATGCCTCTCTCATCGTGAGTTACATATTCTGTAGCCGATTGCCGTGGCGATCCTGGGCCGTGGGTTCTTCTCTATGCGTCTTATTTCTCATTACTGAGGGTAGTGGCCCCTTTCCTTAATATTTCCATTAATCAAATAATGGTAGGAGTTTTCACGTCCATCCGCGGGTCTTAATTGCTGTTAAATACCTCATGTGGCGACGTGGCCTCATTTTTTGAGTAAAGGAGCAGCCTGACTGCCATCATCCCGTTTAATCCTTGCCGAATCAATGAGCCCACGAATATTTTACTTTTTATGAAAAGAGCAATTGCGGAGTTTTTTGCTAGTTCTTGCTGCTCAGTACTACAATCATTTTTCCAAACCGGTGGTAGGGTCTTGACTTATCAAAAGTGGCACAAGTGGTTTTAAATAAATCTATGGTAGTTAGAACCCTTTTTATCCTATCACTGATAGAACCCTGCCGGGATGACCTACATTTGGCAAGGAGTCAGTGAATTCCAAATTAATCAACTTCTTTTCCACACGAATATCTGTGCATAGATATATGACAAAGCTGTAGTGCTGTCAATCTAAGACCTAGAGACATAGGAAAGATTTCGTTTTCACGTCAAGACAATTTTACTTTGTCGTTGGAGTATTGCCACCCTTATTTCACCTCAGTACCACGGGGCCATGAAGGCCACATGTCGAAGTTGCGAACTCCTGAATTACATGAAAGCTTCACATCTCGTGTTGTTTACTGGTTTTCAAAATATTAGGAACTAGCTGACAGACAGACAGACAGACGGACGCACGGAAGGACGGACAGACAGACATACAAACAAAAGGAAGTTAATGTATAGGAATCCATGATATTTACTTTTTTTTATCCATTACAAGTTAGCCCTTGACTGCGATCTCAACGGATAGTAAGTGATGATGGAGTCTAAGATGGTAGCGGGCTAACCTGTTAGGGGAATGGCAGTTATAATATTTAACCCATACGAGTACCACTAATCGGTATCCACACAGCATCGAACCGGAACGCTAAATCGCTTGGCGGCACGTCTTCGCCGGTAGGGTGGTAACTAGCCACGGCCAAATTCAAATTCAAATTTCCCAAATTGAACCTGCCGGGGATCGAACCCGGGACCTCCTCACGTTAAGATAGCAGCGCTCAACATTACGCTAGGGAGGTCGTCAAACGTTAAAAGTAAGTTTTAACATAATCCTGAAACGTAAGTCTTAATAGGTTTCCTTTGACCGAAGTTTCAGTTATGTTAAAAGCTTACCCCGCCAGGCTGTTAATTGTTAACGTTTAAACTAAGACAAACGCTGCTTTATGTGCTTAACTTGGGCTGAACAATTATAAAGTCAAGCATATAATTATGCATAATCCAGCGCACTGATTCTAAGGTACCTAATTTAATTTTACTTTTACCGTACCGGGCCCGGTACTAAAATAATTATATTATGATTCTAAAACACTAAAGTCAACAATAATGAAACAATATTGCTTTAAGCGTTGACATTATGGCCTTTGACCTCTCCTAGTTTAACACACCCTATTTCTTTACCAAAACTTGCCTATATCAGTGGAACAAAATGGGCCGTGAAAGCGTAGCAGAAAAATAAACAAAATAATCTGTCCACAGAAATATTATGAAGAAAAATAAATTCGTCACAAGAATTTTTATCTGTATAGCAAACCAAGCACACTGAAATTAAAAAGGTAGGTGAAGTATTTCAAAAATTGTGCAATCCACAAAGCACAGAGAAAATGTATTCATAGAAAAGGAGAAAATTGTTGAAGAACACTCGACATGGGAAGGAACGAACAAGTTTAAATTACACTAAGAACTGGTGGGTGGTTTATTTTAACCGTGATTAGATTGTTAGTGGTACTACAATCGGTTAAAGCAGTATTAATTTTAAATTGCAGTTTTATACGACGTACCTACTTAAAATGAGGATTTTAATCCTTGACGCCCCTAAAATAAGGAATTTTAATATAAAAAATATTTCTGAAACAAGAACGTCAACAGTATAAAAATAATACTACTTTAAGCGATGGTAGTAAGCCCCAAGTTAACAAATCTTATAAATGTGAAAGTTTGGATAGATGGATGGATGTATCTATATTTGTTACTCAATCACGCGCCTACGGCTGAACGGATCTGGCTGAAATTTGGCACAGAAATAGATTATAGTCTGGAATAGCACATTTATCCCGGAAAATTAAAGAGTTCCCGCGGGAACAAAAAACCTCAAACCACGCAGACGAAGTCGCGGGCATTCGCTAATGATTTGATAAATGATTTATTCATTTCACGTAGGACAGCTCGTGTCACTCATGAAACGTCAAGACTCTACCACCGGTTAGGACAGATTCCTCTTTAACATGTACAACTTTGTAAAAGTTGAAGTACTAATCAGCCCGTCGTCTCCTAGACTAGAACTACGGTTGCCATCTGTTCATGACCAAGCAAAGGCCTCTTGCAATAACAAGGCTGGTGTTTTATACTATATTCCTAATTTAATTTAATTTAATTAGAAATTTAATTACTGCAGGCAGTTTATAATTAAATTTCTAATTCAACTAGGAATATGCATATAGTTTTAGCCGCATTGGCATAGCGATTAGAGCGCCTGAATCTAATGAGCCGTGCAAGGGTTCAAATAAATATTAATCCCGGCTCTTCTCAGTAGAATCTATTTTCCGACCTGGTAGTAGAGTCGCACCTTATCTTTTGACACAAATTGTCCTGCATGAAAATAGTTTCATTTAATAAACGAACAAATCAGCGTATTGAAATAAATTGCTAAATTCTAAATAAATTATATTCATTTTTCATCATCATATCTACTCGTATATCTATCCTAATATATGCGCAAATTTGGATGGATGGATGTTTGTTACTCAATCACGCCAAAACGGCTGAACGGATCTGCATGACTGGAATATAACATAAGCTACTTTTTATTAACCGACTTCAAAAAAAGGAGGAGGTTCTCAATTCGTCGGAATCTTTTTTTTTTTTGATGACAAGACAGATGTTCCCCGAGATCTTCGAAGACAGATGTTCCCCGATTACTCGAAGACGCCTGGACCGATTTGGAAAATTCTTTTTTTTTTGAAAGGGTATACTTTCCAGGTGGTCCCATGGTCATTAGGTCTGATGATGGAATCCTGGGGAAATCAAAGGAACTTAAATTTTATAAGGACACGAACCCAGATAGTTATTAGGTACAGGTCTGTCTACCTTTCGAGAACTTATTTTTCTTTTTTTTTTTTATATATTTACAGCACTAAAAAGCAAACAATAAAATTATTTTTAAATAAAAAAAAACCGCCTTCAAAAACTAAAAAGCAAAAAATAATTGGATATATTTACATATTGTTATTTCTACCCACTATGTTGAAGTCGGGCGGGTATAACAAGGATAAGCAAAGTTGACGCAAGGCTCGCCCGACTTCTACATAGTGGGTAGAAATAATAATATGTAAATATATCCAATTATTTTTTGCTTTTTAGTTTTCCCCGGAAAGAGTTCGCGCGGAAACCAAAAAATCTCAATCAACGTGGAATCGTAGGAATCAGCTACTAAACCTACAACTAACCTAACTTTTAGGTTATATGCTTTGGTGACGATGCCTTCGAACATGGGTGCGTGCTAACCTGCGCCGGAGAAGTAGGCCCAAGATCCACCAAATTAATGTACTCATAACACCTTGAATTTATTATGATTTATGAAGGAAACTCGTCCAGCGCCCGTTCAAGCGTTAAATTTAATCCGATACGAAACAAAATGTTACAAACACACAATTAACACCGCTAATTCAGCGGCGATTGTTTCGAAGATTTATCATTACAGTTGCGCGAATTTAAATAATTAATTATTTATTTATGTGCGCCCGTGCCCCGATACATGCACCTATTTTAGTGTTCAAATATTTTGCTTTATCCATACTATGTTATATTATACTAAACTAGATGATGCCCGCGACTTGGAACTCTTAAATTTTCTGGGATAAAAAGTAGCCTATATCCTTCACCGGGATAGAAACCGTCTGTACCAAATTTCATCAAAAGCGGTTGAATAGATGGGCCCTGAAAGCGTAGCAGACAGACATCATATCATAACAGATTTTTTTCTTTATTTTTATTTTTATAGACAGACATCATATCATAACAGATTTTTTTCTTTATTTTTATTCAACTTAATATTGATATTGATATTCATATTATATTTAAATATATATTTATTTGCGTTATATCCCAACAAATACAGCTGAGTGAAGACCATTTCGGGGATCAAGTCACATTTCGCGTTTCAGAAACTCAAAATGCACCTGCTTTTTCGCACACACTTGTACACTATATCTAGCATCGCCCGGGCAGATCTAAGATCTAAGAGACTAATCTCCATGGAGATTGGCCGCCGCGGTTGAAATTCAGTCGGTTGGTCATTAACAAAGCCCTAAAGTGAGTGTAAACCTAACAAATGATGTGGGAATTCCTACTACATGCGGGTTTTGGGTTAAGTACACAAGACCCAAAAGGGTTGAAGTGCATTAGCTGAGGCCTGTAAGACAATTACTTTGATAAAAAGTTCAGCTATCGGTTGGTGGCAACTATTGTATATTACTACTAACTGACGCCCGCGACTTCGTTCGAGTGGAATAAGTTTAACCATTGAAAATG
Source organism: Erebia aethiops (assembly GCA_923060345.2). Taxonomy (NCBI): domain Eukaryota; kingdom Metazoa; phylum Arthropoda; class Insecta; order Lepidoptera; family Nymphalidae; genus Erebia; species Erebia aethiops. Next base: position 22,140,076 of record OV281087.1, read on the forward strand.
GTTATCAGATGCAAATCGCCTGAGGCGTATTTTTGGCCATAGCTCGACCGAGGATTTTGGGAAAAAAAGGTCCTAGGGTATTAGGGTAGTTTAGCTACAAAATGCAGGCCAAATAAAATTTTGAAAATCGGTTAATAATTATTGTGATCGGTGGTCCCTTTAAATCTATAAGGTCCGATCAATTGTAATTGGAATTGTAGAAAAACGGGAATTTCCGTATATAAAAAGTGATGTAGCTTCTATGAACATTGACCGATCGTCATGGCAATGATTTTAAAAGATGCGGGTGCAGGCGAGAAGGCTTTTTGGTAAATTTTTGTACTCATTTTCAATGCTCCGATTCTTGCGGGGACTGCGAAATCTGTGAACTTTTAATTCCAATTTTCCTTAATTTTCTGGGATAAAAAGTAGCCTATTTCACGCTCCAGGTCAACTATACCCATGCCAATAACAAACTAACAAATAATCAAACACACTTTCGCATTTACAATATTAGTATGATGATGGGTCTTAGCCTAGTAGGTTAAGATACCCAGCCTCCTGTACGGGGTAACAGGTTCGATTCCCGAGTACACATCTCCAAAATTTTGAAGTTATGTGCGTTTTAAGAAATTAAATAATATCACTTGCTTCAAACGGTGAAGGAAAACATAGTAAAGAAACCTGAAAGTTCTTTGTAATGTTCTCGGATGTGTTAAGTCTGCCAATCCGCAGTTGGTCAGCGTGGTGGACTATGGCCAACCATTCTCATTCATCATCATCATCATCTCATGCGCGCTAATACCCATTGAACTTTTTACATCTTCAGCAAACTTAAACAAAAAAAAAAACAGTTAGCAATTTTTATCAACAACTAGATGATTCCCGCGACTTCGTCCGCGTGAATTAAGATTTTTGATTCCCGCGGGAACTCTTTAATTTTCCGGGATAAAAAGTAGCGTATGTCCTTCCCCGGGATACCATCTACCCCTGTACCAAATTTCATCAAAATCGGGTGAAGAAACAGTTTTTTTTTATTCCCGCGGGAACTCTTTAATTTTCCAGGATAAAAAGTAGCCTATGTCCTTCCCCGGGATACCATCTACCCCTGTGCCAAATTTCAGCAAAATCGGTTGAAAAGATGGGCCAGGAAAGCGTAGCAGACAGACAGACAGACAGACAGACAGACAGACAGAAACACTTTCGCATTTATAATATTAAGTATGGATATGGATTAACTCGCTGATTACTTTGCTAGTGTGGAATAAGTTTTTTTTTTCAATTCCCGCGGGAACTACTTAATTTCCCGGGATAAAAAGTAGCTTATATCACTCTCGAGGATCTATGCCCATGCAAAAAATCACGTCGGTACGTTGCTCTGTTGCGGCGTGTCTGAAGGACAAACCAACAAACAAACACAATTTCGTTATTTATATTATGCTGCTAAGCATCATCCAAAAAACCATTTTCAGCAAGTCTATCAATGATACAATTTATTTATTTATTTCACGTAGGACAACTTGTTCCACTTGCGATAAGTCAAAACTCTACCACCGGTTCGGGAAATTACTTTTTTTTTTTAAATTCCACTACAAGTTAGCCCTTGACGACGATCTCACCTGAAGACGTAAGTAACGATACAGTCTAAGATGGTAGCGGGCTAACCTGTTAGGGGTATGGCAGTTATATTAAACCCATACCCCTCGGCAGTCGGTTTCTACACGGTATCGTACCGGAACGCTAAATCACTGGGCCATCTTTGCGGGTAGGGTGGTAACGAGCCACGGCCGAAGCCTTTTTTTTTTTTTTATCCACTACAAGCTAGCCCTTGACTGCGATCTCACCTGATGGTAAGTGATGATGCAGTCTAAGATGGTAGCGGGCTAACCTGTTAGGGGCATGGCAGTTATATTAAACCCATACCCCTTCGGTTTCTACACGGCATCGTACCGGAACGCTAAATTGCTTGGCGGCACGTCTTTGCCGGTAGGGTGGTAACTAGCCACGGCCGAAGCCTCCCACCAGACAAGACCAGAGAAAATTCAGAAATTATAAATTCCTAAATTGACCCTGCCGGGGATCGAACCCGGGACCTCTGCACGTTAAGACAACAGCGCTACAAACTACGCCACTGAAACTGAAACTGTGTGATTCCTGTACATAATTAGTACATTGCTGCCCGGGCCGGAAATTAAGCAATTTAAGGCTGGGTAGGTAATATTAGAAGAGAGCCTGCCTTATGCCATGAGAATTTTTCAAAATCCTAATAAATATTACAGCGCTCAACACTGCGCCAGGGAGGTCGTCAAAAAAGGCTGCTACTGAGAAGAGCCGACAAGAAACATGTAATCGTTTCCTAGTTCCTAGTTAATATTCGAAATTAGTAATTAATAAAGGATGCCGCTCGTAAAATAGGATCCCGACGGCTAGCGGCGATCGTGTTGCGTTACCGCGGAAGGCCGGAGTCCGCTGTAAGGTTGCAGGAACCTGAACTAGTATAAATAATCGGTGATGTGAAACCATCGGCACACTTCGTCTGAAGAAATCAAATACAATGAACACCTACATCACTGTGAGTATTTCAATTTTTATACTTTGTTAGTTTTAATATTGGGGATTTAAAAATATTTTGATTGTTCGTCTTCGGATTGACGTAAGCCGACATTTTTGGTCTTAGTTGGTTAGTTTTGAATATTAATTTAGAAGATTTTCATGGTAGAGTACCTACGAGTACATCACTGTAAGTATTACAAATTTATACTTTGTTAGTTTTGAATATTGGTGATTTAAATAGTTTTTGATTTTTTGTCGTCGGATCAAGCCAAGATTTTCATGGTAGAGTTTGAATCTTTACAGTAAGTTTTCATAAATCCTATATTATATTTTTTATTGGCAATAGAGATGTAATTTAGTTGAATAAAGCCCACTTGCACAAGGACTCTTAATTGGATTTAGTTAAATGCTGTTCCTTTTTGGCAACTAAAGATCCCTAAGTCAACTTGCATAACATTGCCTGAACTGATTTAGTTAAGTTTTGTGATTCTGTCACTTTTTGTTACGTCTTTCCCGGGTTTGACGTGACAGGTATAGAAAATTTTACTCAGACGGAATTCAAATTTTTTTTTAATCTTAAATCTTCGGATCAATTTTCTTCAAAAATGATTTAATCCCGGAAAATTAAGTACCTTGGAGATTAAAAAAAAAACTTATTCTACATGGATGAAGTCGCGGGCTTCAGCTAGTTCATAATTTAGGGGTGAACATCCATAGCATATAGATGTAGTAGATGATCTGTGATCTTGGTATATACTTACTATATTTTTTTCTCACAGTTGGCTTGCCTGTTTGCCGTAGTCGCGACCGGCCATGGCTCAGCCGTGGGTTGGGGTGGACTGGGAGGCCTAGGTGGACTGGGTGGACTTAGTGGACTGGGTGGACTTAGTGGACTGGGCGGATGGGGAGGTGGTAAGTGATTTGTTTAAATTTTATTATTTTATTTTTCGGTAGGTACCTAGCGACTTATTTATGTTGACTTCAATTCTGTAATAAAGAGCCAGCATATACAGCAGAATGGCAAGGGTTTACTGAATAAAACAAATTCCTAAAAAAAAACCTTTAGGAACTATAGCAGATATTGAAATTGTTTTTTTAAGAACACACTTTGTGCCCTACTTGAAATAAACAAATCTGAGTTTGAGTCCAAAAATCTCGATCAAAGCATTTATAAGGATTTATAGAGTTGGCTTGAATACAAGCCCGACCAAATTAGGCCCCATTTTTTAAACGCAGATAGCTAGAAAGTTAGAAGTGCGTGTCCGGGGATCGAACCCTTGACCCCTACAGTAGATCGGTTGTCTAAATCTGTGTACTTACTAACAAATATTGTCTTTCCGTATGTTTTCCAAGTATTGACGACCTCCGTGGCGCAGTCTTGAACGCTGTTGTCTTAACGTGCGGAGGTCCCGGGTTCGATCCCCGGCAGGGTCAGTTTGGGAATTTATAATTTCTGAATTTTCCCTAGTCTGGCCAAGTGGGAGGTTTTGGCCGTGGCTAGTTACCACCCTACCAGCAAAGACGTGCCGCCAAGCGATTTAGCGTTCCGGTACGATGCCGTGTAGAAACCAAACAGGGGTATGGGTTTAATATAACTGCCATGCCCCTAACAGGTTAGCCCGCTACCATCTTAGGCTGCATCATCACTAACCATCAGGTGAGATTGCAGTCAAGGGCTAACTTTTAGTGGTTCAAAAAAAAGTATCGTTTTGTTGTAATTTTAACTAAATTTTTTTTTTTTTTTTTAAAACAATAATAAATTAATTTAATAACAATTGCTTATTTATAATATTGGTAAGCCGATACGGCTAATGTGCTGGACTCAGTTTTATTAGACCTATCATCTCACGCACTCACACATATTATGCAAATAAAGAATATTATATTATTGTAAAGAATATTGTATTGTATTGCCTGGTTGGAGGCTTCGGCCGTGGCTAGTTACCACCCTACCAGGTTAGCCCGTTACCATCTTAGACTGCATCATCACTTACCATCAGGTGAGGTCGCAGTCAAGGGCTAAAAAAACACTGGGCTATCGCCGCTGACATTTTAATCCTATTAACCAAAATGTTCCTATTACAGGTGTTCAAATCATCAAGGCCCCCATCCTCGGGCCCGCAATCTCAACACAGAACTTGATTAAAGCTGCCCCCATCCCCATCATCAGGAGTGTAGCAGTCGCTCCTATCATTACCGCCCCTGTCCTCAAGACTGTGCCCGTGTCTACCATCGGATGGGGCCTGAACGGCGGACTTGGACTCGGAGGCCTCGGCGGACTTGGACTCGGAGGCCTCGGCGGACATGGACTCGGAGGCCTCAGCAGCGGCGTCTGGGGCAGCGGTGTTTGGGGCAAGGGTCATTAAATATCTTCAGGCGAAGTGAAACGATTGGCGCAATGTACTCGTATGTTCTCTGTTGATCAGTACGCTAACTAAATAAAGCATTCTTCTTCATGTTGTTGTTCTTTAAATACCTAGTATATAAGATACAATTTTACCAAGCAAAAGCCTCGTCAGGTCCTTTATACTTCACCCGGCTGTCTGGATGAGATTTGGCTCAGAGATAGGTCTAATAACACATACCAAAAAAACCTCAATCCACGCGGTCGAATTCAGCTGGTCCGAAGTAATCCGAATGGAGAATAGACTAATTTTACACGAGTTTTTTTTATCTTGGTTTAAATTAACACCGAACCACTTACTACGAACGTTACTACGTAACTTAATAATTTTATTCTAATGCAATATAAGTAATTATTGTACAAAGGAATCCTGAAAGCGTATCAGGTGGACTTACCATCGTCTGCTAAATGGAATTATTGACGTCTGAAAGCGGCGAGTGGCAAAGAATAATAGAAACAGACGCTCTAGAAGCGTCCTTTAGAAGCTTTTTTTTTCACGTTTTCTTGTAATAAGTTCATAGTCATTTTTATCCGACTACAGAAGTTTTCTGTTTCACGTCTTCTTGCAAGTTCATTCAATTTGCTTCTTATTTTATTTAATTAAATCAACAAACAGTAGCACACAGTGCATTAACAACAAAAAATCTTACTACGCGAAAGCTATATGCTCATTCGATTTTGTTAGAGATATAATATAATACAATAGCCTCGTTGCTGTGGTTTTCATGAGGATTTAGCGATTGAAGAATTCAGTTTTTAAAAACTCAGAACAGTTAATATGCCAAAGTATTCAAACCTCTCATAAATCCAAACCTACGAAGTCACGGGCATTATTTGAAGTCTTCTTCTTCGTCCCTTCTGCTTTTAAAACTTGTATTAAACGACTTGTTTGCATGAACGCAGTGACACATCTGTAATCTATGCGTATTTTTAAATAATCTATGGAGAGTCCATTACGCGGATGTGAAGTGAAGATCGTCTGGGCGTTAATTGAAAAAGCAATTAAACGCGGAAATATCTCTGAGATACTCCGCCCGATCATACGATGATTAGATTTCTACTACCGAGGAATATTGAAACTTTATTACGGAAATAGAAATATGAATTGAAAGATTTTTACTAAAACAACATAAATTTTCTGAAATCAAAACCCGACTCGAATTCGACTCGAGAATCGATTGACACCTCGTTCAAAATCGGGTCAGAATATGATGAGATGATACGTACAACATACATAAATAGAAAATCATATAATCAATAATACAAGAAATAAGATTTTGTTTTTTAATCTGAATGTTTATCACAAAATTACACTTGTCTGAATATTATAAGAATAAAATTGTAGTTCCCGCTTCTAGACTTTGTAAAATTAGTCATTCATTAGTCGGTAACAGTATACGTTTTTATAATAAACTCCCAGAAGACATATTGGAGATGTCTCTCATCTCAACAAGTTCAAAGTAAAACGCATGTTACAGTGCAAATGATTATTTGAATGATAAGAAGGCGTGGGTATGAATTATTCCAGCGACTAATTATATAATTGTTATAAATATAAATCTAACCAAACCAAAAACCGGCTGAGTTGTGGGCTCTTCACAGACCAGGGCGCGTTTGGAACCCTTGTAGCTTTAGTTTTAAGATACCGAAACTGATTATTACCAATCACCATCACGTTTTTTAACTGACGGTACCAATTTGTACCAGTTGATTCCCCGTCCATTCTTTCGACAATACGATCGCGTTTTACGTATTTAACACTGACGATCCTTTCGAGTACCACCACGCTAGCCAATCACAGTGATTTATTTCAATTTTGCCTATTTACCGCCAGCAAGTGACACTTTCAAGTAGCGACCTGTTTCGGATTTGAGAACTGCGGATCGCTTCTGTTTTAGAAAACATTTAAAAATAGAATAAACGGGGTAAGTGTAATTGTTTTATATTATTTTATTAGATTGTAGTTTTAACTATACAATTAATATGGTTTTAGATTAAAATTTTAAATTTTAGTGCTGAAATAACGATAAAAATGTGCAAGGACTTATGAGTACCGTCAGTGACATTAGGTTGATTTTTGATAACTAGATCGAATATATTATGATATTTGTTTACCTTATATTACAGATATTTATAATGGATATTTCAAAGAATACGGCTTTGATAGAAGCCTTACTTATCTTCTTTCTTCTTAAGATCTTCCAGATTGTTCTGAAACTTCAGATGTGGAATTGTCTGATGAAGAAAACCTTCCCGAAGAACAACTACCCTCAACTAGCAATTTTGATGAAAATTTTGAAGCAGGATTAGAAGAATTAGTGCATGTCATGAGACAGAAGATCCTAGTGCGGAAATAGACCAAGAGGTAATTGTATATTCTGTTCCCAACACTGTTCCACTACAGTTAACAGAAAAAGAATGGGGTAAACAGAAAGTTATTTATTATGATAATTTTTTTACATCCATTGCTTTATTAGAAAAATTGAAAACAGAAGGAACTTATGCCTGTGAAACTATAAAGTCTAACCGTAAGGGCATTCCCAATAATCTGGTAGCTGACTCTAAACTGAAGCGAGGCCAATATGATTATAGATTTTCTAATTTGAATATTGCATATTATAAATTGAAGGACAACAAAATTGTACTTTTGGCTTCTAATTTTCATGGCAATGATGAAGCTACAGTATCGCGCAAAGAAAAAAACGGGTCTAAATCTACAATCACCTGTCCAAAGGCCATCAAAGACTACAACTCTTACATGGGGGGTGTTGATACAGCAGACAGATTGAGAGCACTGTACTGCGTGTACAGGAAGTCCCCAAAATGGTGGCACAGGTGGTTTTGGGGTATTCTAGATATGACATTTGTAAATGCGTATATTATTCATGGACTCATAATGGAAAAGATACCTGTAAAAGACTTTAGGAGATCCATTGCGCAAGGGTTGATGTCTATGAAGAACATCAAAGATAGCAAGGAGAGAGGTTTATCAAGAGACTCTGTGCCTAGCCCTGGGCCATCTAAGAGGCGCAAAACTGGCTTGTCAACGTTGAAAGACGTTCGTTTAGGAAACCGCGGCGTACATTCATGGCCTACGTTTGTGCCAAATAGAGGGAGGTGTGACTGTGAAGTATGCAGCATGAAGAAAGTGCAATCAAAGCCTCACTCAAAATGTTCACACGGCACTATATTTTTGTGCATAAATGAAAAAAAGAATTGTTTTGCAGAATACTACGATGATAACGTTTAATTACTCTTTAATTAAATTATTAATTCGAGCAAAAAAGAAGTACTTCATTTTCCTATTTTATTAATCATTTTGTGTCTCAAAGTTCCTGACGGTACTTGTAAGTCTAGGTTATAAAAATAGTACTTAGATATTAAAAAAAAATCTGAAAAAAATAAATTTGATTTCTTTACTACCCCTTATCCATATAGAATCATAAAAACTTTGTTTTTCATTATTTTTGGTATATTCGCTAGGAAAGGGTTAAGTAATTGGACGTCAATAAGAGTACCTGAATTGAATAAATATAATTTGAATTCACCTTATTGAAAAGGTTCAGCAAAATTTTAAATTTAAGCTAGCGATTAAAAATCGTGCAATTGCAACTCGCGTATGTAACGAAAGGTGCCACTGTTTCGTTATAAACGCGAGACCCTGTCCTCTCACGTATTCATGCCCTACTGCATTTTAGGCATGAATGCCATTTTCAGCAAGGCATGAATTGTATTTGTGCTCTGCAAAATTGACGGTTGGAGGCGTGCAGTGAGCTAGTCACGTATTCACGCCCCGCTGGGCTGGAGTGTAAATGTTTAAATAAGTGAACTGAATTGGGATGACGGTAGAAACTAAAATAGTTTCAGTAAAACAAGCAAGGCACCGGAAAGCAGGCATATAGTAGCATAGAGTCGTTGTCGTCGTCATCGCTTTGAGACCGATAGGCCTTCACTGTTGAATAAAGGTCTATTGTATAGTTTAGTTATTAAAAGAGTATAGAAGAGGCTTAAACAAAACGCAGAAAACTTCTTAGCGAAACCTGTAAGCGACGCGTTTTGCTCAGTGCTTTAGACGTTCTCGATATGGATATATCGATTTCATTGTTATTTCGCGGAAACAACGTCCTATCTACCATGCAATGCGCGTCACTTACGCATTTTTGTGAGTAGCTAATAGTTTAAATCTAGTTAAGGAAAAACCTAATAAAGGTACCTACTTTCACCTTCAACGCGCTGTGTTCAATCATCCGGTTCCAAAATCCAGTGGCTTCTTGCGTCGTTTGATGTAGGTCGTCCACCTAGTAATGGCAATGCTGTATTTTTCGGTACGAAATCAGCACCGTAAGACCCATACAAAACAGTCTATTGGTTCAAATGTTTCTCATTTCAAATTATCTTTCTATTCAAATAAACTATTATTAAGTTCTTTTGAATCGTCAAGTGAATCTACCAGTGAATCGGTATAGCATTCTTACCATGAATGCTATACCGACTGCTATGCTTTACTTACCTAATGCTAATGCTATAATGCTATGCTTCGCAAGAAACGCAATTATTCGAACTATGTCGGTTACAGTATACACCGGTCAGCATTGTGCTGAAGTGAAGGATTTTATATTCAAGCACGGACCCTAAATGCAATTTATAAAACACAGCCAAGCTAACGAGGTGAGCTGTGCCGTTCGTACATGTCACGTATTAATGCTATACTGTATTTATAGGCATGAATGCTTCATTCAGCAAGGCATGAATTGTTTTTGTACTCATTTATTGACGCTTGAAGGCGAGCTATTTAAGTATTCATGCCCCGCTGAATTTTAAATGTTTATTATTTCATTGATCATCGTAAAACAAAATGATTGGTTTTAGAATAGATCCGATTGGCAATACTGATGCTATAGGATTTCGCCATTATGTCTCTACTATTAATATATTTAATATATTTACTACCAATCTCTAATGTTAACACGATAAAGACGGTGAGACGGGAGCCAAACAAGGATTTCTATCTCGTGTAAGGCTTTTATGTAGTCAGCTAACATTTTTTTTATTTCACTAAAAGTTAGCCCTTAACTGCAATCTAGCCTGGCGGTTAGTAACTAATAATGCAATCTAAGATGGTAGCGAGATAACCTGTTAGAGGTTCGGTAGTTCAATAAAACCCATACCCCTAATCGGTCCGTAGGTACATGATCGTATCGGAACGCTAACGCTTGGTCCCACGCCTTTGCCGGCAGAATGGTAACTAACCACGGCCGAAGCTTCTCACCAGACCACACCAGGGAAAATTCTGAAAATATAAATTCCTAAATCGACCCTACCGGGAATCGAACCCGGTGCCTCCCGCTATAAGACTACAGGTTAGCCCACTACAATCTTTGACTGCATCATCACTTACCATACGGTGAGATTGCAGTTAAGGGCTAACTTTTCCTAAAAGTTAGCCCTTAACTGCAAAACTGGATTCTCCTAGAATAAAAAAAATTTTAGCTGTCAACATAAGCATTCCACCAGATAGAAAACCTTGTTTGGCTTCCGTCTCACCATAAGACCAGGTGAGATCGCAGTCAAGGGCTAACTTGTAGTGGATAAAAAGAAAAGTTATATCTGTCACCGTAAGATTGTAAAAACCGTTAGATTATAATATAACGTTTTTTATCTCGATAGATTATAAACTTTCGACAGATTGTGAACCGTAACATACTGCTTACAATTTAACGCGTTATTTTTCGGTAAATTGTAATATATTAGGTATATTAACCCGATAGAACCCAAGTGCCCGGCCTGCAGCCGGGCACTACCTACATATTCATGTCAAACCCTAACCTAACCTATAGCTCGCGCGCGAGTTGAATGCAGAGTAAATGTATGGTGACACTTACATTTACTCTGCATTCAACTCGCGCGCGAACTGTACCAGAAAGAGACAAGAAAACGTAAAAACTATAAATATTTCATAAATTAATACTCAGAACATTGAACGGTTCACAATCTTTCGACAGTTTATAATCTAGCGGGATGGAAACCGTTAGATTATAATCTAACGGATTTTACAATCTTACGGTGACATATCCATCCAATTTAGGAGTGCCTATGCAAAATGCATTAAACTAATTTAGCAGTCAAAACAAAGGAGCTAATCCCCACCTGTAATAAATCATAATTTAATGCGAAATTGGTAATTGATAACTTCCTTCGCATTCGAGTATTACTAATTTGATGAACAAATTCAATAGTTTTATTATCTTGGGTTCTGTATTATTTGAATATTTTCATTGTATAATAAATTAACTTTTGACAGCGATCAATTTACCCATACCCATGCTAATATGCCCCGATACTTTTCGGAATAAAAAATATTCTATACTGGCTGATGCCCACGACTTTCACGAGTCCGCGGGGATTGGGGCCTTTTGGTTCCCGCGGGGACTCCTTAATTTTCCGGGATAAAAAGTAGCCTATGTGCCATGTATGTAGTACATTCCAGACTATAATCTATCTCTGTGCCAAATTTCATCCAGATCCGATCAGCCGTTGGGGCGTGATTGAGTAACAAACATCCATAGATCTATAAATCCATACATCCATCCAAACTTTCGTATTTATAATATTAGTAAGATTATGTTGAGTTAAGTTGCATTCAAATCCATCCAAAAGTGTTAGCGTAACGCCGTTACAAACAGACACTAGACAGATAAGTATTCCGCAAATTTTATTAGGCCATGCTCAAATACCAAATTTAAAAATTATTTAATCGAGTCGTTAATTTAAGTATAGGAGACCAGTTACAGTTTTGTTATAGGTAACATTAGAATAATTTCGTAGGATAAAGTGTCCTAAAGCTATCTATATTTTACAGAACTGGATTTGTTTAAATATAATCTCAAACCAGGGCGCGTTAGGAACCCTCGTAGCTTTAGTTTTAAGATAACGTTACCATCATGCTTTTTAAGTAATTTTTAGACGAAAATAAGTGTACCTACAGTGTACCGATATTTAATAAATAAATGACTATGACTATGACTATGACTATACCGCTCTGAAGAACTACTATTATTTTGTTATCCAAATTCTCCGGATAATTACTATCCCACAAATCCAACTTAGGCACTTATTTAATTAACTTGGAATTTTTGTATATTTGTTTAGGTCCAATCTGCCAACTGAATTTTAAAATATTCCCAACCAATTTAGCTAAAGTTTTGGAATACACGTTGAGTTAAAAAAAAGAACCCCCACTACCCGCGTCTGTCTCGCACGACAGAGCGGATTCGTTCGTCATTTAGTTTAGAGATATATACCTATACTTAAAGCTCTTGCGAAAATATGTTTCGGGATGGGTGGGTTGGGAACTTAATATTATATCTTCGAATGAAGCGACTCATATAATTATGATAGAACTTCACTTACAGGTAAGTTCGTTTAATCATTAATTATACTTCGTCGCTTCATTCTTCAGATATAAAGATACACACGTAGATGTTAAGAGATATTATATATTTTTGCAAGAGCTGTATCTACGCTGAATAGATACTAATTATTGTTATCAATAATTTTATTTATTCTTCTTATCTCTTATTTGAGCTGTAATGTTTTAAACAGTTTATGTTTAAGGTTGGAATCATGAGCTGATTTCCCCGAGATGCTTATTTACGTACATTTAAGATGACATTAAAATTTCTCTTAAGTATTTATTGTACTTAAGTTTCAATTTAAATAACTTTCAATTTACCAATAATACAATCTTGCGCTCTTTTGCTTTAGTTGCTAGTAACAAGCATAAACGTATTATAGTTTCGATGCAATCGAATGGAACTAAATAGTTATTGATGTCCATAACTAGTAGCAAGATTTATAATCTAATACCAAGTATATTAGCCGGGGCAATTCATTATTTTATTTACACAATTAGCACAACAGACGTCCAATGGGACGTTTAAGTGCGAAATCCTGCCCAGTAGCAGAAGACGGAACGTTTTGTTTTTTGGAAGCGTGGCGAGAAAAGAACAGGTTTATTCTGGTCCTGTTCTGAAGGTACTATCTCGAGTATTGCTTTAACTATATATTTGAGTAAAATTTTATATTAAAATACCGTTTTAAGATGTTTGTCGAACAATTATATCGTCAATAAGGTTATGGAATGTAATAAATTCCTACCCGCATAAAAGTTACCCCGAAATTATAGGTGAAGAATGAATATTCGGTCGATATTGTGACAGACTACTAATATCGACTTTGAAGGGTTAATCGATTGGTTTGAACTTTTTAGCCCCACTGACGTTAGAAGCTTTAAAGTAAGTTATCTAAGAAGTCTAGACTTCTATACTATTTAACGATGCGTAACCTAGCTGTGCAGGTCATTGAATATTGAATTTGAATAAAAAAAAACATTTGAAATGAGAAAAATAAACATCATTATAAGCTATTTAATTAATGAGAATCTTTGAACCGATGCATTAATTCCCTGATATTTTATGGAAAATGCACTGACACCACTGATCCTATGTGAGGTAAGTGTGATCCAGAGGTTACATTTGCGGCCGCTGCTCAATGCCGATTTTTGGTTTTCATTAATGTCTTTATTGGTAACTCTCATTCAGGGTCTGAATTGACTAAACAAGAATTTTAATTTTGCAAACAACTCTATGCAAGTGTTGCGGGAGCATATTGTTTACGCGAGTAAATTGTACCATGTTTTCGATTACGATGTACGAGTACGTATTATTATAACGACAGTTTTATAACAGTTTTTCAAAGATTGTTTCCAATATGCGGATAATGGATATTTATGGATGGATCTTAAAAACTTTTTACCCAACACTTATTAAATATTTAGAAAAACAGAAACATAGTGGTCAAGGAAGCACTTATCTCTATACGAGATCTCTACCAGTTACCCATGGCACCCCGCTTGGATTCGCGTTTCGGGTAAGACAACCTACGCGTTTTACTGTGTCTGCAGAAACAATTTCCAACGAAATATTTTTAAAACAGAAAACAATAATACGATGGAGATTTTAACCTATTACGTAATATTATATAGTCTTCATCCGGTCGTTAAAATACTCGCCGTTAGATTATCATTTTGAACCGACTTCCAAAATGAAGAAGGTTCTTTATTAGTTTTTGGTTTTTCGAACTCTTTTATGGATAATCTTTAAATAATGACAAGCTAGCCCTTGACTGCGATCTCTCCTGATGGTAAGTGAAGATGCAGTCTAAGATGGTAGCGGGCTAACCTGTTAGGGGCATGGCAGTTATATTAAACCCATACCCCTTCGGTCAATCGTATTACATGTCAACGGGTGTATGATATATGCTTCCCGGGCACTAAAGAGTTGTAAAACTCGAGAGTACGTTGTTAGGGAAAAAACATAAAACTTGTGGGTAATTTTGCAATCTAACCACACAATTTAACAATAATATTAATTGTAATTAATAAGTTAAAATATTTGTGCACCACACTGTGGTAGAATACATGATACCTTATTGTAAAACATCTATGTATACCTCCACTGTATTCAGAAATAAATAAATCTGAATCTGAATCTGAAATTCCTTCGTAAATGTTCTTTGCATACCTACCACGCTGAGGGTAGAATACTAGCAGTTTTTTTTTTTTTTTAAATTTGACGTTTCTGTATCATATTAGCAAACAAATTGATTTATTGCTGAAGTAGCTGATAAAAAAGATAAAGATATTTATTACCTCAGAATTGTCAGAACTTTCGTTACCACTCCGCAGGTGTATGTTTGATACCGAGAGGCTTTGCATTGGAAAAATTACATCTGAAAATTTTGAGCCCCAGATCTTGAGTCTGCATACACTGTATGAAACATTTATGTTTCTTTTGTCCATAGTGACTGCGTGTGAGGCGCTGAAATCTGTAAAAGCTGAAAACTTAAATAGCGGTGTTACGCTGAATAGCGGTGCTTCAATATTACTATATTGCAATCTCAAAATAAAAATCTGAAATGTTTGAAATGAAAATCTTTTCATGTTTTAGTCGAGCAGATATTATGTAAGTAACGTTTGCAGAAATGACTAGAATCACCACAAGTGTTTCATTGAAAGTAAAAACACTGGTATAGAATTTTACTAGTCTTCTTTATGGTCGATTAGACATACCTACCTTTTTTGTAAGACGGTACTCCAAAGATTATATCATGGAATTTGTTCCGTAGGTTTACATTTTAAAATAAGGTTCTGTGATACCGATATTAGATTAATAATTGCATTTACTTGCTTGAAAGAAATTAAATACATAGATATTTTTAAGTATTCTGTTTATCTGTCGCCGTAAATAATAAACACTTTTATTGTGCTATGCCCATGCTAATATATTTATCTTAAAAACATAACCTCATTAGTATTTAAAGGTTTTTTGGCCTTATCGGTGATAGTGTGTGAACTATGAAGACAAAGCAAAAAAAAAATATGGTAGGCGATGCAAACACTAATAATAATTATGATACATTACATTACATGGTACTTGTGATTGAATAAATCATGTCCACTATTTTGAGCGGTAACACCTAGGTACCTACAAAAGATAATATTTAGCTTTGATTTCGAATTAAGTAAGTATCCATACAATCTTTGACCCAGTGAATCCTGAAGATTGTTAATAATTTACCGCAGTGGATAAATAAAGTAGAAGGTAACCTTCTTTATGGTAGGTGCATAGTATTTACCTGAGTTCCGATTACTTCTCAAGTATTGCTCGAAATCACTTTGTGTTAGGCGTACTAAGCTGGGCCTTGGTGACGTATCCGATCGTTGGTCCACTTTAACACTATCTTAATTTTAATATTATTATATTTTTAAAGATAAAATTATCTTTGTTTGTAGAAAGTAGGAACGTGTGATCGTTGCTACGCACGAAAAAGGAATGTTGAAAGGTTTATTCTCCTTCGTGTTGACTCTTGGCCAACCCCCAATAAAAGTCTTGGGTGACGAGATCGTCCGAGTCACCCGACCTGTAAAGTCGGTCGACTTGCGGGTGTCGGGCTTGGACGACTCCGTCACCAGTGCGGAGGTGGCGGCGGCGATCGCCAGGGCCGGAGAGTGCCCCGCGGAGCAGGTGAGAGCCGGCGAAGTGGGGGCCAGGCGTGACGGGCTGGGCGCGGCACTGGTGCGCTGCCCCGTCACTGCCGCCAAAAAGATTGCGGCAGGGGGTCGCCTGACGGTGGGGTGGGTGTCCGCCCGGGTAGAGTTGCTGGACGCCCGCCCCATGATGTGCTACAGGTGCCTAGCACCTGGGCACGTGGGCGCCCAATGCACGGAGGGGGTTGACCGCAGCGGACTGTGCTACCGCTGTGGTCAACCAGGCCACAAGGCCCGAGGCTGCACCGCGGAGCTGCGCTGCGTCGTGTGTGCGGCGGCCGGGCGGCCGTCGGAACACCGAGTGGGCGGCAAGGCGTGTGAGCTCCCACCCAAGGGAAAGAGGAGGGGAGGGAATGGGGATAAGCCCCCTCCCTCCGCCCAACAAGGGGTTCCAATGGAATAAGGAGAGCTCCGGGCGACTGACTAGACCTGTCTGTCGCCCGTCGAGCGGGGTTGGAACCCGGGTCGGGAGGTGCACCTCACCTTGTCCCCGAAGGTGGGTCCGCTCCGGTGGATGTCGCTGGCTGGGTTGCGGACGAATGCCCTTGGCGCTCCCGTAACCCAGCCTTAAGGCGATGCGCAGAAGCGCCGCTGGGTTTTAGTGGGTATTCTGGAGTGCCAGTGAGTCCCACATACCCTCTCGGAGGCACGGCAGTTCATCTGCCTGCGTCTGGGAGGGATGCCTAAACGCATTTCCCAGCGTTAAAAAAAAAAAAAAAAAAAAAAAAAAAAAAGGTTGAAGTGTTTTTATAAATAAAATGATTATTTTTTTCTGAAAATTATGATATCAATACAAAATATGCTATAATCAAAAAATATCAATACTTTATCAATTTTTAATTGTATTCCAACCATAATGCAGTGGGGCCAGGAGTAAATAGGAATACCCCCTCGCCCCACTAGTGGAGCAAGCCCAAGGACTGAAACAAACAAACCCTTATAACGGAAACAGAAACGAAACTGTAACAGAATCAATCTGTAACCTTTTATTTCTGTTAATAAGTGTTTTAATCTGTAACCGATATAAAGTACATGCAATTACCTACTACCGCTTGAATATCGCGCGTGGCAACGCCGCATGCGCGGTCTCTCTCTTTGTGCATCTTCTTACTTCATTGGACTTTATACACACTGACACCACATCGGCCATGGTTTTCTTAAATCAATTGCAACCATAACTGCTTTCAATTAGGTTCAAATTTGAATACGCGTCAACAGTGTGATATTACGTATAGCAACGTACACGAGACTTTAGTGTTTTATTTATATTACCAATTTCGACCCTCGTTGCCTACAACTTAGGTCCAAATTAGAAATAACTAAGTTAAGATCTTTCCTATTTTTCAATATTAGATTTAGTTGCATATGAAACAAGGTTAAAAACATTGATTTAGAATTTTGTTATTATACCTACTTAGGTTTTTGTCAATTCTTTGAATTTTTCAGTTTGAATTTCTTTGAATTCTTTGATGGTGTCTGTACATCATACCTACAATAATAATATTATTATTAAGGCTTCGCACGGGTGCAATGCTGATATTAAATAACCCCCGACCGCCGCCGCAACCGCTATGCATTTTAAATCTGTAATATCTTCGAAAATATTAATTTAAATTACATGCTGTAAAGGGCCATATGGATCTATACTAAATGCACAATGTATTTAATGTATTTAATTGGATAAGGATTAATGCTGTATTGCTTAAAATCGCTTCGTAAATAAGCCATTATTTCTAGTAAAAAGTAAAGAATATAAAAAATGGTTATTGTGGGTTATCCCTAAGAGATAGACATATACTATCGCGGACTTTTTTGTAGATCTTTTTAATGTGTACAATACTGTAGTACATTATTTTGATCTATCTCATAGGGTTCAGCCAGCGTTTGCAATGTAACGCAAAAAATGTGTTTATTTACGACATCACATTAGAAACCTCTAAAATTATCAGTGTTTCTCTACTATATTATGCATGTATTATACACATAAAACTTCCTCTTGAATCACTCTATCTATTAAAAAAACCGCATGCAAATCCATTGCGTAGTTTTAAAGATCTAAGCATAGGAAGGTAGGTACATAGGGACAGACAGCGGGAAGCGACTTTGTTTTATACATAAAAAATATTTGGTAGGTATAAAATATGTTAGTGATACAAAAGTGTGTTTGTTTATTTGTAGGCTTGTCCTTCAATCACGATGCAATAGAGCAATGGATCGACGAAGCATGTTAAACCAAATTAAACCTTAACACTGAAGCATTAAAGTTTAATTTCGAATGTAGTTATTGTCTTCGTAACAACGCGAGCATGTCGGCGATATGCATGTCGTTGACGCCTCGAATCCACATTTTACTCCCTACCAAAAAGTGCTCAAAGCGGCTAAAGGAGTTTGACTTCAAAAATCATAATAAAAAATGTATACCTGAATAATTATTTTCTTTTTACCTCGACTAGAACATGAAATTAATATTTATGTATTTTGGAACTTTGCTCTTAGCTGGTGTTATAGTTATTAGGTGGTATTAGGTGGTAGGTTTTATAGTTCATTTCGATAAGACTAATAGTTTCGGAGATATATGTTATCTGTGTTGCATGAAAAGATTTCTTATGATTTCCATAATAACTGATAGAGCTACGAAAATGTTGACCGTAGCAAAATGAAAGGTTATAATCATGCTAATTACAATTCATTTGAATTCATTCAGTAGATAGCTTCGGCGTGTTGCGCGGCCAAAATACAGACAGACAAAAATTCAGAATATATTCAATATACCTACTTACTTACAGAATTTGACCTGATACAGTTGCATTAGGTATAAGTTAGTACCTACTTAAAGATTTGTAATTTTAAAATAATGTAGTTTCAAGCGTTCTTGTTAAATTATGATGAACTTTTTACACTGGTTTTAAGTAATTAAATAACTACGAGTAATAAATTCATTCTTTTGACTCAAACTATCGATATAAAAATAATGTCGGCCACGACAGCCTATCTTCAGGGCATCTGCGCAGGATATATTATAGGTTAGTGCACAAAAGTGTGTGCGCATACACAGGTGCGCTCTCTGTTCCTTTACTCACATAGACGGAAAATCCGACACGAGCGGAGAGAGATCAGGCGCAGGACTGACGGCTTTACGTGTTATCCGAGGCATGGGGGTGAAACACTGCCAACTTCCCTAAACTTCCTAACTCGAGCTACTAGCTAGTACTAAGAATTTCTTGATAGAAAAATCCAATCTATACTATAATATTATACATGCGTAAGTTTAGATGGATGGATGGATGGACGAACGGATCTGGATGAAACTTGGCACAGAGATAGATTATAGTCTGGAATAACACATAGGCTAGGTACTTTTACTTCCAGAAAATTATACAGTTCCCGCGGGAACCAATAAACCTCAATCCACGCGGACGAAGTAGCTAGTATTTAATAATTATGGCCTAACCCGGGATTCGAACCCGGGATCTCGTCAGCCGCAGTCGAAGCTATGCTAACCACTAGACCAACGAGGCAGTGTTACTATCTAATAGCCAATAATATTATGTACACAGTAAGTTTGGCAACGTCGCTATTTCGGTTACAGATTAAAACACTTTAAAACACTTTATTTCTGTTACAGATTCATTTCGGTTACAGAAATATAAGTGTTTCGGGTTAACCGAATTAAAAACACTTTCAAAAGGGTTACAGATTCGTTTCTGTTACACTTTCAATCTGTACCACTTATATTTCTGTAACCTTTATGAAACTGTTTTTCAGTCCCTGAGCAAGCCGGTGGAGTCGCGACCCAATATGCATGGTAAGCTGTGACGTTAATTCTAAATTCAATATGGCAGACTCCTAAAGATGGCGGATTACTTACTTTTATCACTTTTATGTGCACCCCATGACATGTGCTTTTATGCATATTTCAGGGCGCATAGCAGTGCAGTACGCCGCGTTTATTCTGATATTATGGATGAAAAAAAAAACATGTTGAAAAATATTATAATGTACGTTCTTTTGTATAGAGTTGACATTGTAAATCGGAGTCAGTGGTATATTTATTTATAAACCTTTTGATTTACTTCCTTGGCTCCCATTGTGTGCTCTACGCAATGATTGTTGATTTTGATACCTAATATGTCTTCAAATAGCAATCCTCGGTCACGCAGAAAATAACACCGTGTAGTTAAATTTTTATTGTCTTTGGTTATACAAAAACATGGAATAATCTTTAAAATAACTTACAAAAACACATTTATTTATTTTGATAAATACATTGTGAAATATTAAACTTGTACATTGATTATAATAAAAACTATTATTATTATAATTATATTAATTAGTATAGATTCTATTGCGTATTTTATACCATATCAAATGTTTGTATAGACAAGATGTACAGCTAACGTACTTCGTAATTCACAAAAGTTTCGCTCTAGGCCCAACGCAAACGTGAGACAAACTAGTCTAGAACGACTCGAAATTGTGAATAAAATAATTTTAAGACTTTTGACTATATAAAGAATTGTTGTTTTGTCAGACAATAAAACGGACCCATTCGTACAAATATTAATATTAATAATAATACATATTTTAAATTTCAGTATTATTTATATTATAATTCAATTTTTTTTTAATGTGTCACACCACTTAAATCTTTCTTTTTAAAACATTGTATCTACTAATCGAAAACAAAAAACGTCAAGTAGTTGATTTGCGTTGAGCCCTTTTAATATTAATTTAATATTACATACATACATGAACTAGTATAAATACATTTAAATGCTTTGTCAGTATTTGAAAACCTCTATCACATGATTCCATCTAAGTTTCAGTCATAACATAATAAACATAAATAATATTTTTCAAATTGTTACATTATATTAAAGGTCACTTAATTTAAATCAATATCATTGTTATCAAAGAGGTAAACCGTAAAAGCTTTTTAAACATTTCTAAATCTTTGGCATTATATTTGACACAATAATATATATTTGGCACTAATATTATAAATGCGAAAGTGTGTTTGTTTGTTGGTTTGTCCTTCAACTACGCCGCAAAAAAGCTATGGATCGACGTGATCTTTTGCACGGGTATAGTTGAGGACCTGGAGAGTGACAATGAGTGAGTATCTCGGAAAATTAAAGAGTTCCCGTGGGAATTAAATAAACTTATTCCATGCGGGCGAAGTCGCAGGCATCAGCTATTTCATTATATTCACATATCCAGTTGTTTTTATAAACAAAATAGTTATATTATTATTATTCATATCTTCGTGATTATATTTCTGGGGAGTAATTGTGTAACACACCTGAACAGCAGGTTCAAAAATATTTCGGACTGTGGTTGCGAATTGTCTGTAAAATAGTAGAATTGAGTAAATACTATTAGAATGAATCCGCGATGAGTTGTCATCCAGTCAGTGGTTAATAAGAATTGATTTAATTTAAAGTAGAGCGCTTCGCAACTTTCCATCAAGCAAACACACTGTCTTTATCTTAACACAAGAGTTTGTTTACTTGTATTCCTGTGTGTGGTGCTGTCCTTAGGGTGGGCTTCCACTGATGCAACATTAAACATGTAATGTCGTGCAACTTGTTGGACGAAACAAATCCAAAACTTGTTTTGTTCAGACACACTGCAAGAAACTGGGTAAAATCATATAAACAAAACAGATTACGAACTATTAATTAATTATCTATGCAAATATTTGAAAAATACCGTCATTGTGTTGCAAGATTTGTAAAAACATTTGGTTTTTAACATGTTTCAGAAGACATGTCTCGGTCTAATGTCAAACAAGTTTCGCACCAAGTTGTGACAATTGATAACACGGCTCGATACATAGATAGAGTTTTCAACATGTTTTATGTGAATGTTGCGTCAGTGGAAACTCATGGTTGTAATGCACTTACAAAATTCAAATCTTTATATAAACAATAAATAAATATAAAATTATATTTGATCATACGATTAATGCGATGCGATCGTCGCATGTTTGATCGATTGCCAAGTAGGGCAGCACCTACCACTTTCATATTAGACGCATGTGACGCACTTTTTCTAAGTAATCGTGTGCAAAGACTCTAACTTCGCCATTTATTATGTCACCTTATTCTAACAGGCGTAATGAAAAGGTATAATTAATTTTATCTAAAAACCTTAGAAGTTGTTCATTCAGAAACACTAACATTACTCCACATTAATTTTATAGCCGTTATAATAAAATTATTTAGTTTATATTTTATCCCTTGTTTTTATTTTAACATTTAACATAAGTATTTATGTTGTTACTTTGTACAGAAAAATTGTTTTTTCGTCAGTGTTTATTGCATAAATTACGCTCATGATTGGAAACTGTACGTATATGCAAAAAAATAACGAAGGTAAGGTAATCTTGTCTGTATTGTTGCATTTTTCATGCGGAATAGGCATGATTCAGACTGATTTTGAAAAATGGTCAGATTATGTTCGGAAGTATCTACTATTTCGAAAAAATATCTTATTTCAGCAGAAAAATAAGGTTTGGTACATAAAATTGGCATTCGAAATTTAAATTTTAAAATTCACGCCAAAACGCTCGCCGGTGTCATGGCGCCGTTTGTGACGTCACTATTACTTTTACCAACAAAATAATGTACTCTGTGTTAAAGTTCGAAAATAATTGTGACGTAATCCGCTTCATTGGTGTTTTAACCAATATGGCGGATTGCTGTATTTTATAGTTTTATTTAATCAAAATAAATAGCAATCTTACTCGAAATAGAAAAATAAATACGTTTTTTATAATCCATGAATCCTATTTTATTAGATAAATTTATAATTTCATTGATTCTTGGTTACTGTCATCATGCCTATTGTTGCTATGATATACTTAAATGAATGAATTTGTTAAGCATAGAAAACATACACGCTTAGAAATATAATATTAAAGTCAAATTAAATTGATATTCTTTAAGAGTGTATCATAATATTGTCGCGTTAGCGTACAATATTAACTTGGAAAGATCTATTTTGGTACAATATTTAACCCTTTTACAAAGTAATTTTCCGCTCCCTTAAGCTAAGGGACGAGACACTAATTCGAGCATAATCTTCAAACATTACCAAAAATGTACAAGATACTCATATTAATATTAAATATAAAATAAAATTGTATACCTATGTAACTTATAATAATAAATAATTTATTTATTACCAGAAGTTAAATATTATTTATCCATCTATTTCTAATAAAATTAGCTCACAGCCGGGATAACTCAATAAAATATAGAACTACATAGTTGAAAAAATCTTTAACTGTCGATATTTTATTTAATTGATTATTTGGATATTTCTCACATTGACTGTACTTAGTTACTATTTAGTATAATTTTAGGACACTTAGTTTTAAATGGTTATTTTATATATTATGAATATAATATAATTAAAATAAAATATGGTATGTTATATGCTTAAGGAAAGGATTCGTCATATTATCTAAAACTGTATTTACAAAGATTGTAATTCATATTGTACGATTTTAAAGATGTCTTTTTATAAATTTGCAAAGTAAGAAACTTAATTTTGTAATTATATGCAATACCTAATAACAAAGGAGGTAAATTTGAGCAATTATAAAGGTTTTACAAGAAAATGGTTTAAATAATGATCGGATATTTGAAAAAAGGTTTTTAAAATATGGCAAGTTTTAAGAAAAATAGTATCTTTAAAACCGTACTGCAATCGATAGAAAATATTTTCTAGAACTACAACACAATCGTTCAAAGAGTACGACATTCACAAAAATATTCCTCAAATTTACAACTAGGAATAGGTACAGTTAACTTTACTGTGCGCATTGATATTATTACGAATAGAATTATGAACGATTTTCGATAAAAATTGTTTACAAACTGCAGAAAAAAAATCGATTTAAGTAGAAGAGAAAGTATCACTGTAATTATTTGTGTGAATCAATATCACATTCTGGGAGTATTGTGCTGGCCTGACGCTAACATCACGGAGTACAAATTTCTTCGTAATCGCTTTTATGGTGTTATGTAGGGTGTTACAAATTGTTTAAAATCGATAATAATTCATTTGTTCGGAATTGTGTTCGGAAATTGTAGCTAGTGCTTGAAAGGGACAGTGTATGCGGGTCAAGCATTCTTTCTTTAATAATGATATATGTATTTAGTTTAGGTTTCGTCATTTTATTTTTTTAGGCGTTCCTATTTTTAATCTCCCAACTGTGTTAGAGGCCATGAAAATCATAAGTACTTTAACTATATTTTACAGTGTTTAATTTGGAATGCCTCTAAAATGTAGATAAAGAAAGATATTACGCGCAGGGTTTACAATAAAATTAAAATAAACTCTTTATGAAGCATTTTACTTTTTTGCCAGGGTAAAGCCGTAAAATAAAATAAAGTTCAATCGTGATTAATTTTACGGCCCGTTAAAGTTGTAATGAACTTAATATTCTCTCTTCCACTTTTTATATCTTCTGAATGAGTTGGGGGTTTTGCATTTCAAATAAATTGTTTAAAATACCTATTCTTAATAGAGCTATCAGCGCATTTTAGCAATACTAACTTTTATTTCCTTGTGTATCCTGGACTTTTGCTAAGTAACGCCAGCTGCACTTATTTTTTTTTATCTAGACCAGACCATACAATACTATGTTTTGGGCTTAGCAGAATCAATCGACCTAGAAAATTAATATAATTAGTGCGAAAAAATTAATCAGTCTATTTTCGTACTAACTATCTATCTAAATATAAAATATTGTATCCGAACTAGTTTCATCGATCGTCGATTTGTGAAATAAAAATACGTAATATTTGCTGATAAAAGTTGGAAAAATTCTCACAAACCCAAATTGAATGCGTATAGTAATTTATCTTATTTGTATAAAATTTTCGGTTCTGTTTTTCTATGTATCGAAATTAATAATAATATTATAGTAATCTATAACTACACATAGAATATTTTGTTAATAAATATTTTATTAAAATTACATTTTGTAACAAAGGAACGTTTCACGACACAGATTTTTTTTACATTATTTTGTTAAATTACACACTATTACTTGTATATAAGTAATATATCGTTAGTAAAACAACTATTATAATATAATTTTATATATTATGCTGATACGAATTACCATTAATTTATATATTTATACCGAATTAATTTATTACTATGTACATTTATCCCTTCTTTATTAATTAAACCACCCATATTTAGAATTTGTAATATTCAAGTTTTGTTTACTTACTCTACATCACCATAATATGAATGCTATTATAATGTATTTATAGATGATTACACAAAATATTTGGCTTTTAATTAACAATTTTCAAATTGCATACACAACAGAAATACGTAAATTGCAACATAAAAATCTTATTGCAACATAATATGTAATATGTTAGACAAACAATTTTGCCATCAAATCTATAATGAAGCATGAAGATAATATAATATTTTAATTATCTGACAGTCTGAGAACAAAAAAAAAGAAAAGTTGTTAAAACGCTCATATTTAACTTGGCGGTGCACTTATCGTGCGCCCGTATTAACGTAGACTCACCAATTTAAGAAATAAAATACAAATTTCCAATCTGTACAGAAATTGAAATATAAACAAAATATTCCCACTAACCAAATTCCTGTGTATTATATTTTATAAGTACCCCTATATTGTTAATACCGTAGGGTGTCTGAGTTTGTCCTTCATTAATTCATTATTATAATTCATTATTATCTTGTCCTTCAATCACGCCGCAGCGGAGCAACAAAGCGACGTGATTTTTTGCATTGATATACTTAGTTAAAAACCTGGAGAGTGAGATAGGCTACTTTTATCCCAGACTCTGCCCATTTTTTTGCCTCATTTGCCCTCTTGGTGGAGAATGAAACGTCAATGAATGTCAAACTCAACACTATGGTACTAATTATTTAGTAAACATTTATAAAGGTACAGGTCACAAATAAAAAAAAATTTAATAAACAAATTTGGTCTAGCCCCACAAGACAGTATGTCATGTATTCTTTGTATGAAGTTGTACGGAGCTGGGCGCATTTAAGCGGCGCGGCACGGAGATGCACTGCCCCAGGTACAATTTACAAACAAATAATATTTACCGCTACGTGCCGCGCCACTCCGCGCATCTCAAGTGGGGCTAGATCTTAAAGGTATAATATAAAATCTGGTATTTATAACGAGGACAGGAGAACTAGCTATGCAGTAATGTATTCGTATGCTACTGTATGTATATTTTTTTTGTGTAATCAACCATATTTACAGCATTTTAAAGATTTCTTATTTTACCTTGGATTCGTTACTTTGTTTTCATTTTATCACAAAAACGATGCAGTTACAAAACATTAAAAGTCACATACATATTAGTTACCTAATATATATTAATGAGGATTACGAAAGCACGTGATTTTTCTTAAATCGAAGTAACTAACTACTTTCTTCAAAGTCGTTGTATCATGTATGATGCTTACTAGTAGATAACTAGATAAATCAATATCAAGCAGTTATTAAATTGAAAATATGTTTCTACAATAAAACAAGCAATTAAGATTATTTAATAATTCAAAATACGCATAAAATAAATGAATTTACCATATTGATTCTGAAATAAAGGCTCGTTTTCGTTGGTCGATAGGAAATACGTTTTAGTTTTTTTTTTAAATTTACCAGAAAGTCTGCATATGAAAGACCTTTTTTTAGAGCATAGAGTTGTAGAGTTTAAGAGCATAATAAAGATGCGGCGTATTTAATACGCGCAGATGATACTATAAACGCATTTCTGACGCGACTACAACAGTGCGTCAATACAGACGCACCGTGAACGCAACTTTGACCCATTTAGGTAAGAATTTAAAAAATATTGTGTGGCTATTGAAAGTTAAAACGCCCTTACAACGCGAAACACTTTCAGCGCGCCTTATGCGATTGTATTGATACAAATGCAATAGGTAATCAGCTTTTATGGACTGAAAAAATTCTTTCCAAAAAACCGACTTTCAAAGCCACTGTAAAATAAAAAATAATTTTGATTTCTACACACGGGATTTGAAGTTGGGCGAGTATAACAAAGATAGACAAAGTTGACGCGGCAGACAACGCGTTTGTCTGCGCATAGAAAATACGCTGTGCGTATAGGCTCTTATACCTAGAAAAATACTTTTAATCTAATTACGGGATTTTCCCGTATACCGGGGAATACGTATAGCAGGTATATCCGCGACCGTCAGGCGGCAGCCTCACCGCCAATCGGCGACAGCGCAATACAGCATGACGATAGCAATCAGCCAATCACCGCTAATTGGCTGACACTCTCACTAAAATGTACTGTTGCAATAAGACCATCAAATCAGCCAATCACAACCATGGCGATTATAGTAATGATTGTGATAATGACAACTATTGTGGTAAGGAACAGTTTTATGATTTGATTTCACAATTCCTTATCGTCCGATTGCATAAAAATGAGCCTTTATTTTCGGACTTGTTCAAAACTGGTGTCGTTAATAAAACAATTCAATCCAACACTAATTATATGAATACGCCACAAAATTGTTCACATATTGCTTAGAATTTCAAAAACTTTATAGCTTTATAGCATCAAATGTAGACATCTAGACTTTGAAAATTCAAAGCATTTAAGTCTCTCTCGAAAACATTGTCCACGAACAAAAAAGTGTTATGTACAAAACGGTTATCTTATACACATTTATATAGAGATAATAAGTAGCACGTTGGTCGTTAATATATACTTATTCATAGATCATTGTGATGATAGTCGTTACTCGTTACTCAGTTAGTGATAATTATAATAAGATTGCAAATAAAGTTAACACTACATTAACAATGACAAGTAAAAATGGAATGCAAGAAAGGAATAAAAATTCTCATGCACTAAATTCGTCGAATTTATTCCTACAAGCTCACACATTACCAGAACACTTTTTAGAAAATGTATGACTAGAGAAATCACTTAGAAATATCGTAAACACTAGGATTCTGTCCACGAGCAAATTATTACAGTTCAATTTAACTAATCTATGCGATAATCACACTTATTTGGCTTTTAATTACTCCTGAATTAAACACTGATCTTCTTATAACAGAAGATTGGAGGTTAAATCAATCTAATTTGAAAACTTAGCCTTTTACGGACACTACGAATACAAACGAATATACAAATTAATCTTTTCTTGGACGGGACGATAACTCACTAACAAAATGAACCAGACTGCTTCGAGATTTAAAATAAGTCCAGGATATAAAAATACTGGAAAGAGAGTGGTTTCAGAACACTTTAAAGGTACTTAGGACCACTGAAAGGAACGAAAATAGGAGTACACTAATGGTGCTTCTACCAAGTTAAGTCGTTCGACACGCGAGAAAGCAATTTAGGTTTTAAAATGCCATTTTGCATTACGATCTTCCAGAGTAGGTATAACTTGTTATAGGTATGGTCTATTTGTGGTTAGAGACTTTTCAAACCAGAAAGATATTTTAACCTTCCTTATTTAATTCACAAATTCAATTAGCAACGATATTAACTTGGCAAAACCTTTCGCACTTTGTACCAAAATCGGGCAATTGCTATTTTGGTATCAAAGCGCTGATTTAGCGATCCTTTTACTTTCCTTCAATCAAAAACCATAGTAAAATCCACACTTGCCACTAATTATACACACCTCTCGTCATAGCTTCCCTATTTCGGTTATGCCACTTACAAGTCAAAATTCTAACGTACGTTCTTCTAAAGGTAGCATTGCAGAGAGCATAGCAAACGGGGTTTATCGTGGAGTTAATGTAACACAGGGCGTAGAAAAAAGACCAAAGCTCGTCTGGGACGAAGTTCGTACGAGCAGTGAAGGGTTTTAGGAGCACAAGGATGTTGTACGGCGTCCACGTGATGATGAAGGATAGGAGGATCGCGGATAGAGTTTTTGCCGCTTTCGTTTCTTGTTTCTTCTCCTGAGTCTTCTTTTTCTTCGGTTGTTTCGCAGTTATCCCCTTTCCAACTAGCTGTTTCGGGATTATTTTAGCGTTGAGCGGTATTCTTACGTCTTGTATGTGGGACGTTCTTCTTGTCAACGCTGGATGGCCTGCTGGGTGTAGGTTGAGTTCGGAATCTCCCCTGGCTGGCGGGCGGTAATGCGTTCTTGCATTTGTAGGTGGTGATTCTTCTGTGATCATTTTGATGCTAGGTCTTTCTGTGTCGGCGTCTGGCAGTCTGATTAGGATAGTGTAAACAGAGTCAGCTGAGGCTGATTTGGGTGCGGGTGAGGTAGCGGCGCTTATTCTAGTGTTGGGGGGAAGAGAGCGGCTGTCCCTGGCTGCGGGTATAGGTACCGGTGGTTCGTAGGTTCTGCGGAGGGGTGATGTGCCTCCGTCAGCTACGCTGGAACCACCAGAGCCCCCACGACCAGCGTACGGGTCTCTGATAACATTCAGCGACGTACACCTGTGGACAAAAGACACAGGGAATGATAAATGCATACTGAAATTATTCAACTAAATTGAGCACTATATTACGATTAACATTCACGAACATAATATAATGTTTTTTGTTTTTATAAAAATAAACTTTTAACAAAGTGTTTTCATCATGTACCAGACCACACGCCAGAATCTGTGGCGTAGACAGAATTTTGCCGCTTCTGTCGTTTGCAGATCAAGTGCGATATATTTTATTTTGGGACACACTTTTTTAGCCTCATCAAGAATTTTGCTTTACATTACATTATCAAAACATATAATTTTACAAAATGGTGTGTTTTATAGTCGTTATTAGGTAGGTACATAACGACCATAAACCTACCTGCATATAGTTACATTTCTATTATAAACCAATATTTTTAAATTCAATGCATTTCAACCCATTGCGGGCTCACTACTGAGCACGAGATTCCTCTCATAGAAGGATTTGGTCATATTCCACCACGCTGGCCAAGTGCGGATTGGCAGACTTCACACACCTTTGAATAAATTATGAAGAACTTTCTTAAACCGCAATTCTGAAAAGTTAGAGGTGCAAGCTTGGGGATTGAACCCCCGGCCACCTGAATAGGAAGCTTGGCGTCTTAACCACTAGGCTATCACCACTTCATTCCTCTTAGCTTAGTATAACTATAACTGCCAAACCCCTAACAGGTTAGCCCGCTACCATCTAAGACTGCATCATCTGCATGAGACCTTCCATTTCACATACCACCAGGTGAGATCGCAGTCAAAGGCTACCCTGTAATGGAATAAAAAAATATGTAGATCAGTCTTTGTACCTGGACACAGAACTCTGCAGCGGCGTCTCCACAGACACAGGCGTGGCGTACCCCGGATCAGAGGGCTCTTCCTCGGGCTCCGTGTCCTCCAGGTCTTCTCTCCCGGAGTGCCACCAGGCCACGCACCACGCCCTCACCGCCGTCCAACCGCGCTTCGGCTGACGAGTTGTCGTCTGTGAAAACATTGTATGTGTTAAACGAAAGCTAGGCCGGCACAATGCATGCCTTCAGCCTTGTCGAATGAGGCATTCATGCCTATAAATGCAGTATTGGCATGAATACGTGAATTTACAAACGACCCAGCTTGTTCCATATTGTTTCATTATTGTTGATTTTCGTGTTTTACAATTATAATCCTTAATTTGAATATAATTAATATAAGAAATATGAATAAGAATGCTGAGTAAGAATTGCCCCTGACTTCGTTAGCTTGGCTCTGTTCTGTGTAAAATGTTGCAATGTCAAAATCGGTTAAAGAGATGGGCCGTGAAAACGTAGCAGACAGACAGACACACTATGGCATCTATACTAATATTATAAATGTAATAGTTTGGATGGATGGATGGATGTTTGTTACTAAATCACGCCAGAACGGCTGAATGGATCTGGATGACATTTGGCACAGAGATCGATGGAATAACACATATAGTATATGCCCGGAAAATTAAAGAGTTCTCGCGGGAATCAAAAAAACTTAATCCTGGCGGACGAAGTCGCGGGCATCAGTTAGTTTATAATATTAGTATGGATATGGATGACTCCTACGAAAAACGCTGTTTACCTTCATACAATAAAATCAACCCCCTCAGATTCGCAAGGTCGGTAAGCTGACCTAAATGTAACTGGTGACCTGCCAATTCCGCCGCATCAATAAACAGCCCCAAAGTATTTGCAAGCGCTTTCTCTTAGCACACAAACTTCTATAAAGGCTATAAATTGCAGACACTTTACTGCACACCTTGGCAAACATTCAGGGCAAGTTTGTCGATTACAGGGTTGCCAGATTTGAGACGTGAGCTATTGAATAATTAAGTAGCCTTTTGTGACTGCATCAAAGTTTCTTTGAAACATGCTTCTTGAAGCATTTTTGAAACGTGAAAGTTTCTGGTTCCTTACTACAGAAACCGAGGTGTAGAAAGGATCTAAATCGCAGACACCTTACTGCACACCTTGGCAAACATTCTAGACGTAGGTTAAATCTTATTCTAGGAATAATTAAACAACTTTTTTAACTGCAGTTTACTTAATCGCCTGTGTTTCGAGCTATTTAAAGTTTGTAGTTCCTTACTACAGAAACATAGGTGTAGAAAGGCCATGAATTGCAGACACTTTACTACACACCTTGGCAAACATTCGGGGCAAGTTCGTCGCTTACAGGGTTGCCAGATTTAAGACGTGAGCTTAATCTTATTCTATGATGAATAATAAAGCAGCCTTTTGATACTGACGTTTATTGCATGGTTTTCAAGCTATTTAAATTGTGTTGTTCCTTACAACAGAAACCGAGGAGTAGAAAGGCCATAAATTGCAAGCACTTTACTGCACACCTTGGCAAACCTTCTAGACGTGTGTTAAATCTTATTCTAGGAATAATTAAGCAGCCTTTTGAGACTGTCGTTTACTTAATCACATGGTTTTCGAGCTACTTAAATGTTGTGGTTCCTTACTACAGAAACCTAGGTGTAGAAATACCATAAATTGCAAGCAATTTACTGCACACCTTAGCAAATATTCCGGGCAAGTTTTCAGATTTTAGACGCGAGCTAAATCTTATTTTATGAATAATAAAGCAGCCCTTTTAGACTGCCGTTTACTTAATCGCATAAAGTTTTTGCGACATAAAAATAAATTTTATTGACTGTATAGAATAATTATTATATCTTAGATAGATTTTTATTATTATCTCTATAAATAATGGCAAGATTAAACCTAGTAATAATAATTAAAATAGCAATAGTAGAGTCCCGATCCCGAGTTAAAGGCCAGGGGTCAAAAATTTGTTGGCATTGGAATTTTCTGGCAATATATTACCAGAAGTTAACATATTAAAAGTCACGCCAGTCGTGTAGAATAGCTGTTCCATCTGATTGAGAGTGAGATAGAGTCAAGAATGGATAAATGATGAGTGTTTGACGTAATTTCCTTTGATTTCTGTATTTTGAGAACTGTTGACTGTTGTTGGGCGTAGGATCGCCACGCTGGAATATAAAAATCGATTCCAGAAACTTCGAAACTTGCAGAATATTTTCTTACTTACGATATCAAAGAGCTCCCGACAGTGTGTATCGATCCTAACCTCCGCACAGTGTAAATCGAAATCCGAGCTCACCGGCATTAGCCAACTGTTCCGGTTGCAGTTACTATCATTGGAACAATGCCAGAACCATAAACCCAACTAAACACTGTTGTTCAAATATAACTCTTACACCCTTGTAATAGAAGTAATAACTCCCGGGTTAGAATGGCTACAAGATTTGCGTTATGGCCAAACCGCATGCGTTGAGATATCTAAAACACATATTTTCGTACTAGATGATTCCCGCGACTTCGTCCGTGTGGACTAAGTTTTTTCGATTCCCGCGGGAACAACCTAATTTTCCGGGATAAAAAGCAGCCTATAATATCCTTCCCCGGGAACCTATCCCTGTAGCAAATTATCAAATCAAATCAAATCAAATCGTTTATTTTTCTATCATTTTATTACACTATACAGTATGATCTTGAACAATGACTTAAAATTAAAAATATAATGTGCTTAGTTTAAATTTGCTACATGTTGCAAGATCAAGAACTGGCAATTTTTTTTTCCACTACAAGCTCTAGCCCTTGACTGCGATCTCACCTGATGGTAAGTGATGATGCAGTCCAAGATGGTAGCGGGCTGTTAGAGGCATGGCAGTTATATTAAACCCATACTCCTTCGGTTTCTACACGGAATCGTACCGGAACGCTAAATCGCACGGCACGTCTTTGCCGGTAGGTTGGTAACTAGCCACGGCCGAAGCCTTGGCAGGAAGGAAAATTCAGAAATTATAAATTCCCAAATTGACCGTGCCGGGGATCGAACCCAGGACCTCCGCACGTTAAGGCAACAGCGCTACACTCTGCGCCATGGAGGTCGTCAAAAATCCTATCCAATCCTAGCTAGATTTTTTAGATCTGTGTTGTGATAACCAGCCCTCTCCCTCGGTTTACTTTAAATTTCATCAAAATAGGTTGAGTAGGTCGGCCGTGAAAGCGTAGCAGACCGACAGACACACTTCCGCGTTCATAATATTATTATGGAAGTATGGATTACTTGGTAAAGATTTAATTTCAAATGGATTTCACCAATTCCATGAACCAAAATGGTTGCCTAATGAAGTAAGGCCGCATTTTAACCCTATAACCCTTTAAATAGAACCTAACCGCAATTAAACGAGCTGTTCAAATTATGAATCAAATGCTATGAAGGAAGCGGGCGTGACATTGCTATTAATTAAAATGAATTTAGTGCACGTTGGAGAAAGTTCCCGCCAAACTTCAGCTTTCAGTAATTACTAACTGTTGGGGTTGAATGTTGTATTTTGTATACTTTGCGGCTTTTCATAGCTCATCGTGTTGAAAATCCATAGTCTAACTCTAATGGATGTGAAGCTACAACCTTCCCTAAGCTAAATTTGTATTTAGTTATTGGTCTAATTTTCTTTCTTTTAACTTTATTCTTTATACAAATATATACAGTTCAATATACAGTTTATACAAATATCATAAAATTGTGACAGTGTGTTTGTCTGTCCATCTTTCCATCTATTTGTCTGCAGGTACGTTACCACAGCCCACATTCAATGTTCATCCTATTGAGACAAAAATTTGTAAAAATATATCTGGTTGCATCTCGAGGAAGTGCATGAAAATGAAAATGAAAATGAAAATTATTGTTCGTCGTTTCACAATTTTGTCGGGAACCCTGAAGTAAGTTTGAAAAAACCTGTATCTCAGGATCCCCTCCTCGGTATTCGAACAAATAGCAATATTTTTAACAATGAAAAGATAATTTAAAATTAATAAAAATATAAAGTTAGCATGCACACACATAATATACACATAGAGAACATCTATGTGTATATTATGTGTGTGTGTGTGTGTGTGTGTGTGTTTGTGTGTCTTTGGATCGAGTGCCAAATTAAATTTGTGATTTTAAGAGATCTTCGGTATCGTCGTAGTTAAAGTTATTAAACCAATTAGTTAACATTTTTTTAAGTGGGAATAGTTGCTTATCATGTAATATGTTTAAGATTCTATTTATTTTATTTATTTTATTGTATAGATAAACTGATTGTTTTTGATTTTGTCTTGCAGCAAAGTGCGGTGAACCCTAGCTATAGTTTGTAAGATGTATATTTGTCTGATAGTTAGTAATTTGGCTGCTGTGTACACTGTGAGTCATGTGCATGTCTGCTTTAGATCCCGAAAAATCTACAAACCACACGATATTAAAAAAAAAACGAAATCCACGCGGACGAAGTCACTATCGTCATCTATAGTATCTCATTATTATTATAATATTTTATAACAATAAATATTTAAAAGAAATGTTATAAAAACAAGTGCACATAATAACAATAAATAAAAACAAAACTGACCTGCCATATCGAATGTAAAAAATGTATAGCCAGTGTAAGCCAGTGTGGTAAGGGAGGTAATAAGAATTTTAACAAAATCTGTACAGGTATTTAGAAGTTATGGTGGAATAAAAGATTTCTTAAAAAAAGGTTACACATTGGGGCTGATTATGTATAACACAATCTCTAAACTAAACTTTTAGTTTAGTTTAGAGATTTGGCAGCTTTAAATCTAGTTCTGTCCCTTTCCGTAGGAAGTATTATGAAAGGGTTAGCAATATCTGTAATGCTTAATTTTAGTTTAGTTTAGAGATTGTGCACTACAGAATCAGCCCCACTGTGGTTGTATTCTTGAAAATTTATAACAACTGGGTCAAACTATATCTAAATCGGTATTCTACGAAATACGAGGTGGAATTTGTTTGCTTCCCAGGTTCCCATG
Organism: Erebia aethiops; assembly: GCA_923060345.2. Classification (NCBI taxonomy): domain Eukaryota; kingdom Metazoa; phylum Arthropoda; class Insecta; order Lepidoptera; family Nymphalidae; genus Erebia; species Erebia aethiops. Next base: position 22,175,454 of record OV281087.1, read on the forward strand.
TCAATATTTGTGTGAACGTCTGACCGCCGTCAACAATCACACGTAAATATTTAAAAAGGTCGATGTATAGTGCATTCAATATTAACTGGCGTCTTTCCACTTGAACCTAAACAATAGGGGTAATAAACCAAACACTCATAGAGCCCATTCATTTTTAAAGAAGCAGTTTCGGCCTTATCTATTTTGTTGCAAACCAACCAGTGTTGATACTTTTGAATAATCATAGAATAATTTAAAAATTAGGCACGCAATTATTTGCATAAAAACCATGAACAATTCTGACTATATTATCCATTAGGTACAAAATTTTGTTAAACGCTATTTTAGCTCTTTACCGAGGGGAAGTAATTGGTCCATCTAAAATAATTCGCTGTATCGTTCGCACTGATACTTTTGTCAAGCGGGAAGTTTCTTTCAGAGCACCTTTCTCACTCTGAACTGCAATTAAATTAAAATAAACATTCAAGAGAATTATTTGTGCATCACGACTTAGATGCTTGTTGAACACATTCGGCTTATCGTCTTTATTATTTTCACATGGCACAGTGGAAGGTGATTTCACCCAAGGACGAAACATATCGGAAGACGTAATATTTCCACTGAACTAATCTCTTCAAAGTTTAAAAAACAACTGAGCGGTATTTTTATTTGATTATATTATTTAAAGGAAGATAACATAGGGAAAGTATCAAAAACGTTTGAAACACCGTTTGAACGCCGCACGTGTTTTGCAATACAAAGAATTCACCCGCCACGACTTAATCCTATTGTTATTGCTAATGACGGTCTCAAGTGGAAAGACGCCAGTTAATATTGAATGCACTATACTGCATTGTGTAGATGTAAATAATAAATTCCCCTCTTAATCTAGACGTCCAACTACTACTATACTTCTATTATAAATAAAATATTAAATCTAGTTCTGTCCCTTTCCGAAGGAAGTATTATGAAAGGGTTAGCAATATTTGTAATGCTCTAATTTTAGTTTAGTTTACAGATTGTGCACTACAGAATCAGCCCCATTTTTTGGGCAGTTGTGTGATTGCGAGTGAGTCACAGGGGTGTTACTACTATCGCTTGAACCATTATTATTTCAAAATGACAGTTTCATGTCACGTATCTTGATGTCACTAAAATAAGAATTATAATTCTAAAACACGAACGTCAACAATATTAAAAGAAAACTGCTTTAATTGATGGTAGTATGCCCCCAGCTGTTTCCGAATTGCATAATACATACAATACGGTGTACTCTACCTATGAAATATTATGAAGCTGCATGTCTCTAAACAAATGATAATTTAATTTAATTAATGAAGCAGTAAATTCGTGTTAAACTCGTGATATTAAAAGCGGGACAGCCATAGTGTTAATTGAAGTGTATTTAGTGAGCTCCCGGGAAATGGCCGTCCAACTCGGTTTCGGACACCGATGTTGGATGCAAGAGCGTTTTCATACGACCCATTTTTAGCAGACGGGTTTTTTGACACGCTATAAATTAGCAGACCAGGAGGGTTACTACCATCGCTAAAAGCAGTCTTATTTCAAAATGTCAGTTTTATGTCACGTACTAAGGAAAACAATATTAAAACAATACGGATTTAAGCAATGATATTATGCCCCCAGTTTGACGACAACCCTACAGGAGCAGTGGTGAGCACTATGGTCTCATAAGTGGGAGATTTCGGGTACGATCCCCAGATAGAGCACATAAGTAATAAAAACAAAAAAAGACTGAAAATCAGCGCTGTTGGCGCATCTACACTATATTGCAGCATTACGCTTTACAACAATTTTATGTCTCTGTCCTGTCCAGGTATTGAGACAAACAGTCTGTTTGTCAATACGTGTAAAAATAAAATTAATCGAGGTATAAATAAATGATAAATATGATAAATGATTTATTTATTTCACATAGGACAACTTATGTCACTTATGAAACGTTAAGACTCTACCACCGGTTCGGAAATATGTTCTACTGAGAAGAGCCGGCAAGAAACTCCTTTTCTTCAAAAAATAAAGAGGTTACAACAATTATACAATTTGTACCTAATATTATATTGATCCCCTTTTCGGTCATTTCTCAAAATTAACTCTTTGAAAACATGAAATAATAATAATAAGTATTACGAAAATAAAGTATTATCACAGAATAGGTAATAGTTTGGTAAATTCACGCGACGATATTCCCATCCAGTGTGTAACCGCGTTTGCTTTAATAATTATTGTGCTACATTTGGCACCGGTGCCATAAATCGAGGTAAAATTGTGGACCCATTAAAGTGGAACTATTTCCAGTTCTACAGAGTTCTTTTCTCGTGAACTTTTAGTAATACCTTGAATTAGGAACTGTGGACTGTTTTGTCATTTTTATGGCTCCCAGTTCCGTGAAACTCAATTCTTGCTCTTAGGTACGGGCCTGCGAAAAATTATGGAACTAGTTTTGTTACTTTCTCGTAGAAATAATATGTTTGGAGTGATAAGATATATCCAGAAGACTTTTACTTAAAGTAGCTCAATTAAAAAAAATCTAAAGTTGGACTCAATGACACGCGTGTACCTACTTATCAAGCTTGCTTATCGAGCATGTAAAAGTCTTGTAGAAACCGCTTGGTCTTTTTAATTTTATTTATAGCCCTTGGCTGCAATCAGACCTACTTGCAACTTGCAAGTGGTGATGCAGTCTAAGATGGAGCGCGCTTGCCTAGAGATGCCTATTCACTCTAGATTAGTACCTATATCAAAAGAGGAGGGCAAAACGGAAGCCGAGACATATCACATTCCATATTCTAGAGGTACGAATTAGGAACTGGGAAGCAAATCGCTTTGTACGTGGTTGCAGAAATCGTCCCAAACGAACAAGAAGTGTGGCTCATTAAGGCTTTGTGGAGGTTTCTTTCTATAGGTCTTACGTACGAGATACACCGAGTCAGCATCCCCCGACTCGGAGCGCGCTCGCCCGTCCACTTCCCGCGTCTTGTCACTGCACACTAGTGGTGGTCTTACCTGCTGGTCTCTCCACCGTGTGTCGTGCAGCGCGCCCCGCACGTGGTACACCGAGTCAGCATCCCCCGACTCGGAGCGCGCTCGCCCGTCCACTTCCCGCGTCTCGTCACTGCACACTAGTGGTGGTCTTACCTGCTGGTCTCTCCACCGTGTGTCGTGCAGCGCGCCCCGCACGTGGTACACCGAGTCAGCATCCCCCGACTCGGAGCGCGCTCGCCCGTCCACTTCCCGCGTCTCGTCACTGCACACTAGTGGTGGTCTTACCTGCTGGTCTCTCCACCGTGTGTCGTGCAGCGCGCCCCGCACGTGGTACACTGAGTCAGCATCCCCCGACTCGGAGCGCGCTCGCCCGTCCACTTCCCGCGTCTCGTCACTGCACACTAGTGGTGGTCTTACCTGCTGGTCTCTCCACCGTGTGTCGTGCAGCGCGCCCCGCACGTGGTACACCGAGTCAGCATCCCCCGACTCGGAGCGCGCTCGCCCGTCCACTTCCCGCGTCTCGTCACTGCACTCTAGTGGTGGTCTTACCTGCTGGTCTCTCCACCGTGTGTCGTGCAGCGCGTCCCGCACGTGGTACACCGAGTCAGCATCCCCCGACTCGGAGCGCGCTCGCCCGTCCACTTCCCGCGTCTCGTCACTGCACACTAGTGGTGGTCTTACCTGCTGGTCTCTCCACCGTGTGTCGTGCAGCGCGCCCCGCACGTGGTACACCGAGTCAGCATCCCCCGACTCGGAGCGCGCTCGCCCGTCCACTTCCCGCGTCTCGTCACTGCACACTAGTGGTGGTCTTACCTGCTGGTCTCTCCACCGTGTGTCGTGCAGCGCGCCCCGCACGTGGTACACCGAGTCAGCATCCCCCGACTCGGAGCGCGCTCGCCCGTCCACTTCCCGCGTCTCGTCACTGCACTCTAGTGGTGGTCTTACCTGCTGGTCTCTCCACCGTGTGTCGTGCAGCGCGCCCCGCACGTGGTACACTGAGTCAGCATCCCCCGACTCGGAGCGCGCTCGCCCGTCCACTTCCCGCGTCTCGTCACTGCACACTAGTGGTGGTCTTACCTGCTGGTCTCTCCACCGTGTGTCGTGCAGCGCGCCCCGCACGTGGTACACCGAGTCAGCATCCCCCGACTCGGAGCGCGCTCGCCCGTCCACTTCCCGCGTCTCGTCACTGCACACACAAAATATGTCATTTTGTTTGTGTAAAGTAAGGTATTTATCTAAGTAAGTACGCAGATTCTTTTAGCTGCTTTTTATCTCCGTAACAGGCACCAGCTCGCTTAGTAAAATCCAGTAAGTTGAAAAGGGTTTTTCTATGTAGGTAGATTTTAAAGCAGTTAATAAACCCGAGTTTATTGGTTTAGAGACTGAAATTCAAACGGTCCACCGTATTATAAATTTACCCTAAAGCGTGCAAAAGCGTACCGAATAAATAAACCTGATCAGAAAAATCATTTAAAGAGAAAACGAAGAAAGAAAAAACATTTATTTTCAAATTGTGCCACACAAACAAGTATACCTACCTAAAAAAATCTACCTAGGTATGTATATTCTCCAGGTAAAAAAATGTGGCGCCCCCTGAAGTTTGTTCTGGTTCTTTTAAACTTGTTTACCGTCTTTATTGCTCAAATTGTATCATGGATATTTTCAGTCCATGAGCATGAGCATTTTTTTTCAACTCAGTTAACCAAAAATCAGTTAAGAATATTCAACTAGTTTGGGGTTTAATTTCCTCGGGGGTGTACCAGCAAAAGTTTTCTATAAGTTCACATAGTAACCCGTAAAGAGGCTAATAAAAAGCACATAAAGAGATGGATGTGCGCGGTGGCTGGCAGCGAGCCAAATGCAGCTCACATTTGCAGAATGGAGCAGGATATTAGCGTTCGCCAATTTCAGTGAAAAAAACATTAAATCTACACGTCGGGGCCGATTTCGAATAATGCATTCGAAATCCGTGGATTTATGTCCATTTTTGGACACATACCTCAACCAGAAATATCCATATCCATACTTCCATACTAATATATAAATGCGAAAGTGTTTCTGTCTGTCTGTCTGCTACGCTTTCACGGCCCATCTGTTCAACCGATTTGGATGAAATTTGGTATAGGGATACTTTTCATCCCGGAAAATTAAGTACCTAGTATCCCGCGGGAATCGAAAAATCTTTACCAACGCGGAGGAAGTCGCGGGCATCATCTAGTCTTTTAAAAGTCACGATTTTATCCTAGTTTGGGGGTCAATGGTAGGTAATTTAAAGAACTTGTAACTTTCGTTTGAACAAATAATAGTAGGTACATTGTTCGCCGAGGGGAGAAAGTGACCGATTACTAACGAGGGTGTAGTTAGAGGGCCGAGGTGTAGCCGAAGGTCCGCAATACACGCGAGTTAGAAATCGTACTTTCTCCCGAGTAATGCACAGTGCTTTATACTACACCTGTATAAAGCACTGTGCATGGGAAAATAAGCAATAATACTTACTTTGAAGCTTCACTATCACAACTAGACCACATTTTTAGGATATATTTTATAAATCGACATCGATATCGACAAACGAAATTGCTGCTTCTGCTTATATCCTTAGGGTAAGACATATCCAAATTCTCAACGTCCATAACATATTTACTTAAAATTTAAAAATACAGGGCGTTTACATTTTCATACACTTTTTTTCCCCGCTTAGCACGTTAACAATGAAATTTCATACATTTTTTCCGCCCGCATATTTGGTTTGTAGCAATGACGTACTTTCTACCTCGTTTTGAAAAAAGAAAGAAGGTAATTTCCGAGCGGGTGTTGCGTAAAGATTATTATTATTTTTATAATACGTCGAGTTACGAGTAGGTAATAACTGCATCACACTTCCCACTCCCGAGAAATATTAAACTAACAATTCTAGTATACAGCATAATGTATAACAGTATACAACATGAACCTACTCGTACATCATTAACTACACGACCAGTGATGTACATCTCTTCCTAATCTCTCGCTCAACAATTCCTTGTGGCACGAGCGATTAATCCCGCAAGAATACAATTTCCCAGTGTGCCAGTCGCATTGGGATATTGGTCGTACACTGCAGATGATTCATGTTGCACTGTTCATATATTTTCCCATTGTGTACGAGACCGACAGGAAATACTACAGTGTACACGTATGCACAAAAACAGAACTCCCTATGTTCCCTCGCTCTCATTGTCTTATGGGACAGCAATTCGACTCTCTGCGTCGTATTCCTCGTTGCCGAGGGTCGTGACATCATTCCATTCCATCTATAATGCCAGAGGTTTTCTTGGTACAATAAAGCGGTGGGTTCCCACGTCCTTCCGCATACGACTCAACTAAGATATTTCAACTTTTAGGCTTGTAACGATTATTATCAGATACTAGCTGATGCCCGCGACTTCGTCCACGAGTCGTACCTAACTAATTTTTCCATATTTTCTCACCTAAGCCTTCCCTGGACTACAACAAACATTTCAAAACCAAAATCAGCTAAATCGGCCCAGCCGTTCTCGAGTTTTAGCGAGATGATGCCCGCGACTTCGTCCGCGCATCGTAACTAACTAATTTTTCCATATTTTCTCACCGTTTAAACCTTCCCTGGACTACAACAAACATTTCAAAACCAAAATCAGCTAAATCGGCCCAGCCGTTCTCGAGTTTAAGCGAGACAAACGAACAGCAATAATTGATTTTTATTTATATAGATAGATAGATTGAGGATAATTATAACCGGGGCCGACGGCTTAACGTGCTCTCCGAAGCACAGAGAAAGCGAAAAGGCCAAATTTGAACCTCCAAATTCGGTCACCCATCCAGTCACCGACTTGGGTTAACGTTGCTTAACAATCGAAATCGACTGATTTACGTTGTCACAACTAGGCCACTTGTCCCTCAATTCAATTCGACACGACTGGAGAAATATTAGATGTTTAAGTTCCTCCTAATCCCTCGCAATGAGGGCTACCGTTTTTATGCTCACTAGTTGGCGCCACTGGCGAGTAAGGTCCATAGTATAGCTTTAAATTCGGTAAACAAGCATACTTTTGACGAAAAATACGGTTTTAAATAGTAAGCACACAGGAACCAGGGACATGATGTACTAACGTCTGAATTCTTCTTCTTTCAACCCGCTTAATTTTGCATTTTTTTTTCTTGCTTTCAAAATGCAGAGCACTGACATTCATTGACGCACGTATCTTACATCTTTATTAATAAATCCGGTATTGCTAAATACATTAATGAAATAATTAGACCCGCGATAAAGGCCCAGTGATAATACTTATTTGACATTTCGGAGACCTCACTCTACATTAGTGCCTCTAGCGGCGAATTTAAACGCGGTAGCCCCCATTCAACTCGCTCAACTATTCCTTGTAGTACGCACCCATTAATTCCAAGAATACAATTTCCCAGGGTGCCAGTCGCATTGGGATATTGGTCGTACACTGCAGATAATTCGTGTTTCATCATTCGTATGTTGCATTGTTTATATTTTCCCACTGTTTGTTTACTGCATTTGGGCCATATCAGCCACGAAGACACACTAGAGACAAAAAAACTGGGGGACATGTTCCCTTAACTCTCAATCCTCTCAAAGAACTAAACGTATTCATTTTATTCATTAAATAGGTACTAAATATATACATGAAAAATTAAAATCTAAATTAAATCTAAAGTAAAAAAAAAAAAAAAAAAGGAAACTAAAAACTAAACATTAAAAATATCATCTATTCCACTGCAATAAGGCAATGTGCCCAGAATGCTGGCTGCGTTACCTCGCTGAATAGCCAAACTTATATGTTGGCCGAGATAACTGCCAGCCCTCCGGTCACCTGTGGACTCCGTGAGACGAGAAGATAGATCCTTAAAAAAGGATCTAGCATCTTCGCCCCACGACCCCATGGTTTCAACACCAAAAGGCACAAAAATAAAATTATTTTCTATAATTTCATATTTGCGCCTCTTGGCTCTTTCTGCATTAGAGGCCGCCGCCCCCGCCGCCATGGAGGTCGCCTGTAAGTGGGACAACGCCAGCGTATCCACGCATGTGGCATCCCAAACAAGCGACCTTCCTAGCTTCCACGGAACCAGAGTCATCCCGTCAGGTCTCTTACCATCACTGCGTGCCAAGCCATTTGGCTCTAATACTGCAGGCACTTTAGCGGTGGCAAGAGACCTACGGATGATGTCGTTCAGGGAAGCATGACGCGATAGACGACCGGCACTTTTAATGCAAGAAAGCCCGTGATGACCATACGCGTCCACTGTCCCACCACAGTGGCATAGATGTGGCTGTTGTATCTTGGCGCCAAGTCTAAGACCAACCGCAATCGTCAGAGTGAGGTGGTCCAACAGAGTGCCTAAATGCTTAGAGGGGAGAGCTTGAAGCCAGTAACTTGATTCCCTCGTAGACACCGCAAGAAGGCGAGCACGGTCGCTTGCAGTAGTTGAAGAATTTAAAAGCTCCTGCAAAACATCCGAACACAGTGCGTCGTCCCATTGTCTTTGAGAGAACAAAGATACTGGTTCCTTACTAGGACATGCCACATTGAAAGCAATTCTAGCTTCTGCCAAATACGACGGCTCTATGGAACCTAATGAATGGTTTATAATATTGCCAAAGAGCTTAAACGTACCATAAGCAGAAGATAGAAATGCTGGTAATGATACACTACTAATTTTACGAATGCCTAAACCACCGTATCGAACTGGGAGAGAAGCTTGTGTCCATGTCGTGCCATCTAAAGGACAATTTAGAATTTTGGATAGAGTATTTTTAATTTTCTTATCCAAATCGTTCAATAAGGGAAGGAATTTCCATAGTGGTGAGCATCGAAGAAAATAGGTAAATTTTGGAACAAACAGACAATATTTAATAATAAAAAGGGCCATGTGTGAATTAATTTGAAAGAGGCGTTCCGAACATTGATCAAATTTAGTAATTTGGTCATTGATAAAAAGTGGAATAGAATCAACTAAGACGGGAGCTCCAAGAAGGCGAAGCGAGTCTTCACTTAGAATTTTGATTCCTGGTGCCAAATGATTAAATTGTTCAGTAATTATGTGTCTTTTTTGGGCTTCCGTTGAATTTGGAATATAGAGCTCACACTTGCCAAAATTCAATTCCAAACCAACAGATTTAAATTGTTCAATTAAAACCGCAAGATCATCTAAAACAGATGAAGCTTCACCTCCTAAAGTTCCATCATCTAGATACCAAATGTTAAATTTAGAATTCAATTCCGAAATAATTGGGTGAATAGCCAAACTGAAAATGGCAGGTCCCAGTGGATCTCCCTGTTGGCAGCCTACAGCAGAGCTTAGAAAATTGGATTTATACAATAATTTAGAAGGTTCCGCATAACATTGCCAAAGGTAAGGGAAAATTTTTGGAATTTTGTTTTTAACTTCAGAGAGGAGGATGTTACGATCAATTGAGTTAAAAGCATTTTTAACATCAACTTTCAGCAACACCTCCTCGCCCGAATTTAATAGAAAAGTACGAGCAGCGTGAACAGCAGCTTCACTACCACCCTTACATCCGAAGCCTAGCTGTATAGGTTGAAAAAATTCTGACATAGATGGTGCAATGTTCCTACAGCATATTTTCGAAACAATGCGTCTTATAGTGGAACCCACAGCAATCGGTCGTACACCACCATCTTTTTTGGTAAGAGCACAAAGATTGGCGCCATACAAAATAGGTGTTATTTCTTTAGGTACGACGCCCAATAATATTAGGTTGACTAAATTTGTGATTGATTTTAAAAGTTCTTTACCAGTTTCACCGTTTAATTCAATTAAATCTTTAAAGTGCTGTGGTGACATAGCATCGATACCGCCAGCAGACCCACTTCTGAAAGACAATACAGCTGCACGAACATCCTCCACCTTAGACAGAAGCGAAGTTGTGTCTCCGAAATTTAGATCTGATACAACTGAAGAAATAGGCTGCGGATGTTTTGAACGAAGAACCTCTAAGGTCTCTTCTGTTTCAGGGGCCAACACATCACTAGAAAATAAAAGCCGAGCTGCACCCTTATAATCGCCATCACTAATTTTATTTTCAATATATACTACAGGATCAAATCTTTTGCTAATTTTATTATTTACTTCTGATATATTATGGCTATAACTTGAGTTTTGGTCATAACATTTACCGCAATTATTTTTTATTTTCTGAGTAAGGGAGCAGCTCTCGCTTTTGTCTACATTTAAAACTCTGTAAGCAAAAGTTAGAAACTGTTCCCAACTTTGAGTAGAATTTTGAGTAACTACAGCATCGATCGTTTTCTTTAAAGTGTTTGCTACTACTAAACGTGAACCCCTAGGAATACGTTTAATAATAGGTACATTGTTTTTCAAAAAGCTAAGATGTTGCCAAAATTCAGTTGATAAAATATTTGAGGTATTAATTGGTGTAGAATTTTGAATTTGAGTAATTTGTGACTGCTGGTTTACCGAATCAGTTTTGTGAATTTTCCCAATGTGTATGTTAAGGCCTACTTTAGTTTTGAAATACTTAGGTTGAGAACAGTACTTACAGAGTAGCTGGCTTTCCAGTGATGAATTATTCCCAAGGCTACCAACTGTAGCACTCATTGAATTGGCGACAAGAAAACAGCAATAAATAACAAAAAGCAATAAAAAATTAAATGTTAATGAAAAAATACACTCAAAATAACTTAAAAATAAGAAACGGAAAAGTTTTAAACTCAAAAGGCCCGGAAAACGAGCCCCCTGCGGCCTGCCACCCAACAAATGGGAGGCCGGATGTCAATCTGAACTACTAAATATAAGTATATAATTATTATTTCATACTTCGTATTTTCTTCTATTTTAGTTTTTATATGATTTCACGCTGGATAAAACCGAATCAGTTCCAATTTGTCTGCTAGTCGATCAAGGATAGAGTTGAAACTGTGTTCTGACAATACACTTTCCATCATGACCATTAAGATTGGCTTTTGGTCTTCTCAAATGGCTTCAATATATTTCACTATTAATGGTGCTTGCTATATTTTTATTAAAGATCTAGTAGTTTCTAACATTTTCCATTTAAGAATACGTTTCCAAATAGCTAAAATCCTTAAAAGGGTATTATTTTCAATTTTCAAGAAAATTTTTCTTGTTTACGTATTTGACAGCTTACGCCAGTCTAAACTAATTTGCTAATTAAAAATAATAACTAACACAACCTTGCAAAAGCATCTGTCTCTGCATACCTATTTTTTTAGCAGCACAGCTTCCACTAATACCACTAACGCTATTCTGAATTTTACTGTCCTTTAATAAAGCTGAAATTTCTATGGCAAGCCTCCCGAAATATTACTATAATATCCAAAGATAATAACAATCAAAAAGAAACTGAAAGACTTATTGTATAAGCTTCGTAATCGCTTGACTCGTAAGAGCTTTTATGATTCTACAGACGATGCAACAGATAGAAATTCACGAGAGTGCTTAGGAATCCATGGAAGGTTTCACTCAGAAAACGAGGCACTCTATTGTAAACTCTGTTACTTTTGAATAAGGCTGATACTCGCTTGTATGTTCGGCGGTTTTTCAGGAAAGACGAAATCGTTTTTGGGATGAAACGGTACGCCTGTTTTCGCTTTACCGTTTTTCGCTTTTGTTAGAGGCATTATGACGTAATAAGAGGTCCATTTCAAACAGCAAAATCTTGGCTGTTTAGAAATAGAACTGCCTGTCCATAAATTTCCGGAATCTATTCCAATAAATGTACCTAACTGTAGTCGTTTGATCGGCAAAAATCTTCTCCAAAATAAATAGCTAACGTTTTCTTACTCTTGTCTTAGTAATCGGCGTAATAGGGCTATTATGTAAAACCTGCATCAATCATTGTTACAGTCTCAATTGACAATTCTAGTCATTGGCTGAGTTTATAATGGATTTATGTCCATTGCTGAAGAGTGTTTGACCATAGGCAATCAAGCTTCATCAATCAATCATAGCTCAATCAATTCTTCAATCACATTCATTCATCATTGCGATCGTTACACTGTAGCAATGTTTTAAGGCAATAAGGCCTCTGACGGCTAAAAACACTGGGTTTCTTTTGTTAATATCTAGTATTCATACTGAAATTATTTTTCAAAAAAAAAAAACCGTGATTAAATGAAAGATGTCGCGGGCATCAGTTAGTTAGGGCTCATATTATTATTTAATCTCGATTTAGTTTAAAGAACATGTGCATACAGGCGATCTTTAAGCACGTAAACTTTTTTTACAGCACTACAAGTTAGCCCTGATGGTAAGTGATGATGCAGTCTAAGATGGTAGCGGGCTAACCTGTTGGGGGTATATTAAACCCTAACCCCCAAACGGTTTCAACACGGCGCTAATTCGCTTGGCGGTAAGTCGTCTACTAGAACAGAGAAAATTCCAAAATTATAAATTCCAAAATTGACTCCGCCAGTTTCCGGGTGGCCGGGAACTTAACCCGGGGCCTGCCATGATATAAGAGCAAAGCGCTCAAAAATGCGCCCAAGGAGGCGTTTATTCCACTCAAAGGTAGAGGTTTCAGTAGTAGGTTGTAACTGCACTTTGATTGGCTGTGACACCCAAATCTACTGACACACAGGAAGTATCCACCACTACAACCCATCAACGCCCCACTGCAGGGCACAGGCCTCCACTCTCATAGGAGAGTGGAAATTAGAGCTTAGACCCACCACGCTGCTCCAATGCGGCTTTAACGATTATTATCATGTTAGTGATAAAAAGCGGGACCGAGGGTTTAATGTGCTCTACGGTTTAACGTCATCTTACTCGTGCTCGGGTTAACAGGAAGTTTAATAAATAATAATATCAATAAAATACGGAACCCAATAAATACCGCTGCACCTCGACTCCACTCCACTCTGAAGGTGTGCGTTGTGCTTTGCTGGTATTTGTAAGTTGTTTGTCGGAAAACAGCGTCGCGTCGCCGTAAGATTACGCCAACCAATCCGACAGGGTGATTTACATTTATTACATTTCCACGTTTCGGATGTAATACGTCAAGAGCCAGCGAAACATTTTTCAAAAAGTTTTATAGTCTGACAAACTTATCTGACCCGGTGACAAGGTCTCTAGTAACTATGAAAAAAATGCATTGTAATCTAAGTATGTGCAATAAAGAATTTAAAACAAAAACAAAACAAACAAACAAAACTAAACAAACATAAAATTTTGGCCACTGGATCAGATAAGTTTGTGGGACCTTAAGTCTAACGTGAAGGATTCGTCTATGAAAAGATGTCTAAAGCTAAACATTTAAAAAAAATATTAATTCAGTAGCAGTAACGGGTTTTGTAACCGTACTGTGTACAGCTCTTATAATTGACTAGATTTTGCTCGTAGCTTCGCTCGCGTTAAGTTCGATTTCAAACCCCTACAGGGGTTCAAAAATCCATTCTTAGCTGACGCCTAAGTAATAAACAATATCCGTATATCAAATTTCAGCCCGATTCGTTTAGTGGTTTGAGCTGTGCGTATACGCATAGGTATATCAATCAGTCACCTTTCCTTTTATATACATAAATTTTTTAAATTGCTATCTCACAAAATAACAGACAGACAAACAAGAAAAATAAACAGCGGTATTTTTGCGGTAATACCGCTGTGTCTCGACTCCACTTCACTCTAAAGGTGTGCATTGCGCTTTCGTGTTTGCAAGTTGTTTGTCGGAAACCAGTGTCGCCCTCCAGAAGTCAGATTACGGCGGCCAATCCGATACGGTGATTTACATTTATTACATTTCCACGTTTCGCATGTAATAAGCCAAGAGCCGGCAAACCAAACAGTATTAAGTATATCAACGCTATTATAGCGGTGATATATTCTCCCCTCGGCTAGCGCCTCGTCCTTTTAAAATCCCTTGGGAAGTTCTCGGCTTCGCCTCGTTCTTCACATATTACTCAGCCGTGAATTGCTTTATTTCCGGCATGGGCAGTAATGTACTATTATTGTCTTCGCATATGAAAGAAAAGCAATGAAAATAAAGAAAAGTATAGTAATGTAATATATTATCACTTTATAATTTATGTCATTACCTAAATAATATTTGGACGCCGGTTCGGTTAATATGTTACAAAAGTAACTAAATTAACCATCTTATACGTACACATATTATGCAAATAAAGAATCTGAATCCGAAAAGTACTTAAAGTCTCGGCCGAAATAGCAATTGACAGTCTCGTTTTAAATAGTTACTAAAATATGCAAAATTTGACCGGATATAGACATTGTCGCATCTTATGGGTTGCTTCCTACTTAGGTACGCAACCCTAAAAAGGCCTCGGCAAGCGTTTTGTCCTTTTATAATCACTTGGGAAGTCCTCGGCTTCTTCGTCGTCCTTCCAATATTACTTGGCTGTCAATGCTTTATTTCAGGCCTACTATGTACTCTCTTGGGACCCTGAGATGCCTTATTCAAGACGCGGACTGTGCCGCTGGTTTTTTGAAGGTATTCTGCGTATCTGTGCGTATGTGTGCGGGATGCGTAAATGCATTTTTCCCGCAAGTAAAAAAAGACCTTAGTAGATCTTTCTTTACTTGTCTTTTTTTTTACTTTTTTTGTACTACTATTTTCTTTAGTATTTTAGGTGTAGATTCTCAAACTATAAATTCATACGAGGCTTCTGTTTCATTTGATCTTTAGTAATATATTTACTACTTAGGGTTATTAGTGTTGTGATTTATTGTCAGTAGTTTTATTTGTTTTTCATGGTTCGTAAACACTCAAACAGTGGTGTCTTTGACTATTACCTTTAACCAGAGTAATTATCATTTTACAGTGTATTTTGTAGGACGTAGAGAATATTTCGATAACCTAACTGGTGCAGTGGTGAGCGCTGTGTTCTTATAAGTGTAAGGTTCGAGCCCCGGCAAGGTCAATGTGGGAATTCATACTAATATTAAAAATGCGAAATTATACCTGTTTGTCTGTCTTGCACGACCCATCTTTTGTACCAATTTTGATAAAATTTGGTACAGAGATAGGTTGAAACCCGGGGATGGACATAAGCTTTTTATCCCGGAAAATTAAGGGGTTGCTGTGTGAATCAAGTAACCTTAATCCACGCGGATCAGGTCGCGGGCATTGGAACCATACAGCTGAAGGATATTTTCACGACCACTTTTGGTCGTCAATAAGGTCATTCTGAAATTATGATAGAGAAGATAGATAGTACAATTTCAGTCGAAGTTTAAAGATGTGAATAGATGGGTTATTCATAAAAATGCTATCAGGTAGTGAATTCCAAAGGCGTGTTGCACCTATACCGTCAAAGATTTACCATAATAACTAGTGTTTTTAACCGACTTCAAAAAAGGAGAAGGTTCTCAATCCTGAATCCTGACATTAAAAAGTTAAAAATAAAAATTCTTTGAAAAAAACCGACTTCCAACGCCACTATTCTACCCACTATGTTGAAGTCGGGCGGGTATAACAAGGATAAGCAAAGTTGACGCATCAGGCTCGCCTGACTTCAACATAGTGGGTAGAAACATAGAAAGAAGTGGGTAGAAATCAAAATTATTTTTTTACTTTACTGTGGCGTTGGAGGACGGTTTCTGGAAAGATTTTTTTTATTTATTTCAACGGTTTACTGGCATCATCAAATCGAGTTCATTTTCTACGTCATTGTCGTCAAAGTCTAGTGATTTACGGCCGAATTTAATAATCAGTCTATCTTTAATCTGTAGTAAGCATGGTAGTAAGTATATCTCGTAGTAGTAGTAACGTTTTACGTTGTATTGTCCTTATTGACATTTAACAACGTTACTAAGCAACATATCGTCAGATTTAGGGCGAATTATTATAATAATTTTAGCCGTAAGAAAATACGGGATCGCGGGTTCGATACCCGGGCACGCACTTTTCAGAATTATGTGCAATTTAAGTAATTAAATATTACTTTTATAATGATGGACTAACGTCACCGAAGCGAAATTTCTGCGAAAAAATAGCCCAGCCTTAGCCAAATCCACTCCATTCTCTTTTCTTTGAACTTACCTAATCCTAACTTCTTAATTAGGAACTACAGGAACTTATTGACAAGTTAGAACTTGATTGGTACGAAGTTCGACGTGGAAACTTCATTGTTAAATGTTGGATGAAAATAGGTTTCTTTCTCTAATTAGTAACTACTCTCCCCTACTTCCCAGAATTTAGCACTTTTTTTATTTTACTTACTACAAGTTATTTTGACTGAGATTTCACCTGGTGGTAGGTAAGTGATAATGCAGTCTGAGATAGTAGCAGGCTAACCTGATAGGGGTAAGTGTAGCGGTTACTTACGTTAATATTAAGCACATGCCCCTAATTGGTTATTACACGGCTATTGGTTTTTTCGTTAGTTTATGTATCTATTAGTATTTAAGTTTATTTTTATGCACCACCTCCCACTGTCCTCTTTTTCATTGTCTCCATATCGTTGAGGTTGTCGGGAAGAGATCGCTAGTTAGCGATAAGACCGCCTTATTGTACCTACGTTTTAAGTTTTCATTTGCTGAAGGGAACCACAAACCAAAACATGATCTGGGTATATATTTTGTTTTTGTTGACTTTTTCAAAAAGCGCTAAATCAATTTCGACAAAATTTATATAGGACCACCTCTGAAGTATCTACCAAACAAAAAAATCATCAAAATTGATTCATAATTTTCGGAATGATCGCGTAACATACGTACAAAAATAACATACAGTCGAATCGAGAACCTTCTCCTTTTTTGAAGTCGGTTAAAAATAAGAAATCAACAACATCTAATTACAAATCGATTGCTTTCAACAGTTCGCGAATAACAAAACTAAGAGAAGAAAACCTAGAGAAACTCCACGTTTAAAACGTGGCAACATAAACACGTTTTTCCATTCGACCGGTAAAAGGTTTCCTCCCCTCCAACCCTCCACCCGTTACCCCCTTCCCTCCTCACCTCCTCACATTTCAATAAAAGCAGCGGTGAAATAGCATTTTCAGAGTTCACGCATAACTATACTTAATTTATTTTTAACCATTCACATAAAGCTTCGATCTGTTGATAAATAAATTTATAATAATGGATTGGTTTTTTTATTCCCGCGGGAACTCTTCCATTTTCCGGGATAAAAAGTAGCCTATGTCCTTCCTCGGGATGTAACCTGTCCCTGTACCGAATTTCGTCAAAATCGGATTAGTAGTTGGGCCGTGAAAGCGTAGCAGACAGACAGATAGATACACAGACACACTTTCGCATTTATAACCCACTAGATGATTCCCGCGACTTCGTCCGCGTGGATTAAGATTTTTGATTTCCGCGGGAACTCTTTTTATATTCCGGGATAAAAAGTACTTAGCCTATGTCCTTCCCCGGGATACCATCTACCCCTGTACCAAATTTCATCAAAATTGGGTGAAGAGACAGTTTTTTTATTCCCGCGGGAACTCTCTAATTTTCCGGGATAAAAAGTAGCCTATGTCCTTCCCCGGGATACCATCTACCCCTGTACCAAATTTCAGCAAAATCGGTTGAAAAGATGGGCCGGGAAAGCGTAGCAGACAGACAGACAGACAGACAGACAGACAGAAACACTTTCGCATTTATAATATTATAGTATGGATATATATACTCGTACTAATATTATAAATGCGAAAGTGTGTTTGTCTGGCAGTGGATTTGCTTTAAATATGGAATTTTTGAATATTATAAATGCCTTAATGATTGCCTTTTTGCATAGGTATGCAAAAAGCTGAATGTAAAAAATTGCTCTGTTGTGCCGTTATTGCAGGACAAACCAACAAACAAACACACTTTCGTATTTATAATACTAGCTAATGCCTGCGACTTCGTCCTATAATCTATCTCTGTGCCAAAGATCCGTTCAGCCGTTCTGTCGTGATTGAGTAACAAACATCCAACCATCTAACCAAACTTAATTATTTATAACTAGATGACGCCCGCGACTTCGTCCGCTTGGTTTAAGGCTTTTTTATTCCCGCTGGAACTCTTTAATTTTCGGGGATAAAAAGTAGCCTATGTCCTTCCCCGGGATATAACCTACCCCTGTATCAAATTTCATCAAAATTAATTGAACAGGTGGGCCGTAAAAGTGTAGCATTTATAATATTAGTATGGACTACCTGAAGCCCGCGAATTCGCCCGCGTGGATTAAGGTTTCTGGTTCCCGCTGGAACTCTTTAATTTTCCGGGATAAAAATTAGCCTGTGTGTTATTCCAGACTATATTCTATCTCTGTGCCAAATTTCATTCAGACCCGTTCAGCCGTTTTTACGTGATTGAGTAACAAACATCCATCCATACATTCATCCGGATGGATGTATGTATGTATCCATCCATCAATCCAAACTTTCGCATTTATAATAGAAGTATAGAAGTATAGTAGTAGTTAATTGGACGTCTAGATTAAGAGGGGAATTTATTATTTACATCTACACAATGCAGTACATCGACCTTTTTAAATATTTACGTGTGATTGTTGACGGCGGTCAGACGTTCACACAAATATTGACATGGGAACCTGGGAAGCAAACAAATTCCACCTCCTATTTGGCAGAAAACCGATTTAAATATAGTTTGCCCCAGTTGTTATAAATTTTCAAGAATACAACCACAGTGGGGCTGATTCTGTAGTGCACAATCTCTAAACTAAACTAAAATTAGAGCATTAGAGATATTGCTAACCCTTTCATAATACTCCCTACGGAAAGGGACAGAACTAGATTTAAAGCTGCCATTTTAGTTTAGTTTAGAGATTGTGTTATACAGAATCAGCCCCATTATTTCGTACTTGATGATGCCCGAGACTTCATCCGCGCGCGTTGGAATTTTCCGGGATAAAAGTGGGCCGTGAAACAGACAGACGGACAGAAAGACTTTCGCATTTATAATATTAGTTAGTATGGATAAGGTCTTGAGCTGACCTGACCCCAAGCTGACTGAGTGATAAATACTTAGAAAGCTTACTAACTTAGTGAAATAACTTAGGGAAATAACTTAGGAATAACTTAGGGAAGTCTGGCAATAATTTGCTCTACTGTCTCTGATAGTTCCTTAGTAAGAATATTTGTGAGATGGTGATAATAAAAAAACAACAAAACCCGGCTGAGTTTGTTGTGGGCTCTTCTCAGACGGGCGCGTTTGGAACCCTCGTAGCTTTAGTTTTAAGATACCGTTACCCATTATCACCATCATGCTTTTTAACTAAGTAATTTTTAGACGAAAATAAGTGTACCTACAGTGTACCTATATTTAATAAATGACTTGAATCTTGCATCTTGAATCTTGAAATCAGAGCTCTTTTTCGTGACGCCAACTCTATAGCGCTTGACCATGGAAACTCCACCCATGGATGTAAGTACCTACAATACTTTTACCTCCATGCTCCCCACAAAGCGAACGAAGTTTAATTCTAGACTTCAAATCGTTCACTGTTATTCAGGTCTTGGGAAATTGATGTGAAATGAATGATTCAAATTCATTTAATTTTCTTAAATTAAAAATGAACCAGTTCATTTCAGCATTCAGGGGCCATACTGCCAACGTTTAAAACAGTACTCAAACAATATTACTCAAAATGACAGTTTAATGTCACGTAACTTGACGTTCCAACATAAGGATTACAATTCTAAAACACGAAAGTGAACAATCTTTATTTTTCCTGTCCTTGTCCCACGATATGTGGGGTCGGCACAACATGTTTTCTTCTTCCACTCACTTCTGTTATCCATAATTAAACTATTTGGATTTAAGCGTTGGCAGTATGGCCCCAGGAAGGATCCGAAAGTGATGTAAAATGTATGATTCAAAAATGTCTCTAAAATTAAAAATGAACGTCCGCTTTCAGCATTCAGTATATTTGTCGTTGTACTCGAAATGAATGGTAAAAACAGCAATGTTGCTCAGACTAAGTCTCATTGTGCCGATCGTGAGGTAGCTACTTGTGTCGGTGAACGTTCTTCAGACACGAGATGAATCCAATCATGTTGACACGATTGACACTTGCCGTTTGCACAAAGGGCGAGCTCGCGTTCTTGAGGACTTAACCGTCAGGCTATCTCTTACAGTCCAACTAACTTATCTGGCCCGGTGGCCTAAAATTGGAAATGTTTTTTATGCTTGTTTAGTTTTTATTTTATTTTTAATTTAAACTACATAGTAACGCTGTCACCGACTTGGATAACTTTGTGGGACTTATACCTACCTACTACGGACTCATACCTGAACCCTTAGTTTTTCTTACAAATTAAAGTATTATCCCGACACAAATACGTCATAAAACCCGCACGTTAGTTATTGATTTTGACTTTAAGTTGTTCAGTTCTATTTCTGCATATCATTATAAATGCGAAAGTGTGTTTGTTTGTCCCTCGCAAAAATCACGTAGATCCGATGCTATGTCGCAACGTGATTTTTGCATAAGCATAGTTGAGGACCTGGAGAATGACAAAAGCTAGTTTTTATCCCGGTGAATACGAAGAACGAAGAAGACGAAGTGGCGTTGGGAATCTTGTTCTTCATAAGCCTATTCAGTTTAATTTTATCCACCAATTATATTATATGGTTTATTCAAAGATGTTACCTAGCAACAGTCATTTAAAGGCCTTAAATCACTAACTGTTCTAGATACACCGTCGCCCATTCATTCATAAACGCATTATCTCGACTATACCGCATCATGATAATATCTATTCACTCTTGTTCTATTCATGCCGCTTTGAATCACTGTCAGCGTGCATTCGATACCATCACTAGCTGTTGTGCTCAGGACGGACGTGTCAAGCGAGACGGCATTATGTGCGCGTTAGGCGATTGAAAGGAAAGGACGCATGTCATTGTGTTGCGGCTCGATTGTTGAGAGTTGTTAGAAAGGAAACTGCCTCAACGAATATGTCGCCCTAGTACACGTTTCGTTGTCACTTTTGTTTTCTAGTAGTCTTTTAGTGTATACTGACTGAGTTGTAGTTAGTTTCAATTATTTCAATAATAAACCTGAGTTTGCCGTGGACTGAGGACTCTTCTCAGAACAGGGCGCCTTTGGAACTTACGAGTACTTTTGCGCGTTTGGAGCGTTATTATTAATTATTATCAAAATGACGTGTGTACCTGTGCATCCTAAGCAATTAAATCGCACTTGTTTTAACGGTGAAGGAAAACATCGTGATTCAACCCGCATGTCGAGAATTCTTTATAATGTTCCCAAAGGTGTATAAAGTCTGCCAATGTGAAAATGGTCAGCGTGATGGACTATCGCCAAACCCTTCTCATTCGAAGATCTCATTCAAGATAGGAAATTCGTAATGAGTAGTGAGCCGGCGATGAGTTGTTCGTTGTTTACTTTAAAAATAAGCGATAAATTTTCCCGTCGTCTACTTAATATTGCTTCATTTCGGAGGTTCACGAAGGATTGGACATTGACAAATTACTCGGACTCGGGGAGGAAGAGGACGATTAAAAAGTGTAGCCATTTTTAGATTCGACTAGCTGATGCCCGCGACTTTGTCCGCGTGGATTGAGGTTTTCGGTTCCCGCGGGAACACTTTAATTTTACGGAATAAAAAGTAGCCTGTGTTATTTCAGACTATCTAACTATCTCTGTGCCTAATTTCATGCAGAACCGTTCAGCCATTTTGGCGTTTGAGAAACAAACATTCATCCATTCGCATTTATAATAGTTATTAGTATAGATGAAAATGTTATTTACACAGAATAGGTATAAAATTATGTTGAGCCATCCCCAGCGGCCATATTTAATCGAATACACGACCGTCGATTTAATTTGTATCGTCCGCTATTGACATGTTATGCTAAAAATAAAAATAACCTGGATCCAATAAACTGTGATAAATGTTCATAATAGCTATAAGCTATAGTAATTCTTTATTATTCATATTCATTCATTTCGGCTTCGACCTAAAACAGTGGGTGTATAAATGGAACAGTTTATTAATCTGAGGCCCAATTGTCTAAGCAATTCGTAATCATTTGCCAGCTTTAAACGTATTACTCGAACAGTTTAAGGAGTTCATACATGCTTTTTGACGTGCAGGCATATCTATGAACTCCTTGAACGGGTCGGATTATCTGTTTGACAATCTATTACGATTTCCTGACACAATCGAGGGACTGGAGGTTTTTTTTTTTCGTAATCTAGGTTAGTCACAAATTGTTCATTTATTATTTATCGCAGTGTTGACAGTATTTTGTCCCGGACCTGGTGGAGTTTCCGCCATTTGATACGTCTGCTCCCCAGGTAACGCATACCACAGATAACGCATGTTTTAGTTGAGGACCTGGAGAGTGACATAGGCTACTTTTTACTAAGGCAAATTAGGGAGTTCCCGTAGGAATTTAAAAAAACATAAATCGCGGGAATTAAAAAAACTTAAGACGCGGACTTCCTTGCGTTTCGGTCCGCTAAGGTTCCGTGAAAGACTGAATTTTCAGAGTGTGTAAATAATAGTAAATACCTACTTACCTACTGGTAATATTTTTGTGTACACCACACTAGAGAGTTAGCGGTTACGGAGCCCTTGTTTTGCGGCACGCAGCGCACTGGAAACTTTTATCTCAATAGAATAAGTTAGTCCAGAGCGAAAGGGGTAAAAATACTTTACATTTTTCTACACCGATGTTTTGAAAGAGTACCTACTTTTGTTTTTGTAGTAGTATAATATAAATTACTAGCTGAAGCCCGCGTAGGTTTAGCTTTTGAAATTTCCGTGGGAACTCTTTGATTTTCCGGAATAAAAAGTAGGTCCTTCCCCGGGATGCAACTTATCTCTGTATCGATTTTCATCAAAATCGGTTTAACATATGAGCTAGTTAAATCGTAGTCGACCAACAGACCGACAAATAGATAGACAGACCCACTTTTGCATTTATAATATACTTTTGGGTTGAGCAATGGTTTTTTTAATACTTTTCTGGGAAATCGAACGTCCTATTGTTGAACTTCTTGGTGGCAAAGGTTGTTGCTCTGTTGCGGTGTGATTGGAGGACAAACCAACAAACAGACACACTTTAAAGTTATTTCTTTATAAAGTTTGTTATTACTAGTACTGGTATCCCCGAATAAAGATTTCTTTCTTTTGCATTTATAATCCATACTAATACTAAGAAAGTGTGACTAAACAAAGTCGTGGACATCACAATCATCTAGTATTAAATAATATCTCATACTCACTACTACTACCTACTACTACTAGCTCATTTAAAATCATTAACAACAAAATATAACTTTATCTCATACAATAATAATTGGCCACTAAATGGCATGGACGTTAGCCAAGACGTGGCGTTTGCCGCTCAAGCCTACAGAATGGCCACTTATGTGTGTTCAAGATAATACTTCATTATCAAGGTCCGGAGTGATATCATTTTGTCGCGCCTTTTTTAAGCGAGCTAAAAATAGCTGGAACGATTTAGGCCTTGCAACAAGTGCCTTATTTTAGGGAATCCTAAGTATACCATACGTGATTCTAGGAGTAAAATCACTTTTGTAAATAATTTAAAAAGATTTATGTTACTATGAGTATGAGAATATTGCGGCCAATATTTCATTAATTCAATATTGTATTTGTTTGTAATTTTATGTGTAATATTATGTTCTTGATGTACTTTTCTTGTTTTCATATTATTTGTTATAGTTTTATATATTTTATGTTTTTCTTTTTTCTTTTCGTACAGCAAATGTATTCTTCTTATTTATATATATATATATATATATATATATATATATATATATATATAAATGAAACCCGTTTTCCTTGGTCACGGCATCACGCGTGAATGGCTGGACCGATTTCACTAATTCTTTTTTTGTTGTATTTGTTATTATTAGGAGAAGGTTCTTACGGAAGAAAATATTAAGAAAATCTCTCAGAAATATTGAAAAATATACATTTAATTTTGCATACTAAGGCGGTACGAAGTTCGCTGGGTCAGCTAGTATATATATAAAAATGAAACCCGTTTTCCTTGGTCACGGCATCACGCGTGAATGGCTGGACCGATTTCACTAATTCTTTTTTTGTTGTATTTGTTATTATTAGGAGAAGGTTCTTACGGAAGAAAATATTAAGAAAATCTCTCAGAAATATTGAAAAATATACATTTAATTTTGCATACTAAGGCGGTACGAAGTTCGCCGGGTCAGCTAGTAATATTATAAATGGCATAATATTAATGAGTACTTGCTGCTTGCTTGTGACTGCTTACAAACTTTACTTATGTTTTATTATATTAATTTTTTTTACTGTGACGTCTCTGCCTCGTTGGTCAAGCTCGTTGGTCAGTTACAAACTTTACTTATGTTTTATTATATTAATTTTTTTTACTGTGACGTCTCTGCCTCGTTGGTCTAGCGGTTAGCATAGTCGACTGCGGATTACGAGGTCCTGGGTTCGATTCCCGGTCGGGCATAAAAATTGTTAGGTATTGGGTTTTTCAATTAAGAAATTCTCAGTGCCAGCCCGGAGTTGGAAGTCGGCGGTGTTTCACCCCCGTGCCTCGGAGAGCACGTTAAGCCGTCGGTCCCGGTTATTATCACTAACATGATAATAGTCGTTAAAGCCCGCCAACCCGCATTGGAGCAGCGTGGTGGGTCTAAGCTCTAATTCCCTCTCTCCTATGAGAGTGGAGGCCTGTGCCCAGCAGTGGGACGTTAATAGGCTGTAGTGGTGGTGGTGGACTGTGACGTCACCCGGGTCACAGCAGAAAACCAGCGCCCTGCTTTGTATGCAATTTATTGGCATACAATGAAGGGCTTAATGCTGTACACCCATTCTGGGTGGTGTCACACACAATTTTTTTTACATATTGTTTTTTTTACATATTATTTTTTGTTTTGTCTGTGACACCATTGTTGAATAAACTGTTTTTCTTTCTTTCTTTTCTGTAATAGTCTGTTATTAGTGGAAGTAATATAGTAGCGTAGGACATTTGCTACGAGATTACGCCTGACTAATGGACTAATATACTTGCCCGCGAGTTAGCTCTTACTTCCAGGGAATCTACGACTACAGCGCATTAACGTCCCACTGCTGAGCGCAGGCCTCCACTCTCATAGGAGAGAGGGAATTAGAGCTTAGACCCACCACGCTGCTCCAATGCGGGTTGACTAGCTTTAATGACTATTATCATGTTAGTGATAATAATTAAATATTAATTAATTACCGGGAGCGATGGCTTAACGTGCTCTACGAGGCACGGGGATGAGACACCACCAACTTGCTAACTCCGGACTAGTACCTACTGAGAATTTCTAGTCAGAAAAATCCAATATTTAATTATGGCCCGACCCGGAACTCGAACCCGGGACTTCGTCTTTTGAATCATTAGTTTACAGTCCGTCTAACTTATCTGAACCGGTGACAGCGTCGCTAGTATAGGCACTTACTCATGTGGTATAGGTATATGAAAAATAAAATAAAAATAAACAGGCAAAAAATTAGTTCCAATTTTGGCCACCGGGACTTATGCCTGTAAAGTTTTTTTAAAATATTATTTTTCATATCTACTAGCGCTGTCACCGGATTAGATAATTTTGTGGGACTATAACCATCCTAAACAGTTAAGAGGTCAAATTAAAATCAGTTCCAATTTACTCCTAAAGAGGTTCAGGCTCCATATCTCCGGCAGCCAGCCATGGTACTAACTACGAGATTACGCCTCACTATGGTTATAACCTCTTACTACGAGTATACTATATTACTTAGTTCCATGGAACTAGGAATCTGCTTTTATACAAAGCAAGGAAAGACCAAAGTGGGCGTAAATCGTGTAAACATAGATGAGCAACTATAATCTGTCCACCCATTTATTTAACTTTTGACACAAACCTCATAGGCGTCCTATGAAGTTTCATAATCATTGATATAAACATCGACAAAAAAATGCTATACTTCATAGACGCGGTTTTTTTCTCACAATAGTGAAGCGACGTGCCCTTTTATTTGATCTAGTAATTACTAGTTCGCCAATTCTATGAATACACCTGTTGTTACCCACAATAAGGCAAAATAAAAATTATCAATAACTTACACTATACTGTATATTATGTATACCTGCTTTATGTAATATTTTTTTAAAAAGAGCAACTGCTGCTCAGTAGAATTTCCTTCCGAACCGGTGGTAAGTTAGTTTGTAACCTTATTGTAAACATGTTGGTAACATTAATAAATAAATAAAATAAAAAGTGGCACATGTATGTCTACATGGAATAAATAAATTGACTAGGTAACGAGTATCAGGGTCACTCAG
This sequence comes from Erebia aethiops, assembly GCA_923060345.2. Taxonomy (NCBI): domain Eukaryota; kingdom Metazoa; phylum Arthropoda; class Insecta; order Lepidoptera; family Nymphalidae; genus Erebia; species Erebia aethiops. The sequence continues at coordinate 22,201,728 of OV281087.1, forward strand.
CACTCACTCACTCAGAGAGGGCTATGCTACGCCGGGATAAGTGATGAATTCCCAAGAGGCCGTGTCTGCACTCACGTATCCAATAAAAATACCAATCGCTTGAGATCTCGTCAAATTTTCACCGGCCTTCCAACGTAAGCGAAATGTTGAGAACGCCCGTCTAATATTCAGGACCCTGTATATGAATATTAAGGTGTTTCATGAAAGACAAAATAACTCCCTTCCTACGTTTCTCTCTAATCATTCGTAGTTTCAACGAATAACTTTATTTTCGCAGTAATTTATATACTCAGAAAATTTGCTCATTCACTCTGCTATTTCTTCTGTTTTATATTAAGTACTTCTACTACATACCAACTATATTATAACTACTGTACTAACTTTAATTAAGATTGATATTAATTATTGTTATTAAAATTGGTAAACAGTGTGGCCAATTCTATATAACACAATCTCTAAACTAAACTAAAATGACAGCTTAAAATCAGTTCTGTCCCTTTTTGCAGGGAGTACTAAGAAACAGTTAGCAATATTTTATTTTAGAAATTGTGTACAACAGAATCAGCTGCAGTATTTTAACTGTTTAAAAAAAACACGTTCAGAAACCAAAAATGACTATCGATCTGATTTGGTTAGAAGTATCAGTATTCATATTAATATTGAAATTATCTTTTCAACCTATTGTGACGAATTTTGATACAGGGATACCTAGTTTGCATGACCGGGGATGGTAATGGTCATTTATCTCGAAAAAATAAGGAGTTCCCGCGGGGATAAGAAAACCTTTAACCCACGCGGACGTGGTGGATATCGTCTACTTTTAATTGAATTGATCAAATATAAAATAGGCATTATTGTTCACGTACAAAAATCAAGAATTATTATAGAATAGCTTTGCTTTAAAGTATAAAGTCAATGTAGATAGATAAATTCCTTATCGCTACACAAAACATAAAAATACATAGAAAAAGAAAACACAAAACAAAAAGGTACGCAAGGGCGGTCTTATCACTAAAAGTGATCTTTTCCAGACAACTCGTTATTAAGAACCTTTAAGAAAGGAGCAAGGAGGATAGAGCAACAATATCGATAGCCATACAATATACTACTGAAACTTTACGTACTAATACTAAAAAAGTAACTATGTATAGTGTAGTAAATAAACATTGATCAAAACCGAGACCTACCTAGTCCTACCCTAGCTTTTAAAATCGCAAACATTTTACTGCTAAGAAAGACACACAACGTACAAGATTACGCATATCACTTTCGTATTATCAATCTCCCATTTTTCCCAAGATTCCGCAATTTGGTGAACGCGACTTGACAGCACTACTCAAGCCCCATTAATTCCCCCCCTATCATCCACCCCCTCGTCAGGGGGTAGGGGGTGGTTACTGGGTACGTAGCAAGACATTACCGGCGAGATACAGGGAAGATTTACGCGCTACGTATGTTACTTGAGCATGCTTTATTTAACGTGTCTGTTTTATTATTCTATGCCTGCTTTACGGTATATTTTTTCTTAGCCTATGACATGTTTTTATAGCGAGTTAGTTTAGAAATACTAATAACCTATTTTAAGGTTATCTAAATAATACTGAAAAACTTTCGTTCTACAACTTTTTCAGAAACTCAATAAATTCAGTAGAATTTTAAAAAGTCGTTGAACAAAAGTTGTTCAGGGGTCATACGCCAATTCACTATTGTTGACTTTAGTGTTTTAGAATTATTATACTTACCTAATTCTTATTTTGGGAACGTCGAGGTACGTGATATCAAACTATCATTTTGAGTAATATTGCTTAAGTATTGCTTTTAGCGTTGGCAGTGTCGCCCCAGTAATACTTACGGAAGCTGCCTACCCTTATTAGGTTATAACTTATAACGCTACGGTCCGCACTGCAAAAAATTTTTATTCTCGTGATTTATATTCCGCGTATATATTTTACCTACTCCTACAATTTGTATCAAACCGGCGATATTTTAATGTCGTAGATCCCTTTTAGTTTTTAGGTAGATTAAGTTAAAATTGTTAACACCTCATATTTTAAGTACCAACTCAGTTATTAGGATTATATTGACACTAACAATAATGGCCCATAAATGTTGTCTGTTTTAAATAAATGAAATTGAAATTTAATTGAATTGATAGATAAAAAAAACCGGTCAAGTGCGAGTCGGACTCGCGCACCGAGGGTTCCGTACTGAAAACTGTAACGACCAAAGATGTAAAACGGTAATAATTACCTTTGTTAATGAACCGCAAAACTAACTTTGTTTGTAGAGGTTTACTGTTAATATCAAAAAAACTATGCTAGTTAGAGCATTGGATATAGTTTTCCTGTAAAATATACATAAATTCCTATTGACCATAATTATTTCAGATTTTTCGATTGGTAAACTCCGGAGATAAGGGGGGCGGAACAGTATTTTTTTAGACTTTTTCCCCGATAAATCAAAAACTATCATGACTAAAAAGAATTAAAAATCTTTTTTAGAATGTACAAAGTAAACCCTTTCATATGATACCCCACACAGTACAGTTATCTGACTTTTAAATTTCAACCCTCCGATTTTCCTCCCTTTTTAAATAAGAACAAAAATAATTTCCAATTTTTTTTAATTTCAGTGTCTTTGGGCCACTAATATACACAACTATTCCAAATTTCATGTCGATAGCTTCGGTAGTTACTGAAATAATCGAGTGTGACGGACGGACAGACAGACAGACAGACGGAGAAAGTCGCACCAGAAGGGTTCCATTTTACCATTTTGGTACGGAACCCTAAAAATATGGTCAAGAGTCTGCCTCGTGAACCAAAAACCTCAATATAATCACATCCCTTAGAACGCGTCGGGGATTAAAAAGCAAATCATCGCAGTATAGACCACCCCGCCACTCAACCACCCCGCCTGCCGCAATCAATAGTAATTAATACCCAGCTGAAAATTGAAAATAGACAGCAAAAATACACCATTAAAATTGGAGTCGCCATTAATGACCACCGAGTCACTTGTTATTCTTGTATCCATCGTTAGACCACCACTTGAATATTCATTCGATACTTCCAATTCCGAGTCCTATTCGGTTTATCGATATCGATGATTGGACAGCTCTCATTAACATGTCAAAGCGTTAATAAAAATAATAGAAGCACTTCCACACAAAACTGAGGTTAATGTAAATATGTATAGTACTGTATTTTTTTTAACCACTACAAGTTAGCCCTTGACTGCGATCTCACCTGATGATAAGTGATGATGCAGTCTAAGATGGTAGCGGGCTAACCTGTTAGGGACATGGCAGTTAAATTAAACCCATACCCCTAATCGGTTACTCATACAAAGTACTTTACATCATCTACATACTCGTATCTTAGTTCGCGCGGAAGCTTATTGAAAATTAAATATTTACTTGTACAGAGTACTGAGAAACTTAGTATTTCGTTTTTGGTACACAATTTCGTAGGTTCATCGTAACTATTGAAAATTTTCTAGAGTGGCGTTTATTAGACCAGATAAATGTTGTTTTTCTCAGTAAATAACGAGGTGTACCTACTATAAGTAGTTTTTTTTAATATTTTAAGATCAGCGCTTTCCTGCAATCAAACTTGCTGGCAAAAATGACGCAGCCTTAGGTTAGGTTGCCTGTAGAGTGTAGAATATATCGGCCTGATTGTCGGTCCTACAAAATTCTAACATGGACGTAGGCCCTTATTGTGAAAAAATTACAGACTTACCTAAATAAATATATTATAACTAGCTGATGCCCGCGACTTCTTCCCCAGGTTTTTTGGTTCCCACGCGAACTCTTTAATTTTACGGGATAAAAAGTAGCGTGTGTTATTCCAGACTATACTCTATCTCCGTGCCAAATTTCATCCAGATCCGTCTAGCCGTTCTGGAGTAACAAACATCCATCCATCCATCAAATTTTTTGTATCTTACTTCTTACTAATATAAATGTGAAAGTTTGTATGGATGTCTAGATGTATGGATGTATGTATGGATGTTTGTTACTCAATCAAGCGCCAACGGCTGAACGGATCTGGCTGAAATTTGGCAGAGAGATAGATTACAGTCTGAAATAACACATAGGCTATTAAAGAGTTCCCGCGGGAACCAAAAAACCTCAAACCACGCAGACGAAGTCGCGGGCATTCGCTAGTTTATAATGTTAAGTACAGCTATATGTTTGGAATTTTATCCGAAATTGTAGAATGAGCAACAGCAAAGAAAATAAAAGTAAACCCGAAACCTGCAAAGAAAAACTATCGTCATTCACCCTTTACACGCTTCAGGCGGAATTTCCACGACAGAACGGTGGAAAATGTACAAAAACTACGACAGATAAAAGGGACCTTAACACAACGGGAGATAACACAATTTATAGAAATTTACTCGACGGAACTGCCAAACAGAATTATTGTAAAAGTTTTTGTGGCCGTCGCTAAACTTGCGGATTGTACCTAAGGGCGAATATACACTAGGGACCGAATATGACAAAACGTCCGCGTCATTAACTTTTATATAGAGCTTGCCTCGTCCGTGCTTAGTATGTTCGACTGCTCATGACGAGGTCCCAGGTTAGATTCCCAGGTCGGGCCATAATTAAATATTGAGCTTATCTGTCAAGAAATTCTCAGTATTAGCCCGGAGTTAGGAATTTGGTGGTGTTTACGCTAATACGTAAAGCCGTCGGTCCTGCGCCTGATCTCTCTCCGGTCGTGTCGGAATTTCTGTCCCAGCTATGACAGCAAGGGAATAGAGATTGCACCTATAATAATGTATCTCGCGCAGATGGCTAATCTCTGCAGAGATTATAACAGGTTAGCCGCTACCATCTTAGACTGCATCATCATTTACCATCACGTGTGATCGCAGTCAAGGGCTAACTTGTAGTTGATAAAAATAAAAAAAAGATTGGTCACCGTGACCGAAAGTCGGTCAGGAGGACATATGCTAAGTAGGAGCTATAGCAAAATGTCTGTGTCATATTATAGAGCGCGCACACTTTGCGATAGGACAAAACGTCGCGTCCCCTCCCTCCGACGCGTGGATTTGTCAGGCGGACAGTCCTGTCCAGTCCCTAGTGTATTTTCACCCTTATGATTTTGGTTAGACCATTTACTTTCTTACTTCGACAGAGGAACTTCGCAATCGATATTAATCAAAGTAGAAAGGATGCCCAAAGTTGGGGAAATTGTTACTAGGGTCCTAAACTGTACTTTTTCTAAGTGACTTATAAAATCTAGTTAGGCACTCGGTTTTTATTGCGATAGGTCTCCGGCTTCAACTAGGCAAAGTTATAAAACTAGACTATTCTATTTCTCTGATTGTGCGTGAAATTCAATTACTAACTTGTGTCCCTAACTTCGTCTGCTACAATATCTTGGATTCGTTTTAGGCTTTAGCAAATTTCTAAGAAAAAAATAGTGCAGTCTAACTGATTTTGTATTTATAATAACTCTTATTTATGAATAAGTTCCGTTTTCCCTCCCACATACAGATAGATAACTTCAAGTCAAAAGTGAACAGGTATTTTCTAGGCAAGCGCGCTCCACCTTAGGCTACATCATCACTTACCATCAGGTAAGATCGCAGTCAAGGGCTATCTTGTAGTGGAATAAAAACGCGCTCTATCGATTAGTAAATAGATTGGATTGAGGCCTTGGGAAAATGTAAACTGAAGCTGAAGATATTTTTGTATACTCACCTGGAATTGGACCTCTTCGACGAGTCATGCTTCTTCCCCCCCTGCAGATTAGGCAGATCCTTCTGTCTTTTCTTAGTCTCCCTCCAAATCTTATAGTACAAAAAACACATAACTGTCACTGGCACATAAAACGCGGCAATGGCCGTCCCGAACGTAATGAACTGGTTCGTCTCTATAAACTGTATGTAGCACTCGTGTTCGGGTACTTTCCGTTCCCCGTCTATGTACGGCCACGCGTAAATCCATGGCGGCCATAGAATTAAGCTAAAACCCCACGCCCCCCCTATCATCACGGTCGCGCGCCGTGTAGTCCTTTTCGCTCGGTACGTGAGCGGTCTAGTCACACTAAAATATCTATCAAAACTTATTATCAAAAGGTTGAGGACCGATGCGTTCGATGCTAGATAATCTAAGGCGAGCCAGGTGTCGCAAACGTGCGGTCCGAGCGGCCAGTATCCATATATCGTGAACATTGTGAAGAGCGGCATAGATATCAATCCGACGGCGAAATCTGCGACTGCGAGCGAGAAGAGGAAGTAGTTGGATATGGTCTGCAGTTGTTTGTCTATCTTGAATGATATCATGACCATAGAGTTGCCGACGACTGTGAGGACTGAGAGCACACTGGCCACGATCGCGATGACGATCTTCTGCGCGAGGCTGAAGGGGCTCTCGGGGAGGTCGGGGCCGAGGGCCAGGTCTGAGAGGTTGGCTGAGTGGTTGGAAGCGATGAGCATGACGTCAACTCGGCGAGCCCGCGGCCCTCGCTCCGCCGCGGCTCGTGCGCCGACCGAGAGCGGACCAATCTGGAACAACACAAATAAATAAATAAATAAATAAATGTTTATTTAGCTTTACACGGAAAAGAAATACAGAAATGAGAAATTATAACTACAGAATAAATACTTACTAAACTTACTAAAATACAAGACTTTACAAAATAACAAAAAAATAAATTACTCCGTGTAATCGCTAAAAAGCCTGCTATCTCAGCATGTTGCTGCAGTATATTATGATAACTGCAATGGAAATACTAGTTTTTAAAAAGTTTAGATATTATTATTATATTAGTAGTAGTTTGATAACCTCCCTGGTGCAGTGGTGAGCGCTGTTGTCTTAACGGGAGGTCCCGGGTTCGATTCCAGGTCCATTTGGGAATTTATAATTTCTGAATTTTCTCTGGTCTGGACTGGTGGGTGGCTTCGGCCGTGGCTAGTTGGCTAGTTAGCCCTACCAGCAAAGACGTACCAAGCGATTTAGTGTTCCGGTACGATGCCGTGTGCCATACCCCCAAGCCTAGGTTAGCCCGCCACCATCTTAGACTGCACCATCACTTACCATCAGGAATGCAGTCAAGGGCTAGCTTGTATTAGTGTAAAAAACATTTTTAAATGGAACTACCAGTAATCAAATCAGCAAACCTTTATCTAACGTCAAAACATACCACCACCACCACCACTACAGCTTAATGCCTATTAACGTCCCACAGCTGGGCACAGGCCTCCACTCTCATAGGTGAGAGGGAATGTAAAACATAAAGACGTAATGAAATGCTGATGTGTGACGTCATGAAAGTATTTTAAATTGGGTACCTACTCGTATTTGACAACTAAATTATTTTTTAAAAAGGATCTCCCAAAAGTCGTAATATTTATGTCCCCTGTTAGCTTTATGTTGAATAACTATTTTAAAGTGCCTATTTCATACAAACTCTCATACGAAGCGCGCGTTTTTATGTTTGAAAAAGTTACTGATTTTGCAATGACGTGGGTTCTAAGGCGTCTGATAAATGATACACGTGCGTACTAATCAAAGGTTCCTTTAATTCTGACTTAGCATCTAGCCCCACTACATTTTCGGGGTGATTAGAAAAAAAAATTGTTGTTCACAAAAATTTTTTTTTTTTGAAATAAAATTATAGAGCTGCAAACAAAGTTGTTTCATTTCTTATTTAATGTAATAATATAATACGTTGGTACACGTAATGAAATACAAAACTATAGCTAAAGAATGCAAACATAATGCAAAGTTACTTACTAGCAGATTAAAATAACAGCGAGGTACCTACGCTTATCGTATTATTAAAACAACTTAAGCTAAGCACTTATTACTAGGTTACATATGGTTTTGTTCTATTTTTGTGGACAGTCTCCACTTTTGTACCCTTTTGCACTGTAACGTTAGGTTCACTTTCACTTATTACTGTATAGGGTCCGTTGTATAATTTATCGAGTTTTCTACCAGTTTCATTTTTGATTAAGATTAAATCACCTTTTTGATACTGAATAGGATTACACTTTTTGTCCCAAACATCTTTCCTTTTTTGCTTGCTTAAAACTAAATTTTTATGCGCTTCCTTAGATGCTAACTGTAATCTATACTTAAGTTCGAGTGCATAATTATCTGGATTATATAGAGGTTCTACTACATTATTCCTTAAATTACTAGGCAAATTACAACTATTGCCAAATACGAGTTCGTATGGCGTATACCTAGTCTCTGTATGAACAGTAGTATTGAATGAGAAACACCAGAACTGAAGCCATTGACTCCATGTCTCTGTATGTCCGTCACATAAAGTTCGTAGATAGGCGGCGAGGTGCTTATGAGTGTTTTCCAAAGAGCCTATTGACTCATGGTGATAAGCTGTAGAGTTTACCTTTTCGATTTTAAGTAACTTGCAAACCTCTTTCATCGTTTCTGACTGAAATTCTGAACCTAAATCACTTGCCACAATTTTAGGCAAACCGTAACGTAATACGAAGTTACTAACAAAGGATCTAGCCACACTTACCGTATCCTTACGTAGCAAGGGATACGCTTCTACGTATTTACTTAACTCGCATTGTAAACTTAAAATATATATGTTACCATCTATATCTTTGTCTAAAGGACCTATAATATCTAGATATATCTTTTCGAAGGCTCTTGATGCTGTCGTTGTCACGACCATTGGCTCTAATATTTTTCTAGAATACTTACTAGTTTGACACTTTCCACATTTGCTTACGTACCTCCGTACATCCGATTCTAGTCTGGGCCAGAAGTACTTACCTTTGATATTGTTGATCATGCGTTGTACACCCGCATGTCCACTCGTAGGTAGTAAATGATAATCATGTAGGATGCATATCTTTTCTTCATCATTATGGACCCGTTTAACACCTTTTAATATATTTATCTGCGGTCCGTACCATTTTTCTCTGCTTTTTATTTCATTAATTAATTGTTTTATGAATTCTACATTTCTTTCATCTTTTATCATGCATAATCTTTTAATATTCAATTCATTACAAAATATCCTCAATAAATTCACAAATTCGACTCGCGTAAAATGTGACATATAATTGAGGTTTATGTAAATAGAATGAGTTGACTCTTCATATGCTAAACATTCTTTCTCATAAGTTATCTTTTTCTTACTCATTTCCCTTCCTAGAATAAATTTCAACTCTACATAATCACTTGGTTTCCTTAGTATCTCTGCGACTCTTGGTTGGCCAGACCTCGATTCGACAGGTATACAAGGATCCCTCGTGTCTTCTTCTTCCTTCTTACTTAACTCCTCTTTATCTAATCTAGCTTTCTGTGCTCTAGTCATTACTAAACTAACTTTACTATTCAATGATTTTAATTCTTCCGAACTTATGGTCACCCTACTTAAAGCATCTGCAACGTTGTCACTGCCTTTTACGTATTCGATTTTAAAGTCGTATTCTTCCAACTGCAATCTAAATTTTAAAAGTCTAGTTGACGGATCTTTCATTCCAAATAGATAAATTAAAGGTTTGTGATCGGTTTTAATGGTAAACTGCCTTCCGTATAAATATGGTCTAAAATGCTTTATACCCCAAACTATAGCCAAAAGCTCTTTCTGAATAATTGGGTAGTTCAATTCCGCTTTATTTAAAGGTCTACTACTATACGCCACTGGTTTTAAATCTTTGTTACACAAAATTGAAGAAATTGCCAAATTTGAAGCGTCACATTGTAGGATAAAGTTGTTATTTTCGGAGAAATCCGGGTATTGTAGAATGGGGGGCGAAATTAATTTATCTTTCAACCATTCGAAACTATTTTGACATTCCTGAGTCCATGAAAATATTGAATTTTTCCGACATAATTTATTTAATGGTAGAGTAATTTCGGCAAACTTCGGTATGAATTTTCTATAATAATTGCAAAACGCTACAAATCTCCTAACCTCGTCTGAATTTGTCGGTACTGGGTAATGTTGTAATACTCTAATTTTTTCTGGATCTGGTAAAACACCGTCGGCTGACACCACGTGTCCTAAATATAATAACTGTGTTTTCATAAATTCGCACTTAAGTGGGTTAAGTTTAAGGTTCATTTTTCTTAAACGTTCGAATATATCCATTAAATTTTTATTGTGAGTCTCTCTGTTCCTCCCAAATACTATTAAATCATCACAGTAAATAAAACATTTTTCGTAAGTTAACCCTGACATCGCTATCGACATCACCCTGGAGAATGCACTCGGACTAATTTTTAGACCCATGGCTAGACGTTTCATTCTGTATTGACCGGTACTCGTGGCAAAGCTAGTAATATCCCTACTCTCGGGGCTTAAATTGACTTGGTAGAATCCTTGATATAAGTCCAAATGAGTGAAATAGATACTTCCTGATAATGAGTCTAGTATATCAATTATGTTCGGTAACGGAAACTTATCATCCTGAATCGAATTATTAATTTTTCTATAGTCTATCACTAAACGCCATTTCTTTCCGCTTTCTGATTTTTTAGGCACTAACAGTATTGGACTATTCCATTCGCTTTTAGATGGTTCTATTACATCATCATCGAGCATGCGTTGTACTTGCTTATTAATTTCTTGCTTTTGCGCCTGTGGCAACCGATAAGGCTTAGTGTACACGGGTTTCGTATCAGGTTTCACCGTTATTGACTGTTCTACAACGTTTGCGGTACCTAACCTATCGCCTTCCAAGAAAAATATGTCTGAGTACTTTGCACATATTATTTGAAGTGACTTTCTATCGTTGGAATCTAAATGATTCAATTTTAATTCTGTTAATAATTTTTTAATACGATTAACATCTTTTTGAGACTCGCTAAATGAACATAAATCATAGTTTTCTAAATAGTCAATGTCCTCCGACTGAATAATATTGGATTTAGAAATTTTTATAGATTTCTCATCCGTATTCATTATTTTTATTGGTATTTGGCCTCTATGTGGTTTTACGATACAACCTGCCAAAAATATGTTTTCATGTAACTGCTTTGGATATATAACGCAATCTTTATATAAGTTTTTACTAATACTCAAATAATGAATTGATTCGCTACGTGATGGGATAGTTAAATACTCTTCCGATTCTACATACTTATTGATACACTTACTTATTCTCAAGGTACATGTTTCATAATAATTTAGTTGTAATGTAAGCCTGTTCGTAGGCAAGTCTATGTTTGCATTATAAGTTCTAAGAAAGTCTAACCCGATAATGCCATCCGCTCCGCACGGTATGCTATCGAATAGGTATAACTTGTGGCGAAATATGAACCCGTTCGACTGTAATGGAACATACGCGAAGCATTTCGATTGTATTTTTCCACCTATGCCTTTTATAACTGTATTACTCTGATATTTAGTTACGTGATTTTGGATGATTTGATTATCCAAGATAGACAATGATGCACCTGTGTCTAATAAGAACTTACATTTCCGATTGCCAATAAACAAATAAATGTAATCTAACCCTTCACATACTAAAGCATAGTTAGGCTCGAAAAAATTCTGCTAAATTTATATCTTCCACCTTTTGCTCCGATTCTGTTACGTAGGCATTACCTTGACGATAACTATTATTTGAGTTACCTCTATAAAATCTCGTGTTATTCCTCGGGTATCTAGACTGATTGTAGTACCTTGTCGGTGCAGTATTAGTACGATAATTATAATGATAGTAGCCTCTTCTTACCTGTGGTGTGGGCTGATACGTGCCTCGCGAAGGGGCACTCGCGCGGCGAAAATTTCCCCGACCACGACTGTACCTGGGGTAGCGAAATGATTGATATCTGTTACCTTGTGAATACGAGTACACCGTGTCGCTGTTGGGAGATGACCCGGAGGCCAGCTCCTCGTCCTCCGCTGCGCGCACTGCATCTTTTAGCGCGCTGTAGTTTCTGGCTGATATGATAGTGCTGAGTCGTCGGTTGCGAAGGCCATCTGCGAATCTTTTTATCGCTAGCTGCTCGTTTAAAGGTCTCAATATTTCGCATGCCTTATCATTTTGATCGGCTTGCGCTATAGTCAGGTTTATAAAAAGTTCCTCTAACTTTTCACCATACCTACCGATAGACATGTTGTTTTGATTTATGTTATTAATTTGGGATAGCAAGGAATTTGCTGACTTCTTAGTTAGTAAAAATTTTTTCATGTCTGATAACAAGCTTTCTACAGTAGAATAGTCTGTATTTAATTTTAATTTTGCCGTTTTCGACAGCCTAGTTTTTAAGATAAAAGAGATCAGCAACTTCTTATTATCCCCACTTTTTAGATAGTTATTATACATCTCGATGCCATCTATTATTTTTTCTATACTTTCCTGATGCCCGTCCATCACCGGTATCAAGGCGCTTGCAGTTTTTAGATCGAAATTATCCATTTTTTCCCCTGTTACAGACTTATTATAATCTAAAATTTGACGGAAAGTTTTCTCTATATTTCTACACAAATTGTCTATAATTAATCCTGAATATTCTGGAGTTACATCTTTTTCGCTTAAATTTTTAATATACTTTTTGTAATCTTCATTTATTTGTACGGCTTCTATTATTTTCCTTACCCCTATCTCCTCAAGTCTTCGTTTTGGCCCTAGTTTTCTAATACTAATTCTTATGTACTCTAATTCGCCGTATATTCTAGTTAAATGTCTTTCCATGAATTTTGTATTACGCCTATTGTCTCATTTCATTTACACGTCACAGTTTATTTTCCACATCTAACTCCAATGTCACCTTACACTTTTACACTAGGTACACTACACCATTACACCATTACACGCTCTCTTCCCCTCTTGCAGCTTGTCCCCTTGTTGATATCCGCTCTTGCAGTCGTCTAACAAAGTCTGCACGAACTCCTTCATTGATCCAATTTGTATGGCATTTTTTGTACTTGCTTACTATCATGTAGATTATGATGACTCCTGTTATGGCCACAATGGTACCAACCAGGATATTGTTCACATACATCGGATGCTGAATTTGCGGGTCTCCGTTCTGCGATATGATTTCATTTGTTTCGCAGACGCATTTTGAGCACTCTTTACCCATTTTGCACTTTTATTTATGTATTGCACGTCGCGATGATTGAGGTGTTACTGCGTGACCTTAGCTCGCTGCTAGCGCATACTGAACGTCGCGCGCGCTGGCAGGGTCGCCATGCAATGACGTGGGTTCTAAGGCGTCTGATAAATGATACACGTGCGTACTAATCAAAGGTTCCTTTAATTCTGACTTAGCATCTAGCCCCACTACAATTTGACTAGTTGTCAAATACTCAATTGCTCAAACTTAAAAGGAATAAATAACCGGACGTCAATAAGTATAGTATAGGTACCTACCTAAATTGAATAAACGTTCTTTGACTTGACTTTGACTTGAACATTTTTTGTCTATTGGAAGACTGTTTTAAGCTTGAGCTCCATCGAATAGGCCTATCAAGATTAGATCTAAGGCGGTCGGTCTTTTTGGGATGGTTCTTAGCTACGTTTGACGAAAGTCTGATAGCGGTCCAAGGACTATCAATTCTTTTCCCAGTCGGGATCTCAGTATGATACGTGTACGTTTCATTATCTTTAATTTGTTTATTTTGTAGGCAATTTTTAAAATCTGCATTGAAATCCTTTATTAATTACATTGGTTGGAAAGACAGTAATCTAAATATTATAAAAGAAAAGGGTGACTGACTGACTGACTGAGTGATCTATAAACGCACAGCTCAAATCACTGGACGGATCGAGCTGAAATTTGGTATACAGATAGCTTTTATGACGTAGGCATGCACTAAGAAAGGATTTTTTAAAATTCAATCCCCAAGGGAGTAAAATAGGGGTTTGAAATTTGTATGAAAATCGATCTTAAATTGAGCGAAGCTGCGGGCAAAGTTAGTATCACAGAAAATACTTGCTAATGGAGCGAGTAGCAAAAATAGCAAGTGCTCTATTATTTATTTGAAAGAAGCGTAGTGTGCTTGAAGTTCTAGGCATCATAACTTACAGGGCATGTACGCTTTTGCAATCTTCTACTTAAATATTAAGCTGGGGCAATACAAAGTGTAAATTCACCGTTATACCAAGTCATATTTTAGTTTGTACTAGCTTTAGCTCGCGGCGTCGCTCACGTTAGCTTCGGTTTTCACACAAATTTAAACGGTCTATTTTACCCCCTTAGGGTTTGAATTTTCAAAAATCCATTGTTATGATGCCTACGTCTTAATAGCTATGCCATGCTATGCTATGAGCTGTGCGTTGATAATAGATCAGTCAGTCACCTTTTATACTTTTATATAATTAGAAAATGCACATGACTCCGAAAAGTTAGAGGTGTGTGATCGGGGGTCGAACCCGCGCACTCCGACTAGGAGGGCGAAGTCCACTAGACTAAACGCTATTGAAAGGGATGTGATGAGTAATACACTTTTCTACGTACCAAACAGCTTCAGAGGTCGCGACGAAAACTACAACTAAGACTATTATGAAGTCTTAGCTCGGGGCGAGCAACTAGTAATTTTCACTGCAATTACTACATAATCAGTCTTAAATCATTGAAAAACAAGCTTTTATCGCCCCCGTATCGAATCTTGTGTGACCAATTATCGTATTCTTAATAACCAACCCTTTTAATTGATACCCATATCATGGGGGTGGATAAAAAATAACTAGTCCGCCATCTTTAAAGTCCGCCATATTGGATTTAGAATGACGTCACTTAGCTTAGGTACCATGTATTGTCATCCAAACATCCGAAATTTCAGCTGAATCGGTTGGAGATAACGGTTTTAAAATTCAGTTACAAGATTTGACCTCAACAAACTAACAAATAATGCAAGTTAAATAAAAGCTTTTAAAAAGGACAGGATATCTTTTAGCAACACCACACAGTCTAATTGTATGTAGGTACAGTGTTTTAGTATGCACAGCGAATTGCTTGAGTAAATAATCCAAACAGCGGTTAAAGCATTAGCTCTCGCGGTTTACGGGCGGACTAACTCGATGTTTAAACAAATGTGAACACTCATGCTTGTATTAAAAACTTTGCAACCACAGCCTACAGACATCAGAACTAACTGTACAATCATAATAATTGGGTAGGTATTTGACAGCTATTCAAATCAATAGCATACGCATAACGCACTTATTTACTTTAATCGATAGTTTAAAATAGTTATAATATATAAAATTAACAGGGAACTAATATTACGGCTTTTGGAAGGTCCTCTATTTAATAATTCCTAAATAATAATTTATTTTTGACATACTAGTCAACATCCCAATGGGGGCTATCGCGCGTGAATTTGCCACTAGGGGCGCTGGTGTCGCGTGAGGTCCAATAACATTCACTTTTCACTGGTTTTGGAGGGCTTCGCGTGACATAAATTATAATTTCTTTAATTTACCTGTTGAAAAGTGATCTCCTTCGTGAAATTATCGTAAATATGGATTATTTAGCGATTAATGTGAACGTTTTGAAGGCGGAATTAAGAAAAAGAGGCGCAAAAATTTCTTTTTTTGACGTTGTTGAGCTCTTTCTGCACGTTTTCTTTTAATTTCCTTTCTCTCTTGACTAGGTAGGTACAACTTTTGGCTTTAATTTAGGAGATGAGTAAGAAAGATAATTACTTACGATTTTCTGTACTTATTTGATTCTTTGGGTAACACATAATCCTCGGGGTTAAAATGTTTTTTACAAACACGAGAATTTTTTGTCGGGTATAGTTATTCCTGCAAATCGCCACTAGCCGCTGTTTTAGAACAGTTTTATCTTTTGGAAACATGTGTTCTCCTCTTTTTTCCGATTAAAACGGAACTGCCTGCACAACATTGCGGCATAGCTACTCGATATGATGATAGATAGTTATTAACAAAACTAATACCTATTATAAAGAGGAAAGATTTCTTTGTTTGTTTGTAATGGATAAAATCAAAAACTACTAATTAAAAATTCTTTCACCTATAGAAAGCTACATTATCAGCAAGTAACATAGGCTATATTTTATTTTCAAAAAAATTAGAGATCCTTACGAATATTGCAATAGTGAACCAAGTCGGAAAAAATCGTCTCTTCTGAGAGCTTACGCGGCGTGCGCCGCGTAAATAGTTAAAGTTACAAGAAAACAATGTATGGTGAAATGGTTCCTCTTAAAAAGTTCTAAAAAATAGTCCGCGATAGTATATATCTATCTTTTAAGGTTGACTCACAATAACCATTTTTATGATTTTCAAATTTGATCTAAACCAATGCTTTACTTGCGAAGGTGTTTTTACCGACATAGTATTAATCCTTATCAAAATAAATATATTAATCATCTCAAGTATTTAACTAAGATAAAAATCGTCCTTGACACCATTTAATTTAGATGAATAGCTTATGAGATATCCTAGAAATAATGAGGACGGGGCGTACTCTTACAATGTAATATTAAAATGTAACCTGCCCACTGCCCACTGGCTATATTGGGTAGGTATATATTAGGATTATTAATGCTAGCCGTGCGAAGCCGGGGCGGATCGCTAGTAATTAATAAACTTAATGAGATGCAAGATTTAAAACTTTGTTTCGGCGTCAATCTTATAAAGTCGCCTTTGACAGCTATACCTCTGGACCTTAGTCAACAGTGGCACCAACTGGTGAACAAAGAAACGATAGTCCCCATTGAGCCAACTAATCAAATTAGAAACTATTATCACACGTCAAAACTCACCCTTAGCATGGGAGCGTGCACGTAAGAATCCTCTATTTGATAATAATAGAAAAAAAGAGAAAGGAAGGAAGGATATAGAAATAAAAGAGGAAATAACACAGGAAACCTCTGTAGGTATTTGGAGAAAAGAAAATAAATTAAATACAAATGCAAACAATAGGGTTGCTTCGGGATAGGGCATGGATAAGGATGAAAGTTGTTGTCCATGTAACTCCTTAACTCTGAACCGATATTGACCATACCTTTTTTTTTAAAGGTTACCTACGTATCTACTGTTACATTGGTTCAATGGTTTTTATTCAAATAAACTTTTACAAGAACTTTTGAATCGTCAAGTTTCCTACCGAGAAGAACAAGCAAGAAACTCGGCGGTTGCTCTTTTAAGAAAAAAAAATTACAATTTTATTAATTTGTAGAATACATAAGTAACAGCTGTCCTTAGCATTGCTGGAGTGAGTCAAATCTATGCTCCTTTGTCATTTAAGTAATTACGAATAACAGCAAATCAATCGCGATCGGTGTTACAGGTGAACAAAACATAGACAGTCAAACATATTTTATACATAAGTTACTCCTAAATATAGGTAAATATAGTCTTTTACTACTGACATACATTTACGGTTAACGGTTTACATACAACTAAATATACACTTTCCTTCCTCTACCTAATTTAATGTCTATATTTTCATTCACACACAAAATTGTGTTTTAAAATTTTGCAAGCGTGCACCATAAATTTACTGTTTTATTTAGCCTGCAGCGCGTCGGGAAAATATTAAATTTATGGTTTGTATCCGCCGGGTGAATACGCAAAAATATGGCCAAATGCTGGACATGAATCGGTGACAAAAATGCTAAAGCTTCGCTGTAGATATATCTTAAACTAGCTGATGCCCACGACTACGTCCGCGTGGATTGAGGTTTTTTGATTTCCGCGGGAACTCTTTAGTTTTCCGGGATAAAAGTAGCGTATGTGTTGTTCAAGACTGTAATCTATTTCTGTGCCAAATTTCATCCAAATCCGTTCAGCCGTTCGTGGGTAACAAACATCCATTCATACATCCAAACTTTCGCATTTATAATATTTATTTGATTTGATTGATTAATTTGATTGATTGATTGATTGATATTGCATCTTATGCGATGTAACATCTGACGTATGATAGTTACGTTACTTTAGCTATAAAACAATGTTAACATGTTATGATTGATTATTCATTGGTATGGTTGGTGGTAGCCACCTGACCTCAAATGCGGGGTCGCGGATTTGTTCCCTGGACACGTGCCTTACTTTTCGGAGTTATGTAAGTACTTAGGTATAGTCCCAAAAACTTATATGACCCGGTGAAAATAAAATTAAAACAAAAACTGAAAAGTCATTAAAATTAGTTCCAACTTTGGCCACCGGGCTAGATATTTTTAAGAAATTATATGTCACTTGCTTCCCCGACCCCTACCAGTTTAAGCTTTTTACTTATAACAACACGTGATATCACAGTCAAGAGTTAACTTTTAGTGTAATAAAAACTTCGTTTGGTCTTTTACATTTCATGCACGATAGTCTGTGTAGACTGTAGAGTGATACTCTAGACCTGCTGTTTTATGTAGCCTGTGGCTTTGAAATATTAAATGTTCGTATGTAACCAGCCGTTGAATATGCACAGACACGGCCGCTTGGTTCGCTTGGAGCGCCAATAAAGGTGGTTTCCCACTGCCATTACGATTGCTACGTTAATATATATCTCTAGCAGATGCCCGCGACTTCGTCCGCGTGAAATACGTTTTTTAAATTCCCACGGGAACTCCCTACTTTTTCGGGTTAATATATAGCCTATGACACTCATAAATAATGTGACTTACTATTGGTACCAGAATTTTCAAAATCGGTTCAGTAGATCCAGAGATACCCCCTAAAACGTCACAAACTCACAAACTTTACCTCTTTTTATTATTAGTACCTATAGATGACAAAGGAGGATGCCAGAAACAACGCAATGTTGAGAAAAAATAATTTCTCCATGCCAAATTTTGGCCATGGTTACCAACCTCATCAGGAACTAGCCAACTACGCAGGAATATTATTAGTATAGTGGTACAGGTTAAGTACAGAATTTCTTATTATTCTAACAGTGGTTTGACGGACAAACAGAACGTAGCTTAAATCCTAAGCTTATATAGTAAGAAATGATGTACAATGAAGTGGGGAAAATCTTGTAAATAACATGTAGTGCTAACTAGAATCTGACGTGACAAAATATGTATAAACAAATAAAATTGGAACCTAGATATCTCTGGTCACGTATCGGTACGTGCCGTAAAGTTAGAGGCCATGTAACAGAGCTATATTCATATACTAGCTCCGGTATATTTTTGTTGTGAAAATGATAAAAATATGATTACGAAAGGTAGACCACAATGTATGTCTAGTCTATGTAATAAAGTATGTCATAGTATAAACACTGTTTTCGCTATCAGCAACTTATATTTGTATCATGACATAACTTAAGCAACAATGGTTTTTCCATAAATTTTTAAACCTAACTTTTAAATAGCACTGGCTTTCTCCATCAATTTTGGGCATTTTCCTTTGTCTAAATGTGTGTGTTTTGCAAAAGTGGCCATGTATTTTAGACGCGAAAGACGCTTGGTTGGGCGCACCGCGCAATATTTAATTTTATCGATCTCTGTACCAAATTTCATCAAAACCGGTTGAACAGATGGCCCATAAAAGCGTACCTAACAGAAGAAGACAGATAATATTTCGCATTTTTAATATTAGATGGATATTATTTACACGAAACCCAAGAACAGAATAGTGAAAATAATTTGAGAACAAAACAGTCAATTACTTTTAAATCTTACGAACATTGTCCCGGGCGTCCGCCATCTTTAAAATAAATCTTTCGCGCCAGCAGCGAAACGAACGTTCCTCTCGTTTAATTCAGCTGCTCGAAATAACGGGGAATTATACGTTTTATGCCGTTTGTACGTGGGACAAGGTGCTTCATTTATGCTAAGATAGCAGGCAAAGGTTTGAATTATTTCTGAAATATCGTTGCTGGAAATACGTTTCTATATTTCTGTCCTTACCTTTAGTCAAGTTGTTAAAATTAGAGTTTCTTGTTCAGGAGATTAGATTTCGAATCCCGGACATGAACTTTTTTTTTCCTGACGTCGAAATGCCAACGCTAGCCATATTGCTTTATTATTGATGACTTTCGTGTTTAGTGTGTCATGTATCTTGACGTTCCTAAAATAAGGATTATAATTCTAAAACACGAAAGTCAACAATAATGAAACAATACGGCTTTAAGCGATGGTAGTATGGCCCCTGACATATCATATGCGACATTTCAAACATTTCTGATTTAACCACGTAGAGATATTCCGAGCATAGCTTTGAAAGAAACTGCTTGAAACTACCACGGCAAAAAAAGTGACGAACTACAAATTCCTTTAACAATATTTCCAGGCATGTGAGAAGTTTTCACAAAGAGCAAAGAACCGAGACGTGGTAATAAAACTTTCTTTCTTAACATTTCTTATGAAACGAATGCTTTTTTTTCTACTACAAGTTAGCCCTTTACTGCGATCTCACCAGATAGTAAGTTATGGTGAAGTCTCAGATGCTAGTGGGCTAACTTGTTAGGGGTACGATGGTTATATTAAGCCCATACCCCTCATCGGTTTCTACACGTACCGGAACGCTAAATCCCTTGGCGGCACTTCTTTGCTGTTAGGGTGGTAACTATAACCACGGTCAAATCCTCCCACCAGATCAGACTAGAGAAAATCAATACTTCTATATTAATATTATAAATGCGAAAGTTTAGATTGATGGATGTATGGATGAATAGATGTTTGTTACTCAATCACAACAGAACGGCTGAACGGACTGATATTTGGCCCAGAGATATATTATATAGTCTGGAATAACACATAGGCACATAAGCAAAAAAACCCAATCCACGCAGACGAAGACGCGGGCATCAGCTAGTTCAGAAATAAAAACATCCCAAAATTGACCCTACCGGGAATCGAACCCGGGTCCTCCCACTGTAAGAATACAGCAAAGCTATTGAAACTACCACGACAAAAATAAACAAAAAAAGTGACGAACGCGAAGTACCGACGTAGTAATAAAACTTTCTTTCATAACATTTCCTAAGAAACTAATGACTTTATGGATGCCAGTGTGGCTGGCATGGCGCCAGGCTTTTACAGCCATTGACTGAGAGTAATTAATTAGAGGAGGGAATGAGGTAATTTAATCATAGGAAGTAGGTAAACACTGCCTTTTTGTCCCACACATATCATTGGTCAGTGTCCTTTAAGGACATACACTTAAGTAAATTGATGTAAACGCGGGGTACACCGACCCTATACCTAAATCTTTGCGCTTAGGGCGGATTCATTTTAGCATTTTTGGGCGGGTATAAGCTTGTTTTTGGAAGCGCGTGTAGCTCAATTAAACTACTAAACCCGCGGGAAACCAAAGACCTCAAGTGCATGTTTGTTACTCAATCACGCCAGGACGGCTGACCGGATCTGGATGAAATTTGGCACAGAGATAGATTATAGTCTGGAAAACACATAGGCTACTTTTTATTCCGAAAAATAAAAGAGTTCCCGCGGGAACCAAAAAACCTCAATCCACGCGGACGAAGTCGCGGGCATCAGCTTGTTTTTTATACATATTTCTATCCTTGAATAAACTTACGTATTAGGTTTTTTTTTTCCGTTCCAAATTAGTTTTATTATTTATTATGTCAAATCTGGGGCATATAATAATATATACAATTTCTTAAAATATCTTTAAAATCTAAATTAAAAACTAAAAACTAAAAATTAAAAATATAATCTATGCCGCTTGAATAAATAAAGAAGTAATTATTGTCAACAACAAGCCCTATAGTCAGCGATTTTTCATTCATAACCGTAATTTAAAAATGTAATAAATCTAAAACTCACTGAGCAATCAAGTCAAACTCATTTAGGAAACAATAAAACACTACTAGCGTCTAACGCAGACCTAAATGGAGTTCCGTAAACATCTCCTATAAACCGTTCAACTTACTCTATCTGTTCTAAGCAAGGCAATGAAACTGGCAAGAGGCCAGCTTTGAAAACTAATTGTCTGAATGTATCTAATTACTTTTGTATGAAACAAGTAAGTCGATAGCCTAGTGGGCAGAAATTCAGTAAGGTTTCCACCGCGGCCTACCGTTTACATAAGAGGGATGATGACAACTCAATCAAATCAGCAACTGTGAATTTTAGATCTTTTGGAAGACCCTCTATTTAATAATTCAGATAGAAATAATTTATTTTTGACATAGGTATCATCCCTATTCGTAGAGGGAAACTGCATGTAACAACTAACAACTGCAACTCACTTAACACCTTCACCAACAAAATGCTAGCAAAAAGAACTCAGCGAGCGAAAAGAGTTCAAAAAGAGTCGAAATGAGCTCGCTCGTTAAGGCAACTTTAAAAACTCTAACAAATAAAGTTCTCAAAGGCGTGAGACCAATCCATATTGGCCAGTGTTGTGGACTATGGCGAAAACGAACAGAAACGAATTTTGATATTTATTTATTTATTTATACATTCTGTACCAGTAACTTAAAAATAAAACATAAACATTGAAAGGACATGCACAAGGACAACTTATCTCTTGAAGAGATTTCTTCCAGATGCCCCAGATATCTTGTTTAAACAAATATTATTCTCTTGGTTATCATTGTTTTCTGTCAAACTTAAATACTGCACTTTAGTTTAGAGGCACTAAAAAGTGCCTTATTGATCCGCTTAAAGTAGCATTTAAAGTGAAAATTCGGTGGCAAAATATAGTTTAAAGAGTAGCAGATTTCCCTTTGTTACGTTTTTCGACCGCCGTTTCGATTTCCTTCGAGTGTATTTTCCGTTTGTGTGCACTATTGTTGTACGAATTGGGAAAATAGCGAACTATTCAGGAGCTAAGCTTACAAAACTCAGATAAAAGCATTTTAGCCGGACGATTCTGGTTATTTTAGACCCGTGCCCGTACCTATTTGTTTTATAAAAATCCTAAATAGTGTGTCTTGTTTGTTTACACCTATTTAGAAAAGGACACTAGTCCTTCACAACGTGGTTACTCGGTAATTTTTTTTTAAATTTACATTTAAGCGCTTGTCTGCAATCACTTGCAAGTAGGTAGTGATGCAGCCTATGTCTATAATTCACTCTTGATTTGAAGGTATCAATTCAATATTTTATCTATTCAAATTAGCTACACTGTACATTTATTGACATCCAATAACTTATAAAACATGATAGTGATATCTTAAAACTAATGCTACGAGGGTTCCAAACGCGCGCTGGTCTGAGAAGAGCCCACAAGAAACTCAGCTTGAATTTTTTTTATTCCCATGTTTACCATTTAAAGTGGAGAGGGAACCTTTTTCTCTCTAGCAACGATTTATATGTACTCTCGTTAGGTATTATTATTTGGTAACATCACCGAATAGGCAATAGTACGTTGGTAACAACGGCTCTGCTGATATTCGCCGCTGGGAACGTCGTCGAGATTAAATTTTCAATTACTGTTCGCGACATACAAGAGACACTCAAATACCTACACTTACTTGGCGAGCTACTCGGTAGCATAATGGCGACGGAAATTTCACAAATAAAATGTATTCAAATCCATCCACCACCACCACTACAGCCCGTTAACATCCCACTGCTGGGCACAGGCCTCCGCTCTCATAGGAGAGAGGGAATTAGAGATTTAACTCATCACGCTGCTCCAATGCGGGTTTGCGGGCGGGTTCAAATTCATACTTCCATCCTACAAGTTTAAAGTTTGTAAAATGTAAACTAATTGAAATATCCTATTACAATGTAAAGGATTAATTAAACGATAAAAAGCATGGGAATGAATTTTTTCAGCGGCAAATTAATCAATTTGTTAATTTATAGTTCTATTAAATATACGATGTTTGTGAGATGGTGATAATAAAAAAAAACCCGGCTTAGTTTGCTGAGGGCTCTTCTCAGACCAGAGCGCGTTTGGAATTTTCGTAGCTTTCGTTTGAAGATAGATTATTATCACCATCATGTTTTATGAGTTATTGAACGTCAATAAGAGTACAGTGTATTGATTGATTGATTGATCCATACTAATCCATACATCCATACTAATATTATAAATGCAAAATTGGTCTGTCTGTCTGCTATGCTTTAACAGCCCATGTCTTCAATCGATTTTAATGAAATTTGGTACAGGTATTATAGGCAGTATCCCGAAGAATGACATGGGCTACTTTTTATCCCGGAAAATAAAGGAGTTCCTCCGAAAATTTAAAAACTTAAATCTTTAACCTAATTACCTAGTTTGTGGTAATTTTTTTTTATCCACTACAAGTTAGCCCTTGACTGCGATCTCACCTGATGGTAAGTTATGTATCATCTAACTAATAATATAAGTGTGGTTAAGAAAGTTACCAACGTTTCCTTGTTTGACTTACGAAATGTAAGGTAGTCAGCATCTTATGTCGTAGATGGTAACATACAGGCACATGTGCCGTCGCGGGAACGCGGGATGTGGGAACTGGGTCACCGCGGCCGAGGTCAGACTGCGACTGGGTCGCCGATTATCATTCCCGAACGTGACTGCATTTGTTTTGGATATATATATATATATATCCTGCATGTTGCAAAAAATGAAATTTGAAATGAAATGAAATTTATTTATTTCCGTAAACGGTAACATTTGTACTTATTTCTAAGAACGATGACGGCTAAAAAAGCATAAACTGCGTTTCATCCGTCAACGCCCACCTCCGAAACAGCTAGGTTACAGGTATCCATAACTGTTATCTAAAATTAATATACTTTACAAGGACAATTTACTTAAATTAAATAAAACTTAATAGGGAAGACCTGCATAGTCCCGAAATGCAAGAAATCATTTGTAATTGTAATAAATATTATCTTTTATATACAAATTAATCCGATAATGTGTTTGATTTAGAAATATGAATTTAATCTTATATGTCTAGAGCAAATTATTGGTTTCATAAAGGAGAAAAATTGCTTTAAAAGGTAAACTAAGGGGTATGTTAAAAATAAATTTCAACGCAGAGATTTTATTTTAAATTGTGTGTTGAGATGCGTCAATGGCTGCTGGCTTGGTCTTGAAAACAGCACATTATTTTTACAAGCATACATTATGTCACCGTTTGATGGATACACTGCTTTAAAAACCCCCTTTTACGTTATATAGGGCCTTAATGACAATTTATTAATGGCACTTAACTTAATAGTATAGTTCAAGTAACCTTATTTATAGTTAAATTGTATAGTAATTATTCTGTTTTAGTGATAAGGGCATTTGTTCACGTTGTTATGATTGTAATAGGCATTCAGTAATCAATAATTGACTTACTTCTGTAAGCACAAATTGTGAATTGTTTTCGTGAATATATAAAATAATCATCTATCTATCTACTCGTATCTATCTATCTATCTATCTATCACATATCGCGATGGAACTCTGTTTTTTTTTTGGGAAAAATAGGCCACAATAATGTTAACCCAGAATATCTTATAAATAATATTATAGGTAAATGCGAAAGTTTGCATGGATGTATGGATGTTTGTTACTCAATCACGCCCCAACGGATCTGGCTGAAATTTGGCACAGAGATTATAGTCTGGAATAGAAGCCCATAGGCTCCTTTTTATCCCGGAAAATTAAAGAGTTCCCGCGGAACCAAAAAACCTCAAACCACGCAGACGAAGTCGCGGGCATCCGCTAGTAATCTATACGTGTGCGAAGTTGCATTTAAATCTATCCAGTGATTTCAGTTTTTAAAAAATATATAGTAGTCGGCGTTAGGGCTCACAAAACAATGAACTGAATTTAAATAAGAAACCCCGGCTGAGTTTGTTTTGGGCTCTTCTCAAAAAAGTACGCATTTGGAACCCTCGTAGCTTTAGTTTTAAGATACTATAGTATCTAGATAAGATAGTAATTGGACGTTAAGCGTACAGTGTACCTAATTTGATTTGATAACCTCTACACCACCTCTACGCGAATGGAATAAACCCACCAGCGAGATCACGTTAAAAAATAAACTGAGAAACTTTTATTTAAACGTACAGATAGAGGCAGCAAAATTTATATATTCAAATAATTAATTAAACCTGTATAAGTTAGTGAATTATTTCGTTCTATCTCAATTACTGTTTATTATTTATTAATTTCACGTTTTCTATTATATATATATATATATTTTTTTTTGTTGGGCGTGTATTTTTGGTTTAAGTTTTATATCTTTTTTTGTTTTTATAAGTTAGTTGTATAACTAGTCTAAATATAAGGCAAAGGGCGCAGCGCAATTTTTTGTACAATCAAATAGAACCGGAGCAAACCGAAAACCAGCGCTGAGCATTGTTATCAATGCTCAGTAATGCTGAGTTTGCTTCCCATTGTATATTGTTAGATTTTATATATTTATTTATTTGTTTTCTTTTAGGATTTAGTTGATAAGTGTTTAAATGTGTAAATTCTAGCAATAAGATACAATAAAGCTTTTATTTATTATTATTATTATTTTATTTTACTTAGATTCATACTTTTTACATTTTTAAATATTTAACTATTAAAACAAAAACAAAAAAACATTTAAAAATATAAAAAATAGCGTCCCATCGGTCTCGGGAACAGGTTCCAAGAAACCGACGGTTAGGGCTCCAAAGAGAGGAACCTCCTGACGATGCGAGCCGTGTCCAGGAGTACAGCCTTCTGGATCTGGCCCTTGACCCAGCTACCCAATGAGAGCCTGGAATTATTATTATTATTATTATAAATATTGATTGATTGATTGATTACCTATTTAATCTTTTCTTATTAATAAACAGTTAACTCTACGTAACTTACTTATTTTAAATACTATGAAAGTAGGTAGTAGTTATAAATAATAGTTTGCTCCGAAGCTCCAGTAATATGCTTTTACGCTGCCACCGTCCGGGGAACTATTTAATTAATAAAATTCCCGCAGGCCGAGCCAGTTTCGGTCAGAGCAAGAAGCAACGCGCAGCCCCTTGTTGAGGGATATAGCAGTTTTTTTTTCTTTTGATTATGAGCCTAGCGCAATGGTGCGAGTTGTAGTCTTAATCGGGAGGTTTTGAATTCGATACCAAAGTAAAAATTTAAAATCATTTATTCAAAGTATGTAACACTGTACACTTTTTACCTGTTAGGGTAAGCTACTATGGCTACAAGATAGAGACCATTTACTAAACATTTGACGACCTCCGTGGCGCAGTGTGTAGCGCTGTTGCCTTAACGTGCGGAGGTCCTGGGTTCGATCCCCGGCAGGGTCAATTTGGGAATTTATAATTCCTGAATTTTCCCTGGTCTGGCCTGGTGGAGGCTCCGGCCGTGGCTAGTAACCACCCTACCGGCAAAGAGGTGCCGCCAAGCAATTTAGCGTTCCGGTACGACGCCGTGTAGAAACCGAAGGGGTATGGGTTTAATATAACTGCCATGCCCCTAATAGGTTAGCCCGCTACCATCTTAGACTGCATCATCACTTACCATCAGGTGAGATCGTAGTCAAGGGCTAGCTTGTAGTGGATAAAAAAAACATCGTGAGGTAACCTGCACGCTCGAAAGTTCTTTATAATGTTGAGAAAGGTGGTAAAAACCACCAGTCCAGCTTAGTGGACTACATTGACAATATGATGTGGCGGATGAGTAAAAGTGATAATGAAGATGATTAATTCAAATTACATCTACTAATATTATAAATGCGAAAGTGTTTCTGTATGTTTGTCTGTCTATCTGTCTGTCTGTCTGCTACGATTTCACGGCCCACCTGTTCAATCGATTTTGATGAAATTTGATGCTGGGATAGGTTGTAACCTGGGGAAGGACATAGGCTACTTTTTGAGGAAAACCCGGAAAATTAAGGAGTGCCCGCGGGAATTGAAAAAACGTAATCTACGCGGACGAAGTCGCTGGCTTCGTCTCTTTATACACTAGACGAGAAAGACAAATAGATTTAAAAAAAAAACACAAAAAAACTTTTATAGTTGGCGACCACTCTATAATATGATTATAGAAAATATAATATTTAATTTAACATAATTAACCCAACTTTATGAATACTCTATAATGTTTTGTAATATTTTCTTGTTAGTTTGCATCCGTTTTTTTTATCAATGCTTTGCACACTTATAATCGATGTTCATATCAGTGAATGTGTCACTTTTTAAATAATATGTTAATTATGTATATTGTTAGTGTACTTAAACCTATGTAAATAAAATAAAAATGAAGACATAGAATTGTCGCTTACTTTGTCAGGTAAGCAGATTATTATTGACCTACTTTTACAAAGTGCTACACAATAAGGCTTAACGGTACGCTACGTTAATCCTTTTGTCTTATTAAAACCGTTAATACAATTCTAGTATTATTAACTCGGCCTGAATAGGTCTGCAAAGAGGATAATGCCTCCCCATTCATCCGGTCCCTTACCTTTAATTGGAACTCCCAATGTATACCTAATAATGAACAATTTTCCTTTTTAAACAAGGGCGCTTACTACAATCGCTTAAGGTAGTATTGTTTTAATCTTGTTGACGCTCTTAATTTATAATCCTTACTAGCTGATGCCCGCGACTTCGTCCGGGTGGAATAAGTTTTATTGATTCCCACTGGAAAATCCTTATGTCACTCTCCAGGTCCTCAACTATGCCCATGCAAAAATCGAACGCATACGAACAAACAAACACACTTTCGCATAAAATTATAAACACATTAAAATTATGTCATAATTACAAAACTGATATTTTAATATTTACTGCTTTAACTTGACGGAAGTAAGCAATAAATAAAAATATTAGCAGGTGTAAATAATAGCGCGTTTACAATTAATCGATCGCATTGGCCATTTTCGGTCAGGGTCATCCTTACTGTAATTCGGTTGGCCCTATTCGAACGCATCCCGTTTGCTATGACCAACTTAGTGTAACATTTGTTACGCTTGGCCGTATTCGGTCTTCGACTTATGGAAACTCGCTTTTCGAGAAAAACTGAACAAGGCCGACATACCTAATTTAAACACGCCAATTCGGTTAACGAATCCGGTTAAACCGAACACTGCTGTCGCATTCGGTCACCTTTTGGTCACCGACCTAATGTGTAAAAACGCGACATGATCTCATTTTTAACGAAAATTCCTTTCAAAAGATTAAGTTACAAAACAATAATTAGTGAAAGGTAAAATCCTTTATACGGTCAGATATCAAAAAGGGTTCATGTTTTTTTTAAAATTTTATATTTCTTTTGTCCGCTGCTTTGTTCACGTTATGTTCAATTTAGATTGGTAAATTTTAAAACTGATTTTTATAATACGCACATAAGTAACTCAGAAAGTTTGGAGGTGCGTGTCTGAGGATTGAACGTAAAGCAAGTAGATTAATTTATAACTTTACTTCTGCGTAAGTTTGGATGGATGGATGGATGGATGGATGGATGGATGGATGGATGGATGGATGGATGTTTATTATTCAATCACGCCAGAACGGCTAAACGGATCTGGATTAAATTTGAGACAGAGATAGATTATAGTCTGGGATAACACATAGGCTATTTTTTATTCTGGAAAATTAAAGAGTTCCTGTGGAAACCAAAAGTTCTCAATCCACGCGGACGAAGTCGCGGACATCAGCTAGCATGATACATTATTCAGTACGGATTTCTATTAATCTGTCACATGGAAATATGTAAAAACAAAAAAAATAGAACAATTCAAACAGCGCAGGCTTTTGTGAATTCTTTTTTTTCTGCAATCTTCCGGTTTTTCATCTGTGCCCGTCTGCTAAAATGCCAATAAATATAAATATAAATATAGGCTATGTGAATGGAAATATTCTCTCCCCCGGAAATTGGGTCGCCGGTGTAGAGTTTCGATGTCGAAACGAGATCGATCGCGAGTGGGAATATTCTCCGAGAGCGGCCGCAGAAAGTGTCTTGAGACTCTTGAGACTCTCTCATGACATAAAGGTCTAGCCCCAATACAGCTGCACGGCGCGGCGCGGCACGTAGCGGCATATATTCTTTGTATAAGTTTGTATGGATCTAGACTCACTTAAACGACGCGGCACTGCCTCGTTAGTCTAGACGAGGTCCCGGGTTCGAGTCCCAGGTCGTGCCATAACAAGTATTGGGTTTTCTGACAAGAAATTCTCACTACTAGCTCGGAGTTAGGTAGTTGGCCGTGTTTCACCCCCGTACCCAGGAGAGCACGTTAAGCTACCTGTCGGTCCTACGCCTGATATCTCTGCGCTCGTGTCGGATTTTCCGTCCCATCGAGCCCGATAGCCATCCATATCCATGTCCATATCTCATAGCCATGAGAGCTAAGGAACAGAGAGTGCACCTGTGTACGCGCACACACTTGTGAACTATAATATCTCCCGCGCAGATAGCTAACCTCTCTGGAGATTTGGTCGGGAGGACATTAAGCGACGCGGCACTGAGAAGTCAGATTCTCTGCAACATAATTGTGCCGCTACATGCCGCGCCGCGCCCCGCTTCTGTAGTGGGGCTAGACCTTTAAACGAAGTGCAATAGAGTGTCTCTGCAAGGAATGTATTCGCTATGGAACATCTTATAGCATCGAAGTGTTTGAGACTCGAAACTTGGAACACGTATTCTGCATAAGGAGCACACGTAAATATTCTATGAGGGTGGATAACATATTGTATTTTTAAAAATATAATAAAGCTGATGCCCAATTTTAGATGTACACCAATTTTTTTTTCGGAATACAGATTCTACTGAGAAGGACCGGCAAGAAACTTAGCAGTTGCACTTTGTTTTTAAAAAGAATAATGGTTACAATATTTTTTTTAATCCAGCCCTTGACTGCGATCTCATCTGATGGTAAGTGATGATGCAGTCTAAGATGGTAGCGGTTAAATCTGTTAGGGGCATGGTAGTTATAATTAACCCATACCCATTATCGGTTTCTACACGGCATCGTACCGGAATTCTAAATCGCTTGGCTGTACGTCTTTGCCGGTATAGTGTGGTAACTAGCCACGGCCGAAGCCTCCCACCAGGCCAGACCAGGGAAAATTCAGAAAGTATAAATTTCCAAATTGACCCTGCCGGGGATCGGACCCGGGACCTCCGCACGTTAAGACAACTGCACTCAACACTGCGCCAGGGAGGTCGTCAAAAGTACAAGAATAATTCAATAGAACGTTCACCAAAAGAAAAGAAAAAGTGCAAGTTCTAGAAAAGTTATCTTGTAAAAAGTTATATACAGTGGATGTTAAAATGCCCGTCACGTAAGCGTACCGTTAATGCAGGCGACCTCGATGCACGGAATTACAGAGTACAAGACTTCGTAGCTGCATGCTACACACCTGCTACGAAGTTCTACGTGACTTCGTAGCAATATAAAGGCGAAAACACACCACGGATAAAAACTGTCTCTTTACTGCCTATTTGGTCCAGGGCAGGGGTCGGCAACCTTTTGAATCGGAAGAGTCAAAATTTCAATTTGCAAAATTTCAGTTTTTAAAGAGCCACAAAAAAAAATTCTTGCCAACAATAGTACAGTTTACATAAATAAATAAAAAATTGATTAGTTTTTATTTATTCACAAGAAAAATGGATTAGTTTTTTTATCAAATCAATAAATTATTTAATTAATTTTATATTCATGCCAGAGAACGCTTGCTCGCACGAATATATGTCGATCCGAAAATAGTCAGCAAAGCTAAAGAGCCGCAGGTTCACATCCAGAGATGCACGTGGCTCGCCAGCCGCAGGTTGCGGACCCCTGGTCTAGGGGATCATCCATAAAGTACGTCAGGGGTTCATGGGGGTGAACACGACGAAGTGTGACATTGCGTGACAAGGGGTGGGGATAAGTTTCGTGACGTCTCATTTCAAAATCCTATCCGAGTTAAAATGACAAATTTGAACTATTGACGGAAAACTAAAAGGTCAAAGGAAAACATCGTGGTTTCCTCACGATTTTTTCCTTTAGCGTTTGAAGTCATTGATATTTACATAACTTCGAAAAGTTAATAATTTTTAATTTTAAGTTAATAATTAATAAAGTAATTTTTTAATTCTTTATGTACAAAAATATGTATTATAACAGAAAGAATATAGCTAACTTCCGTGGAGATTTACTGCCGTGGCCGCAATATGGTGGGAACTCGGGAGGACATTATTACTTTTACTAGGTAAGTCAATAGTAATATTATGCTTTTTGAGTGAAATCCAGTTAGCGTAATCAAAAATAATGTCATGCGCTACGAAAACCGAATATTTACAACCTATTTTAAATATACTTCGTCACTTCCTTTTATTAGATATTGTGGAAAAATGTTTCATCGTTATTAAATTCTCGCACTCTAGAATATTGTGAGTGACAGTGGCCATATTGGATCTGATATAAGGGGTGCATAATATTCAATATCGGCAAAGCAAGCATTTCAGAGTGCAATATACGAATATTGTTCGAATAATTTCAAGTCAAACTTATATTTTTGAAGTAATAACTTATGTAGGCGCGTTGAGCACTTTTTGGTAGGGGGTAAAAATGTGGAACGGTCGGTCACGCTAGACCGACACCGTTCTTCTTAAGACAAAAGGTCTTAAGTATAAATATTGTACATTCGTAATTAAACTTTAATGCCTTGGTGTTAAGATATATATTTATTTAATTATTTAAATATTCGTTTTCACTTCTACCGGCTAGATAGACTTTCGCTTGATGACAATCATGCTTAGTAAAAAGCAATGATGAGGTCTAGGTTGGAACGCGCTTGTCTAAAAGATGCCTATTCACTCTTGCCTTGAAGGTACCTAAGTTGTATATGGCAGGAAACACGTGTGCTGGGACGGTGTTCCACACCCTAGCGGCTCCGATCAGAAATGTCGAACAATTCAAAATATCCCCATACCGAATTTCATCAAAATCGTTTGAACAGATGGGCCAAGATAGCGTAGTAGACAGACAGATAGACAACGGACAGACAGACACACTTTCGCATTTATAATATTAGTATGGATTTTATTATTTTAAAGTTTTATTCGGGTAGCATATTGGCCCGTGTCTTAGGACTTATGGCTGAAAAAAACGTCAAGCGGAATTGAGACAGACAGCGCCCGCCGGGGAAAGGATATCGCGTTTGTATCGCGATTACTTGTACCCGGTAAGCCGAGAGCTGGCGCCGGTAATACTAATTCTGTTTCCGATTCTTCAGCGAAGCTAACTGATCGGATTTTGAACGGAACTTAAAGCGAAGTTTCTAATGCAAGTGGAGTGAGCTTGTCTCAATCAGTCTATGTTATCCTGTCTGTCTACAGTGTCTTCTATATTTTTTATCCACTACAAGTTAGCCTGCAATCTCACCTAATAGTAAGTGATGATGCAGTCCAATATGGTAGCAGGCTAACCTGTTAGGGGCATCGCACTTATAAGTCAAAGTCAAAGTCAAAATATATTCTAAGTACACTTAATGAATGTCAAGTATACAAAGTACTATTAATATTAAACCCATACCCTTAGGGGTACGCTCAATCGCTTGGCGGCACGTCTTTGCCGGTGGAGTGGTAACTAGCCACGGCCGAAGCCTCCAACCAGGTCAGACCAGGGAAAATTCAGAAATTATAAATTCACAAATTGACCCTGCCGGGGTCGAACCCGGGACCTCTACACATTAAGACAACAGCGCTCAACACTGCGCCGTAGAGGTCGTCAAGAGTCAAGACTTTAAGGCATATGGTACGTTGAAGCCTTTAACGCACACATATTTTCAAACGATTTTGATTAAATTTGGTACAGCGATAGGTTGTCCCCCGGAGTTCTTATAGACAGTAGACTTTTTATTTCGGAATATTTAAGAGTTCCTAAAGGATTTTCTAAAACCTAATAATAAATTTCCTGAATATTTTCCCATCGCACAGAAAAAGAAATGACAATAGAATGAATGAATGAAATATTCTTTATTGCACACCAAAACATAAATAATTACAAACAATAAAACTAAGTATAAAACTTAATAGATATTCAGCAATCATTTTAAGATCGAAGCTCTCCCCTCGAACCTAAAATTCCCTTTGCCATCAATGTAATTGAGTCACAAGACGTTTAATTACATAAAAAGACGAACGCGAAAAATTACCTGAGGGTTACACGGAGTAATTGGATGGAGGACACCTTTTAATTAAAGTTTGTCGACCAGGGGAAATTCTTGCGTGTTGTGGCATGTCCAACTATAGTTGAGGGAGGTCCTAGGTTCGATCCCCGGCAGGGTCAATCTGGGAATTTATAAAATTTCTGATTTTTTTCTGGGCTAGTCTAGACTAGCCTTCGACCGTACCTAATTACGTGAATTTAGAATTTATTTCCGGTACAATGCAGTGTAAAAACCGATTAGGGGTACAATCTATATATATAAAAATGAAACCCGTTTTCCTTGGTCACGGCATCACGCGTGAATGGTTGGACCGATTTCACTAATTCTTTTTTTGTTGTATTTGTTGTTATTAGGAGAAGGTTCTTACGGAAAAAAAAAATAAGAAAATCTCTCAGAAATATTGAAAAATATACATTTAATTTTGCATACTAAGGCGGTACGAAGTTCGCCGGGTCAGCTAGTAATGTATAAATAATGTATTCTACGCGGACAAAGTGGGGCATCATCTAGTTGTAGATAAATCATCAACATAAGTACTAGTAAATTATTACCGAGTACAAAAATCAAGGTAAAATAGGCTTAATGTTAGTGAGTATTTGTTGTTGACTGAATAGAATTGATCTCTACACTCCAGTGGGTTTGTTTGTCACGGCAACGAATGGGCCTCATTTTAAGGATGAGTACACATCGTGGGTTCCATGAATTATTTGTTTGTTTTGTTGGAAACAAATCCAATATTGCAACTAGATAACAGTTCTGCAACTATGTTATGTATTACAACACTAGCTGATGCCCGCGACTTCGCCCGCCCACTGGAATTCCTTAATTTTTCAGGATAAAAAGTAGCCTATGTCACTCACCAAATCCTCAACTACACATATCCATGCAAAAAACCAAAAACAAACACACTTTCGCATTTGTAATATTATCTATTACTAAATTACTAATAAGTATTATAAATGCGAAAGTGTGTTTGGTTTTGGTATTATATGGTTAAACATATGGGTACGTTTATAAAGTTATATAACACCTAAAATTCACATCCTCGGTTAGTTTTAAGTTTGATTTTTTTTAATTATCGAGTAAAGAAAAAAACGTCACAACTATCTATTTAATATAAACTAACTTCAATAACAGAAGCGCGTTTTTAAGTTTGATAAAGAGTTGCTGATTTGATTGAGTTTTCATCATCCCTATTTAGCATACAGATACCTAGCTATTAAGAAATAGGTATTCGCTGAGGAAAGATTTTTGAACACCCATTCACTAAGGGGGAGGCAAAACTGGAGGTTGGGTAAAGCCGTGGGCAAAATCTAGTTCATTCATATGTATTGATGATAATAAAAGGTAGGTCTAACAAAGGTGGGCGTATTCAAAGCAATCATTTAAGATACAACCGTCCTCTGCCTACGCAAATTATACTATAATAATTTATAGTACTGTCCGCTCGCAGTCATTTACGGGGCAGTAAAATTAGCAGCGCTAGACGTGATCTATCCCGTGTCTTCCCAAGCGTGAACTACTAACCCTTTCCACCCACGCCGCGTGTCTTGAACTTTCTTGTTAGTGTTTAGGTGTATCATCAAATATAATACTAATATTATAAATGCAAATCAATCAATCACGCCTCAACAGAGAAATGGATCTCGGAATCTTCTCAGTACAAATGCCATTTCGAACCAGACGTAAATTCACTGGACAATTCAAAAGCATTTAAAAAAGTGTATTTGAATAAAAACCATTTGAGTTTGTATTTGAGTAACAAACAGATACGCATTCTTCTTTAATATTTCAGCATAGATTTTTTTATTCGATATTAAAACAGTGAAAGAAGAAATACAACCTTGTAGCGCCAAATACAAGTCGAGGCCAAAAAGCACCATACCCACCAGCTGGCAGTCCAACTCTATATCACTGTTCCACATCAGTCCCAGGCGTCGGAAAAGGAAATACATTTTAGCCCTAGCCAAGTTACATACATTTCGTGTCTAGTCCCTTTCTACATATAATAGAATCGTTAACGCTTTAGAAAATTGAGGGAATGTATGGGCATTACATATTCGTTATTTAACTATGTCACGTGGTCAACGAAGAATCGTAGCCTTTACAAATTATTATATGTTTCGTTCGAAAAATAGAATAGAATTTAGCAATTATATTTTTAACAGGAACTTCAAAGCGCGAACGGTGGGATTGACAGCCGTGACTGACGTTTAAAAATGCTAACCATAGACTCCTTTATTGTTTTCTCTCCACGCATTTTAGAATGAGCGATCGTAACAATATGTCGACTTGGCTACCAACTATTCGTTTTCTAAGATTATTTTAC
Source organism: Erebia aethiops (assembly GCA_923060345.2). NCBI lineage: Eukaryota > Metazoa > Arthropoda > Insecta > Lepidoptera > Nymphalidae > Erebia > Erebia aethiops. Next base: position 22,237,974 of record OV281087.1, read on the forward strand.
AACACAACTGCCCATAGTCTGGAGACTGATCGTAAGATATTTCACAGAAAAAAAGGATAGATTTTTCCAAAAGCTCCGAGTGCTTCGCTGAATCTTCTCGGCAGAAACGGTATTCCGATTCAAAAGCAATTTATGAAAGTTTCGACTAAAAATCTCACTCTTTTCGTTCTATTCTATTCCGTTCTATTTCATCCGCATGCCTGCACCCAGCCCTACAATGGAACTATCAGGGAACAATGCTCTACGGCCTGTTTACGCTCCGGTAACTCGTATGATGCATGGGTTTAAGAGACAACGTATTTTACTATTATACTAGAGTATGCCCGCGACTTCGTCCGCGTGTATGGCGTCTTTTTGATTCCCGCGGCTTCCCGCATGCCCGAAAGTTCATAATGTTCTCAAATGTGTGTGGAGTCTGCCATCTCTCACCAGCGTGGTGGACTATGGCTATATCCTCTATTTAATAATCGCTAAACAATAATTTATTTATTTTTGACAGCAACACCCCAATTTCGTTGCTATTGATGATTGTAGAGTTTACAATAAACTTTGACAATGACTTTAGCCCATGGAGACGGGAACCCTTAAAACACAAAGCACTAAAACTCGCCAGCGCGCACGATCCAGCATCGAGCAAACACGAACTCCGATATTAACTCATGCAAGTGTTAGCTTACCGTACGCGGTACGACCTACTTTCAGTTCTAGGAGATAACTATGGGAACATACCCGCTTTAAAGTACAATATGAACTAGAAATTTTATATTGATTTAGCTTAGCTTAGTTTTGAGAGCATAGACAGACTTAGAACAAGGTACAAGTACGCCTTTAAAAATTATGCGTTAATATTACCTACGAATATTATATTATGGTTTAGTTTTTTTTTTTTTTTTTTTTTTTTTTTTTTTTTTTTTTTTTTTTTTTTTTTTTTTTTTTTTTTTTTTTTTTATCAACTACAAGCTAGCCCTTGACTGCGATCACACCTGATGGTAAGTGATGATGCAGTCTAAGATGGTAGCGGGCTAACCTGTTAGGGGCATGGCAGTTATATTAAATCCACACCCCTTCGGTTTCTACACGGCATCGTACCGGAACGCTAAATCGCTTGGCGGCACGTCTTTGCCGGTAGGGTGGTAACTAGCCACGGCCGAAGCCTCCCACCAGGCCAGACCAGGGAAAATTCAGAAATTATAAATTCCTAAATTGACCCTGCCAGGGATCGAACCCGGGACCTCCGCACGTTAAGGCAACAGCGCTACACACTGCACCACGGAGGTCGTCAGAAAGTAAGTAAATAAAGTTAGTAATTTGTAGGAGCCTCAGCATCATTTCTACCCATCTCAAAACAAACCACGAGTCTACTCTCAGAATGATCAGAGTTTGGATAGCCCATAGAAAAAATAAATCTCCCTTTATCTATTCCGTGGGATAGCCAAACTCTTTTTCTTCTTCTCCCACCAAAGCAGATAGCTGGTCAAGTGACAGACAGACTTCATGAATTTCTTGAAAACATTATGAACTCTCGAGTTTGCATGTTAATGCTAAATCATAATCCATACTTCCTTACTAATATTATAACTGCGAAAGTGTGTCGGTCTGTTACGCTTTCACGGCCCGTCTTTTCAACGACGATTATGACGAAATTTGGGGAAAGATGTAGGCAATTTTTTTTTCAATTAATCCACGCGGACGAATTCGTGAACATCATCCTACAAATCTAATTACCAAAAACCTTTAAATTTAGTGGAGGCATACTACCATCGCTAAAATCCGTATTATTTTAATATTGTTGGCATTCGTGTTTTTGGAATTATAATCCTTATTTTAGGGACGTCAAGGTACGTGACAATAAACTGTCATTAGATATAACTGTCATATAGAAGTACCTAATACTGCTTTAAGCGATGGTAGTGACCCTTTGGCAGGTCATGACAATAAGTCACCGCGAACGCCCACGAGGTATGAGCAACACGTTTTCTCGAGTCGCGCAGGTCTGTGCAGGTCCATACGATAGGTCGCGTGCCTACGTGTCGCGTTTTATCCTGTCCTCTCAGTAGTGTCCCGCTACCATCTTAGACTGCATCATCCCTTACCATCAGGTGAGATCGCAGTCAAGGGCTAGCTTGTAGTGGATAAAAAAAAGTGTTTTTTCGCCCAAAAAGTATTTTTCGCAATAGATTTTTTTTAAACAAAGTTTCGAAAAGGAACAAACCGAAAGAATAACAGCTGTTTCCAGTATTGCTCTTTTATAAATCAACTTTATGAAGATTCCAAAGTGATACAGGACGTCAGAAGGCAAAGGAATGGGTCAGATTTAATCGCCGACTCTTCAAGTGCAGAAGTGTACTTTATTTGTGAGAGTTTAGAATTGAGTATCGCATAATCTGCAAAAGTGGAGTGCTCTAGGGAATGGCGCATTTGAGGGCAATTCAGAGTATTGAAGCTGGATATAGTTCCTTTGACTTGTATTCACATTATTTTTAATCTATTTACTATTTGTGCAAAACTAAATTTTATGCGAATATTCATATTATTATTCAATGTTGGGGTATTTTTGACCGTGCCGATAGTAAATTGAGAGAAAAATATAAGAAAATAGGAGTTTTTTTTGGGTTTGGGTTATATTTTATAACTAGCTGATGCTTGAGACTTCTTCCGCGTGGATTGAAGATTTTGGTTTCCGCGGGAACTCTTTAATTTTTCGGTATAAAAAATAGCGTATGCGTTATTACAAACTATAAATTATCTGTTTGAAATTTCATCCAGATCCGTTCAGCCGTTCTGGCGTGATTGAGTAACAAACATCTTTCTATCCATCCATCTAAACTTTCGCATTTATAATATTAGTATAGATGATATACCTAGATACCTACATATGCAAATAATAATAATAATAGATTAAAAAAACTAAAAAACACGCTTTTGACGCAGACACTCCGGGTCTCAGGAAAACAAAAAATCGATAATCCTGATTATCCTAGTAAGGATACCGGGTCAAACTGTATAAAATATTGAATTGTCATCGGTCCTTAATAAGTATGCCCGAGTTAATCCGACGTTTTAAAGGGGGTCAAAATCATGTTCAAAGATTCCGTTACATACTAACATACATACGTCTGAAGCTAATAAAAAGCGTGTAAAAATCACGTCAATCCATTGCTATGTTACGGCTTGATTGAAAGACAAGCTAACAAACTTTATTGAACAAACACACTTTTACATTTATAATATTAGTAATGATGTACAAAATAACTGTCATTAATAGACTTAATTGTGTTTACAGCGTGGTCAGAATAATGTAGATATAACATTCCATAAGGGTCTTATCAGACGTGCCACAATTACAATCACACCACAATGATAACCAAGGAATATGAATCTTAATTCGGTATAATCCGCCAAAACAGACAAATATACGAAGTACAGCGTGTAGATTGCACGTGTAGCTTTAGGTGTGCACTGCCCAATAAGCCCACAATTCGCACCGCCGCGACAAGAGCTTGTTGTTACTTGATTATCATGGACCAGTCTGTAAAGTAGTAAGCATATTAGTTAGAAAGTATTAGTAAGCATAGTTTGAATCTAAGTTGTTAATAATTACAATGGTTCATCAATTATTAGCGATGTTAGGTCAGCGGGCGCCCCGGGCCAGTCCCGGGCGTCGAAAACTCCTTTTTTAGGGATCGGCTGAAAATTAGCACTGTTATGGTGTATTTACACCATTACACCAACAGCATTACGCTGAGCCGATGCCCTTTTTGGAATTATTTTGTCACATTGGTTCATTCATAAGTTAGGTATTTTATTTTTATTTTTTTCTTTTCTAGTAGTAAGTTGGTGTTTGTCTTCACTGTGTCTGGTAATTCCAAATAAAGACTTTATTTATTTTTATTTATTTATTTATTTATAAAGTAACGCCTTCTTCTATCCAACACACCACATTGAGCAATAATTTTACCTAGCAGTAAACCTCAGGCTGTTGCGGCGAAACCTTTTGAACACGACAACTGGAGGCTTGCGCCATTTTCACGGCCGTGGAGTGATGGTGTGGTGCGTCTAAGCAGACCATTAGCGGCCCAAATACCCTTCGCAATAAGGGAGCATCATTCTTTTACGATTATGATAATTCTTTTATGTCCCGTCAAACGCGTCCATTGTGATTCCGGTTCATTGTTATGGTTAAATGCTGACCAGATTTTATAGACCTTTGATAAAATTATTCAAGCTTTTTAATTTCATTTCATTTGTTGCGTAAATTGTGTTACAGTAAAGGTCTTAACTAATACTAGCCGATGCCCGCCACTTCCACGACGTCGTTCACGTGGAATAATTTTTTTTTAATTCTCACGGGAACTCCTTTCCGGGGTAAATAGTAGCTTATGCCACTGTCCAGGTTCTCAACTATAACTTAGAAAATCACGTCGATCCGTTGCTCTGTTGCGGCGTGATTGAAGGACAAACAAATACACTCTTGTATTTATAACATTACTAGCTAATGCAAGCGACTTCATCAGCGTGGTTACAGTTTTTGTAATTCCCACGGGAACTCCTAAATTTTCCAGGATAAAAAGTAGCCTATGTAACTGTCCAAGTTATTATATTACTGCCTCAAGTAATTGTGTGTTGAACTACCTATATCAAACTCAATGATCTTGCTCAATACAACTGAACCGCATGAGCGAGCGGCCGACGGCAATAATTATACGCGGTCTCATAGCGCGTAATTAAAGAAAAAAACCGGCCAAGTGCGAGTCGGACTCGCGCACCGAGGGTTCCGTACTGAAAACTGTAACGACCAAAGATGTAAAACGGTAATAATTACCTTTGTTAATGAACCGCAAAACTAACTTTGTTTGTAGAGGTTTACTGTTAATATCAAAAAAACTATGCTAGTTAGAGCATTGGCTATAGTTTTCCTGTAAAATATACATAAATTCCTATTGACCATAATTATTTTAGATTTTTCGATTGGTAAACTCCGGAGATAAGGGGGGGGGGAACGGTATTTTTTTAGACTTTTTCCCCGATAAATCAAAAACTATCATGACTAAAAATAATTAAAAATCTGTTTTAGAATGTACAAAGTAAACCCTTTCATATGATACCCCACACAGTACAGTTATCTCACTTTTAAATTTCAACCCTCCGATTTTCCTCCCTTTTTAAATAAGAACAAAAATAATTTCCAATTTTTTTAAATTCCAGTGTCTTTGGGCCACTAATATACACAACTATTACAAATTTCATGTCGATAGCTTCGGTAGTTACTGAAATAATCGAGTGTGACGGACGGACAGACAGACAGACAGACGGAGAAAGTCGCACCATAAGGGTTCCATTTTACCATTTTGGTACGGAACCCTAAAAAGAAAATATAATTATTCACCAGTGGTGTCACAAAGCTAGATACAAATTTAACACTTTCGTCTGTGACACCACCCAGAACACAGAACAGGGTGTACAGCATACAGCATCATATCATACTAATATTATAAATGCGAAAGTGTGTTTGTTTGTTGGTTTATTGGTTAGTTGGTTTGTCCTTCAATCACGCCGCAACGGAGCAACGGATCGGCGTGATTTTTGGTATGGGTATAGTTGAGGACCTGGAGAGTGACATAGGCTACTTTTTATCCCGGAAAATTAAGGAGTTCTCGCGAGAATCAAGAAAACTTGTACCACGCGGACGAAGTCGCGGGCATCAGCTAGCCAGCTAGTATGTTATAAATGGGCCTGGGCTTGCTCCAGAAGATTTACAGTACCCGGCAATAAATATTGCACATCGACCTTTGGAAAGAGACAATCGGTTATTTCGGCTTCGTATAGCGTTATCTCTGTCGCACACTACCTATCGGTACCTATCGGTAGTGTGCGACAGAGATAACGCTATACGAAGCCGAAATAACCGATTGTCTCTTTCCAAAGGTCGATGTGCAATATTTATTGCCTGGTACCATAGACATAGGATTTTTTCGCTACGCTCCCTGGTACTGTAAGTAGGTATGTTTTTGACGACCTCTCTGGCGCAATGGGGCGCGCTATGCTTATAAGCTTATAAGCTTAATAAACTATACCTAATGCTTAGACAATTGGACCTCAGTTTAATAAATGCTTGACATGAAATATGTCAGAAACTACATAGTTTATTTTTTATATTAGGATAATGGTATAGTATCCTATACAATTATCCTACAGATCTATCTCTATGATACTACTGTACTTTTATAAATTCCTTCTTGACGATACGGAGAAAAATAAAGTTAGTATTGCATTTTGCTGTAGTTGTAATTATAAATACCTAGATGTTTATTGGATGATACTTAATACATTTCAAATCGAATTCCGATGCACAATATGTAATAAGTACAAGGTGAAGGCAGGTAAAGTGAATGTGACTATTTATTTGTGTATCATTAAGTGAAAATAAAGATCTTACTCCTAATATGAAAATGTAACAGAAAAGGCAAAGAACTAATTAAAAATAGTTATTTATTTTATTTTCTCGCAATCGAAGTGAAAAGTAGAGTGTTTACCACGGAACTAAAGCCATTCTACTCGATTCTATAGCATACGCTCGGTAAGCTAAACATCTCGTATGAAATGGCTCATTTTAGTCCCTTGATGAACAATCTACTATTGTGTGTTTCTAACAATTTATAAAAGTTTCAAGATGCGACAGCAACTTTGGAAAAAACGTAGGCCACTTTCTTTGACCAACCTTCCATCCCATTGTATGGAGTTGTTAAATCACGCTTCCATACCAAAATTACAGATTAATCTCGGTTTATGAATACGGGTCACAGAGTCCCTAACACTACAAACTCGATCTCCTATCTTCTATCAACACTCGCAAATCCTTGAAGGGGTAAAACGAAGTAGTTCACGAGAAGCAAATAATGTCGAATTTCACCGCACTTTTATTTACAACCAAGCGGGGCCAAGCGAATCCAATTTTCCAATAGAAGTCCCGAGACCTAAGGGCCCGAACATACGATATATTTATTTCAGGCTCAGCGTTTTAACTGACCCGGTTTAAAACCGAATAGATGGACCTTAAAGGAAAAAACGCGGGCTACAATTTCGTTCTTTAGGTCTATTTCATAAATTTTTAAACTAGAACATTTACCTAAGTGTAAATTTCGAAAAATAACGCACATGTATAACGGAAAATTACTATCCGCAAGCGGAATTTGTTTCTAGAGGACGACTGGCATATACTTATATTATAAAAGTTATAATTCTTATAAAAATACTGAAATAATAATAATAATTATAAACCATACCAATATTATAAATCAAAAGTATGTCTGTATAGGTTGTGTCTCGACGAAGAGCATAGACTAATTTTATCCCCGAAAATTAAGGAGTTCCCGCAGGAATTTAAAAAGATATCCCATTCACATGAAAATTGCGAACGGTATTAGCTAGTAAATCATAATCCAAAGTCGTCCGAGTGTTTATTATTACTTACATAATATAAAATTGAATTGTACCGTTGACTTTTACAACGTAAAGTTGTTGGCAGCTAATAAGTTGCTCGTGTGAACGCGCTCTAACTTGATAAGACCCAATATAAATTCCGTTCGGACATTTACGTCGCGTGTCATCCAAGAAATCGTACAATTTCTTAGCGATTTTACTGGCAATTTACGCACAGGCTGAAGGTAAACTTTACGGAAAATTTCGTAGAATCATCACACTCCGTTGACCTGTCGGCCTTATAGTTTAGTGTAATTAGGTTTGTGACTCGGAGTCCAGAAAAAATTATGGATAATTTTTTTTATAGTATTTATTTTCACATTATTTATTTTTATTTTTACACATTGAGTTGTTTTTACTCGAAGATAACGTGAACGTACAGTTGAAAATATATTGGAAATACGGAATTATTTCGAAGAAAAGCGAAGTTAAACAATTTTTTTGAATTTAATTATTACAACCTCAAATGCATAGATTTAGTATTGCCCTAAGCCCGAGCACTAAATCTATGCTCAAATGACTTTCAAAACCTAGATGACGTTAACCAACTCATCCGATAATAAAATCCTGCGGAAACTATATTCCACTGTTTTCCGGTAAATTCAAATGTTTTTTTCGTGCGTAACAGGCATTACAGTCCGTCAAACTTATCTGGCCCGATGTCCAAAATTAGAACTACTTTTTATGCGTCGTAACTTTTTTGTAATTTTATTTGTCATATTTACTAGCGACGCTGTCACCGGATCAGATAAGTATTTATGCATCGTTCTCCTCCAAGTTCCGACGCGGGCCGGAGGAGAAACATGACCGGGCCCTTTTAATATCGCTATTTTCATTGACCCTAGTAGGTACACTTTTTCTCTAAAAACTTTGCCGTAACTTTTCTTCAATCATATCCAACAAAATACCAGTAAATCTAAAAATATCAGTAACTCTATGCTAATCTATACTTAAAATTATAAATGCGAAAGTTTGGATGGATGGATGGATGTTTGTTACTCAATCACGCCAGAATGGCTGAACGGATCTGGATGAAATTTGGCACAGAGATAGACTATAGTCTGGAATAACACATAGGCTACTTTTACCCCGGACAATTAAATAGTTCCCGCGGGAACCAAAAAAACCTCAATCCACGTGGACGTAGTCGCGGGCATCAGCTATTTTCAATACATTTTTTTTTTATTCACTACAAGCTAGCCCTTGACTGCGATCTCACCTGATGGTAAGTGATGATGCAGTCTAAGATGGTAGCGGGCTAACCTGTTAGGGGCATGGCAGTTATATTAAACCCATACCCCTTCGGTTTCTACACGGCATCGTACCGGAACGCTAAATCGCTTGGCGGCACGTTTTTTGCCGGTAGGGTGGTAACTAGCCACGACCGAAGCCTCCCACCAGGCCAGACCAGGGAAAATTCAGAAATTATAAATTCCTAAATGGACCCTGCCGGGGATCTAACCCGGGACCTCCGCACATTAAGGCAACAGCGCTACACACTGTGCCACGGAGGTCGTTCAATAAGAACTTTTCAATTTTTCTTTTTCTTAGTTCTGGATCCACTAGTTATTTCCATTTCAGCTATAAGGTGTACGAAGGAGTGGCGGAACGGATCCAATTTTCCAATACGCGACGCGGCGTAAATGTGAATAAGACCAATATAAATTCCCTTTGGACATTCGTTTCCTCGTGTTTCGCCGAGGATTCTTTGAGTAGGGTTTATGGAAACTGGAAAGATTTAGCATACTTATTTCTCTTCTTACCCGCGACGGAACGAAAACGGCATGTATAAGTGATTTTTTGAAGTGAAAACTTCTTTAGGCGCGTTGAACACTTTTTGGTAGGGGGTAAAAATGTAAATTCGCGTGACCGTGACCGACATGCTCGCGAACATATAAAATTCGAAATTAAACTTTAATGCCTTGGTGTTAAGGCTTATATTTTAATAATTTAAATTATAATTATTTTTTTTTTAAATTATAATTTAATTTATACATATCGGGGGTCAAATAATTCAGTGTTATTAGGGAAATTCTTAATTGCCCTGTTTTGTTCAGATCATGGTACTTAATTTGGACACAAAACATAGATAAAAAAATTTAAAAAAATTTTTTTTTAAATTCTTTTTCACTTCTATCGGCAGACTGCCAATTTTTTTTCCGTTACAATTTTCCTTTAAAACTGAGACTGTGTGATAATCATACTAATATTATAAATGCGTGTGTTCGTTTATTGGTCATCGTCATCATCCAGGCATATAATATAGGAGGATAGGGACGCGTGATATCGGCCATATTCGCCTTACCCCTCTAGCCGCGAACTGTGGCAGTTTCTGTCAGTTATTATGTTATCTATTGTGTTATATTGATCGACTTTTTCATGTCAATAATTGGACAGAAAAATGACAAGGCAAAAGGCCCCGCAAAAGTTAGTCGAACGTGATTTCATAAATTTTTCTTGTTTCCTATCCCGTGTTTATTTCATCCAAGGCATCCAGAGATGACATAGTTACTTAAAAACGGCCAGTGTTAACATAACATAACGATTTTTTTAATTATCCTTCAAATTCAATTCACTTTATCCTGTCGTTAGAGCAATGTTCGGCGCTTTAATAGTTTATAAACCTCAGTGTTTCAGTAATGTTAAATACAAACAAGTTTGAACGGAACCCTCGTAGCGCGGGTCAGAATCGCACTTGACCGGTTTTTTTGAAGTAAAACTGCTTTACGCACGCTTGACTTGGTGAGTAAGCTGGTGAATGCATGACGAGAGCGTTACGAAAAGTGTGATCGGGCGAGGCGAACGAAAGTTGAGAGGGCCATATAAGTTAGTGAAGATAGAAAGAGAGAGAGTTACGTTTCGTATATTACTGTGGGGTCGTTTAAATTACTGAATGGTTCTTACCATAGAGAGAGGTGCGAGTACACATTTTTTTCTCCTTCTCTCATAGCCAGTTACGTTTCGTATATGTATATTTCAGTTACATATTGATGGAGCTAAAGAAGTTTTACTTCAGTCGTGTGGTCTAAAGCACACTCGTTTTTTTTTGTATTACAAACCATCATAATGACGCGATGTGTATTCCATCCGCCATTTTGTGACGAAGCAATATGACGTCGTAAATCTGTGGCCGTAAATGGAGATCGAAGTTTACGAGATACGAGCACGCTGAGTGATTGATATTGACTCGGAATTCACAGTCATATTGAAGAGTTATTGTTGAGGGAAAAACTTAATGGTAAGAGTTTTCCTGAGATAACCATAATCCGAAAATTAACAATATTTTGCCTCTATTGACACGTGACTCTAACAAAAATTAGCACTTTGAAGCTAAAAGCCCGAGCGGGCTCTACATCGTTAATAATGGCTTCATCCAATTAAATTTTTTGAAAAAAAAGTGTGTGTGTGTGCAATTCACACACAGCGGAAGTGAAACTTCAGAAAAGCAGCCTACGAGAGAATGAGATAAAATAACTTATTAAAAATATGTAAAAAATTGAAAATTATTCTAATTAAAAATCCATCTCATTCTCTCGCAGGCTAAAATATTTTATCTCTTTTTAGTGTCAAATAACAACGATTCCAAAGAAGTTTCACTTCAAAATATGAATCATCCAGTAGGTACAGTTTTATTATACTTAATTATAATATAAAACATTATAATTCAAAAGTCATAACGTGTCAAGGAAATTCCCCTCATCACATTGTCCTGAAGCCTGTAATATCCCCTGAGTCGTAAACCCTGAAACGGGCTGTAAATATAAGGTCAGCTGCTTAATAAGTGACCGTTAAACTGCAAACACGTCATAACGCCGGAATTGATTGAGGATTTTAATTAAAATCGGGACGCCGACGGGACACGAATTGCAGGACGCTTGACACTTGTATAACGTTAATTAAAATAATTCCATATAGGTACTCTGTCTCTCTCCATCTTTACCAGTGAGGAAGAGACAGATATTAACGCTTTTATCACGCAAGATTTTTTTTAATACTAATAATGGAAAATTCATAAACAGTCAAGGAAATTCCCCTCATCACATTGTCCTGACGGCCTGTAATATCCCCCGAGTCGTAAACCCTGACACGGGCTGTAATCATAAGGTCAGCTGCTTAATAAGTGACCGTTAAACTGAAAATACGTCATAACGGCGGAATTGATTGAGGATTTTAATTAAAATCGGGACGCCGACACGAATTGCGGGACGCCTGACACTTGTATAAAAAATTCCTGCGGGAATCAAAAAACCTTACCAACCGAACGAAGTAGCAACAGCAACAGATAGTCAATCTTAAATCACAAAAAACAATTTTGCAGTCAAGAAAAAGTCCTATGAATTTATGTATACTATTATACTAATATTATAAGAATGATCTGAATGAAATTTGGCACAGAGATAGATTAAAGTCTGGAATAGCACATAGATTACTTTTATCCCGGAAAATTAAAGGTTTCCCGGGGGAACCTAAAAACCCCAATCCACGCGGACGATGTCGCAGGCATCAGCTAGTGGTGAAATAAAATACAAACTACAAAGTGATCGAAACCTCCTGGAGCCCTGAGGGAAATCTGCCTCATCGGATTGATTAGGGATCGGGTCGTTACCGTTACCGCGGTAACCGATACAAGAGGTAACGGGAAATTGAGTGTCGGCTCATTTTAACTTCATAGCAACGACACAGCTAATTCTTTCCTTTGGAAGGCAAAATTTTACAGCTAAACTACTAGTGAATGAACAGAACATAAATAAATAGCTACGAGTATCATGTCTCTATAATCTAATAAACCTGATATTATATATTAGAATATAACAGCAAATTGAGTGTTTGATCGGCTCATTCCAACTTAGAGATAAGTTAGAATCAATTAAACCCCCAACCACCCGAATAGGAAGCCGGGCATCTTAGGCCTTAGCCACTAGGCTATTACCGCTTTTTAGGGTTCCGTACCTCAAGAGGAAAAAAGGAACCCTTATAGAATCACTTCGTTGTCTGTTTGTCTGTCAACCACCTTTTTTTCGGAAGGTATCAAGCTGAAATTAATATCAAATACTTACGTCTACAGTTCCTTGGAGCCGTAAAAAACCTAGCTTCTAAGTCAACGCAATCAAAAGATACGGCTGTTTATGCCGCAGCCAATAAATCAAAACCTATAAGGTACCCATTGACCTAGAATCACAAAATTAGGCAAGAATGCAAGGTCTCACAGCACAAGTATAGGAAAATAACCGAAAATCGTTAATTACGGCTCCGTAAATAGGGTCTCGAATTGTTTGTCAGGCGCTACCATGCAAGCCAATTATTTCACGGCTAATTACGTGTTGTTAAGATATCTTTCTTGTTATTTACTAAAAAAATTATATTGTGTGGTGGTACATGTTCGACTGCGGCCGACGATGTCCCGGGTTCAAGTCCCGGGTCGGGCCATAATTGAGCATTGGGTTTTTCTGACTAGAAATTCTCAGTAGTAGCCTGAAGTTAGGAAGTTGGCGGTGTTTCACCCCCGTGCCTCGGTGAGCACATTAAGCCGTCGGTCCCGGTTATTATCTCTATCATGATAATAGTAGTTAAAGCCCACCAACCCGCATTGGAGCAGAGTGGTGGGTCTAAGCTCAAATTCCCTCTCTCATATGAGAGTGGAGTCCTGTGCCCAGCAGTGGAACGTTAATGGGCTGTAGTGGTGGTGGTGGTACGGAACTTGACCGGTTTTATTTTGTTTTCGTCCTAACGAAGCAGAAAGCGTGTTATTATTGTGCTGGATCAGCTATTTTCCCCGCAGCATCCGATATATCTCATCTATATATAAGCGACCTATCACACCGCATTACGCGCAGGTTAGTAGGACATTGAGTTAACGGTGATCGGGGTGACGTAAGCGTGTATTTTTAAATTAAAGGGGTGTCTCAACCCTCTTAAAATGAGACACGGTTGGAGGAATTTCAGAATATTATGTTATAGGCAGGCGTGCCAGGTTTGCCTTTATCTTTACTCCTTACTAATATTATTTAAGCCCGTTTGTAAGTATGGATGTACGGATGTATGGATATATGGATGTATGGATGTTTGTTACTCTTTCACACCAGAACGGCGGAACGCTACTTTTTAATTTTTATCCCGGAAAATTAAAGAGTTCCCGCTGGGAACAAAAAAACCTTAATCCACGCTCATTTTCCTTTTTATTCCACTACAAGTTAACCCTTGACTGCGATCTCACCTGATGATAAGTGATGGTGATGGTAACGGGCTAACCTGTTAGGGGTATGGCAGTTGTATTAAACCCATACCCCTAATCGGTTTCTACACGGCATCGCATCGGAACACTAAATTGCTTGGCGGCAGGTTTTTGTCGATAGGGTGGTAGTTACTACCACGGCCGAAGCCTCCCACCAGGCAAGACTAGAGAAAAATCGGAAATTGTAAATTCCCAAATTAACCCTGCCGGGAATCGAACCCGGGACCTCCCACGATAAGGGAGGTTTCATAGTGTCCAATTCACGTTGCAAAAGCAAAATGTCAAGGATGCTAAGTAGTAAGCTATCATAGTAAGTATCTATTAGTTCCATGCAAAACAAATGACATAGGCTAATTTTTTTAAATTGGAACTAATAAAATTCCTACGTAGGAATCAATAAAAAATTATGCACGCGTACGTAGTCGCGGGCATCATCTAGTCTAGTAGATCATCATACTTCTTACTTATAATATAATAATATATAATAATAATATAATGTAAAAGTTTGGTTGGATGTATGGATGGATGTATGAATGTATGGATGTTTGTTACTCAATCACGCGCCAACGGCTGAACGGATCTGGCTGAAATTTGGCACAGAGATAGATTATAGTCTGGAATAGCACATAGGGTATTTTTCATACCGGAAAATTAAAGAGTTCCCGCGGGAACCAAAAAACCTCAAACCACGCAGACGAAGTCGCGGGCATTCGCTAGTAATATTTTAAATGCGAAAGTGTGTTAATTTGTAAATCAGGTGAGATCGCAGTCAAGGGCTAACTTGTAGTGGAATAAAAAATATTTGGTGGTTTACTGGTTTGTCCTTTAATCACGCTGCAACAGAGCAACGCATCACCCTGACTTTTTGTATGGGTATAGATACGTATAGTTGAGGAATAAGCTACTTTTTATCCCGGAAAATGAAAGATTTCCTCCGGAAATTTTAAACCTAAATCTACGCAGACGTATTCGCGGGCATCGTCTAGTAATTATATTAATAAAAACAACTCGGAACAAAAAATATGCTCATCACATCGTGGAAACCCATCGGGGAAATGTTCCATTACTCCCATTAAATATTATACAACCTTTTTAAAACTGTGCCACCGATATCAAAGAAGCCTTTGTTATGTATTAAGATACGAAAGCATAATTAACTATCTTATTCCGTTGAGTGTAGAGTCTAAAATGAGGTGACGTGCGTTCGGTTTTTTATTGCGTCGTAAAAACTTCATTTTTCCGTGTTTTAGTCCGTATCTCCAAGTTTTACGTGTGGCAAAGACATATAATATGCGCCTACCCTTGGTACGTGTTACAAGCAGAATATTTCATAATATCATGTAGAACTCCAAATTTTAGTTCCCCAACCTGACCTACCCTACTTACGAACTCCTCAGTGGAAAGACGAGCACCATGGTCGTTTAATATACCTATTCTAGCAGATGCTTACGTCTTCGACCCCGTGGATTGAGGTTTTTTGGTTCCCGCGGGATTTTCCCGATCCCGCTAATTTCACGAGATAAAAAGTAACCCATGTGCTATACCAAACTATAATCTATTTCTGTGCCAAATTTCATGCAGATCCGTTCAGTCGTTCTTCCGTAATTGAGTAACAAACATACATCCATCCATCCAAACTTTCGCATTTAATACATTAGTATGTATATTTTATTTTATTGATAGGCCATACCCGTTAGGTTCAGTTTCCCATTTCGTCGTCTTTTCAGGTTACAATATACATCACTAAAGTAACACATATTATGTACCTACTTAGAAAACTAAAAAAGCACTAAAACAAAATACGAAAACACAATAACAAAAATACAAATGAAATGAAAACTACGATACCTAACAACAATTAACATTCTCTAACAACAATTTTTTATCCTGGTGAGCTGGATCATAGTGGTGATTTTTTATTAACTACTAGACAATGCCCGCAACTTCGTCTGCATGAATGTAGTTTTTTATTCCCGCGAGAACTCCTTAATATTCCGCGACAAATAGTAGCTTATGTCCTTCCCCGAGATGCAACTTATCCCTGTATTTTTTGTCAAAATCGGTTTAAAAGATAGGGAAAGCGTAGCAGACAGACAGACACACTTTCACATCTATAATATTAGTATATAGTATGGATTATGGATGTAGGAATTTATTAGTGTCGCGGGAGGAAAATTATCCCTTATTTTGCTCTATAAGATGTGTGCACATTGTATTGATGTTTTTTAAAAATTATATCTTAGAATAGGCTTGCGCTTGGCCACAGTCATGCCTAGTACGTATTACAAAGCAGTTCTGAAATCTAGGTTTGAGCGCGCTTGCCTATTCACTCTTGCCTAACCTGTTGAATAAATTTTTTGTATGGAATTTTATGGGAATCATATCGCTAAATTTTGCGCTCCGATCGATCATTATAATCCCGCACATGATATGCCGATATCACTTCTCACCGCCACTGGGCAGTTCAATCATATGCCTTGTGGAAAATATTTTTATACTACCTAATACTATTACTACGCTGTAACTGCCCATGTTTTCAACCGATTTTGAAGAAATTTTGTACAGAGATAGGTTGTATCCCGAAGCCATATGCTTTTCATCCCGGAAATGTAGGAATACCGCGGGAATTAATACTGGACTCCTCCCGCCGTCTCCAAAGTATTCACCAGATGCTTATGAAATTACCTGGTAATATACCCTTTGTAATGGAGTAATGGATGGAGTAAATCTAACAGCAAGTAAGAAGAACCTCTGCACCTCAAAATGGCTAAGTCGCGGTACAAAGTTAGTTTCGTTTATATAAATTTTCAGTTCAGAATCCACTCTTAACCTTACAAAATGTAAATACGTCACCAAAAGAATTCTTAGGCCATTTAAATATCAAAAGCACCACCTACCATAAAGCCAGTGTCGTAATTATTGGATGCCGCGATATTTACACAAATTTTCCCCTCGTAGCCCCTGAGAATGAGTCTCATAAAGCCCACGCCCACGGTTGTGTTTCAGTATAAAGACTCTAAAGCGAAGAATGCCTCTCAAGACGGCTTAATCCCTGTCATTTTCGTGAAAGGAATGCATTAGGAGTATCGGTGTAGGTGTAAAGTGGCTACATTTTTAATGGCCTTTAAACCGGACCAAGTATCAAGTAAGAACGGCATAAAGTGTTGACATTCTTTTTTTTAAATGAATTAATCCGCAAAATACATTACGTAATTTTGGTTTTAACTACAGTTTCATTTCTAAATTATCTTAAATGTATCCCAGACTGTAATTTTTTTGTTCACAAAAATTATAACATTTAGGAAAAAGTCGTCAATCAATCAAAATCAAAATCAAAATCAAATATTTTTTATTCAAATAAACTTTTACAAGTACTTTTGAATCGTCAAGTGAATCTACCACTGGTTCGGAATGCCATTCCTACCGAGAAGAACCAGCAATTCAAAAAAAACCCTCATTCTACAAAATCGTTACAGGTCATTTTGTTAGCACTAAGTATTTCGGATAACATGAAATATTCTCTCAACTGTTCTCGCTGTTTTAAAATACTTGTGGGCTTACTAACATTGTAAGCGGCAAGGACTGAAACAGTAACCGAAATAAAGGGTTTAAACACTGTTTTTTGAAACTGTTATAAAACAGAAACCCTTATAACGAAAACAGAAACGAAACTGTAACAGAATCAATCTGTAACCTTTTATTTCTGTTAATAAGTGTTTTAATCTGTAACCGATATAAAGTACATGCAATAACCTACTACCGCTTGAATATCGCGCGTGGCAACGCCGCATGCGCGGTCTCTCTCTTTGTGCAACTTCTCACTTCAATGGACTTTATACACACTGACACCACATCGGCCATGGTTTTCTTAAATCAATTGCAACCATCACTGCTTTCAATTAGGTTCAAATTTGAATACGCGTCAACAGTGTGATATTACGTATACCAACGTACACGAGACTTTAATGTTTTATTTATATTACCAATTTCAACCCTCGTTGCCTACAACTTAGGTCCAAATTAGAAATAACTAAGTTACAAGGTTAAAAACATTGATTTTGAATTTGGTTATTATAGGTTTTTGTCAATTCTTTGAATTTTTCAGTTTGAATTTCTTTGAATTCTTTGACGGTGTCTGTACATCATACCTACAATAATAATATTATTATTATAAACTAGCGACTCGCCCCGGCTTCGCACGGGTGCAATGCTGATATTAAATAAATAACCCCCGGCCGCCGCCGCAAACGCTATGCATTTTAAATCTGTAATATCTTCGAAAATGTTAATTTAAATTACATGCTGTAAAGGGCCATATGGATCTATACTAAATGCACAATGTATTTAATGTATTTAATTGGATAAGGATTAATGCTGTATTGCTTAAAATCGCTTCGTAAATAAGCCATTATTTCTAGTAAAAAGTAAAGGATAAAAAATGGTTATGTGGGTTATCTAAGAGATAGACATATACTATCGCCGACTTTTTTGTAGACCTTTTTAATGTGTACAATACTGTAGTACATTATTTTGATCTACCTATCTCGTAGGGTTCAGCCAGCGTTTGCAATGTAGGTAACGCAAAAAAATGTGTTTATTTACGACATCACATTAGAAACCTCTAAAATTATCAGTGTTTCTCTACTATATTATGCATGTATTATACATATAAACCTTCCTCTTGAATCACTCTATCTAATAAAAAAAACCGCATGCAAATCCATTGCGTAGTTTTAAAGATATAAGCATAGGTACATAGGGACAGACAGCGGGAAGCGACTTTGTTTTATACTAGGTATAAATGTTAGTGATACAAAAGTGTGTTTGATTATTTGTAGGCTTGTCCTTCAATCACGATGCAATAGAGCAATGGATCGACCATAGAAAAAATAAATTATCTATTCCGTGGGATCGAGGAAGCATGTTATACCTAATTTAGTCCAAGCGTGGGTGACAATTTCAACTGTCTAGCCAGTAGCTACGTATTACGCTTCACGAGATATAGCCCACTGACAGACAGACGGACGGACGGACATACAGCGGAGGCTTAGTAATATTGATACCGTTTGGGTGCGGAACTGGGTGAAATGGAGCTCGAAAGTCGAAAGTGAGTACCTTTCTCAGGGATGACGCTTTCAAATTTCAATTATTATAAATAAATACTAGTTCATGCCTGCGACTTCATCCGCGTGGATTTTTTTAATTTCCACTTATTTTGGAACGATGTTCCTTATGGGCCCATGCGGGTAGCCTAGCCTGCAGAAAACGTCCTTAATGAAAATGCGTGGAGTAATATTTTTATGCATAATTTGTTCGAAATTAAACCTTAACATTGAAGGATTAAAGTTTAATTTCGAATGTAGTATATTAAGATCTAATCATTGCCTTCGTAACAACGCGAGCATGTCGGCGATATGCATGTCGTTGACGCCTCGAATCCACATTTTTACTCCCTACCAAAAAGTGCTCAAAGCGGCTAAAGGAGTTTGACTTCAAAAATCATAATAAAAAATGTATACCTGAATAATTATTTTCTTTTTACCTCGAGTAGAACTTGAAATTAATATTTATGTAATAAGGAACTTTGTTCCTAGCTGGTGTTATAGTTATTAGGTGGTATTAGGTGGTAGGTGTTATAGTTCATTTCGATAAGACTAATAGTTTCGGAGATAATAGGTATGTTAATCTGTGTTGCATGAAAAGATTTCTTGTGATTTCCATAATAACTGATAGAGCTACGAAAATGTTGACCGTAGCAAAATGAAAGGTTATAATCATGCTAATTACAATTCATTTGAATTCATACAGTAGCTTCGACGTGTTGCGCGGCCAAAATACAGACAGACAGAAATTCAGAATATATTCAATATACTTACAGAATTTGACCTGTTACAGTTGCATTATAAAGTGCGAAACACACAGGAAGCGGGCGCGGGTCGGGCGCGGGTCGGGTCGGGTGTCAGGCGGGTTGAATTCCTTGTATTTATATGGACGACATCACACAGCGTCACCCGCCACGCGCCCGACCCGCGGCCGCGTTCTGTGTGATGTCGTTCATATACGTACAAGAAATTCAACCCTACTGACACCCGACCCGGCCCGCACCCGACCCGCGCCCGCTCTGTGTGTTTTGCCCTTAAGTTAGTACCTACTTAAAGATTTGTAATTTTAAAATAATGTAGTTTCAAGCTTTCTTGTTAAATTATGATGAGTTTTACACTGGTTTTAAGTAATTAAATAACTACGAGTAGCAAAAAAATCCTATGTCTATGACTACGAGTAATAAATTCATTCTTTTGACTCAAACTATCGATATAAAAATAATGTCCTCCCGACCGAATGTCGGCCACGGCGGCCTATCTCCATGGCATCTGCGCAGGATATATTATAGGCACAGAATAATATAATAGTACTAACGTATTATAGGTTAGTGCACAAAAGTGTGTGCGCACTGCGCATACACAGGTGCGCTCTCTGTTCCTTTACTCTCATAGACGGAAAAACCGACACGAGCGGAGAGAGATCAGGCGCAGGACTGACGGCTTTACGTGATATCCGAGGCATGGGGGTGAAACACCGCCAACTTCCCAACTTCCTAACTCGAGCTACTAGCTAGTACCTACTAAGAATTTCTTGATAGAAAAATCCAATCTATACTAATATTATACATGCGTGAGTTTGGATGGATGGATGGACGAACGGATCTGGATAAAATTTGGCACAGAGATAGATTATAGTCTGGAATAACACATAGGTACTTTTACTTCCAGAAAATTATACAGTTCCCGCGGGAACCAATAAACCTCAATCCACGCGGACGAAGTAGCTAGTATTTAATAATTATGGCCTAACCCGAGATTCGAACCCGGGATCTCGTCAGCCGCAGTCGAATATGCTAACCACTAGACCAACGAGGCAGTGTTACCACTGGTGTTACTATCTAATAGCCAATAATATTATGTACACAGTAAGTTTGGCAACGTCGCTATTTCGGTTACCGATTAAAACACTTTAAAACACTTTATTTCTGTTACAGATTCATTTCGGTTACAGAAATATAAGTGTTTCGGGTTAACCGAATTAAAAACACTTTCAAAAGGGTTACAGATTCGTTTCTGTTACACTTTCAATCTGTACCACTTATATTTCTGTAACCTTTATGAAACTGTTTTTCAGTCCCTGGTAAGCGGTATTTATTGACGTTTTATATGACGTACCTTGACGTCCGTCCCTAAAATAAGGATTAGGTATAATTAAGAAAAATACTTAAATAATACTGCTTTCAAGCGATGTTAGTAAGCCCCTACCATTTTCGTGAAAGGAATGCATTATAGAAGGATCGGCGTAGGTGAGAATTCGCTACATTTTTAATGGACTTTAAAAAGGTACTAGGGAGGCGCGGTGCTCTAAGAATTAAGCCCTAGCCCCACTTGAGATGCACAGAGCGGCGCGGCACGTAGCGGCAAATATGATTTGTTTGAGTTTGTACGGGGCCGCGTCGCGCAGTGCATCTCCGTGCCGCGTCGCTTAAGTGGGCCCAGCTCCATAAAACCTCATACAAAGAATACTTGCCGGTACATTCCGCGTCTTTGTAGTGGGGCTAGACCTTTAGGCGCAACACCTACAGACGGAGTTTATGCTGCTGAGGTGCGGCTTTTATTTTTTAAAAACTTAAACTCCGCTTTATTTACCTTGACTTAGGGTTGAAATTGTGTCAATATTAAAATGAGCGTATTCAAGCGGCTCTTCGCATTAAATAAATAAATAGAAGTTTATTTCGAGTAACAAGAATTCATATACTAAACTAACTATTATAATATAAACTACATTAGACTAAAGTTACTAAGTGTATAACTAAACCTTGTACATGATTTTTAGACAGACAAACACAAATATGTGTTTCCCATACAAAATCAAAATAAACTTCAACTGAATAAACCACAGTGCCACGTTGGTCTAGTGGTCTGTGGTTAGCGTGTTCGACTGCGGCCGACGAGGTCCCGGGTTCGAGTCCCGGGTCGGGCCATAATTAAGCATTGGGTTTTTCTGACTACAAATTCTCAGTACTAGCCCGGAGTTAGGAAGTTGGTGGTGTTTCACCCCCGTGCCTCGGAGAGCACGTTAAGCCGTCGGTCCCGGTTATTATCACTAACATGATAATAGTCGTTTAAAGCCCGCCAACCCGCATTGGAGCAGCGTTGTAAAGCTCTAATTCCCTCTCCCCTGTGAGTGAAGGCTTGTGCCCAACTGTGGGACGTTAATGAGCTGTAGTGGTAGGGGTGGTACTATATAATCTCAGATTATAAGTAAGTATAATTAAAAACATAAAAAACAAAGCTTAGTCTTTGCTTACAAACGTGTGGCTACTTAAGTAACTTATTGTGTAAGTACTTGTAAAATTTCAGAAGGGACCCCACAATATTGTATGAAAGCACTTTCCCGGCGGTAACGAAAAGGTGACTCATGGAAAATTCAAGCCTTCCTCCGAGCGAATCTCCATTTAATTCGCCGGTAAAGTAATCCGAAAATAGCACGTGGTGACTTATCTACATACGAGATGATGTCCACCACTTCGCGTGGATTAAGGGTTTTTGACACCGTGTTTGTATGGTCTGTGTTTTTTGATTGAACTCTTACGTTTTCTGGGATAAAAAGTAGCCAGTGTGTTATTCCAGACTATAATTCTCATTTCGTTTCATTTCATTTCATTTTTCGTTCCAAAAATAATTACAATAATTTCGGTTAAAACTAGTGGGGCACACTAGGATTCCCTGTATCGTGGAAACCACTAAATCTATCTCAGTCCAAATTTAAACAGATCCGTTTAGCCGATCTGGCGTGATTGAGTTACAAACATCCATCCATTCATCATACATCCAAACTTACACATTTATAATATTACCTTATAACCCGCAACTTCGTCCGCGTGGATCGAGGTTTATTGGTTTCCACTGGAATTCTTTAATGTTCTGGGATAAAAAGTAGCCTATGTGTTATTCCAGTCTATATTTGTACTAAATTTCATCCAGATGCGTTCAGCCGTTCTGGCGTGATTGATTAATAAACATTCGTCCATCCATCCATCCAAACTTACGCATTTCTAATATTTTGAGTATCCATCCATCCGTCCAAACTTACGCATATAAAATATTAGTATAGATTATAAGTATACTATAACATTATATAATAAGTTAGTAAACCTTATAAAAAACAAAATATACAAAGCTTCAGCATTCTAAATCTGGGCTTTTTTAAGCTTTCTAAGGTTAGGCTTTGATGAGTCAGTGAGTGAGTCAGAATTTGTCTTTTTGTTGAATGAGATGGACTCAAGCCTCCAAAGTAGATGATTAAGAAATATAGGTATAGGCCTTGGACGAATTGACCGCAGGACGCGTAATATCGGCCATATTCGCCTTACCCCTCTATAGCCACCAATTGTGCAGTTTGGCCATTAAATTATGATATTGTGTTGTCATAGTGATCGACTTTTTCATACACTAGTGTCTATAATTGGACAGAAAAATGACAAGGCACTCTCCCCTCGCCCCGCAACGTCGCGTGATTTCACATTCATAGATCCTACCTATCTCGTGTTTATTTCATCCGAGGTATAGGTACATATAACACATTGATTTTTCTTTTTCTATATATTTTATGTTTTGTGTAGCAATAAAGAAGCTCGATTCAAAAGCACTTGTCAAAGTCTACTTGAATAAAAAAGTGTGTGTGTCTGCAATTCACACGCAGCAGAAGTGAAACTTCAGAAAAGTAGCATACGAGAGAATGAGATAAATATAACTTGTATTCTATGTCATTCTCTCGCAGGCTAAATCCTATTATGAATATGTTTGTCTCTTTTTGGTGTCGCTTTTTCGTTTTATCGAATTTTCAAATCACAACGAATCTATAGACGTTTCACTTCAAAAAGGTTTGAGTTTGAAAGCATGTATCTATATATATATATCTAAAATTTCGATGCTCAAAATCCATCAACGTTATCGAGAAGATGAAACCCATAACTAAATTTCAATCGTCTTTTTCCAATAGGCGCGGAACGATCGTTCACGAAGATAAAATATTCATAGCTGCCATGAATTTTATTCCTTTATGGTTATCCGAAAACTGTTTACATCAGTTATCTTTACAGGAAGAACAAGGACTGTCGATTCTTAAGACTCTTAAGTACGGAAGTCTTTGATCTAAGCGAGGTAAAAAGCGTCGCCAATATTTTTACAGAGATAAGAAGTTTTTGAGTCTTATATCCATAAAGGCATCATATCAAAATTCAAAATTCAAAAGCTTTTAATTCAAATAGACTTTTTACAATCGAAAGTCGAATGAATCTACCACTGGTTCGGAATGCCGTTCCTACCAAGAAGCACCAGGAAGAAACTCGGCGGTTGCTCTTATGAAAAAAAAGTTAATTTGTAGATACATATAATTAAGTAACTGCTGTCCTTAGCATTGCTGGAGCGAGTCAAATCCATGCTCCTTTGTCATTTACGTAATCTTCAACAGTATAATAAGCTTTTTTCAGAAGCATACTTTTGGACTTATTAAACTTGTGTAAAGGCAAGTTTAAAATGGGTTGTGGAATTTTGTTATAGAATAAAATGCTCATTCCCACGAACGACCTTTGGACTTTCTTGAGGCGGAGCGATGGAGTCCAGAGCCTATGGCGGTTTTTATTTTGCCTATCGTGCCATCGTGCTATCATATTTTAAAACTAGATGATGCCCGCGACTTCGTACTCTTTAATTTTCCGGGATAAAAAGTAGCCTATGTCTTTCCCCGGGATACAACCTATCCCTGTAGAAAATTCCGTATAGTCAAAATTGGTTAAATAGATGAGCCGGAAAAGCGTAGCAGACAGACACACTTTCGCTTTAATAATACAAGTATGAATTTAGAGTTCTTTAACACAAATCTATCCCTGTCTAACAACCTTACTAGCCCACTCCTGAACACGGGATTCCGCTTGGAATGACGAGAGCTTAGGCATTAGGGATAGGATTTCCAGAGGGACATGCAGGTTCCCTCACGATGTTTTCCTTCACCGTAAGGGCAGTTAAAGATGAGCGTTTTTTCGACGCATTTAAGCTCGTTTTTAATCGTAGGTATAGGCGCGCCCTTTTCCGCACGCGCTACTTTTACGTGCGATGACGCGCTTA
Organism: Erebia aethiops; assembly: GCA_923060345.2. Lineage (NCBI taxonomy): Eukaryota > Metazoa > Arthropoda > Insecta > Lepidoptera > Nymphalidae > Erebia > Erebia aethiops. The sequence continues at coordinate 22,262,856 of OV281087.1, forward strand.
TAATATAAGTATTTCATTTTATTGCAAGGGTACAAAAAACAGGTATTTACTAAAACATCGTCAAAATACAAAATAATTCAAAACTGGATCCAAGCAGCAACCCCTAAGTATGTGTACACAGCATTAAATAGAAAATACAATGTATTATATTAAAATCACATTGTTAAGTATAGTCAACATTAATATAAAATTAGAGTGCAGTTTTAGAATATAAAATAAAAAAGGGTCTAAGTACAATATTGTCAAAATTTAAGTCAAGTCAAGTATATTATAAGCGCACATATATAGCTTATACGTTAATCTGCTCCCCGATTGTGTAAGGAAATCGTAATCGTAATCGTTTATCAAACGGATAATTCGACCAGAGGTGCAATCATGTAAGGATTGCCGATCAAATCGTCAAAGCTCGACTTCAAAGTAAAATAAACCATAACAGCATTGAATTAGAGCTCAATTTCGTGTATCCATTCTTATACGTTTAGGGTATCGTACATACCTAAACGTATAAGAATTAATACACGAAATTGAGCTCTAATTAAATGCCATTATGGCTCATTTTACTTTTAAGTTGAACTTTAACGATTTGATCGGCAATCCTTACATGATTGCACCTCTGTTTAAGGAGTTCACAGCATGTATGAACAGTTTGAGTAATACGTTTTATGCTGTCAAATGATTACGATTTGCTTTGACATTGGAGAAGTTTCATGATGTTGTGAATATCATATTTAACATAACAGAAGCAAAATATAGATTAAAATTAATAAATCAGTAGTTTTTTTTTTCAAATCCATCAATAAATTACTGAGAAAGACGATTTAAAAGTTTGATTATGCATTAATGTAGGTACATCGATTGCTGTATCTTACTCGAGTGAGAAATTTTGTGAGTGAGTTTTAATACCTAGCCGAGATTTAATACTTCAAAATTATCTTCAAACACAAATTAAGTGCAAGTCACGTTAAGTCCATTTATTTCTTTTATTTGGCTTTATAAAGTCGGTTGATAGGAAATTATGACGTCACGTCTCCCGTCTTGCAAGCGCAACTTTAAAGTTCCATAACTTTTTCATTTGTTGAGATATTTTAATGATTCTTTCATATTTTTTTTTTTATTTTTTTTTATTTTGTCTTAATTTTCATAATAAATTTTAAAAAAATATTGGTATACTTCTCCAAATCGCCTAAGAAAAACTGCCTAAATTGATATCCTAGCCCGGTTGCAAAGCTGAAAGATGCAATAGGTTTTCGTTCTTATATAGGTACAAAACAACAATACACGAAAATAATAAATCCTTTTGTATAATATTATCTGCTTTTTATTGTTGTACGTGCAGTCTTTTCTAGCGTTGTAAAAGTTTACAGCCACTTTACACATTTTATGTGCCTAAGTTCTATCTTTTTATGACTACTTCGTGCCACATGGTGCCCTAGAGCAGACTGCTTTCCAAATACCAATAGTCTAGAACTAGATTTCTTTAAAGTTAAGAAGAGGCAAACAAATTGCACAAACCTTTACGAAACGCATGGATGGCAACACGTGGACGTGCGCCTGCGCCTTGATAACTTTTAATAAAATTATTAAATTATCAGCTTATGTAAGCGGGGATTGAGGTTTTATTGTTCCCGTGGGAACTTTTTAATTTTCTGGGATAATGTGTTATTCTAGAATATAATCTATCTCTGTGCCAAATTTCATACAGATCAGCTCCGGCGTAATTGAGTAACAAACATCCATCCATCCATCCATACCTTCGCATTTATTACATTAGTATAGATAGAAGATTATAATGAGGATAATTATTTAATTTTTAATTGGAATTCGAACCGCTAGCATATGGAACGGTCTTCCGGCCTCCGTTTTTCCCTCCGTTTATAATATTGGTACATATCTTCAAATATAGAGTGAATATGCATCTTTTAGGCAAGCGAGCTCCACCTTAGGCTGTATCACTACTTGCCAGCAAGTCTGGCAGCCAAGCGCTTAGGGCCTGTTTCACAATGGCCAAGTAAACCTTAACTTACGAATAAATTTAAGATTTTGACAGAATTGATATACAATATCTGTCAAAACATCAAATTTATTCATCAGTTAAATGTTACTCGTAGATTGAGAAACAGGCCCTAAGTCTATAAATTAAAAAAAAGAAAATCTTTTTGAAGTGAAACTTCTTTAGAATCGTTGTGATTTGAAAATTCGATGAAACGAAAAAGCGACACTAAAGAGAGACAAACATAATTAAGCCTGCGAGAGAATGAGATAGAATACAAGTTATATATTTATCTCATTCTCTCGTAGGCTACTTTTCTGATGTTTCACTTCTGCCGTGTGTGAATTGCACACACACACTTATTTTTTTAAATATTTTTTACTTGTCGATACAAGTAAAAAAAATTTTATATGCTTATAAATAAAAAATATGCTTAAAGACATACGCGCCGAGTTCATGGCCCAACACTATCGTCCTTTTCCCAGGATGTCCGTTCTCACAAACACATCAATAAATCCATATTTTCCTTTGATCCAATAAAATCCAGCTTAGAAAGCTCCGACGGTTCGGTACCCGTCGGGTCGTAAAATATATTTCCAACATGTCTAGTTCCACCTTTGAAACGAACGTGTGAAAGTTTTATCACTCTTTTAATATTTATGCGGTCCTGGTAGTTTTTCCCGCGACTTGTCTCCGTAAATATGGTAATATTTTTTTTATATGCAGATTGGCATGCAATATGCATGCACACTTAGTGTTCTACGAAAGTAGATTGTCTATTCTCACTAGATTTATGCAGTCTAGCTAGATGTATTTTTTATTGTGTACACTGTATTGTCTGTATAGGTTATTGACCTGAAGCAATCGGTTTGAAGAGCCGATTTGATATTGTCATCGTCTTTCGATAGATTTCTATTGCTTACACCTTGGATGAAATAAACACGGCATAGGAAACTGTATGAAATCACATTCGACTAACTTTTGCGGGGCGAGGGGAGAGTGCCTTGTCATTTTTAACCGACTTCCAAAAAAGGAGGAGGTTCTCAATTCGGCGCGTCATCATAATAAATCTACAGATCATAAAACTCATTTTACTGCTTTACTGTTTGTGTGTGAGTGATATTCATTACTAGCTGATGCCCGCGAAAAGAAAAAAGTTTGGAAAAGTTTTTAGAAATTCACACAGGAACTCCTTAATTTTCCGGGATCAAAAGTATGCCTATGTCACTCTAAAGGTCCTCACCTATACCTATGCAAAAAATCACGTCAATCATGCTTTAAAGCGATAAGGCCGCCACTTGTATCATAGCTTAGTTTTATTGTAATTGTTTATAAGTAAGTACCTATGTGTTTCTTGGTGGATAACAAAGAATTTTTCATTCATTCATTCACGTCAATCCGTTGCTCTGTTGCGGCGTGATTGAAGGACAAACCAACACACTTTCGCATTTATAATATTAGCATGAAGTATGATATTATTATACCTACTTCAGCGGTTGTAACTCACTCATTTTGTCGGAAATTGCATTTTACTGGTTTTAAAATATTGTGTAATAATGAAGCCGAAAGCACTGTAAAGTGACAATTAGCAGTCACAACGCCGCCATAGCACTCCACTGGCTTCCAAGTGTTTGCATCCAATTAATGAATACGTATCATTTCATTTCCTGTTCCAATGTGATTTTACTGAATTGGATATAATTCGTTAGGGTTCCGATACCTTGTAGAAATGTTTTGTCAATTAATAAGGACTAAATTTGTAAGGAAACAACCGCAAAACTTTAAACAACTAAAGGACCTACCGCGACGTTATCAACTAAGACCCACACGGAAAAATAATACTATGATGATTCCCAGTTCCAACCTAAGTATCTATATTACCGCTCCTAACCCGATGTGTGTAAAAATTTACTACAAAGTTCCAGACCACATAAAAGCTTTGGATAATTTGTTAATTCACCTAAAGCCAAACTTTACAAACACAAACTAAATGACAAATTAAATGACTTTTTTGAAGATAAATAAGGCAGCCGTCTCTCTACTACCACTGATTTGTGTGATTTGCAAATATTGCAATACGAACCATAATATCTATAAATATAAAAATCAATTGCTGTTGATTTGTCTCGCTAAAACTCAGAAACGGCTTGACCAATTTAGATGAAATTTTTTGTGCGGGTTTTAGTGGGTCCAGGGATGGTTTATATTCACAATTGGACTCGGTAGGGGGCGCTGCAATCGGTTTCTAGGCTCAGGGCAGGACAACGTCTGCCGGGCCCACTAGTAATAGGTAAATACGCTTAAAATAGGTTGCCTATTGTAACACGACATAATTAATCAATACCACATTATTGCTCTATGTTGCGTAATATCCGTGTTATGTATAATCTGTGGTTAGTGTGCTATTCGGTTGCCGCCATCTTTTTGAATTTAGATTAGAACGAGGCCTATTGTAGAAGGCTAATTAGTAATTACTTATTGTAAGTATAATATAATAATAATCAGATAGGAAGCTATCGTAAGTCGTAACCGTATATTCGTATCATATAACCGGTGAAATATATTTTATAGTTACTTAAAAGGTAACTATCGCTACATGGATCCACCCAGGTCAATGGTGGATCACAATGAATCAATCCACTACAATATGTCATAGATTTTTTTTTAATTTTTACGGTATCTTAGCATTATGCCTTGTCGACTTGTCTGGGCTGCACACTCCTCTAAAATCTAGTACATAGATACAAGTATTATGCGGACATCAGGTATAAAACTGGTGGATCCAATCAGACATCAGTGGATCCTAGTAATGGTAATCGGATCACTTATATTTTTAAATTCGTTTTGTTTTTAATACCTAATACTTGAATTATTTCAAATACTACACCGCATCTATCATTCTTTAGAGAAAACCTATCGCACTGTTAGAGTTCCTTTTTATCATTTTGGTACTTATGGAGCCTTAACAAACAATTTTCCGCTGAAAAATTTACAAAAAGGGGTAAAGTCTTTACGTTTAGTAAAATGAGAATGCCGGCAACAGGAACGCGAGGAAGGGAACCGGATATGCGGCTGTTTTGTTTAAAAAATAATAAAATCTGGCCGTAAAACGATCCACGGACAGACCGAAACCGGCGGTTAATTTTCCGCATCACCGCTCTTGTTATGTCCAAATAAGACCGTGATTATTATAGCCTTTTATGTTTGAATCCCATAACATGACATGTATTTCCTCGACATTTGGACGTAGGGTTGTGTATCTAACAGCATCTTGACTTCTCGGCTTGGCGGAGGAAGCAAGGATGCAGTGCTTCTTATTATTTGTAGTCTTATAATTGTGATTAAAAAGGTATTGTCCGGCACTTACCTATAATATTTAAGTTCAAGTCAAGTCTTGCTTAATTCTTTATAAAAAGTGATATTTTACGGTGGCGACGTAATCACTAAGTGATAATGTATAAGTTACATACAAGCCTGAATCGCGATATCGAAGTTTTCTGAGAATAGCGCTATATAGGTGGTTTTAGGTCTAAAGTGCTACTTATATGCACATAAATATCACATTATTTTTAAACCTTGTCTAAGATTTTTCCATGATGTTCTCAAGAGTGTGTCCAATCTGCTAATCCGCTCTTAGCTAGCGTGGTGGACTATGGCCAAACCCTTCTCATTCTGAGAGGAGACTCGTGCTTAGCCGTAGGCCGGGAATGGGTTCAAATGATGAAAAAAAGAGATACGCGCCGAATTGAGAACCTCCTCATTTTTTGGAAGTTGGTTAAAAAAGTGAATGATGATGACCTTTGGTACTATGCAATGACTAGCCACTGATAGAACGCTCATAGCTGAGTGGTTAAGACCACGGTCTTCCATTCGAAAGTTCCGAGATTCGAACCCTGGGCACGTACCTCTAAGTAGATAACTAGCTGTTAACAGGTGACAAAAAGTCACGCTTTAGTAATTTACTCGTAAGTATTATAGTGTTAATCGTATCGAAGTTCCAGTCCTCATTATAAGTTTGAAATTTCACGTTGCCTATAACTTCAATTACTAGTTAGGTTAGCTGGAAACGGGTCCCGTTGGAATAAAGGTGTTAGTCAACCAATTACAATATAGAGGATAAACATATAGGTACCTAATATGACTATGTAGCAGGAATAACCTAGGTAGAGTCTAACTAGTGCAAAACCCCACAAAATAGTATAATATTATATACTAACTATATACTAAAATATTATAATTGCGAAAGTTTGGATGTATGGATGTATGTAAGGTATGTATGGTTGTTTGTTACTCATTCACGCCCCAACGGCTGAACGGATCTGGATGAAATTTGGCACAGAGACAGATTATAGTTTGGAATAACACACAGGCTACTTTTTATCTCGGAAAATAAAGGAGCATTCAGTAGTTTTAAATGAATAGGTCAGTTACCCTAGAACGTAGCCACAACCAATGCCTTCCAGTAGGCCTTCCGGCAAGTAAGATCAAATCATGCGCCTGATCTCTCTCCGGTTGTTTCGGTCTCATCGGGCTATGAGAGTAAAGGAACAGAGAGTGCACGTTTACTTGTTACACGTTTAGTTGTTACGTTCCCTCAAATATGGTCGAGCGAAGCAATGGCTGGATCATGCGTCATGCTCGTGAACGGGTGCCACCGGCGGGAATGGGGCTACTTTCTGTCTGCCCGTCTTTGACATGAATTGAATAAACAAATTTAAGAAATCCATTAAAAGTATGCTCCTGAAAAAAGCTTATTATACTGTTGAAGATTATGTAAATGATAGAGGAGCATGGATTTGATCGCTCCAGCAATGCTGGGGACAGCGGTTACTTATGTACACATTGATATAGTAATTGTAAATGAATTATTTAAAAAAAGCAACCACCGAGTTTCTTGCTGGTTCTTCTCGGTAGGAATGGCATTCCGAACCAGTGGTAGATTCACTTGACGATTCAAAAGTACTTGTAAAACTTTATTTGAATAAAGAATATTTGATTTGATTTGATTTGATTTGCACCTGTGTATATTATAGTGCACAAGTGTGTGCAACACTTGTGCACTATAATATCTCCCGCGCAAACGGCTAATCCCTCTGGAGATTGGCCACCGTGGCCGAAATTCGGTCGGGAGGACACTACTACGATCAGAAAATTCAAATTTGAACCTGGGCATCCCCACACATAGGCCAAAGCGCTTACCACTAAGTCAGGAAGGTTGACCGGGAGGTTTTTTTACCATGTATTTTTGCCTCAAAATGTCTTAGGAAAAGTCGATTATGGAATACACTTATATACATAATATCACAAGGATCTTCGTGAAGTTAATAAAAAAACTTTTTAAGAGTTCAGAATACCTGACTCGAAATCGCAGATATCTGATGAAAAAGAATTTTCATAAAAAGAAAAAGGTACTTACCTATTCTTAAAAACAAAATATCTTTCCTTGGCTCTGCCTATACTGTAAGATTTTTTCTGAAGCAAAACTATGAAGTTTTTTTTTTTTTTATCCACTACAAGCTAACAATCGCGGGCATCATCTAGTTGTTTCATATAGGAGTAATTGAGACAGAGTAGAGCTTCGCTGTCGGGTCAGTTAGATGGCTCAAAGCTTTTTATTTTACTAAAAAGACAAGGTACTAATAGTAAAAGACTTTAACTAACGTTCGATCACCCAATATACCTTACCTTCGTAAGCGTGTTTTTACGTTATTTTAAATTCCATCATCAGCATGATTGAAAGCTAGATTTCAGTGTGAATGAGAAACAGAAAAGGTCCTAATAAAGAAAGATTGTGGAACTCCTATTTATTACCACAGAAAACCTGAAAATGCAGCATCCTTTACTATTTTTTTTATTTAGTATTTTAAGGGGCTTTTACGACCGAGTGAAACGAAGTTCTCTGAGTCTACTGGCACAGCTACTGGGGCGGATTGACATTTGCCCATCTGTCCGCCCGTCTGTCCGTCTGTCAGAGCCTTATAACTTCTGAATTAGGTAATGAATACAATTACTTTAAACTTACAAATTATATGCAGTCTTACCTAGATAATAATGCCTATCATTCTTACAATAGATTATTCAGAAAATAATTAATAAGTAATAAGGACAGTACGTAAAAAAGGAACAGCGAGCATAATCGCCCACGCTTTGTCCCCGTGTTTTTTTACACAACTGGCCAAAAAAAGAAGTGTTAAATTTTTAGGGTTCGTTTACACGTACGTATGTAATTCTTTTAAATTCCACCATAACTTCTAAATGCCGGAACGAATATGGATGTTTGGGGTATCGTTGAATCCTTACATCCTCTCGAGCCGCATTAACTAATGGCTATACATACATATTTTGAAAAAAAAAATCAATATGGCAGGTCAGTCGTTTCTTTTATTTTTTTAACTAGCTGACCCGGCGAACTTCGTACCGCCTTAGTATGCAAAATTAAATGTATATTTTTCAATATTTCTGAGAGATTTTCTTAATATTTTTTTCCGTAAGAACCTTCTCCTAATAATAACAAATACAACAAAAAAAGAATTAGTGAAATCGGTCCAGCCATTCACGCGTGATGCCGTGACCAAGGAAAACGGGTTTCATTTTTATATACTATACTTATAGATTAGGTATGTTCCCTTTTTAATCCCGTGGGAAATCGTTGTTTTTCTGGTATGAAAATGTATGTATGTCTGTCTCCGGGATGCGCCTATCTGCACTCAGTTTTTCGGACGTGAAAAAGTAACAGGCAGGCAGACACACTTTCGCACCCTCAATCCACTCCGGATCAACATTTATTAAATTACTATTGATTTATTTACGTGGTAGTTCCAATAACATATTGACGTAATGAAACATTAAATTAATAATATCTAACTCATGACAAATGCTTAATTTTTGACATTATAATTATAAAAATTTTAATCGACAATAACGTGATGACTTGATAATATGTATAATGCTTCTATATACTTAAAAATATGTGAGGTAACTTAAAGTTACGTGGAAATTTAGGCTTTATTTATTTTATATCGTTAATTAGGACCCTGTAACAGGATTTGTAAGAAATGTAATATGCTTAAAGTAATGTTAATCAGAAAACTTTCATTCTCGTTGTCTGAGCAAATCTTAATTATCCTCGCTTGTTAGCTTAGCACAAAGTTCGGCTGCAATCGCGCATCCGTGGCTTTCAATTTTAATATCCAGTCTACATTGTGTTTTCTTTTTAGTGGCTGATGACCCCAGACTAGCACATTTTCGCTCCCATAGAGATGAAAATTAATAGTTACTTCACCCATATAGTCCTTTACTATTTTTTTCATCTAGTATTTTAAGGGGCTTTTACGATAGGGCTATCTATATATCTATCTATCTAATTGACCGAGCGAAGCGAAGTTCTCTGAGTCTACTGGGGCGGATTGACATTTGCATATTATCTGTCCGCCCGTCTGTCCGTCTGTCAGAGCCTTATAACTTCTGAATTAGGTAATGAATACAATTACAAATGATATGCAATTCCATGGCCTAAATCCGAAAATTATATAATAAGCTACAAAAATCCTTATTTGAAGGAGGCGCTCATAGAAGCAAATGGGAAGTAAGATAAATGTTTTTTTTTAGCTTGACCTAGGTTTGTGGGATATCCTTGAATCAATCTGATCAATAGGTTCAATCTGAGTACAGAAATACATTTTTTTTAAAAACTACAATAATTGACGATTGCGCCGCCAAAGTTGCCTTTCATAGACCAATTTTGTCCTGGGTGCTATCTCAAAAACGACTTTACACCAAAAGCTTTAACTTACGTATATTTTCGGGAATATCCAGTAGTTCCTTATTAATTTTGACAGACCAATTTTTCCTGTGGCCAATCTTGAAATTGTGTTCATAGGCACTACATCGGCAATTTTTAATTAAATTGTTTCGGGCAGAATAAAATTAATCAAATATAAAAATATATTACACGTGAAAAAACTCATAGGACGCGAGGTCTTAGTTCGGGGCGAACTACTAAACGATTATAAAATTATTACACTATGATATGAGAAGTCTGTCTCCATCATGGAACAAGGAATCTACCTATTACGTCTCTATGCTTTTTCAAGGCCCATCCACATAATCGATTTTGATGTTGGTACACAAATACTTAGTGCCCCACAATGATCTTAGAAGAAATTTTCTTTCATTGGTGCCCCAGAAAGGACATGATTTTCCGGGATGAAAAGTATCCCATGTTCAAAGCTCCAGAATCAAATTCAAAGAAAGCTATCTTTGAGCCGAATTTTGTCAAAGCCAAGCTTTGAAAAGACAGGCACACTTTTGCATTTGATAGTAATAAATGTTTATAGTGTGGTATAGGTTTATTACAGTGTAGCAAGAAACTTTTCCACGTGTGTGTATGTGTGAGTATAATAATAATCATTAAAAACCTTACTGTAGAGTGGTATGGGTACACACATAAAATATGGTAAAGTATAGGTCTATTGTTTTGTAGAATTACTTTAGTAGGTACTTACTTGTATTAGGTTACCTCATACTATTAATTTAACGCAAAATGAGAGGTACGAGTCGATGAGAGATTAAAGAATCACTGAAATATATTAAACACATTGAGAGTTGACGCAGAGATTGAAATCTATATGAGGTAACTAGGTATCAAATAAACGTAAATTAGTAATATTCAATGATAGATTAACGAATCTGCACTGTCTGAACTAAACTGAAAGAGATTCAGACTGAAATCCGTAGGTATCAGGTATCACTTTCTACCTAAGTCTTATCAATTAAACGTAAATTATTACGAGTCATTGGGAGGTTATAGAATCACACTGTCTGAACCAAACTGAAAGAGACACAGGCTGAAATCTGTATCCTAGATACCTATCACGTTCTACCTAAGGTTTATCAATTAAACGTAAATTACTACGAGTCAACGGGAGGTGAAATGAAATTGAAAGAGACACAGGCTGAAATCCACGCTGAATGAGGTATCACGTCCGAAAGATTTAGCGAGTCCAACGCCCGAAACGTTCCCCAGCGCCGACCGCTCCGGCACAGCCCTCGGGGTGTCTCAGACAGTGGATTGTTTACGTGACCTTGAGACTCACCTATGTCTCCGCACATGGTCGCAAGTCGCCCGGCTCCGGAGAGCGCGCGGCCATCTCTCCGTTCACTCGAGTCCCATCACAACGAGATCACTGCACGTCACTCATATCACCCTCGCGCGACATAGAGTTGCGTGCGAACTCTCCGCGGCCGCTCCATTCACTGAAAGGCCCGGGCGACGTGTATGGATTGCGCAGGCTCGGACGTGCGTTCGGTGGCACGCTAGAGACCTCTACAATGGTTTCTCGGCCACGCATTTTGCCGGGTTGGGCTCGTCTCAGAGGTCATAGGGTCGCTCAGACTTCGTCGCCGCGAGTAAACAAGTTCGCGCCTCCAAGCTCTCGACAGAAGTTAGGACTTAGTGACTGTAACTACATTACTAGATGATGCCCGTGTCTTCGTCCTAAGGGCTTCTCATTTCCTAATCCTACTGACTGTACTTAACGTTACTGGCTGTTCTCGGGAGGAAAATTTGAAAGTTCAGGAATAGAATGCTTCATTACAAAAATAAAAATATAACTTCATGTAAAAATAAAAATATATAAATTGGGTGCTCTCTTCATTATCGCGTACCATCTTCAAATTGAAGTTTGGCGGTCAATAGGTGAAATGCCTTCTGAATTTGAGCAATCTTCTTTAATTGTGCGTAATTATGACGGGTCCACCCCTTTACGTCGTCCATCACTTCCTTTTCTGTCTTCCAGGTGCTCTTTTCCCGGGAACCTTGCCCTCTACGATCAACCTTGAGAACTCGTACTGGGATCCTCTTTGAAGGTGCCCGAAAAATGCCACCTATCTCTGTACGGCGGTCTACATTAGAGCTCGGTTAGAATACGCTCGTTTAAGTACCTCAGTACGCATTTGAGACGAACTGGTTCCATCAGATCTTTAGCATCCTTGTCAGTGCCTGGTTTCTTTAAAGCCCACGTTTCGATACAAAAGAGTGGACCAGCATATCACTTGAGAACTCTACTGTTCTATTCTACTGCCCTTACTGCTAGTTAAAACACTGAATTGTAGAGTATCTAGAGTGTTCAGTTGAGTTCATTTTAATTTTACAAAAGTAAAAATATAAGTTTTTTTTTTATCCACTACAAGTTAGCCCTTGACTGCGATCTCACCTGATGGTAAGTGATGATGCAGTCTAAGATGGTAGCGGGTAACTAACCGCTGAAGCGGACCGCGTAGTAGACCGCGTGGCCCACTGTCTACTTACTTGCTCTCCTTCTATCCTAGTGTTTACTGCCTAAGTGTTCTGAAGTAAACAACACACTGTTATGCTAGCGAGCACAGTGGAAGCGCCAGCGTGCCAAGCTTCCGACAGACGTAAAAAAAAAATCTCATACGAAAACATAAAACAGAGACCCCCCCTAAAAATCTAAAATTGCCTTTAAATGTAAAAAAACTTTCCAGACATGCATACAGTGTAAGAGACCGTTGAAGTAAAAACACAAAGAAACCTTCCTTAGTTGATTAATATCAATATTATACCGCTGACGATCGGGTACCTTTGGCTGCCATTGAATTTCGCCATCTTGGCTTTCCTAACGGCAAACCGACAATAATTATTCTATACAGAGCAAATCTTGTAAAAAAACCATATCAAAGTCATGCATATTTCCTACTTCCACTCTTCCATCTTGTATACTTTCTGAAATAGACACATATGAAATTTTGGCCGTGCTCCTCACCCATCTTTCAAACCCTCGATCATCATCGCTCTCCATATATTTTTTCTCCGAAAAATTATGGAGTTTTTCTTTAAAAACCAATTTTGAAAAGGAACCGCATCAAAGTCTTGCATAGCTCTACACTTGTAGCCTTTTCAATATTCGCCATACATTTTCTATGGAAATTTTTTTCCTGTTCATCAAGTAAACCTTCATGTCCTGATCATCTTTTGCCAAGAAACCACTCTTCCATCTTTTATACTCTCCGAGATAGACACCGACGAAATTGGTATGGCGGCCATCTTAAATCCGCCATTTTGAATTTTTTTTCAGCGCACTGTAAATTGGATGAAGTTTCGAGTAACATTTGTTCGAGCAGCCCCCACCTATCTTCAATACCCTGGCTGTGCTCTTCATCCGTCTTCGAAATCCTCAATCATCAGCTCTCTCCGAATTTTTCTTCCGAATGAATTTTTGTCTTCTATACGAAACGATGAGTAAAAAAAAATTTTTCATACAAAATTTTACAGGAGTGGTGGTCAGTCAGTCAGCACGAGCAGCATGGCGTGCAGTTCGTAGAGGCACAAAAGCACTGCTTACCCTACTGCTAAGGTCGATTATCGCTTCTGCCTACTAAAGCCTCAGAGTTAAGAGCGTAGGTTTTTTAGTGAATTTATTGTGTTTTTGAAAAATATTATACATATAGGAAATTTCCCAAAGGGTTATCATTTTTTTTTAATAAATCCTGTAAATAAAATGTATTTATACTAATAAATTATAAAATAATAAATGCGAAAGTTTGGATGAACGGATCTGGATGAGATTTGTTTCAAAGATAGATTATACTCTGGAATAACACATCTAAGTACTACTTCTTATCCCGGATTTAGAGTTTCAGCGGGAACCAAAAGACATTCAATCCACGCGGACGAAGACGCGGGTATCAGCTAAGGCTGCGTAGCATTAATGAGGCTAGCTTAGCGCCTCATAGAAAGGGTTCAATAGGCTAAGCTAGGGAAATGAAATAATCCTACTTATGCCATAAAATACACCCCCCTCGCTTCCTTGACACATCCCTTCTTTAAGGACAGCTTAAGGCTATTTAGGGTGCTCACTATGATGTGCGATATTTAGGATTAAGGCTTTCCACCAGAGCTGTGCGATGTACCTAAGCGGTGAGCGAGATAAGCTAAGCTACTAAATTATTTCCACCAAAGCCAAGTATCGTAGTACTGTGGTGGTGTAGTGGAGCGGGTAAGATGCGCTATGCATTCTACGCTCGCCGGTCGCGGGCACTACGTTCGAAACCAGGTAAGCATTAGTTAAAGAGGTAGTCAGTCAACTAATTAAGGCGACTGACTATCTCTCTAACTAATAACATACATATTCCTGGTTAGGCCAAAAAACTAAAAAGTAGGTGGGTTTTTCGTGTTTGTTCAGGGCAAGCTGTGCTTTGCCTCTATGACTTGCACGCCACTGATGCTCGCATCCAACTGGTATGTAAAAAACTTAGCTTTGTTGTACCTCTTTCCACCAGAACTAAGCTAAGCTATGAAAATCCAACACTTCTATGAGTGAGGTTGACACGCATCCGTAGCTTATCCGTAGCAACGTTGCACATCTCTGGAGTCTGGTGGAAACGCACGTTAAAAATGGTTTGACCATATTCTAACACACTGGCCGAGTGCGGATTGACAGACTTCATTTGTGAAGTCGAGATTTGCCTTTCGAGGACATTATGAAGAAATCTCGGGTGTGCTCGTTCCTACACTTTTAATACATAACTTGTAATATCTGCCAGAGTGCTAAAGAATTAGATATATTAATTAGCTTAGTAACCGAGTTAAAAAAAAAGAAGGGGTTTGTCAATTCGGTTGTACCCATTTTGTTTTACGTTTGTTAAAATTAAACATTTATTAGATATCGTATGCCTGTTAGAGGTAGACACTAGACTGTTGTTACTCTGTAAAATTATTATAAGATCTTAATTAAACTATATAACAGGCAAACGATTAAATAAATGAATGAATGAGCGGTCATAACCCATTGAAGCTTGGGTTAAAAGTTTGGAGTAGAAATCTGGAAAAGATATGTCATTTCATAGCAGAAATTTTTGAAGTCGGTTTATTTGTGTAATTTTTTATTACTTTCTTAAAAAAATTATATGCATAAAATTATGAATAAGACTATCTTGTATTGAATCTGAGTGCTTAATAAAGTAGAACGCAAGGGGTATCTATGAATAATCTAATAACCCCCGATAACGGCGCGGCAGCTTAACATCATTTCCGAGCCTCGGAAGAAATACAGAAATGAAACAAACGTTGTAAACAAGTGCCTACAAAAACTGTTGCTTATAAACTCGGTACTAAGTTATCTTGCAAACTTGCTTGTATCCGCCAAACTATACATAATAATATAATAAGCTTATCTTAAGACCAGCCTGCTTAGAACACTTTCTTTCAAATTCTTTCAATCAATGCTTATTAATACGGGGCTTTTATGGTTTGACTTATGAATATAAAATAAACTAAAACTAAACAGGCACCCAGGCCACTGGATTAGATAAGTTAGTGTCACTAGAAATAAATAGTAAGCTATATATTTTTATATTAAGTTATGTTCATATGCATTTTTATATTAATATTTTAAGAAGTCTACTTTGTTATTTTATAATATGTTATAACTTATATTATGTTTATATTTCTATGGGTCTACTTGCCTGCTCTAAACAAATAAAATAAAACTAAGGACCGGACAGCATAAGAGGTCTGCGCGAATCATCCATGTCGAAAGAGAACCACGTTTTGCCCGGTCGCCTAGTGTGCACGCTTCATAAAGTAAAAAATAAACTAAATGACGCGGGTTTTTTTTGTCCTGAGTATTTCAACTCTTTGCTTCTAAAGAAAGTAAAGAATATTAATTACTAGCTGATGCCCACCACTTCGTCCGCGTCGTATAAGTTCTTTTTAATTCCCGCGGGAACTCCTTAGCCTTTGTGACTCTCCAGGTCCTCAACTATATCCATGTGAAAAATCACGTTGATCCGTTGCTCTGTTGCGGCGTGATTGAAGGACAAACCAACAAACAAACACACTTTCGCATTTATATAATATGGATTAGTATGGTCATTATATTTGTGATAGTAAAGCGGTGATAGCGTAGTGGCTTAGACTAGCTCGGATCCCTATTCGGGCGGTCGCGGGTTCGAACTCACCTCTCGCACGCACCTCTAACCTGGATTTATGTGCGTCTTAAGAAATTAAATATCACTTGTTTTAATCAAACTTCGAAGATATTATGTAGGTACGTAACATGACAGTTTTTTTTTTTAATAAAACTACGCACGCTTGGGGAGAAAGCTGGTGAATGCGTGACGAGAGCGTTACGAAAAGTGTGATCGGGCGAGGCGAACGAAAGTTTATTTATCTACTCCAGCATCGAAAAGTTCCAATTTCGAATTTGACAACTATATCGAATTGAACCCTCTTTCGTGTTTGTTTCTCATAACGATACAGTTCGTTGTATGGGAGCTGTATCGTTATGAGTCGTAGCTGTATCGATATGGTTATTTTCATAAATAGGATACCTATAGCTTAGCGGCTCTGGGTTCTGGCACTTTCCCAACCAGTCAATTGATTTGACTTTTTTATTAATTTACAAAGTAAAAAATTATAAAGACGTCCTTGTCGTAGATAAAATCTTGTATGCAACTGTACGTAATTAGTCATTTTAATTCTCGTACTATCCTATTCTGATACTCGGCAAGCCTCGTATCAAAAAACAGCACTCGAATTAAAATGACCCTCATTACGATACAGTTGCATAAATAGCTATTATTTATTTATTAGGTCTACTAACGGACACTTATCTACATTAAAACATTCAAAGGTAAACTTATCCTATAAAATAAAGAAAGTTAAATGTAGTTACCAACCCACTTAAAAGTAAACACAAAATTATGACGACCTCCGTGGCGCAGTGTGTAGCGCTGTTGCCTTAACGTGCGGAGGTCCTGGGTTCGATCCCCGGCAGAGTCAATTTGGGAATTTATAATTTCTGAATTTTCCCTGGTCTGGCCTGGTGGGAGGCTTCGGCCGTGGCTAGTTACCACCCTACCGGCAAAGACGTGCCGCCAAGCGATTTAGCGTTCCGGTACGATGCCGTGTAGAAACCGAAGGGGGTATGGGTTTAATATAACCGCCATGCCCCTAACAGGTTAGCCCGCTACCATCTTAGACTGCATCATCACTTACCATCAGGTGAGATCGCGGTCAAGGGCTAGCTTGTAGTGGATAAAAAAAAAAAAAAAAAAAAAAACTAACTTAAATTCGTTACAAAGCTAAAAACAAAATTTAAATGACAAAACAACACATAAGTTGAGAGTGATAATATATAAGTTAGTGAAGACAGAAAGAGAGATAGTTACGTTTCGTATATTACTGTAGGGGCAAGACACACACATTTTCTTTCTCTTTTTCTCTCATAGCCAGTACGTTTCGTAATAAATCCCATACCTTAGTCCATAAAGAAGTTTTACTTCAGTCGTGTGGTCTAAAGCACACTCGTTTTTTTAAATTGCCGCCATTTTTACAGCTTTCATGTTATACCCATAGAGCTTACAAACTTTTTTTGCCGCCTAGGATCCTACGTTTACATTCTGTGAAAACCTCAGTGAAAACATTGGTTTTCATATTTTATTAAAATTTAAGAAATGTTATACATAAGTGTTTGCTAGGTACTGGTATGCTACTGGTACTAGCAGACCCTACAGATTGAAGATTCCTAGGATACTTTCATTGGATACTATACGCATGGGGCCCTATAAAGCTTACCGCGCATGTTCTTTAATAGGTAATTGTCTATGATTGTAGACTTTTGTGTATACTATTGAGGCAGGTGGCAGCACTGTAAAGTTGACATGTCGGCCATTTTTTTAATCTGTCATTCTTTTTTAATTTGATTCTTTGCCGTGTCGTTTCGGGTACGTTGAAATAATCCGTAAAAATCTTTGAAAGTGATGCATATTGTGATCCTCGAGAGATTTCATTAATATCTTTGTACTTTTAGTGTTTTATAACAATGAATATTTCTCGGTTACTAAGTTTTTACGAAACAAATATCGGCCTCGGCAACTTGACGTTTAGCACGCATAGAAGATTAACCTAATGTTTTTGGAGTGGTGAAATAAAACGTGGTCTTTTGGATTTCAGCGAAGAGTGCCAGTATGAAGTACAATAAGCTGGTAACGTCCTCGAGGAGGAAAAACAGGAAGCGCCACTTTAGTGCTCCTTCACACATACGAAGAGTTTTGATGTCGTCTCCACTTTCCAAAGAATTGAGACAGAAATTCAACGTTAAATCTATGCCAATTCGCAAAGACGACGAAGTACAGGTAACGACGGCGTTTTTTATTCATTTAATATTAATTTATTTGTCAAAACAAATAACCTAGGTATGGTCTGAATGTATATTATGTTTTTGGTAGTTTACAAAATAGTCATTTTATAAAAGAGTACCTCTCTTGATCTTGTATTGTATAGAAATTAGAAACAGCTTCAGACATTCAGTATTTGTAACTCTTGTTTTTTGATCATGGGTTAATTTCTAAAACACTTTGTCAGATAACCTAAAATAGTACATAGGTTGTTAAACTAAACCCTTTTTAAACCATGAATAATTACTTAGTTTACTTAGTGTGATTTTACATTTAAACATTTTTACCTGTAAACGCAAACTATGTATAAAGAACGACCTAAAATTAAATGTCAGTGCAGAATAAAATGATGAAACAAACCATTCACAGACTGCAGAGGTCAGTGCCCACTGGAAGGAGTGTGCGGGAGGTTTTCTCCAGTGCTTCCTGACTATAGACACTTTTCTGCACCATGGTTCAAAATATGGCTCTGATTATTTTGCCTGACACTTATTTTGTCTAAATGGGAATATTTGCTGACTGATTAGGGGTTTGGGATTAATATAACTGCCATACCCCTGCCAGGTTAGCCTGCTACCATCTTACAACTGCATAAATATTCATCTTAACTTAGCATAAATAAAAAGTAATTGTTTTAACTTTTATATTTTTGACAGCTATCAGTTACTAGTCATATTTCAAAATATGTAATGAGCATCTATGTTACGGATCAAACTCACAGAAAAAAACGGCATCTTTCTTTCTAACAAAAATCATCCTAACTACTCATCTTAATACACTCTTTTCTGGCTGGTTGCAGGTAGTACGAGGTCACTACAAAGGACAACAGGTTGGCAAGGTTGTTCAGGTGTACCGTAAGAAGTTTGTGGTCTACATTGAGAGGATCCAGAGGGAAAAAGCCAGTGGAGCCAGCGCATATGTTGGCATCCATCCCTCAAAGGTACTTCTGCCTTTTACTACTATTATAAATGTAAATGTTTGTGAGGATGGATAGATATTTGTTACCTCTATCACACATGAATTATTACTAAATGAATTTTAATATACATCAAAATAACATACAGACTTGATACAGAATTTGTGTATTGGAAATTCTATAGTTCTGTGTTCGAGTAGATTTAGGTTAAAATAATATTAAAATTTCTCAATTCCATAGAGCACCATGCAAAACAGACAGGAAGTGTATGAAACCTAAAATACTTAATTCCCACACATTAAGGAGTTCCCGTGAACTCCTTAATATTTCTGGGATAAAAAGTAGCCTTATGTCCTTCTGCGGGATGCAAGCTATCTCTGTATCCAATTTCTTCAAAATTGGTTGACCCCATGGGATGTGAAAGCATAGCAGACAGATATTTTCGCATATAAAATATTAGAATAGAATCAGTTCCTTTTATTCTATAGATTAATGTAGCAGTATATTCAATTTAATAATGTATATTTATTCTTTGAGTTAGACTTAGAAAAGTGCTTAAGTGAGTTAGACACTGCTTATGAAATCAAATCCATATAGTACAATACAATTAATATAAAATAAGTCTACATTTCAGCCAATAATTGTGTTATGGGATATTGTAGCATTTTGCAATTCATTTTCAAAATGTCCTAATAACTCTTAGGTACACAGTTTACTTTTGTATTCAACTCAATCCTATATTTTGGCAATTTGTAGTACAAAAATCCCTAAATGATGAAAACACACCAACATAGTCTGTGTCATATGACCTTACCTCTAGGTTTGGCCTGGACACAGTCACTGCTGAAACATTTCCATGGCTCTGATGTACCAATACCCAAACCAATACACCAATTCATCAATATTACTTGTCTTATTTGATCAAATGTTTGCCCCCAGTGTGTTATCGTCAAGTTAAAGATGAACAAGGACCGTAAAGCCATCTTGGACCGCAGAGCGAAGGGAAGATTGGCGGCACTTGGTGGAGACAAGGGCAAATACACAGAGGAAACCACCACCACCACCACCACTGCGATGGAGACCTCGTGAACATAGATTTAAGAATAATAAAAATACAAAACTCAAATATATGATTTTCATTTTTAGTTTTAACAAGTTTAATTTAAACCTCCACATGAAGAAAAGTAGGGTTAGCCACTAGCCGGTGTTCAAGGTCTGGGTGTCCAATGAAATAATTGATTTTAGGAAGGGAATTAAAAGGGAGAAATACTACCATAAAAGTGTCCAACCATTTTACGCATTTAGGTCGGACTCAGAATGCCAGGCAATGTCAGAGAACAACGTCAGTAAGACGTTCCTAAGTCTGGCCACTTTCATTTTATATTTCTTGGTACTAATCAAATAAAGTTCGAAAAACATGGTCCCCATCCTGACGCACATGATTAGGGTAATAGATAATACATAAAATAGACTAGGATGAACACTAATTTAGGCAGGTAGGCAGTCCATAGTATTTAGGTAAGAGCACGACTCATTTATTAGGTCAAGAGAAAAATCTGGCTCCACTATAACCGTCAAATCATAGACTCAATATCTCTGTCGAGCGCCAGTTTACGCAAGCAAGACGTTCCTAACATTTTTAGAGTTCCGTAGTCATAAGGAATCCGCGGCTTAGCTCAGAAACTCTTTGTACTAGAAAGCTGTAACTTGACATCTTGACATACCTCACCATATTAGTCCCCAGCATACATCAACTAGTGGTTCGCCCCGAACTAAGACCTCGCGGCGCCATCTATTGACATAAATGTGAAGTTCTGTTAAAAATACTGAAGCTCATTGAAAATTAAATAATTCCGTTTCCTTACAATATTTATCTAATTTTAGTATTTGTTGTTCAAGTACAGGATATAATTGAAATAAAGCCCCCCATTTCGTCAATTTTGGGGGAAAAATTCAAAAAAAAATATTTTTGGACTCTATTCCTAATTATCTTTAAAATGATATACCGCAACCCTATGTAACTTTATAAAAAATATTTACTTCGCATTCGCTTCTATGAGAGCCCCCCTGAAATAAAGATTTTTATTATTTTTTAAGCCATATTCGGCGGGAGGCCATTGGTTTACATATTATATTTAAAGCTGAAGTAATTGCGTTCAGTAATTCAGAAGTTATAATGCTCTGACAGACGGACGGACGGACGGACAAGTGCCAATTCACCCAAGTAGACTCAGAGACCTTCGCTTCGCTCGGTCAATTATTTTCCTAAAAAAACGCAGAGGTATAATCATGGAACTAGGAATCTACTTACTAGGGAATAATAATATACTAAATAAAAAACGCTTTTGTCCTTAAATTATTTATATTTATTTCTGAATTGCATATAAATTTGTGGACTTTCTGTTACAATAGTACTCTCGACTGATATCACTTGTATAAAACGCTAAAATATGTACGCTATTGTACCAGAGGACCAGTCAACATTCGCTCCAAACAGAAAATGCACACGCAATAATTTATAACTATAAACTTATTTCCTCTTTTAGAAATTAACCTATTTAGAAATACCACCTATAATAAGGTACTTAGTTTTCCTAAGGCTCGCACACACACACTCAACTGAGCTTCGATACAACAACATAAGGCCATCAACAATATAATGTCCTAAATAAAAAGTCAAAGTTGGTGTATAAACAACTTTTATCGAATGCTAGTGATGTAACAAAAGTAAAAGATACGTCGTATGTGCGTAGAATAGTGCTAAAACAGATTCGATTTTCAAAATTATTCTCTGTCGATCGAACCGGATTAAACTAGACCTGCATGACCGTTACGATCCTTACGATAAGTTCTCCTGCACAACTTTAACATTTATCTTTTTGTTTAAATAGTAAATCAAATACAATCCAAATTTAGAACAAACAAATTTAATTATTACTGCAGTGTGTTTTTATTATGACCGGTGCACTTTAAACTTCCTATACACCACACGACTTTTCTTTCTTTTGAATTAAACAGGCACCAACGGATCGTTAAAAACGGTAATGCGCGCCTAGACGCACCTTCTCTCTGTAATCTGTATGAACAAATTATTATTAATATTCTCCTATTACATTATATTATAATCTTCCCTTGAATTATTTTTACAATAGGCAGTAAAACGCATTTGGTATACAAATGTGTACAATTCCTTGCAAATTCATCACTACAATAGTATGATTGGTCCAGATTGGTGATCGAAAAACCTTATTTTCAGTATTTTATTCGTCCGAATATACGCGAAATATCCTAAATTTAAACAAAAAAAACACAATTTATATCAAAATAAACATTCTAAGGAAGCTTTAACATTTATTTTTAAACCGAAAGCTGGTGAACTTAAGTTTACCACAACAATGATTTTTAATGCTTTTTTTAACACTAAGGTCGCCAGCTCCCAGTCTTTGGATACTTTGTACTAATATACAATAATTTCCTTTTGCAATAAATCCAATATTCTAGAAAAGTTAAGAATTATTTAGAATTAATCTTATATAAAAAACAAACTTAATTATTCTATTGCTTAACGTTTATTGAGGCAAAACGCCCCATTTCAAATATAACGTTCTAACACTGAATTAGGGAGTGACCCCATTTGATCGTATCTGTACGCATTGTGCAGTTATATCGAAAAAATAGTGTTACTCCCTCCTAATCAGCACATATTATTAGTAATAATATGATATTTTTTTGTTAACTTTTTAATATTTACATAGTGTTATTTTATTTATGCTAAACGATCAGTTAAGTATTAAAAATATAAAAAAATAAACACAAATGTTACTTTGTTTATTAGAAGCAAAAACGTGATGTTTTTTTTCAATAAACTTTTTTAGCTTCGATGTTCAATTCCATCTCCAAGACTCCACAAAAAGTTAAGTCCCGCACATATTAATATTATTTCTAGTTTGATAGAACTATCATTAGCTAGAAATTGACAAATAGAAGATTAAAATACTTACAGATTCTTAGATTGTTATAACTACTATGGGGTCGTCCATAAATCACATGCTGCGTCACCTCACGTGATTAATGAACGATCCGTGTGGTATGTGTTGAAGAAGACAGAAAATAATATGTACGGAACTTTCACTGACATTAACAGGGCTTTCTTACCTATATCATGTAAAAAATGTTACCATATAATATTACATAAACATAATAACATGTCCAGTGATAAATTAATATCTATTATCTACCACGTACTCAAATTTGTAAAATTAAAACCTTCACTTAAGAAAATGTGTGTTGTTTAACTAAAAAAAATTACTGTGTCTAGACAATTAATATTATGCGTACAAATGACCCAAATAAGTAAATAATAAATAATAAAGTATACATAAAACGAATGTCCGTTTAACAGAGAACGTTTTCACACACTTGAGAGTAAAACCATACTTTTTAAAATCTTTTGTTTTTAATAATTATTTACATGTTTTCACTTTTATCCTATACTGAGGTAGTAAACGTGAGAACACATTTTTCTTTGACAATATTCGCTACGACTGCTTATTGCTTATTAATCATCAAGTCATACGTGGATTCTAGCGATTTTAGAGGCCACAAACAAAAAAGCACTTGGGATCAGGCACTATGGACTTACATCGTCGTTATATTTTGATTGCTTTTGTAGTATTAATATAATATTATCTATATATTTGGTATTTATTACTCTGAATTAGTATGCAATTTCACATGAGTTACGCTCGGGCGCGTGCGCAACGCTCTCTGTGTGACACACACAAGCTAAGTGTGTGTCTGTGTGACACTAACACGTCTCGCGGATGTCTGTGTGAAGCACTCACACTTGTGGATTCGGCTAACGCACTAACGTCACACGTGTAATCGTATGACGCGTTCACGACACTTGTGCGTGACGTGTGCACATCACAGGAGTGAAAGTGTGACATGTTTACGTCACAAATTTGACATTGAAATGTACGCACGTCATTCACACGACCGTATAACGCGCCCAAGTCACGCGTGTGTATGTGTGACGCGCTTACGACACGGGCATGTCTGTGTAATGTGCTCACGTCATACGTGTGACCGTGTGACGCAACCAAGTCACGGTTACGTATGTGTAACGCGCTCACGTCACGCGTGTGACCGTGTGACGGAACTAAGTCACGGTTATGTATGTGTGACTCGCTCACGTCACGCGTGTGACCGTGTGACGGAACTAAGTCACGGTTATGTATGTGTGACGCGCTCACGTCACGCGTGTGACCGTGTGTCGCGCGCGTGGGTGTGTTGTGTGTGTGTTATTTCTTCACGGGACGGCGCGTGCGGCTGGTTTTGCCCGTCGATGTCGAGGGGGTTGGCACTACCGGAGTTGATTTGTTTTCTGAAACAATTTATACACATTTTTATTGCTTGTATATAAGTAGTTTTAGGAATTTCTCTCTATTATATTCAAAATAATATAAATACGCAAAACATAGTCAAAATTTCTTCTCCTCAATTGTAACCATCGTTAAGAGCAAAATAAGTGATGCAGGTTAGGGTTTGTCAGCTATGAACGAATTGTTTACCTTTATCCTTTTTCAAACACACTTTCGCATTTATATAAGTATGGATCATTTTCTTCTCTTTTCTTCAACTTTAGTCAATTAAAGCAAAATGGGTGTTGGCACAAGATTAGGATTTGTTACCTTTGCCCTCTATAAAAAAACTAGCTTTTGCCCGCGAATATTATAAATGCGAAAGTGTGTTTGTTTGTTGGTTTTTCCTTCAATCACGCCGCAACGGAGCAACCGTTCGTCGTGATTTTTGGCATGGGTATAGTTGAGAGGACCTGGAGAGTGACAGGCTACTTTTTATCCCGGAAAAATTAAGGAGTTCCCGTGGGAATCAAAAAACTTAAACCACGCGGACGAAGTCGCGGGCATCAGCTAGTAAACTATAAATTTCTGGCATGCTTTTAAATATGGTATGCTATAGCACGCATGAAAGCATGTAAGCGGGCGGCAGGTCGCGCGTGGTTATAATAGCGTGCTGCTAGATACGGATAAATGAGTGATTTAGTACGCTCACAGCAGCGTTACGCGAGACTAACGGTCGGCCAGCTCGCTACCGGCAGGCGGGTGCTACTAGTGCTACGAACTACAGCACGCGATTGCGCGATATTCGTAGAAACCGTAGCGTCATAGAGGCTCCTCGGATAGCATGCTGTCCGTGCTATGGAAAAAAAGCGTTGTATGCTTTTGCGTTACGCGCTATATTTACGACCTCTACTCTGGTACTATACAAAATAATCGATTACCTTTAGCGGCTCGTCTTCCTTTCCGCGGCGTTGTGACAGGGGTCTCCACTTTGGCCGGTTTGACGGGGGTTCGCTTGGCCGGCGTCTTTGCTTTGGCCTTCTCCGTCAGCGCGGTGGCCGTCTGAAAACGTTAGCGTTGCAGTACTTGGTGTTAACCAACGTTGTTTCGTTTCTAACATTGAAATAGATGTTAATTTGACACACATAAAGTATGCTACTATAAATTAGAAATATTTTATCGAAATACTTAAACTTAAGATTTTAAGTGCGTCGGTCTGTAGCAAATCTTAACTCACTTATTAAAAATACTAATCCTGCCTATCAAAATGCCTATACCAACTTCATTAAAGAAGTCAAAAACAGACCAAAATAACAATTTTTATAGTAGCAAACTTCATAAAGATAGAAACACCAAAATAGCATTTTTTTGACGATGATAAATTTTAACAGTACTTGTTTTATAGGAAAAGAGTTGGTAGTATAAAGCTGTAGGCCGGCCGCCATCTTTAATTCGAAGAAGTTAACAAGAATGCCCGCGAATTTCTCCGCGTGGAGTAAGTTTTTTGAATTCCGTGGGAACTCCTCGATTTTCCGGGATAAAATAATAGCCTATACCCTTCCCCGGGATACAACCTAACCCTGTAACAAATTTCATCAAAATCGGTTGAACGGTTGGGCCGTGAAAGCGTAGCAGACAGACAGACACACTTTCGCATTTATAATATTAGTATGGATATTTATATCGTTAGAGTATCTAGAGTTTAGACGATCAAAAAATATAATAGTCTTGACATGAAATATCTCTGAAACTAGTTGTTGTTAAAACAAAATGACTTGTTATATTATTCGTGTGTTTGTAACATTTGACATGTGTTTCACACACAAACCAAGATGGCGGCCGATCATAGGCCACCTTTGTCAACCAAATCTTCAAACCGCATTGTATGGAGTTGTCAAATCACGGTTCCATACCAAAATTACAGAACACTCATGTAATAGTACAGATGATCTATTTCGCGAAATCATTTTGGCTATGCTTGTGATAGTACGTTCACATGATTGTGCCAGTGTGCGTAAGCTCAAGAGAGCTTTAGTCGAACAAACCTATCTGACCGGTGAAAGCGTCACTAGTAGATATGAAACATAAATTTTAAAAAAAAACTTAACAGGCATAAAATTTTGCTCCAATTTTGGCCACCGGGTCTGATAAGTTTGACGTTCTATAAGGCAGAGTTAACAAGACTAAGGCAAACTCGCACACTAGAATAATGTGTATGTATGCATAAAAGCATAACCAAACGGAATTTGTGAAACAGAACATCCTTAGCTAAGTCAGTCTAACTTGAATAGTTACACGACCTGTTTAAAATTCATGCAAGAAAAATCAACAAGAAATTCCCTTAAAATCTTATCCCTTAAACTCCAAGCTTAAACTTAATTAGTATGCAACAATTACATGCCCTAAGAATATAAAAAATAGAGTAGAATTACTAAGTAAATATATCATAACTTAAAGTAATAATATTATGTTTGAGTTATAAATTATAAGAGAAAACAACACAAAAAGCAAGCGATGATAAATGGAGGTCGATGATTTTATTTATATTTTACCTTTCCTTAATAAAATAATTAATAACATGAACCCAATAAACTTATCTTTATTTAATCTTTATTGATACCTAGAAATAACCATTGAATAATTTAACAGGATGTGTATTTTCATTATATTATTATCTGTAAATGAAAATAATGAATAAAAATCTACAACCATAATTAATAATTTTCAAAAAAATTTAGTTAAGAACTAACTATATTTTTTAAAGCAATCTAAATATCGCAACAAATAAACAAACATGGATAGGTAACTATTATGTCATAGAAACTGTATGTATGTAAACTGTAATCACTATGAATATTGTTTAATATTAAAAGTACTTTTCATATACGCACCAAAATCAGTATATTTTAATGGCGCATATAACCAAAAAGTGCTTATATTAAAAAAACTGTAAAAAACGAATACTATATTTTTAAAGTATTAAATATTTTTATTCAGTATTTATTCAGTATTCATATTATTTTAGTAATGAATAGTGAAATGCGATGGGTTAATGAGAGATAAAAGAAAATAAAATTGTACCTCGACCCAATCATAACTGGCAATCACTGTAACCATAACTTTCATATAATATCGCATGCACAGTTCATCATATAAAGGCTGATACACACACAACGCGCGGCGAAAGTCTGTTCAACGCCTCGGTCTAGTTCGTAGCTCAATAATTTTACAGACGAGAAAATACGTCTCACTATGATACTACATTTATGTGTCATTTTAGTAATTCAGAACCCATAACTATTTTATTGTCCAAATACAAATACAAATAGCCGGTTCATCTCAGTATAACTGCTTTCCCAACCAGCGTCTTGACATAAGTTGCCCTACGTGAAATAAAACATCATTTCAAATAGTTATGTCAACTCAGCAGATCAATTGATTAGACATGATTTGTGATATTTGCTTCATAATTATTAATTTGAAAGTTACATAGAAACAAAGTTACCAGGAGATTATTTTAATAAAACATTGAGCAAATTCACGTTAATACACGCAAATTCACAAAAAACTCTGAAGTAAGAATTTTCACTCTAAGCTATATTTGAATTGTGAAAACATTTGACCTTTTCAACAAATCACCATCATGCTTTTTAAGTACTTATGTAATTTTTGGACGAAAATAAGTGTACCTACAGTGTACCTATATTTGATAAATAAATGACTATGACTATGACTCAAAGGGGTTGTGATATATTTACCAACAGAATCATGACAACTGACCAGCCACCCTTTACAGACTTGTACACACCATACACGCATTGAGGCATCCTGCCGTGTAATATCCGTCGCGCGTTCTGTGTGTCTCAGGCTTAAAGTACAGTCACTCGTTCATATCACTCAAATCCATCCACTAACTAACGACTCATAACAATCCGCACACTGCTTCCGTTTGGTTTTTTTTAAGAACACTTTTTATTTTAAAATTTGCCTCAATTTTTTATTGGATGCGGAGTAAGTATTGATTTGAGAGCCAGTATTACATAGAGAAAATACATAGGAAGATAATTTAACTAATTAATTAATCATTAGAATTAACTCGTTTTTTTTAAACTGGTTTCTTTTAAAAAGGAGGTTAATCTAAATACTTTATTCTTAAAATAATTAATGATAACACCCAGGGGTAATTTGGGGAGCAAAGGGGAGACTTGCACCTACAAAATCCATGCTTGTATAAAGATTTTCTTATTTATATATTCTTTTTCATATGATAATGTCTCAAATCAATTATTACATCCACACATTTTAAGCCGTCGGTGATTTAAAATACAAGATATGAAATCCCACATTTCAAACTAATAAAAAAACAGCCTGCTTCGACTTTGTAACAGAAAAAAGCAAAAAATACATTTTCCTTCTGTTAAGGCACATGTATTTGTAATTTCATTACTACTGCAGTTCCTCAAATAACTGAGCTTTATGTGAGGATATCTTAAGGTGTTATATATCTTATTGCAAACAATTGTGGGTACACTTTTAAACTGACGGCATATCTTGTACATTAATTTTATCATCTAAGGCGTAACACACACCTACAGAGTGTGTGTGAACCGAGGCGCAGCGAGGGAGGTACGAGGTAGTTTTATTTGGAAGCTTTTTATAAGAAAACTATTAATTAAAAAAACTTTGATAATTCAATATGTACTTTTTGTTCTATAGTCTAAATTTATTGTGATAGAAACATAATATTTGCACTAATAATATCAAGTAGGAATTTACAAATATATACAGTCATACGTTTTTCCAGTTTTTTGCTAGTTCTTCTTTATAGAAATGATATTCTGAACCAGTGGTAGATTCACTTGACGATTCAGAGGCACTTGTAAAAATTTATTTGATTAAAAAACACTTGAATTTATAGTTATAATTTTGTATGGGCTCTTAAGCCGGCACCCTATGCTTTCCTCTGTCGCACATTCTAACATTTTCAATGAAGGTAGAAGTTACAGTATACTTTTCATAAATGTGGCCAAACAACCTACACAACCAACCAGAAAAATGGCAAGGAAAAGTACTAGTTGTTCTCGCCATTTTCCTCTATCCAAAATCTAGGTATATTACAGCAAATCTTAATTGTCTGTAAGTATCTAATGTTATTGTCAATGACGTGGTTTGGCCACATTTGTCAAAAGAATACTGAGATTTCCACTATCATTGAAAATGTTAGTGTGCGAGAGCGAGGGAAACTCAATAGGGTAGAGTGCCACTTGAAGCTTTTTTAAATTGTTATAAATTTTAATAAATATTTTTTTATATAATTGAAGTGAAATCTTCTTTAGGCGCATTGAGCACTTTTTGGTAAGCAGTAAAAATATGGAACGGTGTCGGTCACGCGACACCATTCTTCTTAAGACAAAAGGTCAAAGTATAAATATAGTACATTCGTAATTAAACTTTAATTACATAGTTTAACTAGAAAAAAAAAATTTATAAAAAAAAAAAAATTATATTCGTTTTCACTTCTATCGGCAGTCCCTATGACAGCCAATTTTTTTTTTAATTTGGTATAAAAAAGCCGCTGCGCCTCAACTCCGCTCCGCTCGCCAAAACCAAACGTCCGCATGTGTGCCACGTCACGTCAAACAGAGTGGGGGGGTAAGGCGGGCGATAGATACGTACATGTCTATATATCCGTCGCACTATGCCTACCTTGCTACTCGGCCCCGCGCGGCGCGGCGGGGGGGCGGGCGCGGGGGCGGGAGCGGGGGCGGGGGCGGGCGCGCGGGAGGGGGGCAAGCGCGCCTTTTTGTTCGGCGAGGCTTCGCTTTTCTGCGGACAATCTTGGACTTCAAAACGGGTGTCATTTTCACCATTGGCATTTGACACCCCGTACAATTTCACAAGTAACACCCATATTATGGATTAAAAATCCTAAAAAAGGCATCACAGCCATCGTTGAATAAATGAATAAAAACATGAAAACCTTATTTTTGGAAGTCATTTAAAAATAGATATAATCCTCGTAATCGGCACCCCAACTAACACCAAGTTTATGCATTAAAACACTTAAAAAAATATCAATTATGCATTAAAAACATTAAACCCCTAAAAGTATACATCTTCGTAGCTTCGTTTATCTGCAGACAGTCTTAGAATTGAAAATAGGTGAGATTTTCTTACAACGTTATAAAATATGTTATTACAACATCGAAGGGGCCACTCTAATTGGGTCGCAAAAAGCAGATGTTTTAATAACCGGCGTTAAATCTAGCAACATCAAAATCGGCCCTAACTGTGTGTCATTATAACCAATAATATGTCTGGCTGCAATAAGACTTGTTGGCAAGTGGTGATGCAGCCTAAGGTTAGAGCACGCTTGCCTAGAAGATGCCTATTCACTCTTGATTTGAAAATACCAATATTAAAAGTAAGAGGAAAAAATAATAATATCCTAGCGGTTCGAATTGGAAACGAGAAAGCGTATCGCTTCGCACGCGTCCTAGAAATTGAACTATGTACGGGTAATAATTTGTTTAATGTATCAATTATGAGAGACAAGTGGTCCAGTTGTGACAACATATATCAGTCGGTTGCGATTGTTAAGGAGCGTTGATCAAAGCCGGTAACTGGATGGGTAACCAAATTTGGAGGTTCAAATTTGGCCTTTTCGTTTCCTCCGTGCCTCGGAGAGCACGTTAATCCGTCGGTTCCGGTTATCACTAACATCTGATAATAATAGTTACAAAAACCTAAGAGTTTAAATACTCTTAGTCGAGTGGTATGCGAAAGGACGTGGGAACCCACCGCATTATTATCTCAAGTAAACTCCTACCATTTTATTGATAGAAAGGGGTCACGGCCATCATTAATGAGGAATACTACGAGCAGAGAGAGAGAGTATCAATAATAATGTGTGTGCCAGTTGTGTGTGTATTACATACCGAAGTGTCGCTAGAGTCCAGTTCTGATTTGGGCGACGATTTGGAGCTGTTCCGTTTGCGCGCCGCTTTCTTCTCCAGTTGCGATTCGTCCGTGTACAGTGAAAGGTCCACTGTGAGGTATTTTGACATGGTTAAATTAAACAGTTCAATAAAACAAAACTGCCATGCCTAACAGGTTAGCCCGCTTCCATCTTAGACTGCACCATCAGGTGAGATCGCAGTCTAGGGCTTGTAGTGGAATAAAGAAAAAACCAAACAAAAATTATGAAGATGTTTTTTTTAAAATAATATACTATAAGATAGTGAGAAAACGAGCAGGCAGGTCACCAGATGTTAAGTGATTACGGCCGAATTTGCAGCACCAGAGGAACCGCCAATGTGTTGCTGGCTTTTGAGAAGTTTTATTTATTGAAGCCGTTTGAAGAGCCCCATATTATAATCATGAGGGAATACAGAAGATGGAAGCTGGTTCCACAATTTGGATTTAGATTAATGGGCCTATTACACTACACTTTTTCAAGGGCCTTGTGGCAGGAGCCCACTCTTGCCGCTAGTTTTAGCGTCGCTATTACACTGCACTAACTATCGGGCCCTAACTCAGTATGAACGAAAACCTAGATAGATGGCACAAAGTAAACTAAATTAACGTCAAAATGCTCGCGCGAACCGGAAAAACACAACTACTCTCTACGCTGGTGGTGCGACGACTGAGCTCCCTTACTAGTTACCACCCTCAAAGATATTACATTGCCCGGACTGGCAGAGCGCGGCAGACCGGGACGACCCGATGTCCCTAAACAGGGAGCCTTCCTCTCTAAATTTTATTACACTACACTGATTCAGGGTAAGCGTCCCTTGAAAAAGTGTAGTGTAATAATGATATTTTTTTTTATCCACTACAAGCTAGCCCTTGACTGCGATCTCACCTGATGGTAAGTGATGATGCAGTCTAAGATTGTAGCGGGCTAACCTGTTAGGGGCATGGCAGTTATATTAAACCCATGCCCTTTCGGTTTCTACACGGCATCGTACCGGAACGCTTAATCGCTTAGCGGCATGTCTTTGCCAGTAGGGTATTAACTAGCCACGGCCGAAGCCTCCCACCAGGCCAGACCAGGGAAAATTCAGAAATTATAAATTCCCAAATTGACCCTGCCGGGGATCGAACCCAGGACCTCCGCACGTTAAGGCAACAGCGCTACACACTGCCCCACGGAGGTCGTCAAACCCTTACATCCATGAATACATTACATGTGATCAGTTGTTTCTTTTTTATATTATCTTATTTTTCTAAAGCTGTGTATACCTATAAGTGGCGTGTCACACGGTTATAGACCCTATGTACTATTTCTTAATTTAAGCTTTGTGTACTCGCTGTTGGTATACCGAAATACAATAAATAAAAATAAATAAAAAACATGAAAACCCTTACATCCATCCGGGTGCTCTTCGGTGAGCTGCAGACAATTAGCTCCGCTCTGTTCGGCGCGCAAGGCTCGCTGCAGTATTGACTGCGCGCGCGCACGCTCGCCCGCCTTCAGTATCTGCGCGCCGCCACTCGCGCGTTGCAGCGAGAGTGTAGTCAGTACACACTCCATGTCTATAACGAACAGTTATTGGTCAACGACCTCAATTTACATAGACGGGCCCTGTCAAACAAAAAACGTGGGCGTATGTCTAGTAACGCCATCTAGTCTCGAAAAGCGGGAACTTGCTTGCAACATTATGCCCCATCTTGGATGAAAGCTTGAAAACGTATGACTCGGTCATAGATAATATAGGTCATAGCCTTTTTCAAGACAAAAGGCCAGTTAGTAAAAAAAAAATCATACAGTTTGCCGCGGAAATTAAATGATTGCGTAATGGATAAAAATATTAAAATAGGAAGAAAATAACGTTTTTTTGGAAATGTGTAATTGTGAATTGAAACACTTACCTTAAAATAAAAACTATACAGTGCCAAACTAATAAGACTTTAGATGTTAACTTAATAATAACAAATTATATACACGACGAGCGACCGTGACAGCGCTACGACGGGGACAAAGACAGGTGAGGAACGTGTTCAGCAAGTCGGACGCCCCACATTTTTCTATGAAAGGGCCCATCTAGTACCTACATATATATCGATGTTATTGGTAAATACGTTGATGTAGAATTTTAGTACCTGGTAAATACGAGACCACTACACTGGTCTTACTATGGGAGATAGCTGCACTTTTGGCAACTATCGCCAGGAAGGCTGATTCAGTAATACGTGGGTGTAGAGCTCTCTGATGACGATAGTGAAGGTCTGCCCGCATGTTGATGGGCGTTCATTTTCATATTCATACAAATAAATTATTTCTTTCTTAGTTTCTTTCTTTCATATATTTATTAGCAATCAACGTGACGATCTAAAAATTGCTAATAATTATTTCTAGTTTGTAAGTTTATCACGTCTTTGAGAGGTGATAATATCCAGATATCACCCGATCCCGATGAATAGCGTCAGTTTCTAGTTATGGTTCTTTTTTGGTAACCATAAAACGTCTTGCCATGTCTAGGAAAAGGCCCATCAGCATGCGGTCAGACCTTCACTATCGTCATCAGTGGAGAGCTCTACACCCACTTTACACCTACTGAATCAGCTTTCCTGGCAATAGTTACCAAAAGTGCAGTTGTCTCAATGGCTACTTTTTATCCTGGAAAATTAAAGAATTCCGCGGGAATAAAAAGAACATTAATCCACGGAAATAGCGGACATCATCTAGTGAGTGGGCAAATGTAGAATTAAGGATCAAATATTGGTATCAAAGGTTTTAACTGATTAGGTGTACATACCTGTAACATCATAGAAGTCAGGCTTGTATGTTTCCCCCTTGGAGTCTGCCTTGTCCTGCGAGAGCCAGCGAATCTTGATCTTGCGAGTGGAGCGGTATACGTTCTGTACGGCTTGACACACGTAAAACCCGCCTTCCGCGTTGCGCACCGCTAGGTATTCGTTTCTGTGAAAACAGTTCCAAATAAAATAACAAGCCAAATACAGTCCTAAAAACAATGATCTTTTTGACAGGATTTCTATACAAAACCTGTCAAGAAACCGACTAGGGGTATGGGTTTAATATAACTGCCATACCCCTAAAAGATTAGCCCGCTACCATCTTACTAAGACTGCTGACACTTACCATGAGGTGAGATTAGTCAAGGGCTAAGTTGTAGTGGAATAAATAAAAATTGGCAGTCATAGGGACTGTCCATAGAAGTGAAAACGCATATTTAAAATAACAACACAGCACTATTAAAATATAAACCTTAAAACAAAGGCATTAAAGTTAAATTACGAATGTACAATATTATTTATAGTTAAGATCTTTTGTCTTAAGAAGAATGGTGTCGCGAGGTGTCAGTCACGGTTACACATCACATTTAAATTTAAACCTTAAGACAAAGGTATTAAAGTTTAATTACGAATGTACTACTTAATTTTTGTCTTAAGAAGAATGGTGTCGCATGAGTCATGACCGACACCGTTCCAATTTTTCCTCCCTACCAAAAAGTGCTCAACGCGCCTAAAGAAGTTTTCACTTCTAAAATTTAAAAAAAACCATCTGATAATTACTTACATTACATTATTAAGCGAAATTAGGCAGTCAAAGTTAAGAGTCGTGTAAAGGAATATTACCTTTCTAATATGCTATAGAATATTTAAGTACGAATGTACTGCTATATGTTTATATTTATTTATATTTAGTTATTTATGTATTATTAGTATGTATAGTTTATGTAAGTATTGTTGCACTTTCCCGCTCCTTTCTTAAAGTTCCTTAAGAAATGGGTTGTCTGGAGGAGATCACTTTTAGTGATAAGACCGCCCTTGCGCACGCGTTGTTTACTGCTTTTTGTTTATAATTAAGTTTTCTCTTTGTTATGTGTGGCAATAAAGAATTTATCTATCTATCTATCAATCTATCTACTTACTTGTAAAATACGATGAGCTTATCATCGTTGGGCTTGGTGGGCGTTGCGCGGCCGGCTGAAGCCGACAGCTTGGTAGCCATCGCCAGCTCCGGCGTCGGAGACTGGTACAGCTGCACCTGCAATGGCGCAAGGCGTCTCAGATCAGTGACAGCTTATTATACTGTCCAAGATTATATAAATGACTAGCAGATGCCCGCGACTTCATCCGCGTGACATGTTTTTTAAATTCCCACAGGAACTCCCTAACTTTTCGGGTTAACATAATTATATAGAGAATATGGCACTCACAATTTTTTTTATTTTTTTTTCTGTGTCTTATCGTGCGATCAGTCGGTGGACTATGAGCAGATTTGTTGTAGGATGGATTGGCGATCAGAGGCAGCTTCCCCAGCGGGAGCACTCTATGTCTCGGCAATATATCATCTAGGATATGCCTTCTCTTTAAGCGACGGATCACTTGCGGCATCGTCAACTGTGCTGCCAGGCGATTCGGGTGTTTGACAAGCCACGAGAAGCAGAGCCAGTATTTTGGATCTTACTTAATCCAATATCCATATTTAAAACTAAGATCATTCCCGTTCGAGTACGAATTACTTACCAGTTAATGAAATTACCATGAAAAGAAATTAAACCAAGGCTTTCATCACTAGCCTTCAAAGTGCTTAGATATCATTAATAAAAAAATTGTAACCCTACATCCTATGTAAATACATGAATTGACTATTTATGACTCAATATGCGTTTTATAATAAAAAGTGTTTCATGCCAAAGTGAACCTTATTACCAAGTCGATAAGGGACCATAAATCTCGGTAGGATGTGTTAACGTCGCGTCGTAAAGCGACGTAAAGTATTTGCGTAAAGATGCCGAATAGGCGCTAATATACCTACTATGTACTATCTCTTACGATGTCACATTTTGTAAAATTCTATAAAATCTTTATATTAATACTAGCTGATGCCCGCGACTTCGTCCGCGTGGATTGAGGTTTTTGGTTCCCACGGTTTTTGGTTGGTATACATAGTTATTACGAATGACTTTGTTTTGGTGGTGATGTGATGACACAAATTGCATAACATGCCAGACAACCTGCCAGACACTTTAAACTATTACAATGTAATAGCTAACTCAAGACTACCACTGGTTTTTTATTTTTATCCACTACAAGCTAGCCCTTGACTGCGATCACACCTGATGGTAAGTGATGATGCAGTCTAAGATGGTAGCGGGCTAACCTGTTAGGGGCATGGCAGTTATATTAAACCCATACCCTTTCGGTTTCTACACGGCATCGTACCGGAACGCTAAATCGCTTGGCGGCACGTCCTTTGCCGGTAGGGTGGTAACTAGCCACGGCCGAAGCCTCCCACCAGGCCAGACCAGGGAAAATTCAGAAATTATAAATTTCCAAATTGACCCTGCCGGGGATCGAATCCAGGACCTCCGCACGTTAAGGCAATAGCGCTACACACTGCGCCACGGAGGTCGTCTTTGGTTCCGAAAGTTGATTCTCTTCTCAGTAATCATTTTTCCAAACTGGTGGTAGAGTCTTGACAAAACATAAGTGACACACGTTGCCCTACGTGAAATAAATAAATCATTTATCTTTAAAGGAACATGAAGAGAATCATAGAGAACCAACGGATACAGGTGGTGCGACAGCAGCGTGTGGGAAGTCCATACAACCTATGTCCAGCAATGGAAATCTATCAGTTGACAACGAAGTTCTATCTAACTGCTTTTGGGTGACCCAAGAACTGACGCCTATAAAGCATAAATTTGTATAGGCTAGTGATGGGCGCTATGGCCCTTAATGATATCTTTAGAATACATATTGCTATATTTTGGTGGAAAAAATATTTTGCTTAATGGTTTGCCTTTTAAAAAGAGAAACTGCTGAGTTTCTTGCCAACTCTTCTGATTGGAAAATGCTTTCCACTCAATAGAACCTGTTTTCTGATAGTAGTAACTTGACTTGCGCCATAAATAGCCTATTAAATAATTAATTGAATTATTTTTTGTTTCATAATAGTAGGTATTTATTGAGGGTACTGTGTAGGTACCAATTTTGAATAAACTTTGGCTTTGAGCAAAGTGTGCAAAACGAAATTGTTGTTTATGCATTTGTCTGTCTGTCAGAGGCTCTGTCTGTCTGTCTGTCTGTTATAAGTTCTGAATAGGTAAAAAATTAACACC
Source organism: Erebia aethiops (assembly GCA_923060345.2). Taxonomy (NCBI): domain Eukaryota; kingdom Metazoa; phylum Arthropoda; class Insecta; order Lepidoptera; family Nymphalidae; genus Erebia; species Erebia aethiops. The sequence continues at coordinate 22,300,419 of OV281087.1, forward strand.
ATACTAACGGTTTTTTTTTATAAATGCAAAAATTTTATAATAGAAAATTCAAGATTACCTGTGGGATTAAAAAATCCTATTCCAGCAGACATCAGCTAGTGTTGAGTGGCCCTGCAAAGTTTGCCCTAATAGCAAGGAATACTACCTAATCCATACTATTAGTCCACTGTGCGGATTAAGCCATGTAGTTGCAAGTGATCTATTTTGACAGACAACAAAAGTACGTCAAGGCTTGTACCTAGTCACCTAGTCTGCTCAGGCCTTATTTGTTCTCATTATCATTCACATCATTATATTATCACATCATAACAGAACTCTATGCAGCTTAGTACCATATGGACTAGAAACTAGACATATTTTTTTTCTACAATATTTTTGTTTGCTTAATACAAAGCAATGATGAGGTCTAGGTTGGAGCAAGCTTGCCTATGGCCTATGGGTAATGAACACAGCAAAAATTAGCCATTTCAGAAAGAATATGGAAAATTTCAGTGCAGTTAAGTTAAATAGGCACAGTGCATAGGGTTGGGTATGAAAGGTGCTCGCTTCATCCACACCATCTAACTTGCAGAGTGTGAGAAGATAGGGTAGCAGCATCCTCCATTTACAATCAAATAATGAACTTTTGAATCCCTTATATAGTGTTAGATTGTTAGTTACAATATATTTTTATCGGATATGCTTTGTAGTGTGCTTAGGAACTTTTCAACCTTATTCCTCCTTCACCGTTCTACCACAGAACAGCAAGAAACCTCGAATGCAAGATCTGCTGTATATTTCCGATTCAAACCGCCAGGATGTGGAATGCCCTTCCAGCGCATGCATTCCCTGCCACGTATAACTTAAGTACCTTCAAGGCAAGAGTGAACAGGCATCTTCTAGGCAGGCACGCTTCAACCTAGACCTCATCATAGCTTTGTATAAAAGCGTGATTGTTGTCAAGCACAAGCCTACCTTGCAGTAAAAAAAAATATTACAATCGTTATGGTTAGTTAGGTCCAGAAAATAATATTAATTACCTTTGTCCTATTCCTCTTGGTTCTTGAGTCAGGAGTTCCAGCATCTTCAGCAGGTTTCTTAGATGGAGTGGCTCCATCCAGCTTCTCGGACACTTGCCGTCTTTTCCTCATTGGAGGGGTCACAGTAGCCAACTTCAGTGTTGACTTTGGAGTCACTTTCACTTCTGCTTTAGATGGAACTTTAGTCTCCGGTTTCTTTTCTACAACTGGTTCAACTTTTGGTTTTTCTGGTTCTTCCTGTTTAGGTGTTTCACCTTCTTTAGGTTTCTCTGGTTCAGCTTTTTCAGTTTTCTGAGGCTGTGATTCTACAATAGCTGGTTTTTCTGATTTTTCAACAACTTCTTCTACCTTTTCTTCTTTTGCTACTGAAGGTTCAGGTTTTGCACTTTCCTCTGCTTCTTTCTGTGAAGAGGAAGGTTTTTCCTGACTCTGATTGTCGCTAGCCGACTCGGGGACTGGCTTGGTGTCACTCTGGGAGGGTGCCACGTCTGCGGCTTGGGCAGGTTTAAGCTCAGTGGGTTTTGAGGGAGATTTTTCAGGGGGCTCGTTGGCGGTGGCTACTTTGGGTTGTGCGGGGCCGTCCGTTTGGCTGGCGGGAGCACTAGCTTCAGGCTTGTGTGGCGTGGAGGGCGTGCTGGGAGGTTTCTCGAGCGGCTTGGGGGTGCCGGGGGCTGTTTTGGCTGCGTCGGGCTTGTCGGGCTTGGGCTCCGCGCTGGCCGGCCTGGGCGCGGGCGCGGCGGCGGCGGGCTTGGGCCCTTCCACGGTGCCGTTGGCGGGGCCGGGCTCGTCCTTGCGCTCGGGCCGCGTGAGCGCCAGCGGCTGCGCGAGGCAGGCGCCCTTGGGGCCAGGTGCGGGCGCGGGCAGGTGCGACAGGTTGCCGTGGTGGCTCATGTTCTGCGCCATCTGCGCCATGTTGGCGGACACGGGCGCCATGGACGGCGGCGGCGCGGCGGGCGCGAGCGGCGCGTGCGGCGCGTGCGCAGACAGGTTCTGCACGGACAGACTGTTGCCGGCCAGGTGCACCGAGTTGGCGCCCTGGGGCAGCCCCACCGCGTGGTTGGCGCTCGCGACGTTGCCCTTCGCGGGACTCGCCTGCCCGCCGGGCTGCGGCACCCCAGGTTGGGGCAGCACCGGTTTTAAAGCAGAGTTCATATCAACTAAAACTCACTCGCGTCGCCGCGACAAATGCTGAAACATAAAGGTGCAGCTTATCGTATTTACGCTGTTGTCGCGAGTCGGTGTGCCGAGGTGTCTTTGACCCAAAACAATAATTCATACATAATCTTGTCTATGTATATAGGCGAACGCGCGCAAGAACGCCGTCGAGGCGACTCTCCCCGCCTTTTGGAACTTTTACTCTCCGGAGGATGTTCGATGAGCGAGATATGACTGTCGAAAGTTACCACTAGCGGATTCGCCGATGAACGCTCATGAAAATGGGGTGTCGCGAGCGCCGCCTTGGAGATAGCCGCAAAAAATATGCGTTGCTATAGCTAAGAAACTTCCGCAAGACGGGACCCCGCCGTCGGCACCGACTGGAATGATATTATGATGCAGTCATCTAACGACGCGCACGAACACTTGACCTCACTCGCGGCACTATAATTCCATGGTTAACGCTTTTTATCACGAGTTAACACACATCGAATTCACTTAAAAGTCATCGAAATCTTTCAAGTCTTTCAACAAGTAATAATGCACAGTAGTTTAGAGATGGCGTCGGCCTAACGCGCATGCGCCACCCTCTTTTTTGTGTCCTCCAATGAAATCATAGATTTGCACGAAGTTGAAACGAGTTTATCCGAAATGGTCCGAGAATATACTTTCTACTTGCTCGTGCTCGTGAAAATGTATATATAGCCATCTCGCTTATTGACAGTTGCGTACCCTATAAAAAAATTCGATTTGGAGGGAATATTTTTTTTTATTTAATTTATTTTAGTGTAGATTGTGTTGGAAATAAGTTCGATTTATGTAATTTATATAACTTATAACAATTATAACTTACTTCTTTATTACGGATGTAAATTAAGTTTTTATTAAAAAAAGTTTATTTCCAATCCAATATATTAATTATTATAGCTGTAGACTATACAGCTGTAATTATAAAGATTTTTTCTAAAGCAAAAGATAGATATTCGTGGTGACTAGTGTGTTCGTGTTACGAACGTAACGTCAGATCCAGAACCTCAAAAGTCAGATGCGGCCACTGGTCAGGGTCACTGGGGCCCTAAAGAATACGACGCAGAACTTGCGCTGCGGCATAAAAACCGTAGATATTGGGTTTTCAAGATTTTCTTGTAAAAAATTATTTACCTACATAAAATTACAATGAATATTAAAAGAACAGTATCTTTAGTACATAATATGTAAGTAAGACTGATCCAATGGTAGGAACATGATTCAAAAATTTCAAATTTTGGTTAGATTTTCTTTATTCATTGAGGCCTACCTAATATGAATACTATGGGTTTTCTGTAAAGTTTTTAAAACACTTCGACTAAAAGTTAATTACTATTTAAATAAACTTACATTACACTACAATATAAAAAAGTAGATAAAAGAAAGAAAGTTTAAAAGGCTGTATAATATTATCAAATCAGAACCTGAACTCAGGATCAGAAGGTGTGAAGTGTGCATAAGTTCCATGGAGGTAATAAATTAGTACCATTGTTAAGTTCTTATCAAGAGGCTCATAAGGGCTAGAACCCAGAGCCGTAAAGCTAGTTATTTTTTTTTAAATCGTCACAGACGTGAATCCCGTGTGTTAACAGAGAAAGAGATGTAGACATGGCGTCGGCGTATACAGTATGCGATAGCGATAGTCTTAATGCGAGTTTTTACGAATATAATTAACTTTATACAATCAGGTAAAAATTGTAAACTTACGTATCAGGTTATGTTTTCATATTTACATTCAGTTCCGCTTTTGCAGCCTAACACACAGCAATACCCCATCATATTAATAATATAAAAGTGTGTTTGTTGGTTTGACCTTCAATCACGCCGCAACGGAGCAACGGATCGACGTGATTTTTAGCATGGATATAGTTGAGGACTCCTTTTTATCCCGGATAATTAGGGAGTTCCCGTGGGAATAAAAAAAAACCTCGTGGACGAAGTCGCGGGCATCAGCTAGTCATCTATAAGTTAAATCACTTTTTTCCGTAAGCTACGGCCACAGCTTTGTCCAACACTTTGTCCAATTCCGATTTCGTACGAATATGGGCAAACAACAAAAACGACACAGGATTGTCGGACCTAAACTGTCGGATAGGTCAAACGAAAAAAAGTGCTACGCTGAGCAGGACAAGAGAACATTTTTTCGCTCTGTCACTCCTTGGCATTATTGTATAATATACTCATTTCCCTCACCTGTGGTAATAATAACACATAGTCTCCTCTTGCTATATTTACTTTATGCATAGCCATCTCTATCTCGATAGAGACGGCTATGCTTTATGTCATCTATGCAGTAAACATCTCTCTCACGCACACAAAAAATATCATTAAAAAAAACTCTCAGAAAAAAATATTATTAGGTTGTTCGTCTGTGGCATTTGAAATTTTAGCATGAAGCATAGATTTTAATATATAAGAGAGGATGTGCCCTAACATATTTAAATTGAAGCTTCCTGTATCCTATAAATGGCGTAATGGGCGGAGCTTAAGGTGGTGTTAGGGCTGGTATTATCGATACTTAAATAATCGATATAAAATTATCACAAATATGCTAGAAAATAATAAACATAATTTTTGAAAAACACTAGTATTCGTATTTTATAATGAACTAGCTGATGCCCGCGACTCCGTCCGCGTGAATTGAGGTTTTTTGGTGCCCGCGGTAACTCTTGAATTTTCCGGAAAAAAAAACTAGTCGATGTCTATAAAATTGTCCCAAATTTCATACAGATCAGTTCAGGCATGATTGAGTAGCAAACATCATCCATACATCCCAACTTCGCGTTTATAATATCGTCGACCGTAATCTAACTTGACGTAAGGGACAAATGGCTACTTTACAGGAGAGCCAAAAAAAGTAATTTAAATAAAAAACAAAAAACCCGACTGCTTGGATACCTAACGATAAAAGTGAAATCACTTTCAGTTTCATAGACGATGAAAGTGAAATCTAGCCTTACAATCCGCTTAATAGCTCAGTTACTTACCTACTAAAAGTTTTACTCTGAAGCATTATTTTGTTCCCTTTCTTTTAGCTGTCCGCTAAAGTGAGACGGGCGTTACTATTTAGTAACTTCTTCATAATACAGCAATATTTTATAATATTTAATTTTAATTGATATAATGGACAATTTTCACAATTTTATTTAAGTTCATAAGACGTAAAAGCCATTCAAGAACAAACAAATAAGTTTCATATTGAAGTAAGGGTCGGAGCATTTTTGTCCTATACGCCATATTTCTCTTTGAAAATTGATTTTTTGAAAGCTATTAAAATGTTACCTATACCATTCGATAGAGCTCAAAAAACTGTATCGGACTGCATTCAAAGTTCATTTTGAGCAAGATGTCCCTTACGTCAAGTTAGATTACGATCGACGATATTAGTATAGATTTATATTATTAGTTCATGTGAACCTTACAAACAATACTGTTTCATAATATAAGTTGGAATTCCTAGATATTATTGAAAAATGGTACTGAGTGTGATGATATGAATAATAAAAGTAGACTGATTTTAAAAATGATTTATTTCTAAAATTTATAAAAATGCAGACAGTAAAAAAAACACGATTGCAGCGCAGCGTTGTGGACTTTGACCATAAAATGTATCTAAAAACTTTCTCACAAGCTATACATATCCAATGCAAAAAACCGCATCTCAATCGGCCCAATACTTTTTGAGAAAAATGGTAATATTGAAAAATAAAAATCACGATTGCAGCTCAACTTGATAGACTATGGTCCTACATATCTAAGAACCTTCTCAGAAGTTATGCATATCTAATGCAAAGAACCGCATAATAATTATCGGTCCAGTAGTTTTCCAGGAAAATGGTAACAACAAAGTGCACAAACAAACGCACCCTCTTAGGGCAAGCACATAGTCATTTTTTTTTATTTTTTAGTCATTTATTTATTAAATATAGGTACACTGTAGGTACACTTATTTTCGTCTAAAAATTACTTACTTAAAAAGCATGATGGTGATAATGGGTAACGTATCTTAAAACTAAAGCTACGAGGGTTCCAACGCCCTGGTCTGAGAAGAGCCCACAACAAACTCAGCCGGGGTTTTTTTTTTATTATCACCATCTCACAAATATTCTTACTAAGGAACTATTAGAGACATTAGAGCAAATTACTGCCAGGCTTCCTTGTCGTTTAAGTAGTCCTTTACATGGTAATAAGATTTTTCAATGAGTTTACGTTTTACATTAACTTTGAACTTATTCAGAGACATCTTCAACATGTATTAATTACATACATCTTCATTTGTAGGCTTGAAATCAGGCCTGTTTATAGCATTTAGCCATTTCAGCCTTAATTCAAGTTTTTTTGGGAAACTGAAACAAATGTAAAACATTAATTAAAATGATACACAATAACTGCAATGAAGGGACCAAAACCACTTAAATAGACAATAATGTAGTAATTACGAGTTTACGTTTTTATGAAGAAGGTACCGGCTTGAGTCCCCTTAATCACTAGGTTTTCATAGCTACAGCCTCAAATGAGTTTGGCAATATTATAAGTAGAAGCTGACTGTTTAATTTCATCTCTCTACCCCTTAGAGTGAGAAACAGTAAGAGTAATATGAAGTTTTAATTTTATCGATACCTATTCAATTTATTTGTAAACAATACAATCCCCACACTATACATACACTCCAAACAAAAACTAATGAAATAATCCAAATTTTTGGGGACAGCGCAAAAATTGACGTGTTTTGGATTCAGTAAAGAAGAAACTAAGCTATAATTAGTCGAAATAACTTAAAATACTCGCTACAAAAAGAAAAACTAGACAAATTTGTTACTCACCTATGAAATGAAATTCCTGGGCGTTTTACAATATTATTATTCGGACACCCCACAACTGAGCACTTCACCATATTTGATTACTTAAAACTAAGCAAAAACACATGAAAATATCCAAAAAAACACGTAATTATTCACAGCTGACACACCGGAAGAACAACAGACACCATTTTTATTATACAAAAAAAGGCAAAAAATTGGCTTCAATTGCTAAATTTGATGACGTCATATGTCAATTGCGCGACATGTTCACGCAATAACACAATACTCCTGTCTCGTTCTAATAACGTAGCTTTCACTATGTAAGAAAAGTCAAAACATAGTTGTACATGTTTTATTAACAAAATGCATCGTATAACTATAATTGAGTAAAATGTAACGTATCCTCTCTTATATATTAAAATCTATGGCATGAAGCACTAAAGTGGCTCATAAGGACTAGAATCCAGAGCCGTTAAACCAAGGAGTGGTGTGGAGTGTGATTTTGTCAAACTCAAACGTAGCGGATTCATTCTCTTTGATTTTGTCTTCTGGGTGGTCCTCTGGTCGGTGGTCTCCGCTAGGAGTATAAGTGTTCTGTGAGTTGGCGTTCTTCTCCGCTAGGAGTATAAGTGTTCTGTGTGACTGTGTCGGTGGTCTAAGGCAGGTCTAAGGTCTTCTGTCTTCTATCAGCTGTAGGCTCAGAAGGACTGGAATCCAGAGCCGTTAAACCAGTTAAATAAAAAAATAAAAATATATCAGCTGTACTAAATTAGACTGTTTCGAAGGGATGTAAATAAGTTTACGTTTAATTTTAGCTATATACTAGTGCCGGATAACGCATATAAAAAGTTAAACTAAAGTGTTTTGTTGAATTTAGTGTAAAATGGCAAGTACATACAGTTATAGTAAATAACTTTGCATAAGTCAATTATTTTGCTATGCGGTACTATAATTTTATGTATTTCAGGATGTCCTTACGAGGCCTGCTGAAGAGTTTGGCAACGATGAGACTCTGGAACACTTGTGGGCGGCGAGGGCTATGGAGCATAGTGATATTTACTTTAATGTAAGTCACTTCAAGTAATAAGTTATAATCTCTATTAGATTAGTTGTGCCGATCGAAAGCACGTGTGGGCCTAGTCCATTGCATGCTAGAACTTCTATTTTCTAAATGTATAAGTCACTTCTGTACTACTAGATTTATTGTTAAATTTTCATAATATTGTTTCCTTACCCAAGTGGTCAATGATTTACACCTAATATTTTTTAAACAAAATATGTTATTTTATAGAACTGACTAGGTTATCATCTATGACCTACCGTCTATGAACAAGGCTATCATAGTTTGCATCTCGTAATTATTCCATCCAATTTGCACACCAGTATCTGGTAGTTTGGGTAAGGCTACTTTTAAACTCATGCCCTATTTCTACATTCGCATTCTTGCTAATGTAAAAATTACCATGCCTTAGCATGTGGAAATGTTGGCAACAAAGACATGCAAGTGCCAAGTGCTTTACTTCAGGCTCGATTCTGTGTAGAAACTGATTAGGGGTATGGGTTAATTATAACTGCCATGTCCCTAACAGGTAAGCCTTATTATATAATTTACTTAACTTCTATAATATTATTATTTCAGGTTCTGTGCTCAGTAGACACCAGATGGCTCAGACTGACACCTCATGATGACCTCATATACAATCACTTCAGACAAGATTTTCCCGACTTAGACATATCATACATAAAAGAAGGTGAAATCAAGAACAACACCAACAAAGCAAAATGGCGTATATTCTGTGAAAAGTTTAAAAACATTGTTGAAGACTACAGTTTTGGTACCCTTATGCGTGCAGACACAAAAGGTGATTATTCAGAGCAAAACACAATTTTAGTGCCTCGAGTACAGTTTTATGCTATTGAAATTGCCAGAAATAGAGAAGGACTAAACAATGAAGTCAAAAAGAAGTTTAAATGTTCATCAAAAGCACAGATGGAAGCGCAGAATAATGCTGCAGAAGTTGCTGCATAAAATAATCTTTCATAGAATCTTAGTGCCATATTAACAGTTGTTACTTAGTAGTGGGCCAGTGATGGGTTAGATTTATAATGATTATGATCAGTTAACCCAATGGCCTGTTGACAGGTTGCCAGAAATAGTTTCTAGCCGTGGATGTTATAGTCAAAATTATTCCAATCATACATCTGTGGTCATCTTCTTCTTCTTCTTATTGTTGAGGCCAGTTCCGTGCGTCCTGTATCACTGCGACCGTCTCCGATCTATTGTGATCACCTCCATTTCAAATTTCCTCGCCAATACTTGTTTCCGCCAGGAACAGCAGCGTTTTCTTGACTGGAATACGGGAAGCGTCCTTTAGGTCAATAATGTGTTGGCCCAGATGGATACTTCGCTTGTGCATTAGAGCAGGACATTGGCAGATGATATGCAACGGAGTCTCAGTGGATTCCTGGCATAATCTGCAGATATCAGTGTCACTGAGCTTAAGGTTGAACATGTGTCTGTTCAGACCGCAGTGACCTGTTAAAGTCCGCGCTATAATGCGTAAGTTTTTCCTGCTGAGCGCTAGCGCCTCGGAGGCGGCCTTCTTGTTGAAGGCTTTAACTAGCGCCTTGGAGTGGTTTAGACCACTTAGGTTTCTCCAACGAGTGAGTGTTTCATAGAAGCAGTAGGTAAGCAGGGTAAGCTGCACCAGGCTTTTAGGTATGCCGCAGACCGGTTCTGGTCCGATCTGCCTTTCCTTAGCGCCTGTTTTAGCCAGAATATCGGCATTTTCATTGCCGACTATTCCCATATGCCCAGGTACCCAGCGAAGAACTACCCTGTTACAACGGGCCAGGGTGTTTAGTGTGTCCCTGCAGCAGTCAACCAGTCTTGAGGTGATTACCTCTGATGACAAGGCTGATAAAGCTGCTTGGCTGTCTGAGTGAATGTAGATTGTTTTGTTGGCGTAGTTCTTCTGCAGGATAGTTTCCGCACAAATTATAATGGCGTAAACCTCCGCTTGGAATATGGAGGAATGGACACCCAGATTGCGATAAATCTCAACCCGGGGTTTCTCTCCAAAGATTCCACATCCTACGTCCTTGCCCGACTTCGAACCATCGGTGTACCATTTGAGGCTGCCCGATGACCAAGTGATTCTGTTATTTATCCAGTCATCTCTGTCCGGAATTTCTACCTTATAGGGCCTATGGAAGTAGTGTTTTGGGACCATCATGTCAGATGGCATTCCCAAAACCGGGATCCCAAGCAACGAGTTGTGAAAGTCCCTCAGTGCCTGGGAGCTCCAATTTGCCTTCCTTTGGCAGGTGATCCTGTACATACTCATTCTCGCCTGCTTCCTCAGATAAATGTGGAGAGGAGGTAAATTGAGAAGAGCTTCCAGGGCTGCGGTCTCTGTGGTCTCTCTGATCTGTGGTCATACACCTGCACTTAGTAAACCATAAAAATAGTAACCGATGTCATGTCATATTTATATCCATAATATTCTAAACTGCATAAAATACATCTCTTATCTCTAGGAACCAGCAGCTTACTGCTAAGTAACATCTATTAATCTGGACCTTAGTATTTATAAGAATAAAATAGCTATGTTCTCTGAAAAATTCAACATTCAAATATAAATGATACTATAATTTGCCGTTATTAGAAACTTACTACTGTGCGTGATGACGACAGATGGCACTTACTGTAGTGCGCCGAAGCAGTCTATCTGCGGAATTTCAGCCAATTGGAGAAGTTCCCGCTAATGTGGCAGTGACATCACAATATTTAATATAACTCAGAACTAAAAAGTCAGATTACTACCATCGAATATCTAGATGAATTTTTAGTTTTATACTCTTGAGTACATTTCCATGTTCTACTGTTAATTTGGCTAAGACAAGAATAGCCCAAATCTCATACAAAATTCGGCATTCTCCTTTGTGGAAGAAACAACAATAGAAAAAGCCTATACATGATAATGCTATACATTAAATTAATAATAATGCTATACATTAATTATTATAAGATTAAATAAGAATTTCAGATTCTGCTCCAAATACATAATATTTGTTTTGGTCAATAGTACTGAGTACATTTTTTCTCACTTTACATTGGCAGCTTTTAAGACAATAAAGACATGGTATCCTTGTCACATAATATATGTTCTGCATGAACATAGTTATTTTAGCATAAGATCTAATAGGAATGAATTAGTTAACATTGGGAATATATGTTCAACGTGCATACATTACTAGGGGATGTCTGTGCCTTTATTAAAGTGGATCGAGGTTTCTAAACCTCATAGGAACTCTGATTTTCTGGGATCAGAAGCCTATGTATGTATTTTACTAACTTTCGTCTAAGTTGGTTTAACCATGAATAAGGTAACAGACTGCTGACAGACATCTAATAGTCAAGTGTAAGATACTCCAGGTTACACTTAACCGAGAGTTGTACAAATTCTTTCATTTACAGTCTAATCTGAAGAATATTTTGACTCTGAAACTAAATAATATGGTCTGGTGAGACTTAGCTATGGCTAGCTACCATCCAAGCTATCTTAGACTGGCAGTAGTACGGAAGAGTAACTTCTCATCAGCATTATAAAATATGCGAAAATTGTGTTGTTTGTCCTTCAATCACGCTGCAACAGATCCATGCGATTTTTTGCATCAGTACCTATAGTTGACCTGGAATTGACAGTCTTTACTTTTTATCCCCAAAAAGTAAGGTGTTCCTGTGGGAATTAAAATAAACAAAAAAGCACACAGGCATCAGCTAGTTTTATATATTTTAAAAAAAACATCATTATTCCTTTGCTGGGTCCCCATGCTAATTGTAATAAAAGTACTATTATCATAATATTATTATCAATGATTATTTTCTTTCGTTTTTAATTGTAATTTTGTATGACTTTTTATTAATATAATTCACTAATTTTCTTTTATATGTAATTCAACTTTAATGATTTAACTATACCAAATATTCATACACCATAAATTGGTAGAATGTATAAGGCTCTCAAACTGTAATCATATCAACTTTATATCACTTACATTCTCATGAATAAATTATTATTTATTTATTTATTTTATGCAGTTGTGATTAAAATGGTAGATTCCCAATGTTAACTAAATACTAATATTTTTCAATAATTTTAACCTGCCATTATTCATTAGTGTTAGTATAATCAATAATGCCTAAATTAGTCCTAATAACTCATTATAATTAAAATATAAGGTTCTTGAGATGGACCAGTATTTTAGAATTAATATAAAACTTTAAAAAAATGAATGAGGTGCTCAATTTCTCATACATTTTTGATAATAAATTTTTGGATCAAATGAAATCCTCTTTTATTTTACGCCTGAATTTATAAAATAAGAAGTATTCTGTCTGGATGGAGTCTTGACCATAGGTGTAACTTGCAATTATGTGATTAACCATAAGAATAGTGCTGGTTTTCAAAGAAAATTAGATCTCTCTTCCCATCAGCCTTCTTATACAAAAGCAACAAGCACCTTTTTCTGAACAGTGAATGGAAAACTGGTTAAAAAAAGGTTCAAAATAAAAAACAGATTCTACAATCAAACTTTTAATCATCATCTATATTTTCCAAAGGATATTCAGTCATGATTAACCCTCTACTCCACAGTGCATCAGCTATTTGTACCTTATCCGTCTCATTTGGTACATCTAAGTTTTCGACAGAAACATATTCTGGATATGAATTTATTAAAATGTCTATTGCAGGAGCCAAGTTTTCCTCAATTTCCAAATATGGCAACTCACTTCCATGGTATTCTAATGAATTCTCTGCATAATAATACAGCCTGATATTTTCTTCAGAGACCATCCTTAATATATTCTTACGTAGCAGTCTTATCCTGGTATCTAAACTTATTTCTACTCTATTTGACACTTTTCCATTTTCCATCATAACATCAGTGTCACCATATACGGTGACTGCTTTTTCTAAATCAGTCAAAACTGGTGGTAGGGCATCTTGTTGGAACTTCTTGCTCATTTGGTCCACAGCTCCGTCAATTGGTAGGTAATTTTGAATTTTGTTAAATAGATTTTTGACCAGCTTTTCTATTTCAGTTTTTCGTGGAGTTTTAACATCAGAATGGACCAGCCCAAAGTTATCATAGATATCAAATGGCAGACCTTTTCTAAACTCAACATTTTCATTGATAGCCATCTGTAAAGCTGCAGGAATCATTTTCTCAAATAAGTCTGCCCATGCATGTTTTTGATACATGCTTATAGTTACATGTAAGGAATGCTCTCCATCTATGGTGACTCCTTGATGGATGTATCCTCGTGGGAAGTACAGCATATCGCCAGCTTCTAAGGTCACTTCTAATATTGGTTCACCTATTTCATCATCAGTGAAGTTTTTCGATGATGTCCGGGGTAATGTTTCAAGTTCATCTCTAGGTTTATAAATACGCCACTGTTTCTTGCCTTCTGCTTGTAAAATGAATGCTTCAATATCGTCATAATGTGGTGCAAATCCTTGGCTGTCCGGTGGTGTTAAATATGCATTGGCACCAACAAAAGAATGGAAGAATTCCTGTAAAGTTGCATTTAAGAGATGCAACTGTGATATGTAAGTCTGTGGGTTTAATAACCTGATACTGCAGCCATTTAAATAGAAGTCCCATACTAGATGAGGATGAGCTCTACCTTCAGGATTATGAGTCTCTCTCTTTCCGTCAACATATGATGTGATATCAATATTCTTAGTATACTGAATATTTTCATTTCTTAACATAGAGTCTATGAGTGGTGTGGAGATTATTTCACTGTAGTATCTACACTTTTTTCTTGCTATATGCAGCGGTTTTTTTTCCCATATCTGGTTTAGGAAATCTTCGGGGCTGAATGGTGCGATCATCCACTTGAATACTTTCAACCCTTCTTCAGTGCTGTCTGTTTGAACCGGTGTGAAGTCAAAGCTGTTGTGACTTGATAGCGAAGGTGATCTCTCATAACAGGGTACGTCATTTTGCTTCTTTAGCGGTGCACACAATAATTGTGGTATCTCGTCGTCCACACTTTCGGAAGATTTTCTATTGTTTACTTCTTTTTGAATTCTAACTTTATGGTCCCTTTTCAACTTCTTTTTCTTATGTAACTTTTTTTTGGAGATGTTTTTCGACTCTTTCTGCTTCTTTTGCTTACTTTTAAGCTTCAATCCGATTTCTTTCATGACCTCGTCTCCAACATCTAGGCGAATTTTAGGTAAAGATGCTGTTTTGACTTTTTTATTATTTTTCTTTTTGGGTTCCCTTTTATTAGCGTTGTATACAGCAAAAGCCGACACTGGCGATTCCATATTTCCTTTTCAGTTCCTTGTTCCGGCGGTTTAATTTGAGCGGCGTTCAGCTTTGCCTTGTTAATCCTAAAAATATATACGGATTACGGGACGTGCGTCCCAAGCACTCGTTGCCAAATAATAATAAAAAACAAGCAATTTGCAGACACACTAGCAAAGGCAGCTTAGGTTTATGTTTATAGGTTATGCCAAAGAGTATAATATTAAATAGGGTTATGCTCAGGGAAGCTATGCTTGTATGCGATAGCGATTGCGATGTATCAATGAATGATGCAAAATGTAATTTTTGTTAATTGCATAAATTCGTATGAAATCGGAATTGGACAAAGCAGCACACAGCAATACATCATCATACCTACCTTCTTCTTCCTGTCCTTGTGGGGGGGCATGTGGGGTCGGCACAACATGTTTTCTTCTTCCACTCACTTCTGATATCCGTCAACCCATCATTCACCCCTTTTATACGCATATCCTCTTTCACACAATCCATCCATCCATAGCAATACACCATCATACCAATATTATAAATGCAAAAGTGTGTTTGTTTGTTGGTTTATTGGTTTGTCCTTCAATGGCGCCGCAACGGAGCAACGGATCGACGTGATTTTTGGCATGGATATAGTTGAGGACCTGGTGAGTGACTTATGCTACTTTTTATCCCAAAAAATTAAGGAGTTTCCGTGGAAATAAAAAAAACTTAAGCATCAGCTAGTTTTGTAAGTAGACTTGTAGTCAGTAGTTTGTAATCTACGAGTACAGTTACCACTTTGTCCAATTCGGATTTTTTATTTTATTTTTTATTGTGAGATAGGCTTGCGCTTGACCACAATCATGCTTAGTGCAAAGCAATGATAAGGTCTTGTCTGACCTAAACTGTCGGATATATAAAAAAAAAAGTGATACGTTGAGCAGGACAAGAGAACATTTTCTCGCTCTGTCACTCTTTGGCATTAGCTATTATTATATTTATACTCATTTCGCTCACCTGTGGTATTATTGTTACATGGTCTCCTCCTGCTATATTTACTCTATGAGCTATTTACTCTACAGGGAGCCTTAGGTGTTGCCATATTTGTGTTTTATACTCCTCAGAATAATTATTAAATATTGTTTCAATGATTACAAACCAAGAATGTTGGTGATGTTAATAATAAAAATGCAAACTTACATGTTGTTTTGTTTTATTTAAGAACTGCATCGGATACAATTTACATTCTTAATATATTTATAGGTATTGTATTTTACCATAGAAGGCAAAATGTTATTTTTATCGACAGATGGGTAGGTAGGTATAATTTTTATACTATATATTTGTATATAACTTTACTAGTGTTTAACATTCTATCAAGATAAAAATACTTTGCTAAAATACATTTTTATAATAATTAGGTATGCCATAGTGTTATGCTTATTGATGTGTAATGTAAATATAGCAGTGCACACCTCTAAGGACATATTTAATTTTGATAAGGTAGGTATTGAAGTTTAACTTCTTCAGTCGTGACTTGAGAGAAATTCAAAACTTCCTTGACGTGAACGTTATTTTTCATCAGTATTAAAAATGCCTGCCAAATATAACATCGGATGTGTTAAAGTATGTACCAAGTAGTGCCATAGAATAAAAGCTCTATTTTTACTTATTTTCAAAACGATTACTTCTTACATACTTACTTCTTATATTTCAACATTCAAGTACCATATCTGCCTCAACGCATCGTCAAAGAAGTTTTACTTCAACCGCACGCAAAAGTTGCGTGCACTAATGTTTTTAATATACATATTTCAATGCAATAATCCCTGTAAAATATTACAATATTATGTCTGCATTTTAGATTGTGAATCAGAAAAATGATGAATATCGATTGATTATATTAATAGTAGGTATAAAGGATACTACATGATAGTACAATCTAGATAAATCGACACCCTCTGCGTGGATTTAGTTCTTTGATAAATCCCATGGGAACTGGCAAGTTTTTTTAAGATGAATAGTATGTCTATAGAAATATGTATTTATTAAAATAAAATACGTTTAATATATGTGATATAGCTATATGTCTCAACTCCATAACTTAAGCTTGTAATAATATATTGTCATCGATTTTTGTAACTATAAAATAGGTATGTTAATTTTCATCTATTTATTAAAATAACATTTTAATGTGAGCATGTCATTATAATATATTGCTATTTTTAAAAAATATAAAAAGTAAGTGAAGTTCAACATGCCATAACTAAGTAGGTAACTGCCACAGCCAAAGTTAGAAAAAATATTCATTATGTGTAAAAATTGAAAAGACTTTGTTAACATAAAATACAATACATATATAATATAGTATTTTATTTAATTATCTACATTATATTATATTTTTGTTATAGCTCATTTACTCGTAAGTTAATTCTAATAAACATCGAAAACATCAACGTGTATAGGCATATTAAGTTGTATATTTCTAAAAACACTCACAAACTATAAATAATCGGTATGCTACATAGAAAACCAAAATATGTGCATTATGCATGCAGATTGTATTTCATTTTTATTATATTTAACTGTTACATGATTTGATGTTTAAAATCTAGGTAATAGCGCTAAAACCATAGATTCACTTGACGATTCAAAAGTACTTGTAAAAGTTTATTTGAATAAAAAAATAAATAAAAAAATAGCATTAATAATCACATGAATTTTGTTTTACTTTTTATTCAATTAAATTTAATTATCGACATCTTGTGTAGCACATACAGTATATAGGTATGTAAGTATTTTAAAGCCCAATATGGATTCTACATTTTGATATGCCGTCAATTTAGATAAGTTCATATTTCATACAAGATAATTATTTATTTACGTATAGAGTAGATGCAGAGGGACATGTTCTTCAGTCTGATCGTGGTTAATTTATTTTATTAAAATTATATTTTTATCTATATAATAATTTCAATAGAAATCTAGTATTGAAATAGAAAAGTGACAAAACCTGAAAACTCCCTCAGTCTTTAACAAACTCGCTTGAAAAGAGTTCTATTTTAACAACAGAAATAGAGTTACATAAAATATAATTTTGAACAAATGGGACATAATTTTGAACAAATTGGTATTATGCTCATTTGATTAGGTAAATATTTTTAGCATAACATTCGAAGCTAAAAATTTTAAGAGAAGTAAGGCGAATGCTTTTTTAAAATGCTAAATGATAGTTTATAACTTGTGTTTGTGTACTGTGTAACTTATATAAAAAATAATAGCATAGCAGAGATTTTTTATCTATGTATTTTTCATTTACATGCAAATTAATAGCTTTGCATTCAATTTAAGTTTTAATTTACCTAATTTAAAAGATTACCTAAAGGAAACCGAGTTTTTGCATAAACAACTTACCCATAATGCTAAATCTAACAGTACAAGTGTTTTTTTCACAAATATCTCTATATAAATCTTTTTTACTTTAATACACTGTTTCACTACTCTAACAGAAATAATATTGGTAGAAGTAATATAGTAGGTACCTATATTATTAATGATATATTTTTAAATTCTACTTTAATATTTCTAGACACCCTGAACTTATGACATGTCTATTAAAAATCAAGACGTCATATCAATTTGTATATAATTAATTTTTAATTTACAAACTAAAAAGACCAAAGTACGAAAGACAGTTGTCAATCGTACGTGTATTTTACTCTGTGTGGAACAATTAGTTACTAAAAGCGAAAATACAAATTTAAGCTGGTCAAAGTTTTGAAGCTCTTTAGTGTACTCGAATATCCCGCGCATGGACTGGCGTTGTGTCCTCAGGGCTCGGGCTGTCATCTAGATGTGGTCTGATGTGAACAACTGAGCGGCGTTGGTCGTGATGGTGGTAGTCATCTCTCATCACCAACCCTCCAATACCGTAGCCAGGACCCATTACTCCGGAACCGCTTAAACGCATCTTCTCTGGATCTTCATCAAGCTTCATTGAAGAGAAGACTGTGCTGAGATTCAATTGAGGAATGTCGTAGAACACCGTCAGAGTCAACATTAGGAAGGTTAGCCCGATGATTAAGTAGACTGAAATTATAAAACATATAATTAATCATAGAAATTACCCGAAAACAGGGGAAAAGGTTTATACTGGTAGCACCAGCGAAAATTCTGTTCGCACTCTTTAACCTCTAGCATGTGTAGTCACGGATACGTGCGGGCCGCTTGTCTGTGTTGTCGCGGATCTGTGACACGATAGATGACAATAGCTGCGCCTCATTTAATTGGATTTTTAGTTTTATTTACATTTTAATAGAGTCTAGAGTCCAATGTAATATAATAGCCAGATAACTAACGAACCATAAACAATCGTCGTTCATTCAATTCAAAGTTTATAATAAATATATGGGTGTGGCTCAAAAAAATTGTACTTTTTGACAAAATATTTTGGTCGCCTGTTTACCGCACATATTTAGTATTATTTAGATATTCAATACCTTAGAATTTAATTTATTATTATTATATGAAAACGTTAAAAATACATGGTTGCAATTAAAAATAACAAATCTTTAGTTTACAAAATATTTTGGTTTACGGAACTTTTATATATTTTTTTGCTCCATACTAAACTAAACTGTCCCAGTGCAGGCTTTCGACAGTTATAATATCATTACAAAATATTTATTCAGTTTATGTAATTTCTAATTGCCGTTGTAGTTAGTACGGGAGTTCATGTAATGCATTTTGTCTAAAAATCTCTCGTTATTGTATATAATTTCTTATAAAATTTAAATTTAAAAATTTGTCCCATTATATCTTCCAGTGTGATATAATTGATGTGTTACGTAGTAACTTTTTTATTTTACTGGCAACCACACTAGAACCACTTTTAATGGGTGGCAACACTCTAGGGTAACGCCAATGACGTGTCAATTTTATGTCAGCCATTTTAGTCTCGTAACATAAGTGACGTGATTTGTGGTGTTCCTTTTGGTCGTGTAAAATATTGGATTTTAAATGCAGATTTTTCAAGGTACGTGTTTATAATTCGTTATATATTAGTAAATATGTTAAATGAATAGTTTTTACCTTGTACAATAAGGGTTTATTTCTGAGATATCTTTGAAGTTGTAGCTGCTATATTAAAGTGAGCACAAGAATCTTCTAGTGTGTTTAGTCTAGTGTGTTGTAGTGTGTTACATGTTGTGTTACGTAACACACTGGATAATATTAAGCTTGGTTCACAACATACTGTTACCCGAAAGTAAACATTAGGCATTAATTTTCAATTGAGAATATACATAATACCGGTTATTGAAGATAGTTTTTTGTTTATTTTTTTAATTGTCATACACAGACAATGTCATAATTATTTTTCAGTAATTATTATTAAAAATAGAAAATATTATAACAGTAGTTATAATACTTTCCTTGGTTGAAATGTTTACTTTGCTATCGAAAAATTTCATGTGCATTTTCCCTATTGTATGAATGCAAGTGTTTGTACAAATAATATGTTAAAATATTTCATTTATTTTTAAAAACATCATAAAACCATAAAATATTATTTCTTTCTTTCTTTGTTCAAGGAAGGAGAAGTTCGAAGGAGTACACGCTCAGTGATAAAGATAACCACATTTATTTCTACTAATACACCAATCTGATCCTAATACTATAAATAAGTAAATTTTGTTTTTTATATTAATTGTTTTGTTAACTATAATTGTTTTTGTTTTCTAATTTTGATTTAATACAAATGCTAACCGATTTTGATTTTTATTATTTTTATTAATGTCACATTTATTATTTCTTATACTTAATTTTGTTGTTTACGAACTTTAATAACATTTTGATAACTATTGTGTTATAATTTTAATATTTTTTACAGTTAATAAACAAAGTTCCTCTTTAATTATTCTGAGTGTCTGAGATTGATATGAAAGCTAATTAAATAATGTTACAATTTATGTCGTTTTTATTTTCCATATGAATTAATAACTAGCTTTAACCCGCAACTTTTCCGTGATAATTTAAAAATACGGACGACATCGGAAGCAACAGTTAGTATTTTAGTTACCTAGGATACTTGCCCATCTTCTCCAAAATCAGTTTAGTAGTTTAGCCGTGACAGACTGACAGACATAGTTACCTTCGAATTTATAACATTAATTACGTGCATTAATAGAAGTCACATAAGTACCTATTAATTTAATTCATTACCCTATTACAATTGTATAATGTAGACCTGCCTTTACCAAGTTTTAGAGTGTTACAATATTTTCCAGTGTGTTGTATGCCACATTGTGTGTTATTCTCTCCAGTGTGTTATGGTACAAACTTTGTGAGCCCCACCCATATCTCAAAAATCTTCACAAGTGCGTCGGTCTTTAATTGCTAATTGACCGTTTTCGTGTGTATTTTTATTTCTTTTGAATTAGATTTAGTAAATGATTTTCAGTGTAAAACTAAATTTGTTTTTGTTACTGGATCCAATATATATTACAGCTCAAGGAACAATAAATAAATATAAAATAATAAGTGAAACAATGTAGAAAAATCCTGTATTTCATATGTAGGGTGAAAGTCTATCAAATTTTGTAACCAATGTCTATAAAATACTTTCATAAGATCTAGCATTATTTTTATTCGTTCAAAAACACTCTTTAGTTATCTGGCTAGCAATATAAATTACAATATACATGTGAGTAGAGCATTTATATGGCAAAATTCATAACCAAAAAAATGGTGCTTGAAACGCGCGCAGATGACATCACCGACCAGAAAAAAAAGGATGACATGTTGCGCACACAGATGGAGGTAATGTTTTTTTAATTGCTTCACATCCGAAAGGTTAATATATAGTGTTATTATCTATGCACTCTACACTTGTGGCGCGAACACCGCTAAATGGGGTCGTGGCTTCGGCAAAGATGTTATGTACAGATGTAGGTATTCTAGCTCTATGGTTTTAGAGAACTTTGATAGTTTATGGAATTTGACTAATTTGTGGCATCCAATCCCCATCCATCCAAACTTTCGCAGGGGGGCGTTGGTCATGCGTGCGAGAGAGGCAAAGATTTTTAATACATGCAATGCAACAAAAAAACTTTATGTCGGACTATAAAGTTAGTTTTTAGTTATGTTGTGATCGTATTTCGACTGGCAACATTTATTTATTATTTATTGAATGACAATACTGATTTCATGTTGGTATTGCATTATTATTATATTGAGAGTACTGTTGGTAGACATACATGATTGGACCAATGGCAATCGAACGCGGGCATTTTAACAAGATGGCGTCGTGGTAGTGGGGATAAGGTCAAGATGGACGAGGCGAAAACGGTTATTTGTTTAGCTCGGTCATGATTTTGAAAGAGAGTGTGCGAAAATATCTGAAAGGCTGGGTGAGTCACTGTATCGTTCCTATTTATTTTGAAGTAACCTTTAATAGCTGGTGTAGTGTCATTTTTCAAGAATTCGTTAAGTTACATTGTGAGTAGGTCAGTTGTTGCCAATACCCAAGAATATGCCCGTTCTTATGCCTACTATGCCCACAGGCCCCATGTAGTTATATGAACTTAAACTGAATACCCCTAGCTAGCCAAACGGTCGTAGATTGTATTTAGCCATAGAATAACTATGTTTATACGAGAATTAGTGACAGTTACAACTGAAAACAGTAAGTTCTATATTGCCGCCAAGGTATTAACTTACAGGTCGCGGCAACTTTGTAGACGGGGCGGTAGGGCTGACCGGGGTAGTCTCCGGGGATGTAGTCACCGAGGCCGATGGTGGTGAGCGATATGAAGCAGTAATAGAACGAGTCCAGGTAGTCCCACTCGGGCTCCAGTGCAGCGAAGGCTGCAGCCGGGAGTAGCAGGAAGAACACTATCAGAATCGACACTGGAAATAACGATATGCGATTTAAATAACGCTAAATGACTGTAACATCACGTGATGGTAAAAAAATAAGGTAACATTTAATAATGGACGTAATTTTAACTAATTCGAGTGGGGTCGATGTGTTCTCATCCGCAACAATAGAAATATCTTCCTCCGGACTGGTGTTGTGCCCGGGGCCCTTGTCCCTTCTGTTCCTACCGTAGTATATAGCGCTCTGCGCTATTCTCGAAAACTTCGATATTGCGATACAGGCTCCAAATTATTATAGTCTTCAATTGATCATAGTTGTTACCACCTCATGACACCCCTTCGAGACTGTAAAGTCGTAAGTTGTGACGTAGTGTAGGTTGACGTCACATCGGTAGCTGGCGCAGTGAGATCGGCTGTGTGTAGCGGCTGTGCTGACGATAACCTGGTGATTATGCTAGCGCTCACCCGGTGTCCTAGGTGAACGACAAACGCGGTAATGCAACGCGACGCGACAGGATTAAACGATAGCTGACCCTGTAAATGGCCTACGTTGTCGCGTAGATAACTTTGTCATTTTCTATAAAGTCAAATCGCGTCGAGTTGCGTAGCATCGCGTCACGTCGCTCACCTAAAACAACGAGTGAGCTGACGGCGTGCCGTTGAGGGAGCGCAGCAGACTTGTTCACGCTGGAGTAGTAATATAACTGTAGGCGATGGAGTTACCTATTATCATGAGGTGCACCAGGCGGATGGTGAAGGGGCGGTAGAGATGGCCAAGCGCGGCGTTGAGGGAGCGCAGCAGTGAGGTGGCCGGCAGCAGCAGCCGTTCCACCAGTGCTGACAGCAGCACCAGCGTCAGCGGAATGCCGAGCAGCGCGTATACCATGCAGAACATCTTCCCCGGCTTGGAGAGAGGGGTCACGTGGCCGTAGCCTGCGAATTCAAAGAGGAACCTCCATTAATTTACTACATTTCCAGGTAAAATTTCTTTTAATAAACTTTTTTACTAATAATTCCAAGCATGATAGACGTTCTTCAGCATTTGTTTTATTCATTTAGGTACTCTAAAATGAAACAGTAAATCATAAACGGGGATATCTCTTGGGAGCCTCGTCCATCGTCAATATTAATTAATTAGGTACTTTTAAATAAGTATGTGAGCAGAAGGCGCTCACCTAGATCGTGCATCTCTTTGCGCGTTGCTTTCCACTATGCACGTTTTTTTTTATAAGACTCGATTTAGGGTATACTATTGACCTAATTACCTAATACCTACTAAATACCTACCTAATATACCTAATATATAGGTATAGTATTAAATACCTAATTAGGTACTTTTAGATAAGTATGGATCTGGAGATGGAGATAAGCAGAGGAAGGCGCTCACCTAGATCGTGCATCTCTCTGTGCGTTGCTTTCCACTACGCACGTTTTTTTTACAAGACTCGATTTTAGGTATACCTATTTCATTGATAGTATTGGGTTCGCGCGCTTCAATGCTAAATCAGCTACTTTTTTGCAAACGTCAAAACGCGTGCTTATTAAGGGAGTTTGTATGAAACTTTTTCAACTTAAAAGATAGTTTAAAATGGTTATCATACTAATATTATAGATGCGAAAGTGTGTTTGTTGGTTTGTTGGTTTATTGGTTTGTTGGTTTGTCCTTCAATCACGCCGCAACGGAGTAACGGATCGACTTGATTTTTGGTATGGGTATAGTTGAGGACCTGGAGAGTGACATAGGCTACTTTTTATCCCGGAAAATTAAGGAGTTCCCGCGGGAATCAAAAAACTTTAACCACGCGGACGAAGTCGCGGGCATCAGCTAGTTCAACATAAAACTAACAGGGGACGTAGATAGGTACTACATCTTTTGAGAGGTAGGAGAACTCAACTGTAGACATTTGGGTATCCCTTCGTCGACGTGGTTGGTAGCTGGAATCACTTTGTTGTAGCAACCAGGAGACTCACCAATGGTGGTGACCACGGTTGAAGAGAAGAACAGAGACTGTCCGAAGCTCCAGTTGGGCCCACCGCTCACGTTGCGGGAGGCTGAAACGCCGCGGTTGCTCGCTCGGACCACCTCGTCCAGCAACGTCTCCAAATCCTCATCTGGAATGGAAAATGAACATCATTAACGACAATAATACGTACTATAGGGAACGTTATATGGGCCAATTTCAAGATCATCTACCGATAAATAAAAATCTCCCTTTAGGAATTGCCGACTTCTTTTTCCTATTCCACTTTAAGTAAGCCCTTAACCTTGATCTCAGATTGCAGCGGGCTAACCTGTTAGGGGTATGCCAGTTACACAGGAACGCTAAATACGCTAAAACGCTTCTCATGTACCTACTCGTAGCTTGGTTTTTGTCGGTAGGGTGGTTATTGACAACTGGCTACTGGCTACGGCGACAGCCTCATTTGACAGCTTAAAATGTATAACTTTATAACTATAGGAGTTCATACATGCCTTTTGACGTGCAGGCATCTATGAACTCCTTAAACTGGTCGAATTATCCGTTTGACAAACGATTACGATTTCCTTACGATTAACTACAATTACGATTCCTTAATAGGGGGCCTGACCTGATTTCCTGACCAGAATAAAATATTATAATTCCCAAATTGATCCTGCAGAAGATTGTACCCGCGGGACCTCCCACTTATAAGACCACAGTGTTACCTACTGCACTAGGGAGGTCGTCAGATACCTTAGGTTACCTCCAGTTTTTTTTGCCCTGTTTAATCCTTTGACGACTTGCAAAAGTTTAAAAACTTGGAAGATTTTGAAATAATATTGTAATTTTCATTAATCTGTCTGCTTATCAGATTT
Organism: Erebia aethiops; assembly: GCA_923060345.2. NCBI lineage: Eukaryota > Metazoa > Arthropoda > Insecta > Lepidoptera > Nymphalidae > Erebia > Erebia aethiops. The sequence goes on from OV281087.1 coordinate 22,325,453, forward strand.
ACAATCAAAGAAAGCACGATCTATAGAAATTCTATCCCCGTAAAATACCGCCTGAGACTTCACAACGTCAATTTAAGAGCAAGTAAATACTAGGTACCATAAAGCTAGCTAGAGTTCTTTGTTATAATCGAGTCTTGACAAAGTGTTAATTAATTCGAGAAGGAGAGAAATCTGATCGAGGGCTGGTAATACGTTTACGCTATCAAAGGGGTCCTCGGTTCTGAATAATTAAACGTTGCAACTTCTAAGAAGAGCTTCTTTGATTTATCAGAAAACAATTTGTTTTTGTCAGAATTGGTCCGTAATCATGATATAGTCAAAGAATATGAAATAACTAGAAAGAGAGAAGTATAGAAAACACATGGAACTAATAAGTACTACGGTAGTACTTATTAGTTCCATGAGAAAACATGACTGAATAGTCAAACGAATATAACACCATTGATAGAATTTGTGTTCATAAAAATAGAGAGTGCAGCTGTGTTTGCGGCCTTTCCGTACACACTTGGGCAATAACTCCCGTGCAGATGGCTAATCTGTGTAGAGATTGGCCGCCGTGGCCGAAATAATGTTAAAGTTAATACCTAAATAGCAATTTTATTTTGATTAGTATCGGTAGGTATGTGATCAAAAGTGAAAAGTCTTGGTTTAATAATAATCTTTTGACCAAAATAATTATTTACCTTTGACCATAGAGACCCAAAAACTGTTTTGTGCAACCCAGTTTGCTTGTTCTTTGATGATTAAAGTTAACTTTAACGGTAACCTAGAGTCTAGACCTTTCTCGCCTGATAATTAAACTTGATAACCGTAACAACCCACCGAACCAAAGACTCCTCAATGTCGAAAAGCCTCTTACCAAGAGTCGAGAGTTCATTGGTAGATAACGACCACGTTTTGTAAAAGATAATTAATTTACGAAGACGACAAATCTGATCATGCTGACGTGGGACTTTGGTATAATCATTCAACGATCAATTACTTAACCACTTTTATGATCTATCAGATATCGTGTTTTATTCGTTGAAGAAAATTATAAGATGAGCTTACGAACGGGTCTTAAAAAGTTTTAAATAATTTTAAAAAGTCGCTTCTTTCTGTACTACTCCGATTCACAGATATCCTGGCATCCCAGTATTTATTTTAAATATAATTATTGGAGTTTAATGGGGAGTAAAATCAAACTTTCTCCGTTACGTTACGTCATGTTTATGTTTCCATGGTAACACTTTTCATTCGTAAGGAGTAAACTCTAGTCGTGTGTCGGAGCCGACACACAATTTTTTTTATTTTAAAATTAAAAAAAAACTTTATTTAGAGACAGTATGGTATTTGTAAGAAATATAAAAGTGCCGAGTCTGCGGAATGCGCGTGGCGTCCATACTAGCGCGGACTTTAGAAGTCCGCGTCGCAGCTGGCCCCTTATGCTTGTCGAGGACTTCTGAAGTCCGCTCCACAGGCGAGCGGATTTAAATAATTTAAATTAGAAGTGGAACAAAAAACATAGTTCTACTATATAACGATAAATTTGGAAAGATCGAATCAACTTAATTATTCGAAAATTGGAAAATCAACACTACAAAGGGAAAATTGAACAACATTTTTCATTTTGATCGGACGATTGCTTTCAACCATCAACATCGACGACAACGCGACGCGACGGTTGAAAGAACAAATTATTAACGGACTTTATTCAATTAAATTCTGAGATCTTATCGGATTTGGAGAAAGTGCATTTTGATTTATCAGAGAGTGCTAGTTTTCGGTTATTCACCTATCGATCGAAATTCAAATTCATTTTGTAGCTCATTTTTCCATGCGCGTGTATCGACTTATTAGTACCTACCTATTATAGATTGGTAGATTAAATAAAGATATAAATATTATTTCCTTATTAGATCTAGTACCGGTGTTGTAATTTAATTATTCAAAACATAAAATCTGCGCGAATAGACTCCGTCAGTGAAACGACGATATTCCCTGTCGCACTAGTGCGTGCGAAGTGCGGACCCTTATAAAATTGAGTTATGCGGACTTTTTTTCGCCTGTGCTCAGTGGTTTGGAAAATTGGGCGATTTAGGGCGATTTTTGACTATATATTATACTGTTTATTGTTTTGTTATTGTATCTATTCTATAAATTATTAAATAGATATATTATTAATATTATTACCTGACCCGGTGACAGCGTCGCTGTTATCACATTAGTGTTGCTAATAAAAACATCTAAACAATCATAAAAATTAGTTCCAATTTTGGCCACCGGGCCAGGCAAGTTAGTGGGACTGTACTAAGCAGATTCCTAGTTCCATGGACTGTACTGTGCTCGTGTACGCGATGATATTTCCCTAGTTTTTTTTAGACGTTGCAACGGCCTCCGATTCGGATGGTTCTATCCTCGGACACTTACTTTGCAGATTGCGTTAAAAGCAAATAAGTAAATATAACTTAAATTATTAAATACCTTTAAATCTCTGATTAGGGTAAAGAAAATCGTCGTGAAGCTCAAATTCGTTGAGAAAGTGTGTCAGTTTGTCTGCTATGCTTTCACGGCCCATCTGTACAACCATTTTGATGAAATTTGGTATAAGGATGGTCTGTATCCCGGGGAAGCATATAGGCTACTTTTTATACCGGAAGATTAAAGAGTTCCCGCGGGAATCAAAAAACGATAATCCACGCGGACGAAGTCGCTGGCATCATCTAGTTCCTTATAATTTTCCCAAAATGTTTGTTTTGTTTTAAAAACCTTAAGAATCCACCACAAGGTAACCACTCAAAACAAAAGTTCTCGAAATAAATTAAATCTGAACTCTGTAATAACATATTACACGGTAAAGGGTAACCGTACGTGAGATACCTATAGTTAGGTACCTACGAGTTTTTAGAGTAAAGAGCTAGACCGAGTTTTATTAAACCGCAAAAGTCGTTATTTGGAAACTTTCGCACAATTGTAACTTAACTATGCCCGGTTTGACTTAAGTGTACCTAAATAAGTTATAACTTTATAAGTAGATTCTTACGGGTACTTTGCTGTGCCGTAGGTACTTGCAGTGTTATTCGTTAGGAATCGGGAAAGTTCGCGAATAAACCAACTCATTAAAACTACACTGTAACCTGGGAATGCTTTGAATATCATACGGGTAAGAAGTAGGAAGTAGGAACCTAGTTTAGTTTGAACAACATATTAAGAAGATTTTTCTCACGACTTGCGAGTTGTGAACCTAACTAGTTTATTCCTGCGATACGTGAATTCAGGTTTCTAAAGATCATGTTCCAGAATATTCTTTCCTAGATCAGCAGGTGTAGGTGATAGGTAGGTGCAGTCTATTCACACCAGAACGGCTAAACAGATCTGGATGAATTTTGGCACGCAGATCTGGAATAACATATATTTTATCTCGAAAATTTTAGTAGATCCCGCGGGAATAAAAAACTTAATAACTATACATGGATGAAATTTCGGGCATCAGCCAGTACACAATACATAATACGTATCTAACTATCTAATGTAACAAGAATTACATTGACTCGTGCAGGGCTACCGAATGCGAATTGGCTTCGCATTCGGTAGTAATTTCTTAATGACAAAGTTGCATGAAAAAAATTGGCTTTTCATGCAACTTTGTCATTCAGAAACACAGCCTTTAAAATACAATGGCATAATAATTAGGTATACCACAGATTGTAAACAATATTTACTTGACCACTAGACTAATGTAACGATAGGTAGGTACTTTACTGCTTGGTTAGGTATAAAACTATACAGTCACGTTTTTGAACATGAAACCTCTACACGGGGCGATGCCACTCCCCGCAAGTAGGTTTATTTAATGGGCTGTCATTACATACGACGTGAAAATTAAATCCTCGCGTTCACAAACGCAGGTTCTGTTTCACCTCCGCTCATTACTGGAATGGAAATGTAGTGCGTCACGGCTTGTTTGTTATGGAACAAATAGCCAACCTAGATATATCTACTCTTCAGGCTATGATAAACGCTTGCAAGCTTTTGATTCAAAAGCGCTGCTGCCTAAAAAAACCTCAACAAACATTTTAATTGTTCACTGGCTCACTACGGGACCTCTAAGTTTTTTTAAAATTTATAGACTAGCGCTTGGTGGCAATCAGAGTGGACTTGACTAGAAGATGCCTATTCGCTATTGATTTGGAGATACCTACCAATGTTAAAAGTGGAGGGGATAACGGAAGCCGTAAGGGCATTTGCATATGCTAGCGGTTCGGATTAGAAACGAGGAAGCAAATCGCTTCGCTGTACGTCCATGGAGTTTCGAATGAGACGGGTTAGGCCATAGTCCACCATGCTTGCAAGTTTAGATTGGCAGACTTCATAAGCCCTCGAGAAACTAACAATGTTTTCCTTCACCGTTACCAAGTGATATACTTAAGTAAGTAATACCGATTATAATTTCTTAAAACGCCCATAAAGCACCGAAAAGTTAGAGGTGCGTGTCCGGACCACAGAGTACGTATCCGGACATCGGACATCGCCTGCTACACAGGAGGCTAAAGTCTTAAAACTAGGCATACCAGAAATTCATTATTTTGTGAGGTTCATTAAAATTTAACCTCATAAAATTAAAAAACCTTCATTATTGTTAGGATAGGTATTGCTTTTTATTAAACGCTGGAATCCTTATCCTATATGTATACTTTCCAAGCAAAAGTTCTTATTGAAACTACTCAAAAAGTTCCCATGTGGAATAGATTAACGAAGGTTTAAGAGCGTGGGAGTGATCGCACCTGGACCCGATCCTGGACAGTAGGGCTGCCAATCAACTCTTATTCAAATGTTGAAAACATTTTATTTTTTTCTTATGACTAAGCGCTTGGCTGCAATCAGACTTGCTGGCAAGTTGTGTTCAAGTATTCACTCTTGATTTGAACTTTTGAATGTACAAATAATATAAGTGGAGGGAAAAACAGAAGCCAGAAGGGCGTTCCATATCCTAGCTGTTCGAATTAGAAACGGGGGAGCAAATTGATTTTCGAATATAAGTAAATAGACGAAGAAGAAATAAACGGAAACCGACGCGACGTCAACCGATATAAGTCCACTGATGGACATCTAGGCCTCATATAGCGACTTCCACGCGCTTGGTCATGCCTTTCAATTTCAATTTATTTATTTCAGATGACACAATCCATATTTATTACAATTTTATGTCAATATCAGATTAGAAATTACATAATTATTATTTTAAACATCAAAATCAAAATTTAAATTAGAAAACAAATTATTGAAAATTCGTATGCCCTCCATATTCTCCTTTAAAAAGTTTATCAGGCTACCTACTTATTCAATAAGCGGATTTAAATTGGTACATAGTACATACCTAATACAGTTAATATTATATTCCTTTCTATTTATTCTTTCTCATTCACAAAAAGGACCAATCCATTATTTACTTAATTTTGGCTCAGACTTGCCACAAGATTATGTTATTTTCATTTATTACATTTTGATTGTACCTACCTAAGATATCACATTTATTTCGTCTTAGATAAAACTTTTCTCCTCTGAAAAATATATTATTTTCTTCGGTAACTTAATTCTACTTAGCGACTTGGTCTCTGAAAAGTTATTATCGTACTTATGAATATTTTATTCTTGCCTTAACAAGGGACCAGTTAAATTACTTACTTTAACATAATTGAATTCAATTCGAAAGCTTTTTATACTAGCCTACCGGCTGTTTAGGTGCTCTATTTTTCCTTTAAAATTGTGAAATTCGGCCACGGATAGAAATTGTATGCTCTCATATTCTCCATGCCCACGCCGTTGCCCACGACTTCGTCCGCATAGTTTAAGATGTTTTGACTCCCGCGAGACCTCCTTAATTTTTCGGAATAAAGCCCACAGGTCAGCCCTCGCTCTACAGGTCCTCAACTATGCCCATGCTAAAAATCACGTAGATCCGTTGCTCCGTTGCGGCATGATTGAAGGTCAAACTAACAAACAAACACACGTTCGCATTTATAATATTAGTATGATGATAAGATAATAACAATTAATAATGATGAAAAGTTGACAATCCTAGTGGTCGCTTATATTGAAGGCCTATTAGATACGTATTCCCGTGAGATATCGTCCCTTTGGTTTTTAAATAGAGGTAGAATACCTGCATCTTGCTGGAGACTGCTTTAATAAGTGAAGGTGGAAAAGGTTTTGAAGATAGGCCTGCGTATAAGATTAACAAAAACAACGAAAAACCTTCGTAACTACTTAAAATTTATTCTATCTATCGCAATATTATTGTCTGACTCTTGCCTAATTTGCTTGACATAGGACTGAAACAAACCTACAACGTCAAGTGCTAAGGCGCTGCGTCTCATTTTTTCATAACAACCTAATTCCAGCTTTGTGTTCTTTGAAATATGGTTGGAATTGGCCTAATGAAAACAGATTAAGGAGAAAACTAACCAACTATGCCTATAAAATCTAGCCTTACAAATACCTAGATAACCCTTGGTAAGTCAATTCCGTATGATCTATTAGAATTTAGATGTGGCTACTCCAAATTGGAGAGTGAGAGTTGGGACTTTCAAATCATTGACAGTTCACAAAGTTGGTAGCATAGACATATTATTTAACTACCCACCTAATTATATTTGGTACTAGGTACCTAATCAACGTAGGTACCTACCCTGTATAGTAATAAAACAGCAACCCGAAGTAAAGAAAGCCATACGTAATGATAATATTATGACGTAGATAACTTAATCACGTCAAGTACAGACTACAGACGTAGACCTAGGTCAAATGCAGTTCAGAAGTTATCTCTCTCGGTATATGCATTTCTTATGTAAACATGACGTCACAATAAAATGTTAGGTATATTTTATTATCTTTCCCTCCCTGGCTGCTTCGTACGCATCATTACTGAGGGTTGGGACACTTTTTCATAAATCACATAATAGCAGGGGCTTTCTTAGAATAGTGACTTTTAAGCCCATTATTGTAGAGAAAAATTTTGACTTCGCTCAGACATAAGACACGGTTAAAACGAGACAGACTTATGTTAATCACATATGTCCATCTCGTTTTAACTCTGAGTAAAGTCTGAGCTAAGTCAAAGTACGCTCTATAGATCTCAGATTAGCGTGAGATTTATAGAGCGAACTTTGACTTTGCTTAGACTTGAGACATGGTTAAAACGAGACGGATTTATGTTAATCACATAAGTCCATCTCGTTTTAACTCTGAGTAAAGTCTGAGCTAAGTCAAAGTACGCTCTATAGATCTCAGATTAGCGTGAGATTTATATAGCGAACTTTGACTTTGCTTAGACTTGAGACATGGTTAAAACGAGACGGATTTATGTTTATCACATAAGTCCATCTCGTTTTAACTTTAAGTTATGTCTAAGTAAAGTCAAAGTAGTCAAAGTACGCACTATATATCTAAGCTTTAAATCAGCTAAGAACATGTTCTCAAGTATCAGTCACTGTTTATAGACCGTCTTAAGCCATAGATTACTGTTAAGTACTTGAGAAAGTACGTGTTATGTTAGCTAATCTCTGTTTATCAATAGGGGCTTTATCTACTGAACGAAGTAGGTAGGTACTAGCAGGTGGCTCCGATAGAATCTGTGGTGCCTACTAGGTAGGTAATTTATAATATCTATCTATCATTATCTGCCCCCCGATTGAGTAAGGAAATCGTAATCCTACCTATAAACGGATAATTCAACCTGTTTAAGGAGTGCATAGATGCCTGCAATCTGCATGTCAAAAAGCATGTATGAAATCCATAAACAGTTCGAGTAAGAAGAGTACCTTTTAAGATGTCAAATGATTAAGATATGCTTAGACAAATGTTAGTGATAATAACATAGATGTGCTGCTCGAAACACCAAAGGGATGTAATGAAAAGGCCTAATCCGGACCCTTCCACATTTCACATCCAGCGATTGCATGATGGATCAACGCTGCTTAGCCAGCAAAATTTATAGTTAATTCATTCGTGTGAATCATTTCATGTAATTTTTAATTGGAATTTCTTCTGGACAATAAATTGATTTATTTATTTATTTATTATTTCAAAATTCTACCTCATAAAGCCCTGCTACCCACCTAAGGTAAGTACCTACATATTCAAATGTTTACGTTCTCCACATGATTTCAACATAGATACAACCTTAAGGTATTTCCATGGCAAGGTTATTTGATTAAGGTTGATGATAATTATGTAGGTATATAATAATTATGTGTGAGACCAGTTTACTACTAGCATTGAATATCTATTTTGTGGTACTTCGTAAAGTAAATATAAACTGCGTGTTTTTTTTTGTGTACGAAGATAAACAAACACAAAAAAGCACTGCGGTCAACGACTTAAAGGCTGCGATAGAAACGGTGATAGTATTTCAATTCAGGGATTCTTTATTCTTTGACAAAAAACGCACTTCTAGTATGGAAGTTGGATCACAGAATAGATAATAGTACAATGTATGAAATTCACAGTTATGAGTATGACGCCATCAAATTTCAACGCACTTTTTTTCTTTAATCTATATTTTAAAATGGTTATCAAACTTGGAACTTTTGGAAGACCCTCTATTTAATAATCAGTTAGAAATAATTTATTTTTGATATAGGCATCATCCCTATTGTAGACTAAATGTGCGGTAATATTTTTATAGGTCTAGGGTGGGAAATTATTTGTTATACAAGAGTGAAAAGTTGTTTTTTAACTGCGTGCTCAATTTTGATGACCGAGCAAGCGAAGGATTCAAAAATTAGAATCCTGAGCGTCAGCGAGGGAATCAAAAGAGCACGAGGTGAAAAATCTTCACTCGAGTGCAACACGTAACTTTTCATCCCACCTCAGCGAGGAAATGACTAAATGCAAAAAAAATCACAAGATAATTTTATTTCAGTTTAGGTATTAACTACTACATTATGAAAGGTAAGTATTACAGAATAATCTTATCAAATAACCAGCCAGTTGCCACGTGTTAAACAAATCGTATTGTTTCAAATACTTCTCGCGTGTTGTTGAGGGAGAAAGCTCATTTCCGCATTTTTAACAGTTTCAGTCAATTCTGTTGGCGTCAAATTAACTTCTTCGTCACTAGAATCACTCATTTTAGGTTTTTCACTTATTTTCAATTTTCTTGTTTTTAATCGAAGGTTTTAATTTTAAACAATTTGACGTGAAAGAAAATGGACCGCGCAAAGCAAATTTAAAAAGTACACCAAGAAGGTTACGACTTACGAGTGTGAGTTTAACAAATTAAAAACGGTTGTATGGAAATTCGGCACCATAATTATAGAAGTAAATATGTTTTAATGATGTTTTGAATTCACAAACTTCATAGACGAATGATATTTACTAACGGGCACACGATGTTCTATTCAATTTACTTTATCCTCAAGAGGATAATAACGGTTTTTGCATTCTGATATCGAAGAGTAAAAATACTCTTTCCGAGATGGTGGGATGAATAGATACTTAAAGGCTGAAGTAAGATCAACATAACGAGCAAATGTACTTATTTTAAAATAAATAAACGATAGTGAGTTTAATGATTGATAACGATGGTGTAACGGAAGATTACCGGCGATAAATCTACACAATAAATAATATTGACACAGATACGATCTGAGTCGCATGTTGCAGTATCGTAATGTCATTAGATTAGGAATATCGGTCGCAACTTGACCTTTGTTATGTGTTTAAGCCTCTTACGGAATAAACACGACTAAAGTCCCACAAACATAACTGACCCGGTGACAGCGGCGCTAGTAGTTAAAAAAGATAAATAAAAACAAGAAGTAAACAGGCATAGAAAGTTCCAATTTTGGCCACCGGGTCGTGGGACCACAGTTTGTGGGACGACAGTTAAAAAGACTAATAACCTCTTTAGGGAAACTCTCTGCATAATATTGAAACACCTTTGTTCTACAACTGACCTAATAAAAAATACTTCTCTGCATAATACTAAAAATCTTTTGTTCCACATCTTTTAAAAACATGACGAGGCCAGTTCTGTAGTACACCATCTCTAAGCTAAACTAAAATGACAGTTATATTTATAATGCTATCCCTTTCATAATAGTCGAAGCGGAAAGGGACAGCACTATATTAAGAGCTGCCATTTTAGTCAATCAAAGAGTTCGTGTATTACACATCAGAATTTGTCACAATACCACCAAAAATGAAAAAATATAGGTATGTGATCGCTGATAAACTATTTCGGAATAATTATCCCAAGAAAACCCCTGCCATAACGTGATTAATAGAATGTGGTAACGACCCCCAGCAATGAGGAATACGACGCAGAGCGAGAGATAGAGCCGGGTATTGAACAACTTTTGCAAACCGCTGATGCAGCCGTTGCCGCAATGCGTTTCGTTTGACCGTGGCTTTAAACATGCTCCTATGAAAGTGATATGAACTGGGTAAACAGCATAGAATATAAGGACCATTACCCTGGTAAATGATAGGGAGTAGGGACAAAAGTAGGTACTTTTGAGGTACTCGTATGTAGGTGTTCATCTTGTTAAAGCTTCTTTGAACCGTTGATTTCATTTCAACAGTCGGTTCGTAAAAGGAATGATTTAGATCGTAATTTTATCATTGTTGATTACAAGCTAGTGCGCAATTACAGCACTACAGAGATACACTTTCTTTGCAATAATTCGTTTTTTTTTAAATTCATTTTGTATCAAATACATAAGAAATACAAACAGAAACATATATAGTGGAAAAGGACGAATTTATCTCTATAAGAGATCTACCAGTGACCCTTGGTAGTTGGCACCTTGGCAGTGGGGAAGGTTTACTTTGCAAATATCAAGTAGGTAGATACTTAAATATCTACTCGTATTATTATTATAAAAATGCGAAAGCTTGTTTTTATAATGGAGCAACAACGGATCGCCATGATTTTTTAAAGATATTAGAATTTAGAACGTGATTTAAAAAATATTAAATTCACGCGAACTAATTCGCTGTCTTTATTTATTACTAGCTGATGCCCGCGACTTCGACCGCGTGGTTTAAGTATTTTGAATTTCCCAATGAGAACTCTTTGATTTTCCGGTAAAAGTAGCCTTTGTGACTCTCCAGGTCTTTAAATATATCCATGCAAAAAATTACGTCCTGCTGTCAATACTCTGTTGCAGTGTGATTGAAGGACAAACCAACAAACAAACACACTTTCGCATCAATAATATTAGTACGATCAAAGATAATCCGAAAATGTTTCGTTTTAAATTTCCTTAAATCTTTCGTTGGTACCTACTTTCTTTGGTTGGTACATTACTGCATAAAAACAATCAGTACTACATAATAGTTGCATAACTGTCGTACAATAGGAACAGCAAAGCAATATAAATCGACCACACCCCCGCCGATATGCCGACCCCGCTCAACGAGTCTGACCCCAACATCTCGCCACTATCGGCCGCTGCCACGGGAGATAAGCGAGAGCGATTTATTGCTGCCATCATCATCGTCATCGTCACTTACATACGGCTTGCCACCACAGCGCAAGTATAATGGACATTCATACAGTGGGTCGACACCCGTACAAATCATACTAATATTATAAATGCGAAAGTTTGTTTGTTTGTTGGTTTTTAATTCAATCACGCCGCAACAGAGCGACGAATCGACGTGATTTTTGGCATGGACATATGTAATTGAAAACCTGGAGAGTGACATAGACTATTTTTTTATCCCGAAAACTGATGAGTTCCCGCGGGAATAAAAAACTAAAACCGCGTGGACGAAGTCGTGGGCATCAGCTAGTGACAGATAAAGCTCATAGAGGTACGGTATCGGTATCGATAGGGAAGGATGTATCTCGTAAGACGTTGTTACTACTAAGCACAAGTCTCTTCTTAGAATGAGAACGGTTTGACCATAGTCCGACACGCTGGCCAAGTTTGGATTGGCACACTTCATTTTTGAGAACATTATGAACTCCTCGGACATGCAGTTATCACGATGTTTTCCTTCACTGTTTAAATCAAGTGATATTTAATTTCTTAAAACGTACATAACTCTAAAAAGTTAGAGGTGCGTGTGCCTAGAAATTGAATTCTCGACCACCCGAATAGGAAGCCGGACGTTTAAACAACTCGGCTATCACCGCTTATATTGTAAGTAATTAATTAAAAGTAAGTAATTAAGTACACACTCGTGTAGGCACAAAGTTTAATAAGCTTTATGTAGTTTAATTATGCAGTTTAGTATCTGTATAGCTGCGTTTCTATATACGCTATCTGGGTGCACTGTGACCCTTCTATATCTTTGTACCTATTCTTTGTCGTACCTACATTTTCTACATTATGTACCTACATAATGTAGGCACACTACATAGGCTTCAATGTTATTTCCGAAAATATACTTAAGTAATATTATTATTATTATTATTTATTTTTGTTAGTAGGTATATAAGGATTTGATTTAAATTTATTGTCTAGTTTTTATAATATTTAGATTTTAGATTAACTTTTAAATTAATTATTAGTGAAATAAACAATTATTGTCTTAAGTTATTGCATTATTTTAAAGTTAGTTATTATTAGAACTTTGTGTGAACTTGTGACTTTTGTGTCATAAATCCAAAGATGTTTCAATTTTAACAGCGAATGCACTTTTAGATTTACTTCAACGCAGAACAAGGCTCTTTGGTCTGATGTTCTAACCAAGCAATCACATTGCCGGCTCACCACTGAGCACGTGTCTCCTCTCAGAATGTAAAGGGTTTGGCTATAGTCCACCACAAATATAGGCAAACTTTGCACAACATTATGGACAATTCTCAGGTTTGTAGGTATGTTTCCTCACGGTGTTTTCCTTCACCGTTAAAGCAGGTGATATTTCATTCTTAAAAAGAACTTGTAATTTTTTAAAGTTAGAGGTGCGGGGACTGGGACGGAAGCTGGGCGTATAAGCCCATTCACTTCATCACTTTCATCGAATAAAGCAATATGAATAACTAGCTGATGCCCGCGACGTCGTTCACGTGGATTGCGGTTTCTTGGTTCCCGCGGGAACTCAGATTCAGATTCATTTGCATTTGACATGAACAATAATTGTACAATAATTGACCTTAATTAATGAATTTTCCGGGTTAAAAAGTAGCCTATATATTATTCCAGACTATAATCTATCTCCGTTTCAAATTGGGTCCAGATTCGTTCAGCCGTTCTGGCGTGATTGAGTAACAAACATCCATCCATCCAAATTCGCATTTATAATATTAATATAGATAAAAAAATTATGTATCCGCTTCGCTTATTACATAGCAACACCCGAATATGTGACCTCCCACTAACAGTCAGAGCTTACAGTTCGATGACACGACCTACTCGCCAGTCGCAGCAACCGGGATATCGATACCATTTGCATTGCATAGTGCACTCCAGAAAAGCATTTACCTACTTAGGAGTAACTTAGTAGGAACTTAATCAAACTCAAAGCATCTTTATTCAAAGTAGGTACCCACCTTCTGAACGTCAAGTTTACAAGGAATAAGACTTGATGGTGATAATAAATACGAATTTAAAAAGAATAAAAGCTACCTGACATGCATGTCCTTGCATTATTTAGGTACTTATTTACCTACTTCCTTTACTTTAGCGTTCCGGTACGATGCCGTGTAGAAACCGAAGGGGTATGGGTTTAATACAACTGCCATGCCCCTAACAGGCTAGCCCGCTACCATCTTAGACTGCATCATCACTTACCATCAGGTGAGATCGCAGTCAAGGGCTAGTTTGTAGTGGATAATAAAAAAAACTTACTTAATACTTATAATTAAAAGTTTGGATGGATGTATGGGTGGATGGATGTTTGTTACTCAATCACGCCAGATCGGCTTAACGGATCTGTATGAAATTTGGCATAAAGATAGATTTGGAATAAAACATAATTTGTATCTCGGAAAGTTAAAGAGAACCAAAAAACAATCCACGCAGACTAGTTCTTAACAAATCAAAGAGGAAGATTGTATACCTACAAATAGCGTGATAGCTTCAGTGTGCTGACTTATATGTTCAAACCAAGACAGAAAGACAGACAAACAGACGGACAGATAGATCAAAAGAGAGACACGAAATAAGGGTTGATTATTTTGGGCTGAGACTTGACCCTTGGAAGGAGGGGTTTGAAGACGAAAAAGGAGCTTAAAGAACGTAAAGTTGGAAACTATAGAAGACAATTATAATATACGAACCTACCTACCTACGAAAAACTCAAGATTCTCTGGAAAATAGTTGTTTTCAGTGTGAGCAAATAAAATGAGAGATGTTTTTAAGGTCCGAGACGGTTAATTTAATTTCACGGAATACCCAATTTCATTACGTTTAGGCGAATGGTCTGTATAAATGTGAACAAAAACAAATCCAAGAATGAATGACCTTATATTTGAGCCCTGCGTGAGCCTATAATAATAATAAGCGGGCGGTGTGTCTCTAATATTAGAAATAAAATTAGAAACTAGTTCTGTTAGGATTTCGTATCGTTGACATAAAACCCCGTGATGAGACTCTTTCACAGTTATTCTATCAAAATAATAAAACATTTTTTTTTGTTTCTATTTTTAGATTTAGAAACAACTAGATGATGCCCGCGACTTCGTCTGTGTGGATTAAGGTTTTGATTGCCGCGGGAATTTTTCAATTTCCTTCCCCGGGATAAAATCTATCCATGTACTTACTAAATTTCATCCAAATCGGTTGAATAGATCGGCCGTGAAAGCTTAACAGACAGACAGACAGACTTCACTTTCTTTGCACTATCGCATTTATAATATTAGTATGGATTAGTGTGGATTAAGAAAACCTTATTGCAGCGTTTCCTTTTTTTTTTTTTTTTTTTTTTTAATCCACTACAAGCTAGCCCTTGACTACGATCTCACCTGATGGTAAGTGATGATGCAGTCTAAGATGGTAACGGGCTAACCTGTTAGGGGCATGGCAGTTATATTAAACCCATACCCCTTCGGTTTCTACACGACATCGTACCGGAACGCTAAATCGCTTGGCGGCACGTCTTTGCCGGTAGGGTGGTAACTAGCCACGGCCGAAGCCTCCCACCAGGCCAGACCAGGGAAAATTCAGAAATTATAAATTCCCAAATTGACCCTGCCGGGGATCGAACCCAGGACCTCCGCACGTTAAGGCAACAGCGCTACACACTGCGCCACGGAGGTCGTCAAAAGTCCAGACTCTTTAATAAGGCAATTCAGCAATAACTAAGTATCTTTAAAGGCGATTTTCTATATCTATTACGTATCTATTATCTACTGTTGACTGTACTATGATTTTTTTATTAGGCTTAGATTACGTCTAATTAAATACCAAAATAGTCACCAAACTTTTTTTATTGATAAAGCTAGGCCAAAATACCTTGTTAAGTAACTACGGAATCCACGGTTTCATTTTCGATTCGTGCGTCGATCATATTATCGTAATTATGGCTTTAAAACCAGTTTGACCAGTTTCGATTATTTCATCCACAAAGAGTTATTTTGAAATTCCGAGAATAGATAGTAAATTAGTAACCAAGTCATTAAAGCTAAGTAATAAATATCGAATAAATAGCTCTAAAATTATGGAGCACCTCTCTAAATCTATTTTTAAGTCTAAATAATCAAACTTATTATATTATTAATAGAAACTCTTTCAAATGTCATTCTAATATAAATAATAAAATTATCCTAATCTTTGTCTAGCCATACAAATCGGTTTTACTCATTTTGAGAGCATATAGATGGGATCATACTTTATAATATTATAATTGCGAAAGTGTGTTTGTATATTGGTTTGTCCTTCAATCACGCCGCAACGGAGCAACAGATCGACGTGATTTTTGGCATGGGTATAGTAGAGCACCTGGATAGTGACATAGGCAACATTTTATGCCGGAAAATTGAGGAGTTCCCGCGGGAATCAGAAGACGGGCATCAACTAGTAAATTATATTGAAATTGGAAATACAATCGAAATAGTTTACACTTTACAACATCATTAACGCCATATCGGTTATAACAATAAATCAGCTTTGCAGCCTAATAATGTAAAATATAGTGGTAGGTCTATTTACGAATTTACGATAAAGTAACTTTTGACTGCAACTACAAAGCTCCATAGCTTTAGCATTGGACCATCATTCAGTCAAAGAGCCGACTAAAATCCGATTTAACCCACGGTCCAACACCCACCAGTTGCGCTCTAATTGTCGTATGTACCTACTAACACAAGGCTTACCTGTATTCGAAGAGGAAAGTAGCGCCTATTCTATTTTCTGTAGTAAACTGTAAAATCAAGATAATCATCAATGTTTAGCTACGATATTAAAGTGGTTTTTCCTTTAAAAACCTTTGAAACGCATCTGCACGAAAGTTGAAAAAGTATGTGGAAACGCCAAGACAACAGCATGAGGCCTGGGGCCATACTGCCAATATAATTAATTAAAAAGAACAGTTTGGTGTCACTTACCTTGACGTTCCTAAAATAATTATTCTAAAACACGAAAGTCGACGAAGTGGTAATGAGAGCAGTCATAAAGGGTAGTTCCTGGTTGGATGCTACGATTCTAGACCGTAGAACAGACAGACACCGCGTTTTCCCCAACAAACAAGTATATCATAGCAACTAAAAGCTGAAGGCCAAAATAATACTAATAAAATTAGTATTAAATCGGATATGTTATCCCACGATTGGTTTCCGCCGTCTCAAACGATACATAAAATCAATAAGAATGAGCTGGTTTTAAAGGTGCATTCTAAAGTGGATAATCTATGTGATAATTTATTGAATCAGCATAAGTATATTCATCGGTATAAGATTCTCGTGTTTAAATCTTGGGAATTTGACTTTTATAGCATTATCTAATAGCTCATATTGTTGAATAGAAAATAAAACATCTTTATGTATCGTCAAACCTAGTTTTGATATTTAAAAATAAAAAAAATAAAAAAATATGCGCAGAATTGAGAACCTCCTCCTTTTTTGGAAGTCGGTTAAAAAAAGCAAAAAACTATCTGGAAAATTTATGCAGCTGCAGGTTCTGAATTCTGATGATTAAGTCTAAGGAACCTCTCCACCACCACCATAGCCTATTAACGTCCCACTGCCGGGCACAGGCCTCTACTCTCTTAGGAGAGAGGGAATAAGAGCATACACCCACCACGCTGCTCCAATGCATGTTATTATCATTTTAATGTCATGATAATAACCGGGACCGACGGCTTAACTTGCTCTCCGAGGCTCAGGGGTCAAACACCGCCAACTTACGGGCTAGTACTGAGAATTTCTAGTCAGAAAAATCCAATTATTAAGGCGCGACCCGGGACCTCATCGACCGCAGTCGAACATGCTAATCACTAACCAAGGAACCACTAATTAGGCCAAAAATAAAATTCGAAAAAATGTTTCTCTTAATTAAGGGTCTGGTTTATCCAAATTTAAAATATTAGCAATCCTTCATACTAAACCTGGGGTCCAAAAAATCATGAAATTTAATTGGCTTAAAAAGAGGGTTTTAATCCTCAATCCTAGTAATCTAAACATACCCACAACTGCCGGATATTTGAGCATGAAGTCCTGCTTAGCGCGGATCACATCCAACACGACCTGGTTTTCCATAGGCGTCTCCAAAGCAGAGAATACCAGAGCTCCAGTAACCAGGTAGGCTATGTAGAACAGGGTATACATGAGCAGAAGACAAGTGAAGCGAGCTTTGCCGAAAATCCTGCTAGTTGCAAACAGTGGCTGGAACGGTGGATGCTCTTCCTCGTAAAGGATCTCCCTTGGTACTATCATTTTTTTCGGATAAGGGAACAGTTGGCTGTGGACTGTCATGTCGTCATCGCTGCGGGTGGAACTCATGCTTCCATAGGAGTGGATTCGAGGGTACTTTGGACGATCCATCTTTGAAACTTCGAGTATCTTCGTGATGTTAGTATTACAGTCTTTTCCTTGGCAGCCTTTTTATCAAGTGATTTATTTTGTGATGTGGATGATGAGTATGATGAAATTTTTTGAGTTTTTTGACTAAGTATATATTGAAAAGTTTTGAACTTTAACTGACCACTGTATTAATGTTGAAGCTTTTTAACAATAGTTTTTAGAGTTTTCAAAATCGTCTTATTTCAAACAGAGCAAACACACTTAGATTTTCCATACAAATTATTTTTTTACCAGTGCACATTGATGAGAAAGAACTAAATTTTGCGTCACACAAAATACTAACTTTTAAAACTCTTAACAAGCAGATTATAGTCCGCACCGAAGAAACCACGGAACGGATGGTAATTATGGTCAACTGTACTTGAAGAAGCGTTTAGGATGATTAGGTTCGAAGAATAACGCGACAACTTCGACTTTGGTGATGAAAATAAGTTTAGCTATCATCTTGATGCATTTTAGATTGACCGGTACAATTTGAAATTCAAACGGCAGTTCAAAGCCTCGAGGAGAGCTCCGTGACCGTTCTTCGCGGCGTGTAGCGAACAACTGGGCGTTACTTTGACGGTATCCAATTAAAATGACGGCGACATGCGCCCGCGCAGCGCGCAACAATCGTATCTATACAACTCAAGTATACTTGTTAACGGGGGCAGTAATGATTTATGACCGATGATATTACTGCAGAGATAACAGTTAATTTATCTAATGGTTTTCTAAGTGTAGGTCGTAGGTGCAATAACTTAGGTATAATTTTATAAATAATCATAAGTAAGTATAGTGAAACTACAAAATTAAAACAGCGTTTTATTTAAACTGAAGTATTTGTAGGTATGTAATATTATATTAATTACTTGATAAATAGTGAGTAGATATAGGTAATTAATGACATTCAAAACACAAGATAACAATTTACTAACATTAATTCCAAGAAATTATTTAAATTTGCTGTTTTCATACTAATATTATAAATGCGAAAGTGTGTCTGTCTGTTGTATGTCGGCTACGCTTTCACGGCTCATCTGCTTAACCGATTTTGATGAAATTTGGTACAGGGATAGGTTGTATCCCGGGGAAGGACATAGATTAGTACTTTGTATCCCGGAAAATGAAAGAGTTCCCGCGGAAATCAATAAACCTTAATCCACGCGGACGAAGTCACGGGCATCATCTTGTTAATAATAATTTTAACTTTAAGATAAAACAAGTGTTTTCTTTTATCTTAAAGTTCTGTTTGTTCAAGTTCATCAGGCTTCAATCATTATGTGGATTTAATGCTACTTTTAATCAATGTTAATTTGATTTTAATTTCTTTCTTTGAAGGTAAAGGTATAGAAAATGAGATGTCGATGAGCACAAAATGATATTTAAATCTATAAAAAAAATCTAATTAACTCGATTCCTAACTAGTTAGATGACGCCCGCGACTTGGTCCGTGTTGAATGTGGATTGAGGTTTTTGTTACGCACGCAGGAACTCCTTAATTTTCCGAGATAAAAAGTTTAAATTTAAATGTTAGTTGGGTACGTCCTACCACGGGGTGCAAACTCTCAGTACCGAGATTCCTCAAAGGATTCAGAAATTAAGCTGGAAAAATGGACCGCTAAAGCGTAGCAGATAAACTGACGGACACACAGCGTTTAAATATTGAAGTAAGTAGGTATATTATTTTTCATATAACCTGCATTGAAAATGAGAGTTTCAATGCCTGCTGCGCCATCTGAAAGTAGTCATTTTCAGACGAATACGACATGCAACGGGTAGAAAGCCATCACTTTCTTCCCTAGGGCAGAAAGTGATGGTTTTCTACCCGCTGAATGACGTAGCAGCCCTCCTTTCAATCCTGTCAGAGTATCTTTTGTTTATTTCAAACCTAAACCTTTGTAATTGTTATTTTACCCATCAACTAAACTGACAGCTATATGATATTTGTAAACAACAACCTTGCTACTAAAATAAATAAAAAATACAATTTTAATAAAACTCGCACTTTTTAATGCAGATTGTATGAAAAATAGTGTGTGCGCCACGGGATGAAGCACGATTTCAGATTTCGGGTTATGTCAGCCCTCGCTTCGCTCAGGCAGGCAACTTCACCCTCGTCTGAAATCGTCTTGTTTCACCCCTAAGCACACAATATACTATTGAAGTATAGATTAAGCTAATATTAATGTCAGTAAAGAACCAATAATAAAATGTCAGCAGGGCAGTATTTGTTCTTGAACATCGATGTTAAAAGTAAATACCAATAATTACTAATGGTCGAGTGGACAGGATACGGTGACCATTTAATAACCACCTTGTAGGATATTGTGGGAGCGTCCAACAAAAAAAATATCCAAATGTTTGATTAAATTATATTCAATGATCTTATAAATAATATTATATTATCCTTTGTAGAGAATTAAAGTATTATTCGATTACACGTTAAATTACAATACATAAAGGCGTAATTGCACCATCTATGGCTATGGTGAACGTTAAACTTGACCATAAAAACAAAACCATGATTAAGAATAATGACTTGTGACTCTCACTTTTCTTTTTGGTGGTCAAAATAACTATCGTAGTTCAATTGACCCTACTATTGTAACCTTAAGTAATAGGTAGGTACTATTAGCGCCAAGACAAGCGAACAAACAACACGGACATTACAATATTTTTATCCAAGTTACAGAATCCTCTGCGGACAAGTCTAAATTGCACTTTTTCTGTGATTTCTATTTTTCTCTTTTATGATTGTCTTTCTCTGTAGGTACGTTCATGTTTCGTTCCTTTGTCCACCCGCGTTTCTTTATTATGGTCACTCCATACTAACCCCAGTCACGAAGGCTGACGGTGACTTTTTATCAGTACGAACGTAACAACCAATATATTGTGGTAAATAATGTAGTGATACGAGTTATGTAAACTTTTTCGTCGATAACAGATTTGCGCTTGGCCATTATCTGAATCAGTGGTAGGTATAAGTAAGCGATATAATGTAGTGGGATATGTGCCCACTATGCCCAACTAAATGCACACTATGGGTGCCTACTTGCTAGGCAAGGTAGCAGGTACCTCATAGTAATACAAGTAGGTATTTCTTTACAGTATACCTATTGTTAACATACAACTACTGTAGTGTAAGCGTGTAGTAATAAAGGGGCTACCTAACTATAAGTCGAATGAAGCTTAACTAATAACGAGACCGTGTAAGCCATTCAGAGGTTTATTTTTATTTTTACAAGTTAGCCGTTGACTGCAATCTCACCTGATGGTAAGTGATGATGCAGTCAGTGAAGATGGTAGCGTGCTAACCTATTGGGGGTATGGCAGTTATATTAAACCCATGCCCCCAATCGGTTTCGCTACGGAACGCTAATTCACTTAGCGGTACGTCTTTGCCTGTAGGGTGGTAACTAGCCCCGGCCGAATCCCCCCACCAGGCAAGACCAGAGAAAATTCAGAAATTATAAAATAAATTCCCGAATTGACTCTGCCGGGGATAGAATCCGGGACCTCCCACTTATAAGACCACGCCGCTCACCACTGCGCCAGGGAGGTTTTCATGACTATTAATAATATTAATTATCACATTGTAGCTGTCAGGAATAATACACAAATCAAAATAATATGCGCAGAAGAAATCGCAGGCGTCATTTACTATATCGACAATATTAAATACCTACTTCATTTTATTACCATTGTTTGTCGCGTGTTAGATAACATTTAATTAATATTTGTTGACAAAACACTAAATTATAGTATCAGTAATTACTAAATTATCAACTTTAACGATGCATAGTCATTGTTCTGCAGGCCTATTCCGTGTTTTATTCGCGTAGTTGTACCACAGAAAGTATACTAACTCGTCCAAAAAATTAGTGGCATAAAATTACATGAACAAGTTTCGTGACATTGAATTGAATTTCATCATCATACTTCATACTAATATTATAAATGCCAGTGTTTGTTGGTTTGTCCTTTAATCACGCCACAACTGAGCAACGGAGTTTTGGCATGGGTATAGTTGAGGACCTGGAGAGTGACAAGGGCTACTTTTTATCCCGAAAATTAAGGAGTTCCCGCGGGAATAAAAAAAATAAAACCACGTGATTAGTACTTTATGATACTCATAAACACAGGTTGTTAAATTAGGTACCAACAGCGAATTTGACTGTAATTTTGTTGGACACCCTTCGATACTAAATATCATAGTTAGTCACTGAGACAGAGAATAGGACGTCTGCTGATATGTAACGAGGATGCGATAATGCACTGTTTATGGTACAACTACTCATTATGATACGGTTAAAGAAAAAATGTTTGTTAACAATTACAGAGTTCATTTCACGGTTTAAAACAATCAAAGTTGACTCATTTCATTATTTGATGATGATGCTATAATTATCGTGTTTATGTTTCCTTAGAGAAAGGGTATTTACCGGGGCAACTCTAACCCCCACGGAATAGATAAGAAAGACATTAATTCGATCATTAATGATCTTTAGCCTCTGTGTAGATCAATAAATATATTCCACGCGGTTGGAATCACGTCACTGCCCATGGCTATTACAATTTACAACAGTGGCTTTACGATTGCTCAGTAGGTAAGCAATAAGGCCGCCTTTGCATACCAAGTTTTTAGTTAATTTTACTTTGTACTAGATGATGCTCGTGACTTCGTCCGCGTGGATTAAGGTGTTTCCCCCGGGAACTCTTTAATTTTCCGGGATAAAAGTATAATATGTCCTTCCCCGGGATACCACCTATTTCTGTACTAAATTTTATCAAAATCGGTTGAACAGATGGGCCGTGAAAGTGTATTAGACAGACAGACACACTTTCGCATTTATATGTCGATCTTGCTTGATTTTTCGCCGATCGTGTCGGATTGCCGTCCCATTGAAAGCACATACTCAAGTGAAATAATGTAATCAAGCTTTAATTACTTTGTTGACACAAAATATCTGATGATTCCGTACAATTTTTACATAATTAAGTAGGTACTAGCTGATGCCCGCGACTTCGTCCGCGTGGATTGAGGTCTTTGGTTCCCCGCGGGTACTCTTTAATTTTCCGGGATAAGAAGTAGCCTATGTGTTATTCCAGACTACAATCTATCTCTGTGCCAAATTTCACCCAGATCCGTTCGGCCGTTAATTATTGAGTAACAAACATCCATCCATCCATCCATCCAAACTTTCGCATTTATAATATTAATTGACCGAGCGAAGCGAAGGTCTCTGAGTCTACTAGAGTGAATTTGCATGAATTTGACCTCAGAACTCTAAATTTACTGAAAGGCTGAGCCTGAAATTTGATCAATTATTTGAATTATATCCTGTACTTGAACAACAAATATTAAAATGAGATAAATATTATAAGGCAACGAATTTATTTAATTTTTAATGAGCTTCAGCATTTTAACAGAACTTCACAATGATGTCAATAGATGGCGCCGCGAAGTCTTAGTTCTGGGCGAGCCACAGCTAGTAGTAATAGTTATAGAATAAATAGATATACCTATTATGTAGTATAGATAATAGAGATAATTCAATTTGTCACCATTTTCCTATATTCATTGTAATAATAGGCTTCATCATGTTAAGATATTAGTATTTAGTTTAGGTTTTGCAATGCTCTGACAGGGCCTCATGCCAATGTAAAAATTAGGTATGAAGGAAAATGAAATAAATTTAAAGTATAATGCACAATTTTTGTCCTACCGGGGCAGAAATTTGGTCAGGGGACCCACTATCTTAGCTTTTAAAAGCAGTATTATTTTTTAAATTAACATTTTATATGACGTATTTTGATGCCCCTAAAATAAGGATCATAATTCTGAAACAAGAGTAACGAAAACATTAAAATAATACTGCTTTATGCTATGATAGATAGCCCCTAGGAAGATAAATGCCCCTTAAATGATATAAATACCTATATAATACCAAATGCCTATATAATACCTTCTAAGCAGGGATGGTCGTTGAGGAAGTTTATCTTCAGCTTGGCCAGACGTTGCTCTGTCGCCCGCTCCACTGGGCCCTCGAGCGCTTGGAAAACTTTCGCACCTGTACCGACAAACAAAATTATTGTGTTTGTAGAATATCGGTCATGAGCATAGATTAATCGATTGTCTAAGTAACTATTCAAAATAGAGCTCGCAATGACAGTTTCATATTGAGACACGAGGAGAAAAAATTGAATAGGTACATTGGCTAGAAAACCATACACTTATCAACTTATCACCCATCACTAGCCCACTGCTGTCTTAACCTCTGATTATGTAAATCAAAGGTTTAAACCTTTGTCTAAACCACCTGCTGCTTTTCTATAGTATATTCAAGTTACCCGTAGATACTACCACTTGTAACTTACCCATAGTCAAATAAAGTGCCATAACCACAATAATCAGAAGCAGCCGAACAAGCGGCATGCTTCGCACGTCGCCCACGCATCCGGGCACCACGAGCCGCATGGTTTCTGCGAAAAAGAACTTACACTGAAAAACTTACACTTAGGCCGTGGCTAGTTACCACCCTACCGGCAAAGAAGTGCCGGGAAGCGATTTAGCGTTCCGGTACGATGCCGTGTAGAAACCGAATACGGGTAGGTATGGGTTTAATATAACTGTCATGCCCCTAACAGGTTAGCCCGCTACCACCTTAGACTGCATCATTACTTACCATCAGGTGAGATCGCAGTCAAGGGCTAACTTGAAGTGGATTAAAAAAACCTTCAAAAGGCTCCCTCATAGCCGAGTAGTTTTCTATTTTGAACTAGTAGCATGGCACTATTGTTTAAACAGACTCTAAAATATACTATGTAGGTATGGTAATGCTCAAGCATACTATAGTTCGTAATAAACAAAACAACATAATATTATTTTTTTATCTGAGTATTAGTGTCGACATTTATTCAGAGGAGCTTTCAGCTTTTTAGATAATTGAGTCTCCATCAAAGGGAGTCAACAGATCGCTTCACTCGGCCTGAGCTTTCACACTAATTGAATCTCCATATACTGCAACCCAGATTGAGTATCCGATTCCTGTCCATCAGGCACCTAGTAAGTTAGGTTTAGTTTTAAACCAAACCTAACTTACTAAAAAAATAAATTGTGCAGATAAATTTGCCTATCCTTGAATAAAATTCAAGGTTATGATTTTCCTTTTGTCGAGGATTAAGTTATAGCGAATTAGGTAAACTTCTGGTTCCTTCATTTGGAATATTGGATTTATCATACGCTAGCTGTCAGATGGTAAATTACAAAATTATGGATTAGAAGATTAGAAGAGAAGATTTGAATAATAAGTAGATATTATATTTTATTAAAATGTAAACAATGTGATGCGCATATCTACATAGGACCCTGAATATTCGTTCGTATCGATACGAACGCGCTGTAGACGTGCGTTTATTTAAGTACGAACGAAATAATTAGATTGTGTGGCCATTAAAAGTTAAAACGCACGTGCCACGCGATTCAGACGCGCTTTAAACGCGCGTTTTGCGAGCGTATTGTGTCAATATAAAGCAACAAAGTGCTTTTTTGAACTGAAAACGAGCAGACAACGCCCTTTCGCGTAACGCGAGTTGTCTGCGCGTAGAAAATACGCCATGTGAAGAGACGTTTATCATTAAGTAACCTGTAAGGCCCACATTCACTAAAACTGTTACATTTTGTAATGCTGTCACTTTTTCGCAAGAACATATTATTGCGGTTGCCAAAACGTGACAGCATCAAATTAACTAAATCAATTGAAGAGTCCTTGTTTAAATGGGCCTAAACATCTAATAATAAACACTGTAAGTACAATACTTAGTCACGGGGCACGCGACACTTTCATTATGTAGCAATAATATGCTAATTCTGTTTGTACTTTGTACGGAATTAATTAACTTAGTGCAAATGTCTCTATAGCGGTTATTGACATGCTATTGGTAAAACACATGCTGTAAGTACAAAACCTGCGCAGTGAAGGATTTCATGCACATACACACAGATATACCTATAATATAGGTATACACACACGTCATACTAAATTCTATTTTATTTAATGCCTGTTAGAATTAACCAATAATAATTGCAAATATAGCATCTATCTACTAGGCAAGGTACTAACTCCCATAACACGGAAATTACTTTGCAAATAAGGAATTTATTCATTATTTATTTATATAACGAACTCATGTTTTATCCCACTACAAGTAGGTACACTAGACCTTGACGTGGTAGACGATTATGCAGTCTAAGATAATAGCCGTCTAACCTGTGTATTTGGCAGTAACATAAAACCCATACCTACTCCAGTCGACTTCTATACACGGCAAAGATACCTGAACATGAAAATTAAATCGCTTACTCGCGTGCTACGGTCGGGCGGAAGTCTTCCGCCAGACCAGACCAGAGAAAATTCTGAAATTATGAATTCCCAAATTATCCCTCAAGGGGATCGAACCCGGGACCTCCCACATGTAAGACCACGACGCTCACCACTGCGCCTGGAAGGTCGTCGGTTGCGGTGTGTGGAAAGGACTGACCTTTTTTGTCCGTAAACACAGTGACTTCGGAAAATTTGATTTTGTGGCTTTTACACCATTAGGGACAAGTACAAACATTAAACCACCTTTTGGACGTCCATTATAAACATAATTAATCGTAAGTCACTAAGTACGCCTAAAAACCTATACATCTAAAGAACCACAAAATAGCACATAGGGTAGGGGAGGTACCTATATTTTTTGTTAACGGGGGGGCGGAAGCTTCTTAATGAGACGCCTACCCAATCTCCGGGCCCGCGGGGGGATTGGATTGGGATAGGATTCCTGACCACCAAAACCCCCTCGATGAACCCCCTCTGCGCATTATGCGAGGCTTCGGGAACTTATAAAGAACATGCGCCGGAGCTTCTCTTGCGCGACGACTAATGGTTTCGTCACACAAAGCACAACGAGTAAATTTATGTCAATAAATTATCTCTATTTGTCTACCGGAGCTAACATGGTTACTTGTCTCGTTGCGTCTAAAGTAGAGATTATATACCGGATTTTGTGCATGTTAGGGTCAACGAGAAATTAGCCGGCATCGACAGCATCTCTCTCTCTCTCTCTCTCTCGTCACGAGATATCTCGTTGCGTGCATGGTAAGCCTGCAGGGGGGTATTCTTAACCAATATTGCCGTATGCTAAAGGCATCGAATCGAAGTAGCGATTTAAAACTGTCCGCGCCGGTCATATAGCCGCGCGTGTATGTCAACCCTTAATGGCTAATGGAAATCGCTTCGAATATCAGATGAGATAAAGGAGCGCTAGGGTTGGCAGGAAGGGGGTTAATTAACCCTCGCCTCGCTTTAACTCCATCAGGCTGGAGATTGTAAATTATTTAAACCGGTGATGAAGCGGTGATGTGTACCAAATGGCTACGTGTTAAATATGTGTGTATGTTTAGTGCACATAATATTATATTATGTGCTTATTGCATAGGTACCAAAAAATACAACTTAGACAGATTACAAAAAAGAAAAACATAAAATTAACGCTCAAACTTTATTCAAGTGGACTTGTTGAACTAATAACAATTATTTATCACTAGCTGATGCCCGCGACTTTGTCAGCGATGGTTTAAGTTTTTTTTTTATTCCCGCGGGAACTCCTTTATTTTCCGGGATAAAAACTAGTCTATCTCACTCTCCAGCTCTTCAACTATACCCATTACCCATGCCAAAAATCACGCCGATCCGTTGCTCCGTTGCGGCGTGATTGACGGACAAACCAACAAACAAACACACTTTCGCATTTATATTATTAGTATGATGATCATGCTATGGCCAACTTCCTATTATTTCCCTACGACAAAACCAGAGGCAAAACAGTATGTATCTATTTCAATCTCTATTCCATTTTGCATCAGGGCCGTAATAAGGTGACAAACGCATAATATAGTACAACAAGCAAACTTGTTTTAGTAGATATAAAAAAAAACTAAAAAAAGCTTAGAAGGCATAAAAATTAGTTCCAATTTTGACCACCGGGTCAGATGAGAAGTTTGATGGACTGTAAGACCGTTAGACCTATTGAAGTTCAGTGAGCGACTCCAGTCAGGTGAGGCCAGCAAATTTCTCATGCTCTCCAGCCAAATTTAATTTAATTTTTATTGGAGAAGCCTAATAATCGATACAGAACCCACATTTCTATTTGTCGAAACGCCATCACGAAACTACTGGACGGATTTAAATGCAACTTGGGATTGACATGCATGAAATTTTTTTATAGGGTCCTTCCGGAAAGTTTTGAAAGCAGAGTGTTATTGTAACAAAAATATTCATCTTTAAATTCTGTATCCGCTGACCCTCGTGACAAACGCGTTTTGAGCGACTCTAGTGAGGTGAGGCTACCAAATTGCTCAGGCTCTTCAGTCAAATTGAATCTCAGCTGCAATCAGATTGTGCCGGCGTTTTAGTACGACGTGTGAACTGCGAGGTAATCCTAATGAACATGCAAATTTCATGGTCATGTGAAGGTGTCGTGATATTTAAACAAGTAATCATCCCTGAGGTAAAACGGACTAAGGGTCGATTATACCGTTAATGGGTAAGGTTAACGTTAAATTTCACCACCACCATTTTGTAAAAAATACCAAGCTTTGTTTTTTTTTTAATAAAAATTTGACTTATTCCATGTAATACTTTGCCTAGCTTTTTTTGGGCAAGTTAAACTTTTTACAATATTGACTTTGTCGGAAAACTTTGTCGGATTTCGGTACTGGACCAGATTATTTAACTCGTTACAGAATTATGATAAATGATTTATTTACTTCATGTAGAACAACTTCTGACACTTATGATACGTCAAGACTCTACCACTGGTTTTTTATCTGAGAAAAGCCGGCAAGAAACTCAGCAGTTGCTCTTTTCTCAAAAAAGAAAAAAGGTTACAATAAGTATAACAGTACAACACATAACACACTGTTTGCTCTATATTGCATTGATCTTATCAGAGCTGATTGGTTGCATTAATTAACATTGTGATCAGGATTTGCAAGATAGACTGAGATATATGGTTATTATTTATTCAATAGAGTATAGTCTGAACGTCGGCTCCATAACTATGATAGCATCTTATCTATGAATAATTCTATATCCACCGAGCAATTCGCGTAGGAGTTGACATGGCTATCGTCTCTTCCAAATCTGCTCTGGCACTTAGTGTGGAGGCCTATTTCGATTTAACACACCCACTGATCAAAAATCTTCCACAAGGACGGAACATAGACTATAAGAATTTTCCTAAATATTGCGATGAAATCGTCATACGTATAATATGACTTTTAACATCTACTAAACCCCTAAACACGCCGTTTACTACGAATACGTTCCAATATAGTTAATACTTGGTTTCCTTCGGGTTGAACTTCGGATAATTTTTTAAACCTCAGGTCTATTTTATAGAGAAAACCGTTATAAAATTTCACGTTTCTAGGCCGATACTTAGAAACGTAAAATTTTATAAAGGTCATTACGTATTTAGTTAAAACATAAAACTTTATTATGTTAATTATTATACATATATTATTATGCTTATTATGTCAATTGCTTCTTTTAAACGTGTAGATACTCATACTTAATGAATAACTTGAGTGCGTACTGTAGCCAACCAACTTAGCCAAAAAAGACATTGCATCCAAACTAGTACAGCGAATCCGTCCTAGAATCATAAGAAATATTCGTATCCTGTCAGAAGTGGAGGTTTGCATGGTATGTCAGTAGATTTTTCAGTAACGACCCTGTGGTCCAATACTTTGGAAGAAGAGGATGGTATAATAGAACATCTCCCCGAGTGGAGGGTTGCTTTCCGCTAGATACAGCCGGATGAAGTCACGTTGCCAGTTATGTGACTGCAGTTCTATGTAGGTCATCGATTGCTATCGGGGAGAATAACATTTATTTTTTTAATGTCTATATACAGCTATTTAGGCGAGTCTGACCCGCTTTCTGTTTTAAAACTGCTGAAAATATCGGCATTTTCCGCACTAGCCACCTACATTTCGATACCATTTCCAAATGTATTGTTATCATAATATCACACTCACATTTCGGTTTCAATTTACAGACAAATTTGGAATGTCAATAATCTTACTCTCTCATTCTCTATCTATATATTATACTAGCTGACCCGGCGAACTTCGTACCGCCTTAGTATGCAAAATTAAATGTAGATTTTTCAACATTTCAGAGAGATTTTCTTAATATTTTAATCCGTAAGAACCTTCTCCTAATAATAACAAATACAACAAAAAAAGAATGAGTGAAATCGGTCCAGCCATTCACGCGTGATGCCGTGACCAAGGAAAACGGGTTTCATTTTTATATATATAGATTACTAGCAGATCCCCGCGACTCCGTCCGCTTGGATTAAGGTTTTTGGTTCCAGCGGGAACTCCTTAATTTTCCCTGACCCTACCAACAGTTTGGAAAGGACATTCTCCAACTCCGAATAAAGTCAAACCTACATTTTGATGTTTTGTCTATGAATTTTATCAAAATGTCTTTATTACAAGAAAATTGTCATTAATTTGAGTAGAAATCGGCAAGTAATGTATTTATAAGCAGTTTACTTTTACAGTCAGTCTATTCAACACCAGTTATTTGCACCTAGAATATTTACCCAATTCCATAAATACATATTATACTAGCAGATGCCCGCGACTTCGTCCGCGTGAAACAAGGTTTTTAAATTCCCCCGGGAACTAACTAATTTTTCGAGTTAATATATTATAGCCTATGACACTCACAAATAATGTGGCTTTCTATTGGTACCAGAATTTTCAAAGTCGTTTCAGTAAATCCAGAGATTACCTCCTACAACCTCCTCCTACAACCTCACAAACTCACAAACTCACAAACTTTACCTCTTTATAACATTAGTATAGATTATAGCTGTTTGTACTATGATTATAGGCTAGATTTAACCACTTGTAGTAGGTAGAGTTATTCAATTCCACCACGTCATGACGTCATTCTGGGTCCAATATTAGAGCATTGTTTATTATCGATTATTTTAATATTTAATTTGGGCGTAGCGCTCCGGTCCACTTTTAGGGTTTTCCACAACAAAGCTCACAAACTTTAACCATTACGTATTTACTTACATAACAATGAAAATGTAGTTCGGATGAAACATCACTATTTGATTAAAAAGTATATAGCGAGCAAACGAACACGCTGGTCACATGATGTTCAGTGATCACCGTCATGAATATATATGCAGCACCAGAGGAACCGCCAATGCATAGCCGGCTTTTGAGCAAATTTGTTTATCCGGCTCTTGGAAGAGCCCCATATTGTAATCATGAGGGAACACAGACGATGGAGGCTTGTTCCATAATTTGTTTTTATTTATTAAACCCTTCTATAAATATCCAAGTGGATTTCATTAAAGCAACCTTTAATTAATTATTTCTTTGACGACCTACCTATAGAAATTAATTTGACTAAAAATAAAACGAAAACGAACACTGAAACTAAATAATTGTATACCCACGCACTGAAAGGCGAAAATTATTGGTACTGTGTTTATGATTAAAAATAAAATAAAGTAATATTATCTTTACTTTACTACAACAAGATACTAAAATCTCTGATTTTCTGTAGATTTTATTTTCTAGAACATAATGGGTATGGGTGTATTCTCCATGTTTCATAATTCCCTAGTTATTATCTATATAGATTTTGAAAATTAGACCCCCAAAGGATCACCCCTTTATAGGGGATGAAAGTTGGTACGAAAGGCCTTAATTTCTCAATATATTTTTCAAGTTATATCAATGAAACTTGGTATTTTGGCTTTCGGTAAATAAAGAAGACCATGTTTCAGTTTTTTAAAATTCCACCCCCAAAGGGGTAAAATAGGGGTTGAAAGTTTGTATGAAAGTCCTTCATCTTTCAAGTTATAGCCATGCAAGTTGCTATTTTTGCTTCTGGTTTAAAATAAAGAAATACGTGTTTCACAGTTTTTGAAAATTTTATCCTCAAGGACGTTAAACAGAGAGTTTGTGCTTCAATCACGCCGCAACAGAGCATCGGATCAAGTATCAACGTGGTTTTTTGCTTGGGTATTGTTAAGAACCTGGTGAGTGATATAGGCTAATCCCGGTAAATTAAGGAGGTTTTTTTAATTCATGTGGGAATAAAAAAACTTATACCACGCGAACGAAGTCGCGAGCATCCGCTAGTTAATAATAATTCTAAAAGATTATGAAATAAATAATTATGTACCAAATATTTTTCAATCGAAACGAAGTAAATTATCAAATTAAAACGAGAAAGCAACTTTTAAGGGCCTTGATAATTTGTGTTACCTTCGCAATTTTAAATTGGATTTGTTTTTGCTACAATTTTTTTTTACATTTTAATAAATCCGTGCCTTATTAATTACTTCTCGATTACGATTGAAATCTTAGACTAAAGTGTACAGAACTTTTGGGTTCTCTATAGATATCGGTTCTTCGAACTCGGTACCTCGCCTCTTTGATTTCTGGTTTGATCAACTACTTTTCAATCTAAGGATAGAAAAAAATTCCAAAATCCAATTCCAATTCTTTTCCAAAATTTTATTAAGTATTGTGATGTTTTATATTTCATGTATAAAATAATCGTTATTTTATAATACCTACTACTTATGTAAGTAAAGGATTTTCCTCTATGTAAAGGAATTTCGGATAGAATTCATTGACTTTCATACTTTGAACACATCTTGCGCACTTTATCTTAGGTATTGCGTGGGTGGATCATTAATTCGAGAGCAGAATTCGAAGATGATTTAATACCCTCCTACTCGAAAACTGAAACGTTTCTCATAATTTTCGTAACCTTGCAAATTATGAACGAGAGTGACATCGTTATGATAAAGCTTAAATACGCTTAACAATCTTTAGTTCTGACGTAACATCACCTACGCTTCACAATCTTTAATTTAGTTCTCTGAATGCTGAGTTTCTTGCCGGTTTTTCTCAGAAGAGTCTCTTTTCCGAACCGGTCAAAACATGACCTAACATCAGATACACTTGTATCTCTTGTCCTACATGGACAAAAGAAATTGAGTATTGTGTTTAGTCTCTTTGATCTTGTTTAGTCTTCTCCACCTGAATTGGATGCCTATAGGTAACTACTAACGCCAGTTCGTTTGAGGAAAACGGGCACACGAGTATCATGTTTGAGCTGCGTAACTTACAAAACAATCAATTTTGAGGAAAAAAAATTAACTTGGATAGTTCATTATTAAAATTCTACGTAAATACCAGAAACTGACTCCATTTATATAAAACGTAACTATATCTAATAAGATAAGTATCAATGAGACAACTAGAGAGTAGGGGGTGGCGTACATGGGAGGTCCGAACTCCGAATCTGCCCCCCGATTGTGTGTCAAGTGATAATTAAAAAAAACCCGACTGAGCTTGTTGTGGGCTCTTCTCAGACCAGGGCGCGTTTGGAACCCTCGTAGCTTTAGTTTTAAGAAACCGTAATTGATTATCACCATCATTCATTCCAACGCCTGCATCCAAGTGCGGAAAATAATCCCAGCATACAAATAAAGAAATAGAAAGAATCGCCATCATAT
The DNA here is from genome assembly GCA_923060345.2 of Erebia aethiops. NCBI lineage: Eukaryota > Metazoa > Arthropoda > Insecta > Lepidoptera > Nymphalidae > Erebia > Erebia aethiops. The sequence goes on from OV281087.1 coordinate 22,359,006, forward strand.
TTTATAAGTAACTGGACGTCAATAAGTGTACAGTGTACGTAAATTGAATAAATATACTTTGACTTTGACTTTGATTTTGACTTAAGAAAATCGTGACCGTAAACGTTTGTTAAACGGACATGGAAGTAATAAGTACTAACGTAGTACTTATTAGTTCCATGTAAACGGATAATTCGAACTGTTTATGGAGTTCATCAAAAACCTACATCATCCTATATGTCAAAAAGCATGTAGAAACTCCTTTAACAATTCGAGTACTTTAAGGTAATACGTTTGGACCTCTGACTGGCCGTTTTTTGAAATGCCTCTGATAAATGGACATGATCTCAAATAAGGAATGAGACGGAGAGAGAGAGAGAGTATAATTATGGTTGCATAATATGGTTTTTTGCGGTAGCTTCAGCGCAGATATGCAGGGTCAGCCTAAACGATGTAGTAATAAAATGTTTCTTGAATGCCGACACGTGCAGGCGCGCGAAGCATCTACAATATACATCACTATATAGGTCGCGCAGTAATGACAATTTAATTAAATTTGCTGACGTACGATGTCTAAATATACATATAAAAGGAAAAGGTGACTGACTGATTGACTGACTGACTGGTCGATCAACGCACAGCTCAAACCACTGGACGGATCGGGTTGAAATTCGGCATGCAGATAATATGACGTAGACATTCGCTAAGAAAGGATTTTTGAAAATTCAAAGCCTAAGGGGGTAAAAAAGAGGTTTGAAATTTGTGTAGTCCACGCGGACGAAGTCGCGAGCATAAGCAAGTCAATCAAATTCAAATGTTCAAAGAAATATTATAAATGCGAAAGTTTGAATGGATGTATGGATTGATGTTTGTTACTCAATCAAAACTTTAACAAATATTCTTCAATCGAAACGATATAAATTTACATTATTTTTTTATAAAATTAACGAGGAAGCGACTTGTAAGGGCCTTGATAATTTGTATTATGTACCTTCGCAATTTTTAATTCCAGATTTGTTTTTGCTACATCTTTTTTTAAATTTTAATAAATCCGTTCCTTCGTTAAATAATAACTCAATAACTTTTTTATCAAATCAACAGTTTCATGTTGTTAGTACGATTACCCCGTTACGTACCTAAAAGTTAGTGAAGTAGATTATAAACATTATAATAGTATAAATGCGAAAGTGTGTCTGTCTGCTAACGCTTTTACAGCACATCTGTTAAACTAAATTTGGTAGACAATTGAATGCATCCCGGCAAAGGTGAGGCTAGGCTTAATCCCGAAAAATCCAGGATTCAAAATTCCCACTGGATTTTTGAAAAAACTAAAGTTCACGCGGTCGAGTCGCGGTCATCTTGTAGTCTATACTATATATGTACTCATTACTTAATATTATAACAGCTGAACGGATCTAGATTAAATTTAGCACAGATTTATATATGAGATTATAGTCTGGAATAACACATCGGCTACTTAAAGTAGCCTACTTTTAATACCGGTTAAAGAGTTCCAGCGGAAAACAAAAAACATCAATCCACGCGGACCAAGTCGGGGACATCAGCTAGAATTTAATAAAATGTTCGTACGTAGGCAATATTGAGTTCTTGTCCACTATCCATTCACTTTGAGTACCCATATTTACTTATTGTCATCTGAGTATATTGAAAAAAATGATGGACATGAAAGGTCCTTTTCAATAAGCGAATGGAACGGCAGTCACAAAAAATGTATTCAATTCTCCAATGCTCCTAGAAATTGACTTTTTGAGGTCACTTCAAATGTCTATTCCAATTATTCTTTTTAAGAAAAATACGACATCACAATAAGATATCTTTTCTCGGAATCGGTCGAATACAAAGTTTTTATTGCAGGGGTTGGTTAATATCATCGTAGCGAAAAAATCCTATGTCTATGGTTAATATAGAATATAGATTTATACTAATACTAGTGTTTCGCCCTGTGCGCGAGCTGCTAAAGCAGCTCACGGGTTGTGGTTTTTGTGACATTACGGATCCTCAGTTATCGAATTTGAATGAAATCGGTCAATTAACAAAGAATTTCAAAATGGCGCTGATTTTTTAAAACTTTGGTAACAGTTTCCTGTATTGAAATCCCAGGGAGCCCTAAATATCGATTTTGAACGAAATCGGTCCATTAACAAAGAATTTCAAAATGGCACTGATTTTTTTAAACTTTGGTATCAGTTTCCTGTTTTGTAACCCCAGGGAGTCCTAAATATCGATTTTGAACGAAATCGGTCAATTAAAAAGTAATTCAAAATGGCGCTGATTTTTTAAAATTTTGGTTTCAGTTTCCTGTTTTGTAACCCCAGGGAGTCCTCAATATCGATTTTAAACGTAATCGGTCAATTAACAAAGAATTTCAAAATGGCGATTTTTTTAAATTTTAGTACCAGTTTCTTGTTTTGTAATCGCAGGGAGCCCCGTTGTGGGTAAAACGGAACCGTATCAAAATCTTGCATAGTTTTACACAGTCTTGTAGTATTCTTCAATATTGACCATATATTTTCTATGGAAAAATAAATTCCGCCATCTTGAATTTTTTTCCTGTTCATCAAGTAGACCTTCAGGTCCTGATCATATTTTGCCAAGAAACCACTCTTCCATCTTTTATACTTTCTGAGATAGACACCAAATAAATTTGTATGGCAGCCATCTTTATTAAGCCATTTTGAATTTTTTTTTTGCTCTTTGTCTATTGGATGAGGTTCCGATCGACATTAGTTCGAGGACCCCCCACCTATCTTCAATACCTTGGCCGTGCCCTTTACCCGTCTCCGAAATCCTCAATCATCAGCGGTCTCCATATTTTTTTTCAAGTTTTGTTTTCTGACTTCTATACGAAGCCATCAGTAAAAAAAAATTTTTTCATACAAAATTTTACAGGAGGACATTTTTGGGGAAAATCTCGAAAATTACCCAAAATGTGGCAACACTGTTTAGATATCTCAATACTGCCGGTCGAGCTACACAGTCGATCCATACATGTCAACTTTCCCAAATGTTGCCAACTGCCTCAAAATCGTGATCGAAATTTTCAAAAACACAAAACGAATACAAAATGGCCGCCACCTCGTTTCACAGAAACATTTTACATAGTTTCATAATTTTCCCGTAAACCACAGGATATACCGCCCCTGAAGACGTTTCAATTTTTCATCTCGCTCGCACCCAGCCGAAATGATTGCTCCTGAAAAAAGACCATGTCGAAAATCACTTTTACTTTGATAAATTCCAGTGTTGCCAGACCGCGGCGATGAAAATACCCAAACGTCATTCGTACCAGTAGGACACGTGGTTGCTCATACTCGAACTTTGCAAAAAATACGTATTTCGATTTTTTTATTTTTGGGGTAAATCTTGAAAATTTCCCGAGAAATGGGGTAATTTTTTTTCCTCAATCCATAGTTCGAGTCTGTACACACAATCGCCGCCTAGAAGTCGAAACGCTCCGACATTGCCAACTGTGAGAAATTTGAAGTTTAAAATTGCGTTTTTTCGTACCTCAGACCGAACGGCCGCCGCGAAAGCCGCCATCTTGAATTTTTAAAAACCACTCCCATTCTGTCAAAATACAGGATAATTGTAGGCGAAAACAGAAAAAAATATTACGCTCGACCACGCCGTTTCGGATCTGTGGCACCACGGTTCGGGGTCGAAAAATCAAAAATTTCAAAACACTACAGCTCGGCCGCCATCTTGTTTTTCCAATTTTTCCCACTTTTTCTATTGAACGTTTCCTAGTTTCTTCAATTGTTGCGAGTTGTAACGAAATCGGTTGGAAAACAAAAGAGTTGCAAGAGTCACGTCGGCCGCCATCTTGTTTTTCCGAAATGTCATAATTTTTCCCTACTCGACTCCCGCACCCGAACACATCTCCCGTACATCATTGTATCGTTTTCTGTCTCTTTCTAGGAGAACAATTATGTCAATGAGTGAGTGAGTCAGTGAGTGGTAATCGAGCTATATATAGTATAACTAGTGTTTCGCCCTGTGCGCGAGCTGCTAAAGCAGCTCACGGGTTGTGGTTTGACTTACAAGTAGTACAAACTTTACTATACGATTTTGAACGAAATCGGTCAATTAACAAAGAATTTCAAAATGGCGCTGTTTTTTTAAATTTTTGGTAACAGTTTCCGGTATTGAAATCCCAGGGAGCCCTTAATATCGATTTTGAACGAAATCGGTCAATTAAAAAAGAATTTCAAAATGGCGCCGATTTTTTAAAAAGCTTATTATACTGTTGAAGATTATGTAAATGATAGAGGAGCATGGATTTGATCGCTCCAGCAATGCTAGGGACAGCGGTTACTTATGTACACATTGATATAGTAATTGTAAATGAATTATTTAAAAAGAGCAACCACCGAGTTTCTTGCTGGTTCTTCTCGGTAGGAATGGCATTCCGAACCAGTGGTAGATTCACTTGACGATTCAAAAGTACTTGTAAAAGTTTATTTGAATAAAAAATATTTGAAATTTGAAATTTGAAATTTGAAATTTGAAATTTGAAATTTGAAAATTTAAAACTTTGGCAACAGTTTCCTGTACTGAAATCCCACGGAGCCCTAAATATCGATTTTGAACGAAATCGGCCCATTAACAAAGAATTTCAAAATGGCGCTGAATTTTTAAAACTTTGGTAACTGTTTCCTCTATTGAAATCCCAGGGAGCCCTAAATATCGATTTTGAACGAAATCGGTCCATTAACAAAGAATTTCAAAATGGCGCTGATTTTTTAATATTTTGGTTTCAGTTTCTTGTTTCGTAATCCCAGGGAGTTCTCAATATCGATTTTAAACGAAATCGGTCACTTAACAAAGAATTTCAAAATGGCGATTTTTTAAAATTTTAGTACCAGTTTCCTGTTTTGTAATCGCAGGAAGCCCCGTCGTGGGTAAAACGAAACCGTATCAAAATCTTGCATAGTTCTACACAGTCTTGTAGTATTCTTCAATATTGGCCATATATTTTTTATGGAAAAATAAATTCCGCCATCTTGAAGTTTTTTCCTGTTATTCAAGTAGACCGTCAGGTCCTGATCATCTCTTGCCAAGAAACCACACTTCCATCTCTTATACTCTCCGAGATAGACACTGACGAAATTTGTATGGCGGCCATCTTGAATCCACCATTTTCGAGTTTTTTTTAAACTTATCGCCAATTGGATGTGGTTCCGAGTGACATTAGTTCGAGGACCCCCCACCTATCTTCAATACCTTGGCCGTGCCCTTTACCCGTCTCCGAAATCCTCAATCATCAGCTGTCTCCATATTTGTGATCAAGTTATATTTTTTACTTCTATACGAAGCCATCAGTGAAAAAAAATTTTTTCATACAAAATTTTACAGGAGGATATTTTTGGGGTAATTCTCGAAAACTACCCCAAATGTGGCAACACTGTTTAGATATCTCGATACTGCCGGTCGAGCTACACAATCGATCCATACATGTCAACTTTCCTAAATGTTGCCAACTGCCTCAAGATCGTGATCGAAATTTTCAAAAATACAAAAAGAATACAAAATGGCCGCCGCCTCGTTTCACAGAAGCATTTTTCATAGTTTCATAATTTTCCCGTAAACTACAGGATATACCGCTCCTGATGACGTTTCAATTTTTCATCTCGCTCGCACCCAGCCGAAATGATAGCCCCTGAAAAAAGACCATGGCGAAAATCACTTTTACTTCGATAAATTCCAGTGTTGCCAGACCTCGGCGACGAAAATATCCAAATGTCATTCGTACAAGTGGGACACGTGGTCGCTCATACTCGAACTTTGCAAAAAATACGTATTTCGATTTTTTAATTTTTGGGGTAAATCTTGAAAATTTCCCGAGAAATGGGGTAATTTTTTTTCCCCAATTCATTCTTCGAGTCGGTACACACAATCGTCCCATAGAAGTCGAAACGCTCCGACGTTGCCAACTGTGAGAAAATTGAAGTTTAAAATTGCGTTTTTTCGTACCTCAGACCGAACGGCCGCCGCGACAGCCGCCATCTTGAATTTTTAAAAACCACTCCCGTTCTGTCAAAATACAGGATAGTTGTAGGCAAAAAGAGAAAAAAATATTACGCTCGACCACGCCGTTTCGGATCTGTGGCGCCGCGGTTCGGGGTCGAAAAATCTAAAATTTCAAAACACTACAGCTCGGCCGCCATCTTGTTTTTCCAATTTTTTCCACTTTTTCTATAAATCGGTTCCCAATTTCTTCAATCGTTGCGAGTTGTAACGAAATCGGTTGGAAAACAAAAGAGTTGCAAGAATCACGTCGGCCGCCATCTTGTTTTTCCGAAATGTCATAATTTTTCCTTACTCGACTCCCGCACCCGAACACATCTCCCGTACATCATTATATCGTTTTCTGTCTCTTTCTAGGAGAACAATTATGTCAATGAGTGAGTCAGTGAGTCAGTGGTAATCGAGCTATATATAGTATAACTAGTGTTTCGCCCTGTGCGCGAGCTGCTAAAGCAGCTCACGGGTTGTTGTTTTTGGGATAATATTAGGGATCCTCAGTTATCGAATTTGAACGAAATCGGTCAATTAACAAAGAATTTCAAAATGGCGCTGATTTTTTAACACTTTAGTAACAGTTTCCTGTATTGAAATCCCAGGGAGCCCTAAATATCGATTTTGAACGAAATCGGTCCATTAACAAAGAATTTCAAAATGGCGCTGAATTTTTAAAATTTTGGTTTCAGTTTCCTGTTTTGTAACCCCAGAGAGTCCTCAATATCGATTTTAAACGAAATCGGTCAATTAACAAAGAATTTCAAAATGGCGATTTTTTTTCAATTTTAGTACCAGTTTCCTGTTTTGTTATCGCAGGGAGCCCGTGGGTAAAACGGAACCGTATCAAAAAGTCTTGTAGTATTCTTCAATATTGGCCATATAATATTTTCTATGGAAAAATAAATTCCGCCATCTTGAATTTTTTCCTGTTCATCAAGTAGACCTTCAGGTCCTGATCATCTCTTGCCAAGAAACCACTCTTCCATCTTTTATACTTTCTGAGATAGACACCAAACAAATTTGTATAGCAGCCATCTTAATTCCGCCATTTTGAATTTTTTTTTTGCTCTTTGTCTATTGCATGAGGTTCCGAGTGACATTAGTTCGAGGACCCCCCACCTATCTTCAATACCTTGGCCGTGCCCTTTACCCGTCTCCAAAATCCTCAATCATCAGCTGTCTCCATATTTTTTTTCGAGTTAAATTTTCTGACTTCTATACGAAGCCATCAGTGAAAAAAACATTTTTCATACAAAATTTTACAATAGGACATTTTTGGGGAAAATCTCGAAAACTACCCCAAATGTGGCAACACTGTTTTGATATCTCGATACTGCCGGTCGAGTTACACAGTCGATCCCTACATGTCAACTTTCCCAAATGTTGCCAACTGCCTCAAAATCGTGATCGAAATTTTCAAAAACACAAAAAGAATACAAAATGGCCGCCACCTCGTTTCACACAAGCATTTTACATAGTTTCATAATTTTCCTATGAACTACAGGATATACCGCTCCTGATGACGTTTCAATTTTTCATCTCGCTCGCACCCAGCCGAAATGATAGCCCCTGAAAAAAGACCATGTCGAAAATCACTTTTACTTTGATAAATCCCAGTGTTGCCAGACCTCGGCGACGAAAACACCCAAATGTCATTCGTACAAGTAGGACACGTGGTGGCTCTTACTCGAATTTTGCAAAAAATGCGTATTTCGATTTTCTAAGTTTTGGGGTAAATCTGGAAAATTTCCCTAGAAATGGGGTAATTTTTTTTCCCCAATCCATTCTTCAAGTCGGTACACACAATCGCCTCGTACAAGTCGAAACGCTCCGACATTGCCAACTGTGAGAAATTTTAAGTTTAAAATTGCGTTTTTTCGTACCTCAGACCGAACGGCCGCCGCGAAAGCCGCCATCTTGAATTTTTAAAAACCACTCCAATTCTGTCAAAATACAGGATAATTGTAGGCGAAAACAGAAAAAAATATTACGCTCGACCACGCCGTTTCGGATCTGTGGCGCCGCGGTTCGGGGTCGAAAAATCAAAAATTTCAAAACACTACAGCTCGGCCGCCATTTTGTTTTTCCAATTTTTTCCACTTTTTCTATTGACCGTTTACTAATTTCTTCAATAATTGCGAGTTTAAACAAAATCGGTTGGAAAACAAAAGAGCTGCAAGAATCACGTCGGTCGCCATCTTGTTTTTCCGAAATGTCATAATTTTTCCCTACTCGACTCCAGCACCCGAACACATCTCCCGTACATCATTATATCGTTTTCTGTCTCTTTCTAGGAGAACAATTATGTCAATGAGTGAGTCAGTCAGTCAGTGAGTGGTAATTGAGCTATATATAGTATAACTAGTGTTTCGCCCTGTGCGCGAGCTGCTAAAGCAGCTCACGGGTTGTGGTTTTGGGGATATTAGGGATCATCAGTTGTCGAATTTGAACGAAATCGGTCAATTAACAAAGAATTTCAAAATGGCGCCGATTTTTTAAAACATTGGTAACAGTTTCCTGTATTGAAATCCCAGGGAGCCCTAAATATCGATTTTGAACGAAATCGGTCCATTAACAAAGAATTTCAAAATGGCGCTGATTTTTTTAAATTTTGGTTTCAGTTTCCTGTTTTTTAACCCCAGGGAGTCCTCAATATCGATTTTAAACGAAATCGGTCAATTAACAAATAATTTCAAAAAAACGCTGATTTTATAAATTTTGGCAACAGTTTCCTGTTTTGTAATATTAGGGATCCTCATATATCGATTTTGAACGAAATCAGACAATTAACAAAGAATTTCAAAATGGCGCTGATTTTTAAAATGTTGGTAGCAGTTTCCTGTTTTGTAATCCCAGGGAGCCCTAAATATCGATTTTGAACGAAATCGGTTAATTAACGAAGAATTTCAAAATGGCGCTGGTTTTTTAAAATTTTTGTAACATTTCCTGTATTGTGATCCCACGGAGTCCTAAATATCGATTTTGAACGAAATCGGTCAATTAACAAAGAATCTCAAATGGCGCTGATTTTTTAAAATGTTGGTACCAGTTTCCTGTTTTGTAATCTCAGGTAGTCCTAAATATCGATTTTGAACGAAATTGGTCAATTTACAAAGAATTTCAAAATGGCGCTGTTTTTTTTAATTTTGATAACATTTTCCTGTTTTGTAATCCCAGGGAGCCCCGTCGTGGGTTAAACGGAAAAGTATCAAAATCTTGCATAGTATTTCTACACTTGTAGTCTCTTCAATTTTCGCCTTTTATATTCTATGCAAAACTAAATTCCGCCATCTTGAATATTTTTCCTGTTCATCAAGTAGATCTTCAGGTCCTTATGATATTTTGCCAAGAAACCTCTCTTCCGTCATTTATACTTTCTGAGTTAGACAACAATTAAATTTCTATGGCAGCCATCTTAAATCTGCCATTTTGAATTTTTTTCAGCTCATTGTCTATTGGATGAAGTGTCGAATGACATTTGGTCGAGCACCCCCCTATCTATTTGTTATGCTTCGATCGGTTGATTTCAGCAAATCAGCCGCCATTTTGTTTTTCCGAAATATTATAATTTTTTCCTACTCTTATCCCGCACGCGAACACATCTCCTATACATGAACTACCCCGTTTCAGATCTGTGACGCCGCGGTTTGAGGTAGAAAAATCAAAAATTTTAAAGCACTATATCTCGGCCGCCATTTTGTTTTTCCAATTATTTCTACTTTTTATATTGATTGTTTACTAATTTCTTCAATAATTGCGAGTTATAATGAAATCAGTTGGAAAACAAAAGAGTTGCAAAAATCACGTCAGCCGCCATCTTGTTTTTCAATTTCTTTCCACTTTTTCTATTGATCGTTTACAAATATCTTCAATCATTGCGAGTTGTAACGAAATCGGTCGGAAAACAAAAGAGTTGCAAGAATCACCTCGGCCGCCATCTTGTTTTTCTAATTTGTTCTACTTTTTGTATTGATCGTTTACTAATTTCTTCAATCATTGCGAGTTGTAACGAAATCGGTTGAAAAATAAAAAGTTACAAAAAACACGCCGGCCGCCATCTTGTTTTTCCGAAATATAATAATTTTTCTCTACTCCCATCCCGCACCCGAACATATGACCTATACATGAACTAACCCGTTTCAGATCTGTAGCGCCACGGTTCGGGGTCGAAAATTCAAAAATTTGAAAATACTACAGCTCAGCCGCCATCTTGTTTTTCTAAATTGTTCTACTTTTTGTATTGATCGTTTACTAATTTCTTCAATCATTGCAAGTTGTAACGAAATCGGTTGGAAAACAAAAAAGTTACAAAAAGCACGTCGGCCGCCATCTTGTTTTTCTGAAATGTCATAATTTTTCTTTACTCCCATCGCGCACCCGAACACATCTCCCATACATCATTGTATCGTTTTCTGCCTCTTTTTAGTAGGTTCATGCATTTGGTCGAACTCCCCCCTCTTTCTACAATATCCTGGCCGCGGTCTTCACCCGTCTCCGAAATCGTCAATCATCAACTCGCTTCACATTTTTCTCCCAAATATTCGTTAGAAGTACCCAGTCCCCATAAAGTTCCTAATCGCCATATAATTTGGTATGAAAAAAAATATTCCGCCATCTTGAATTTTTTTTCATTTTGCTAAATAGACCTTCCGATCCTGATCATCTCTTGCCAAGAAACCACACTTCCATCTCTTATACTCTCCGAGATAGACAGTGACGAAATTTGTATGGCGGCCATCTTGAATCCACCATTTTCGAGTTTTTTTTAACTCATCGCCAATTGGATGAGGTTCCGAGTGACATTAGTTCGAGGACCCCCCACCTATCTTCAATACCTTGGCCATGCCCTTTACCCGTCTCCGAAATCCTCAATCATCAGCTGTCTCCATATTTTTTTTTCAAGTTATATTTCTAACTTGTATACGAAGCCATCAGTGAAAAAAAAAATTTTCATACAAACTTATACAGGAGGAAGTTTTTGGGGAAAATCTCGAAAACTACCCCAAATGTGGCAACACTGTTTATTTATCTCGATACTGCCGGTCGAGCTACACAATCGATCCATACATGTCAACTTTCCCAAATGTTGCCAACTGCCTCAAAATAGTGATCGAAATTTTCAAAAACACAAAAAGAATACAAAATGGCCGCCACCTCGTTTCACAGAAACATTTTACATAGTTTCATAATTTTCCCGTAAACTACAGGATATACCGCTCCTGATGACGTTTCAATTTTTCATCTCGCTCGCACCCAGCCGAAATGATTGTTCCTGAAAAAAGACCATGTCGAAAATCACTTTTACTTTGATAAATTCCAGTGTTGCCAGACCGCGGCGATGAAAATACCCAAACGTCATTCGTACCAGTGGGACACGTGGTTGCTCATACTCGAACTTTGCAAAAAATACGTATTTCGATTTTTTTATTTTTGGGGTAAATCTTGAAAATTTCCCAAAAAATGGGGTAATTTTTTTTCCCCAATCCATACCTCGAGTCTGTACACACAATCGCCCCATACAAGTCGAAACGCTCCGACGTTGCCAACTGTGAGAAAATTGAATTTTATAATTGCGTTTTTTCGTACCTCAGACCGAACGGCCGCCGCGACAGCCGCCATCTTGAATTTTTAAAAACCACTCCCGTTCTGTCAAAATACAGGATAGTAGTAGGCGAATAGAGAAAAAAATGTTACACTCGACCACGCCGTTTCGGATCTGTGGCGCCGCGGTTCGGGGTCGAAAATTCAAAAATTTCAAAACACTACAGCTCGGCCGCCATCTTGTTTTTCCAAGTTTTTCCACTCTTTCTATTGATCGTTTCCTAATTTCTTCAATCGGTGCGAATTTTAACAAAATCGGTTGGAAAACAAAAGAGTTGCAAGAATCACGTCGGCCGCCATCTTGTTTTTCCGAAATGTCATAATTTTTCCCTACTCGACTCCCGCACCCGAACACATCTCCCATACATCATTGTATCGTTTTCTGTCTCTTTCTAGGAGAACAATTATGTCAATGAGTCAGTGAGTCAGTGAGTGGTAATTGAGCTATATATAGTATAACTAGTGTTTCGCCCTGTGCGCGAGCTGCTAAAGCAGCTCACGGGTTGTGGTTTTGGGGATATTAGGGATCATCAGTTGTCGAATTTGAACGAAATCGGTCAATTAACAAAGAATTTCAAAATGGCGCCGATTTTTTAAAACATTGGTAACAGTTTCCTGTATTGAAATCCCAGGGAGCCCTAAATATCGATTTTGAACGAAATCGGTCCATTAACAAAGAATTTCAAAATGGCGCTGATTTTTTTAAATTTTGGTTTCAGTTTCCTGTTTTTTAACCCCAGGGAGTCCTCAATATCGATTTTAAACGAAATCGGTCAATTAACAAATAATTTCAAAAAAACGCTGATTTTATAAATTTTGGCAACAGTTTCCTGTTTTGTAATATTAGGGATCCTCATATATCGATTTTGAACGAAATCAGACAATTAACAAAGAATTTCAAAATGGCGCTGATTTTTAAAATGTTGGTAGCAGTTTCCTGTTTTGTAATCCCAGGGAGCCCTAAATATCGATTTTGAACGAAATCGGTTAATTAACGAAGAATTTCAAAATGGCGCGGGTTTTTTAAAATTTTTGTAACATTTCCTGTATTGTGATCCCACGGAGTCCTAAATATCGATTTTGAACGAAATCGGTCAATTAACAAAGAATCTCAAATGGCGCTGATTTTTTAAAATGTTGGTACCAGTTTCCTGTTTTGTAATCTCAGGTAGTCCTAAATATCGATTTTGAACGAAATTGGTCAATTTACAAAGAATTTCAAAATGGCGCTGTTTTTTTTAATTTTGATAACATTTTCCTGTTTTGTAATCCCAGGGAGCCCCGTCGTGGGTTAAACGGAAAAGTATCAAAATCTTGCATAGTATTTCTACACTTGTAGTCTCTTCAATTTTCGCCTTTTATATTCTATGCAAAACTAAATTCCGCCATCTTGAATATTTTTCCTGTTCATCAAGTAGATCTTCAGGTCCTTATGATATTTTGCCAAGAAACCTCTCTTCCGTCATTTATACTTTCTGAGTTAGACAACAATTAAATTTCTATGGCAGCCATCTTAAATCTGCCATTTTGAATTTTTTTCAGCTCATTGTCTATTGGATGAAGTGTCGAATGACATTTGGTCGAGCACCCCCCTATCTATTTGTTATGCTTCGATCGGTTGATTTCAGCAAATCAGCCGCCATTTTGTTTTTCCGAAATATTATAATTTTTTCCTACTCTTATCCCGCACGCGAACACATCTCCTATACATGAACTACCCCGTTTCAGATCTGTGACGCCGCGGTTTGAGGTAGAAAAATCAAAAATTTTAAAGCACTATATCTCGGCCGCCATTTTGTTTTTCCAATTATTTCTACTTTTTATATTGATTGTTTACTAATTTCTTCAATAATTGCGAGTTATAATGAAATCAGTTGGAAAACAAAAGAGTTGCAAAAATCACGTCAGCCGCCATCTTGTTTTTCAATTTCTTTCCACTTTTTCTATTGATCGTTTACAAATATCTTCAATCATTGCGAGTTGTAACGAAATCGGTCGGAAAACAAAAGAGTTGCAAGAATCACCTCGGCCGCCATCTTGTTTTTCTAATTTGTTCTACTTTTTGTATTGATCGTTTACTAATTTCTTCAATCATTGCGAGTTGTAACGAAATCGGTTGAAAAATAAAAAGTTACAAAAAACACGCCGGCCGCCATCTTGTTTTTCCGAAATATAATAATTTTTCTCTACTCCCATCCCGCACCCGAACATATGACCTATACATGAACTAACCCGTTTCAGATCTGTAGCGCCACGGTTCGGGGTCGAAAATTCAAAAATTTGAAAATACTACAGCTCAGCCGCCATCTTGTTTTTCTAAATTGTTCTACTTTTTGTATTGATCGTTTACTAATTTCTTCAATCATTGCAAGTTGTAACGAAATCGGTTGGAAAACAAAAAAGTTACAAAAAGCACGTCGGCCGCCATCTTGTTTTTCTGAAATGTCATAATTTTTCTTTACTCCCATCGCGCACCCGAACACATCTCCCATACATCATTGTATCGTTTTCTGCCTCTTTTTAGTAGGTTCATGCATTTGGTCGAACTCCCCCCTCTTTCTACAATATCCTGGCCGCGGTCTTCACCCGTCTCCGAAATCGTCAATCATCAACTCGCTTCACATTTTTCTCCCAAATATTCGTTAGAAGTACCCAGTCCCCATAAAGTTCCTAATCGCCATATAATTTGGTATGAAAAAAAATATTCCGCCATCTTGAATTTTTTTTCATTTTGCTAAATAGACCTTCCGATCCTGATCATCTCTTGCCAAGAAACCACACTTCCATCTCTTATACTCTCCGAGATAGACAGTGACGAAATTTGTATGGCGGCCATCTTGAATCCACCATTTTCGAGTTTTTTTTAACTCATCGCCAATTGGATGAGGTTCCGAGTGACATTAGTTCGAGGACCCCCCACCTATCTTCAATACCTTGGCCATGCCCTTTACCCGTCTCCGAAATCCTCAATCATCAGCTGTCTCCATATTTTTTTTTCAAGTTATATTTCTAACTTGTATACGAAGCCATCAGTGAAAAAAAAAATTTTCATACAAACTTATACAGGAGGAAGTTTTTGGGGAAAATCTCGAAAACTACCCCAAATGTGGCAACACTGTTTATTTATCTCGATACTGCCGGTCGAGCTACACAATCGATCCATACATGTCAACTTTCCCAAATGTTGCCAACTGCCTCAAAATAGTGATCGAAATTTTCAAAAACACAAAAAGAATACAAAATGGCCGCCACCTCGTTTCACAGAAACATTTTACATAGTTTCATAATTTTCCCGTAAACTACAGGATATACCGCTCCTGATGACGTTTCAATTTTTCATCTCGCTCGCACCCAGCCGAAATGATTGTTCCTGAAAAAAGACCATGTCGAAAATCACTTTTACTTTGATAAATTCCAGTGTTGCCAGACCGCGGCGATGAAAATACCCAAACGTCATTCGTACCAGTGGGACACGTGGTTGCTCATACTCGAACTTTGCAAAAAATACGTATTTCGATTTTTTTATTTTTGGGGTAAATCTTGAAAATTTCCCAAAAAATGGGGTAATTTTTTTTCCCCAATCCATACCTCGAGTCTGTACACACAATCGCCCCATACAAGTCGAAACGCTCCGACGTTGCCAACTGTGAGAAAATTGAATTTTATAATTGCGTTTTTTCGTACCTCAGACCGAACGGCCGCCGCGACAGCCGCCATCTTGAATTTTTAAAAACCACTCCCGTTCTGTCAAAATACAGGATAGTAGTAGGCGAATAGAGAAAAAAATGTTACACTCGACCACGCCGTTTCGGATCTGTGGCGCCGCGGTTCGGGGTCGAAAATTCAAAAATTTCAAAACACTACAGCTCGGCCGCCATCTTGTTTTTCCAAGTTTTTCCACTCTTTCTATTGATCGTTTCCTAATTTCTTCAATCGGTGCGAATTTTAACAAAATCGGTTGGAAAACAAAAGAGTTGCAAGAATCACGTCGGCCGCCATCTTGTTTTTCCGAAATGTCATAATTTTTCCCTACTCGACTCCCGCACCCGAACACATCTCCCATACATCATTGTATCGTTTTCTGTCTCTTTCTAGGAGAACAATTATGTCAATGAGTCAGTGAGTCAGTGAGTGGTAATTGAGCTATATATAGTATAATAATAATTATAAACACGAATGTTTGGATGGATAGATGGATGTTTGTTACTCAATCACGGCTGAACGGATCTGGATGAAATTTGGCATAGAGATAGATTGAAACAACAACACACCTTCTCTGGAATAACACATAGACTACTTTTTATCCCGGAATCTCTTGAATTTATTTTATAAATAGAAATAATTTTGTACGCGATCAAATAACACCACTCCGACACTCCATTCCTGTGGTATTTGAGTCGACGTATAATTAACCCTAAACGAGGGTAGCTATTGTAAAGCTAATAATATCAGAGTACGAATAAGGATAAGAATTTAACGGACTGGATAGGATTTAATAATGCCCGTCAAACTTATTTGACCCGGTAACAGCGTCGCTAGTATTTATTTAAAATAAAATAAAAACTGGCATAAAAAATAGTTTTTTATTTGTAATTTTAGTCACCGGGTCTCGTGAAAAGAAACAAGGGTCCTCATTCCCCTCATTCCATTTCATTAAGGCCGGGGAGGGGTGGTTCGGGTGCGGTCCAAAATTCGAACGGTATCAACAGGCTCAGTCCATCGCTCCATCCCGAAGACAAACATCAGCTATAGGGTACCTACCTACTTTTTATACCGGAAAGCTAAATATTTCTCGCGAAATTTTTAAAACCCAAATCCAAGCGGACGAAATCGCGAACAGCATCTTGTATCATGTTAAAATTATATCATACTTAGGTACATATGCGAAAGTGTTTTAGTTTGTCACGCTGCAATAGAGTAACGGATCAACGTGTGAGTTGTGATATAGGCTACTTTTTATCTCGGAAAATCAAACAGTTCTCACTGGATTTCGAAAAGAAGGTCTTATTCCACGCGGACAAAGTCGCGGGCATCAGCTAGTTTTACAATAAAAACAATGGATACAATACAACAACAATGACAATAATAGGTATATTTCTTGGAAACTTCAAGCGATTGGTGTAATAAAGATTTGGTCGTCAGACCATCATAATTTCAAAAATAAAACTCACAAAGTCTACAAACTTTCTTCAGTATTATGTACGGCTACTTATTTACTTCTATCAAATAGATTATCCTCCAAAACTTTAGTACTTGGGTACTACTAACAGTAAAAGTACTCCTGAGAATTCAAGGACCATGTCCACAGAGTATTTTTTACTTACGCTTACTGATACAATGAGAGACATTTTTTAAAGTAACATAAGCTACTATCATAGATCGTTTCATGTTTTCGTTTTAGTGTATTTTATTAATAAACATACTTATACCATAGATTTATTATTGGTAACCTAATAATAAATCTATGACTAATACATACAAGTTTTCACTAGGTTGCAGTTGTTGTTTAATACCCGTTAGAGTCAATTTGGGAATTTATAATTTATGATTTTTTTCTGGTGGAAGGCTTCGGCCTTAGTAGTTACGTACCAACTTAATAAATAATGTCCTCCCGACCGAATTTCGGTCACGGCGGCCAATCTCCAGAGAGATTAGCAATCTGCGCGGGAGATTTTATAGTGCACAAGTGTGTGCGCATACACAGGTGCACTCTCTGTTCCTTTACTCTCATAGCCCGATGGGACGGAAAATCGGACACGACCGGAGAGAGATCATTCGCAGGACCGACGGCTTTACATGCTCTGCTCTCCGAGGCACTGGGGTGAAACACCGCCAACTTCCTAACTCCGGGCTAGTAGTTACTGTGAATTTCTATTCAGAAAAACCCAATACTTGTTATGGCCCGACACGGGACTCGAGCCCGGGACCTCGTCGGCCGCAGTCGAATATGCTAACCACTAGACCAACGACGCAGTTAAAAGTACCAACTTACCACCCTGTCGGCAAAGACATACCGCCAAGCGAATCCGAAAGCGTTCCGTACGAACCGTTCAGTACGATCCGTTCAGTACGATCCATTCAGTACGATCCGTTCAGTACGATCCATTCGGTACGATGCCGTATACAAACCGAAGGTGTATCATCATCACCGCGTGCCTTCTTCAAAACGAAGTTTGGCGGTCATCATGCGAAAATGTTCTCTATTTTGAGCCTCATCTTTTAGCCTTGGATAGCTTAGCCCTGTCCACCCCCTTATGAAATGAAATGAAATGATTTATTTATTTCATGTAGGCCAACTTGTGACACTTATGATACGTCAAGACTCTACCACCGGTTCGGAAAATAATTCTACTGAGAAGAGCCGGCAATCGTCCAACCACTTGTATACGGGTATGGGTTTAATATAATTGCCGTACCTGTAACAGGTTAGCCTGCTACAATCTTTGACTGCATCATCAGGTGAGATCGCAGTCAAGGAATAACTTGTAGTGGGATAAAAAGTATTTAAAATTACGTATCCTAATAAAAATAAAAATTTCATCTTTCTTTCACATTGAAGCTGACTTCACTTCCAATTCAAAAGTAAAAGTCAATCCATTTGAAAGCTTCGCTGACACATTTTAACGGTCGGTCGTGCGACACGTAATATGAACAAGATAACATAACGCGTTCGTTCGAATAGGCCTATAACAACCAAAACTTTAGCATCAAGCTTTCAGAAACTTATTAGAAAAACATCCACGAGCCAACCCGTATGGGCTCGTAACTTGTAAATCAATATTTGTTTAGAGAAAAGAGAAACTTCGAAACTTGCTAGACCTTGATCGCTTAGACGATAGAATATAATATGAAGGCTTACCTAAATCTTACCTATAAGAATAAAAATAAAAATATATTTGTCATTAGTATATGTATATTTGTGTGTTTTATGTAAGTTTATGATATAAGTAATATCTCGATTCATTCTATCTCATATCTTGATGTACCTATTCTTCTTTCACAACCTTTCTCACTGCCAAGGGTAGAGATCTCTTATAGAGATAAGTGCTTCCTTGTCCACTATGTATCTGCTTTTCTTCGTATTTTATAACTTTTTGGTACTAAATAAATAAAAAAAACGAATTATGATTAAGTAATGAAATGTAACTGTAGAAACTCATAGTTATAATCAAAACATTTTGCATGCCGGCTCGGCTTATATGTTGGAGTCTGTACTACAATTAACCATCTCTTATGTACACATATTAATGCATATAAAGAATCTGAATCTTAATCTAATAATTAATATGATTTTAATATGATATAAAAGGCTTTATATATACTGTTTGTTTCTAGTAATACTTACCTAATAATATAGCATAAGCTATCAATATACTTAATATTATTATATACATGCGAAAGTGAGTTTGTTTGTTGGTTTGTCCTACAGTCAAGTTGCAACGGACCAACGGATCGTTGTGAATTTTTTTATACATGCAGGGAAGATACAGTTGAGGATCTGAAGAGTGACAAGGTCTATTTATAACCCAGAAATCCCAGAATATCAAAGAGTTCCGTCGGAATTTAAAAAAAAACATTCGGCACCTTTTCATTTATTGAAAATCCATACCTACTAATACTGTGAATGAGAAATTATAAATTAGATTCCCCGTGGATTAAGGATTTTTGATTCCCGCGGGAACTTCTTAATTTTCCAGAATGAAATTCCTATGTCGTTCCTCGGGATAACCTAGCTACCTCTATACCAAATTTCATCAAAATCGGTTGAAAAGATGAACCGTTAAAGCAAAGGAGACAGATGGACACACTTTC
Organism: Erebia aethiops; assembly: GCA_923060345.2. Lineage (NCBI taxonomy): Eukaryota > Metazoa > Arthropoda > Insecta > Lepidoptera > Nymphalidae > Erebia > Erebia aethiops. The sequence continues at coordinate 22,378,440 of OV281087.1, forward strand.
GCCTTCATATAGTAGGTTAAAGCGTTGCAGAAAGACAGGCGGACCATTCTGGAAAATTAAGAAGTTCCCGCGGGAATCAAAAATCCTTAATCCACGGGGAATCTAATTTATAATATTAGTAAGTATGGATAAAGTTTATCATTATTGCTTATTAAATCATAAATCATAAATCATAAATCATTTATTTTGCGAAATTGTGGGTGACAACAGTTCTTTACAAGGTAGAAACTTCCCGTACACAATCATACTGTCAGAGACAGTGTGCAAAAATATGTTACATTAAATTTAAAATTATTGTTTCTTTCTTTTATCTTTTATCCTTCATTATGACATTTTTCACATAACACAACAAATTACAAGACTTGTATTATTATAGAGAGTACGTCTAGTCCTCCAAAAGTTTGTGATGACAACAATCAGAGGTCGATAGGCGCGAGATAATCCCGTATCGATCGACGTCAAGCTCGCAGGTAAGCCTCGTTTTATATTCAAGACGAACTGACTAGCTGACATATTTCACCTTTCATAGAGCTTAGAGTTTTTAGAAGGATGGATGAGGAATAAGGATTTAACATATTATTATCAGGTTAGATGCGATATACATATTGAAAGGATAATTCCAAAAGTGGACGAATAAATTAATTGCTTCAAATATACTTTACTATACTTTATATATTGTACTCTCTATAGTCTCTTTAAAACTTGCACGAGTAAACGGTTAAACGTGTAGAGGTTCCACGAGAGATTTAATGTAATAAGTTAATTATAAAAACTTGGTTAAAGCATTACGACAATAATTAATCATTTGATCAGGCCCGATTGCTATCTGCAGCCTCTAAAATCAAATTGCGATCTAAACACAAAAGTATTCAATAATCACTGAGTCTGTCGATTCTAGACTGACTTTCAAACGTCAAAATACTCGTATTTATGCAAATTATTCCAATAAGGCGTATCCCGCAAAGAACGAAACGAATGAAATACCTAAATCGAATGAGTCAATTTAATTTATCAGTTTAATTAAACCTTCATCATTAACAATCTTTTATTTTTCCTAAAAATTCAATTCAATTTTAAATGCAACCCTGACACTATATGCTTCTTCCATAGATAATTAAATATTAATTGTTCTGTAGAGAATAGAGATCCTGATCCATGGTGTCTTAGGGCTGTACTGACATGATTTGTACATTAATGAGCATCAGACGAAAAATGAGCCGTTAAAGCGTATCAGAAAGACAGACAGACAGACACACTTTCGCTTTATAATATTTCATAGTATGGATTGTAAAAATCTTTGCTTACAACCGATTCATATCCTCTATAGTCTTGATGAAACAAACACTCCATAGTCTATAATTCTATACCATCAATTTCAAGTTTTGGTACTTGAAGTTGATGTAAAATTTTGATACTAAAAATACTTTTTGTAAAAAAGTACCTATTGATTAAAAAAATTCGTCCAAAACATACAATAATTATGCTCGACCTTGTCAAGTGGTGGGTCGATATAAGGTTATCCTGCCAGGAAATCTTTACAATTACAGCTCGACGCGCGTACCTTATGATTGTATAGACGTGATTATTCTAGTTTTATCTAGAAAACCTTGACTTTATACCTTTCATATTATAAGAAAAGCAACGTCCTTGAAACTGATTGACATTCGCGATGATTAAAGGGACAGACATAGTAAGTGGGCCTTAATTTCAACTCCGTTTTAGCACGGGATTTTGTGTGAAATATGGAATAGTGACGTCATCAAAGTTCGACGCACTTTTTACTTTAATTGATAGTCTAAAATAGTTATTCAATAGAAAATATATATATTTGATTTATTTAAGCTGTATGTTTTCCAAATAAATTAAAAAAAAAAAAAAAAAAACTATCAGGGGACGTGGATATTACGACTTATGGGAGATCCTCTACTTAATAATGACTAAAAAATAATTTTTTTGAATAGTTGTAAAATATTCAATTTTATAACCAACAGTTTTGTTTATTGAAGTAGTATCATTTTACTCCCAACACCTTTTTGAATCGTTAATAATAGTTTTAACCATCGGAACTCCCTCCTCCCAGACGACCTCCCTGGCGCAGTGTTGAGCAAGCTGTTGTCTTAACGTGGGAGGTCCCGGGTTCGATTCCCAGCAGAGTCAATTTGGGAATTTATAATTTCTGAATTTTCCCTGGTCTGGCCTGGTGGGAGGCTTCAGCTGTGGCTAGCTACCACCCTACCGGCAAGGACGTGCCGCCAAGCGATTTAGCGTTCCGGTACGATGCCGTGTAGAAACCGGAGGGGTATGAGTTTAATATATAACTGCCATGCCCCTAACAGGTTAGCCCGCTACCATCATTACTGCATCATCACTTACCATCAGGTGAGATCGTAGTCAAGGGCTAGCTTGTAGTGGATAAAAAAAGAGTCAATTTGGGAATTTATAATTTATGGACATACAATATTATTTCACTCAATACTAGATGATGGCCGCGACTTCGTCAGCGTGGATTAAAGTTTTTTGATTCTCGCGGGAAATATTTGATTTTCCGGGATAAAAAGTAGCGTATGCCCTTCCCCAGGAATTGTACCAAATTTCATCAAAATCGGTTGAACGGATGGGCCGTGAAGGCGTAGCAGGCGGACCGACAGACAGACAGACAAACTTTCGCATTTTTAATATTATAGTATGGATATTCGTCAAATTTAACTACAAGGGAAAGGGAAGGTTTTAGAAAAACGCCCGTACTGTAATGTATGCGCGCGAGTTGAATGCAGAGAAAATGACACAGTCACCATACATTTGCTCTGCATTTAACTCATGCGCGAACTATACGTTGCTGACTTTTTCTACCCATACACAAGTCCTAAACTTAAGTAGTGAGCGTGAGACTTAATCCGTACGCGTGTGGATTAAGGTTTTTTGGTTCCCGCGGGAACTCTTTAATTTTCCGGGATAAAAAGTAGCCTATGTGTTATTCCAGACTATAATCTATCTCTGTGCCAAATTTCATCCAGATCCGTTCTGCCGTTGGGGCGTGATTGAGTAACAAACATCCATCCATACATTCATACATCCATACCGACATCCATGCATCCAAACTTTCGCATTTATAATATTAGTAAGAAGTAAGAAGTAAGATAAGATAAGATAAGATTATTATTATTATATTCTTATATTATATTATTATTTGATTAAACTTTAATACGATAATCCAGGTATCTTTAAACTTGTATATATTACACACAACGTAGTTTAAAACAAGTTGCAACAAAGTTTTCGATAGAGGGATAATCTGCCGATATCCCCTATTATAAGTTTCCCCCACTGGGTATTAAAGCTTCCTATTTGCTTTGCTGGAAATGTTTACTATGAGATTTCATCAAAGTTTCGTTAGATTGGTACGAGTACCTTTTAATTTTATTAAAGTGACTAGCTTCTGCCCGCGGCTTCGCCCGCGTGGCCTACAAGAACCAAATGTCATTTTTTTCAGAAACAAACATCATAAGCGTTGTCACTCCCTCTCAATTGTATGTAATATACAAACTGACAATATCTCAAACAAAGCAATAAGCACGAAGTTCTAAGTTCTATAACTAAACTAATCTCTGGAATGAGAGTAGTACGGTTTTAACAGAACTCAAAGCGTGTGTGATGAGATCTAAATAATTTCCTAATTACAAAACAAACCAGAAGTGGATAATAATTAACATTGTTTACAACGAAATACTATCCGCACCTAACCTACCGCAGTATTTCTTTGTAAACAATATTTTTTGTTTTTCCTTCAGGTGCTAGAATCACCAGACTGCTCCGTGAGCTTACTCTGGAGCAGGCCACGTATAACTGACCGTGTGAAAAGCAGTTCTCCCTTAGGTCTACCCCTGCTAAATTAAGAGTTTGGCCTTGAGACTTATTGATGGTCATGGCAAAGCAGACTTTGAGGGGAAACTGCACTCTTTTGAACTCGAAGGGGTAGTTCGATGGTGTAAGAGGAATCCTCGGAATAAACACAGACTCCCCTTGGGAACAACCGGTCAGTATAGTTGCCTCGATCACATTTCGTTGCAATGTTTTCACTCGCAATCTGGTGCCATTGCATAATTTTGGTGGGTTTAAATTACGCAGCAACATAACTGGGGCACCAACTCTCAATTTTAATATGTGAGTTGGGAGACCAGGAGGCTTCAATGTGTTAAGAAATTCAACCGGGTAATGTATGGCTTCATCGTTGTTAATCACTGAGTCCACTGATTTATAATGATGTTCAACTCCTTCGAACGATTTCAAAATAATTTCATTGATAATTATTAATCATTAATCATTTTTTACTTAACAGTGGCTATGGAAGTCGGTTTTTTGGAAAGAATTTTTATTTTTAATTCACCAAAGCTTTGTAGAGGAGCGAGTACTGAGATGCGTACTTGACATCTTTACCATCAGAAGAAAAGCTAATCGACATTCCAGCTTTTACCAGCAAAAATGTCATAATACAAACTTTCAACCCCTATTTTACCCTTTGGGAGGTGAAATTTCGAGAAACCCTTTCTTAGTGCAAACCTACTCTTCACAAAAAACACACCCTCCAAATTTCATGTCTATAAGACCAGCGGTTTAGGCTGTGCGTTGATATATAAGTCAGGACTTCATCCGCGTGGTTTAAGCTTTTTTCCCCACAGGCACTCCTTGATTTTCCGGTATAAAAAGTAGCCTTTATCACTCTTCAGGTCCTTAACTATACCCATGCAAAAAATCTCGTTGATCCGTTGCTGCGTGATTGAAGGACAAACTCTCTATTTAACGTCCTTGGGGATCAAATTTTCAAAAATGGTGAAAAATATACTTCTTCATATTTAACCGAATGCTCAAATACCAACTTCCATGGCTTTGACTTGAAAAATGAATGACTTTCATACCAACTTTCAACCCCTATTTTACCTCTTTGGGGGTGGAATTTTAAAAGCTGTGACACACGTACTTATTTTTTTTACCGATAGCCGAAATTCCAAGTTTCGTTGATATAAATTGAAAAAATCTTGAGAAATGGAGGACTTTCATGCAATTTTTCATCCCCTATTTCACGCCTTTGGGGGTCGAATTTTCAAATTGGTGGAACACGTATTTAACCAAAAGCCCAAATGCTAAGTTTCATGGCTATAACTTGAGAAATGAAGGACCCTTTGGGGGTGGAATTTTGAAAAACTGTTGGTCTGTTGGTCACATACGTACTTCTTTATTTTTTAACGAAAGCTAAAATACTCAGTTTTGTTGATATTACTTGAGAAATATCTTGAGAAATGATGGGCTTTTACACAAACTTTCATCCCCCAGTTCACCCCTTTGGGGGTCGAATTTTCAAAAATGGTGAAACACGTACCTCTTCATATCTAACTGAAAGCCCAAATGCTAAGTTTAATGACTATAACTTGAAAAATGAAGGTCTTTCATACAAACTTTCAACCCCTATTACACCCCTTCGGGGGTGGAATTTTGAAAGCTGTGACACAGATACTTCTTTTTCTTCGTTAATATGACTTGAAAAATATCTTGAGAAATGAAGGACTTTCATACAAAATTTCACCCCCTGTTTCACCCCTTTAGGGGTGGAATTTTGAAAAACTGTGAAACACATATTTCTTTATTTTAAACCGTTAGCTTAAATACCAAGTTTCATGGCTATAACTTGAGAAATGTAGGACTCTCATATTAACTTTCAACGCTTATTTTACCCCTTTGGGGGTGGAATTTTGAAAAACTGTTGGTCTGTTGGTCACATACGTACTTCTCTATTTTTTAACGAAAGCTAAAATACTCAGTTTTGTTGATATTACTTGAGAAATATCTTGAGAAATTATGGGCTTTTACACAAACTTTCATCCCCCAGTTCACCCCTTTGGGGGTCGAATTTTCAAAAATGGTGAAACACGTACCTCTTCATATCTAACTGAAAGCCCAAATGCTAAGTTTAATGACTATAACTTGAAAAATGAAGGTCTTTCATACTAACTTTCAACCCCTATTACACCCCTTCGGGGGTGGAATTTTAAAAGCTGTGACACAGATACTTCTTTTTCTTCGTTAATATGACTTGAAAAATATCTTAAGAAATGAAGGACTTTCATACAAACTTTCACCCCCTGTTTCACCCCTTTAGGGGTGGAATTTTTAAAAACTGTGAAACACGTATTTCTTTATTTTAAACCGTTAGCTTAAATACCAAGTTTCATGGATATAACTTGAAAGATGACGGACTTTCATACAAACTTTCACCCCCTATTTCACCCCCTTAGGGGTGCAATATTGAAAAATTGTAAATCACTTATTTCTGCATATCTAACTGAAAGCCCAAATGATAAGTTTCATGGCTATAACTTGAGAAATGAAGGACTTTTACACAAACTTTCAACCCCTATTTTACCCCTTTGGGGGTGAAATTTTAAAAAACTGTGACACACGTACTTCTTTATTTATTACCTTAAGCCAAAATACCAAGTTTCATGGATATAACTTGAGAAATGACGGAGTTTCATACAAACTTTCACCCCCTATTTCACCCCCTTAGGGGTGGAATTTTGAAAAATCCTTTCTTAGTGTGCGCGTACGTCATAAAAGTAACCTACTGTCAAAATTTCAAGTTTTTAGGCCCAGTGGTTTAGGCTGTGCGTTGATATATAAGTCAGTCAGGACTTTGAATTTTATATATATTATAGATTAATATACACTTAGAAAGAAAGAAAGAAAGAAATCTTTATTCAGGGAGACAAGACAAAAAAACAGACTTTATCAGAAGAAAAAAAAATGGCGAGATGAGACTTGATCCCCAAAATGGTCTTCACTCAGCATGTGCTATACCTGTTAGGATACAGCGCTGATCTTACGTGAAGCCAGTATGCTTGGACGGCGCCAAAAATATAAACATTCAACATACTTAAACATTTAAAGGAAAATTTCCGCACCAATTTACATCGAAGATTATTAGAATGTATAGTTTATGTAGTATTATATATGTACCTATTAATGTTGTTGAATTTTATTCATCCACTACAAGTTAGCCTTTGACTGCGATCTCATCTGATGGTAAGTGATGATGCAGTCTAAGATGGTAGCGGGCTAACCTGTTAGGGGCATGGCAGTTATATTAAACCCATACCCCTATTCGGTTTCTACACGGCACCGTACCGGAACGCTAAATAGCTTGGCGGCACGTCCTTGCCGGTGGTAACAAGCCACGGCCGAAGCCTCCCACCAGGCCAGACCAGGGAAAATTCAGAAATTATAGATTCCCAAATTGACCCTGCCGGGGGTCGAACCCGGACCTCCGCACGTTAAGACAACAGCGCTACACACTGCGCCACGGAGGTCGTCAGATTCGTTGCATTTGCTTCTATAATTAAAGTTTGGCTGGAAGAGATCACTTTTAGTGATAAGACCGCCTTTAGTGCGCAAGCACTTGTTATTTCTTTTTGCTTTTTATTTATCTATTTATCTATCTATCCATGAGTAAGTAAATACGGGTAGTTACAGGTGAAATAGGGATGATGCCAACTCAAATAAATTTGCAACTCTTTAATCAAACGTAAAAACGGGAGTTTGTATGAAATACCGCGTCGATTAATGTGGTGAGACCTTAATGCTTTTGTTTATTTATACAGATACTAGCGAATGCCCGCGACTTCGTCCGCATGGTTTGAGGTTTTTTGGTTCCCGCAGGAATTTTAATTTTCCGGGATAAAAAGCCGGCCTATGTGTATAACCTATGTGCTATTCCAAACTATAATCTATCTCTGTGCCAAATTTCAGCCAGATCCGTTCAGCCGTTGGGGCGTGATTGAGTAACAAACATCCATACATCCATCCAAACTTTCGCATTTGTAATATTAGTACAGATATATATAGACTCTGTCACAAATTGACTGTGAGATAAATCCGTGGGTATTTAGGGATTGTATCTCGATTCGCTAATTACATTACCTGTACACAACAGCCCCCACACTGGCTTAAAATACAATTTGAGTGGGCGCCACAGACATGACGACAAAAGTGAATATACCTAGTTGAATATTTAACTTTTAAGTGAACGTGTTGTAAAGTTATTTTGAATAAACTGTACTTAAATAAAAATTTCTACAATACAATGGTCTTTTGTAATAATTTTTTTTAAATATAAAGTGTATATTTAAAAATACCGCGACTTCATCCGCGTGGTTGAAGTTTTTTTAACTCCCGCGGAAGCTCCTTAATTTCCCGGAATTAAAAGCAGCCTATGTCCTTCTTCGGGACACAATCTATATATCATCTTATCATTAAAATCGGTTGAAAAAATTTGCCGTGAAAGCTTAGCAGACAGACAGACAAAAGGACAGACCAATTTTCGCATTTTTAATATTAGTATGGGTAATAATGCAAATCTCTTCAGCCGTAAAGTATTATAAGGAGGCGTACTACCATCGCTTAAATTCGTATTGTTTTATTATTGTTGAGGTCCGTGTTTTAGAATTATAATTCATATTTTATAAGGACGTGCATAAAACTGTCATTTTGAATTAATACTGCTTTAGGCGATGGTAGTGACCCATCTGGTATATTTTCCTGTTACAGTCAATAAAAGAAGATCAAGCATAGCTGGGAAACAATGAAATCAACCAGAGGCCCAATTGTGTAAGCAAAACGTAATCGTTTGACAGCTTAAAACGTATTACTCGAATTGTTTAAGGAGTTCATACAATATGTTATATTTCGTCGTGGGTACACGGATTAACAGAGGATATTAAAACTATGAATAGTATGCAAATTCAGAAAATACAGAATTATATATTTTCTCAAATTGATTATGTTAACAGTGTTCACAAATGCGCCAGGAATATCGTAAAAATACAGCAATTTCCTATTGTTCTAGGTGAGTGACGAAAACGACGCAACATACCTTACCTATAGAAACCTCGTACCTTACCGCTTCCTGCCACGTATAACTTAAGTACCTTCAAGGCAAGAGTGAATAGGCATCTTCTAGGCAAGCGCGTTCCAACCTAGACCTCATCGTTGCTTTGCACTAAGCATGATTGTCGTCAACCACAAGGTTATCACACAATAAAATAAACGACAAACTTCTCTACGCGATCACGTAGGCCACGTAAAGGGTTAGGCTACTATTTAATACTCTCGCGTCGTATCGTGTCGCATTTGTAGAATCACGTTGTCATGTTTGTCGCTCTTGACGTAGGACAAAAGTAACCCAGCTACAGCACAGAATAGGTACATAGTATAATATATATGTCACCGTTAGATTGTAATCTATATAACTAGCGAAATTGTAAACTGTCGACAGATTACAATTTAAGTCATTATTTTTCGGTAGATTGTAATCTGTTAGGTATATTAATCCGATAAAACCTAACCTGATTATTATGTCGAACCCTAACCTAACCTACAGGAAAGAAACAAGAAAACGTAAATACAATGAATATTGCAAAAATTTATACTCCGAACATTGAACGGTTCACAATCTGTCGACAGCTTACAATTTCGATAGTTAGATTGCAATATTACGGTGACATAATATATTTATTATCATATCCATAAAATTATCATACTTTTAAAGGTGTGTGAAGTTTGCCAATCCGCACATAGTTTTTTTTAAATTATTTTGTACCAAAAAGTTATAAAATACGTAGAAAAACAGATACATAGTGGACAAGGAAGCACTTATCTCTATAAGAGATCTCTACCAGTGACCTTTGGCAGTGGGAAAGGTTGTGAAGCCAGCTTTTCCAGCGTAGTGGACTATGGCCTTAACCCTTTCAAAACTCGTGCTCAGCAGAGGGCCAGTGATGGGTTGAGAGTACTGAGTGACCAGTATGAATTCAGTATTAACCTAAGTAAATAAAATAAGATGCTGACAGATACACAAACGAGGAGTCTAGCTAGGCACTCCAGATTTTGTCTCTATTGAAGACTTCCACTGAGAATGGATTTCGAGAAATTCTAATAGTATATTTAATCATATGATACTAATCGTATACTTACTTATAATTATAAACAAATAATTATTGAAATCAGTGCAGATTTGATAGAGTTAATTAATGACGCCGCAAAAATAACGCGTCGAATGTCGAATCGAATTAGAAACTTGTCCTTTTTTTAAGTCGATTAAAAACCTGAGTCACGTGGAAAATGCTGTGGGGAAAATCTAGTCAGCGAATTCAAAGACAGACGCAAATCGTGTTGTGCTATATCTTAAAAACTTTATACAATTGTTGTTGTTTATTGGGCAGATGCTTACATTCTACTAATTACGTACACAACACAGTACGACAACTTAACTAAAAAATGTTAAATCCATAGTAACATGTAGCCTATAATAATCATCAACAAAAACTACAAAGACTAAAACAAAAATATAAATATGTAGTAGCAGGCGTATCTAATATTTAAGTTTCGCTATTACTTTGTCATTTAAACTAATATAAGCTTACCGATTTATTGGGACTCTGCAGAATCAGCGCAAAATAACTTTTGAAAAGTTTATTTATAACACCCTTAACACCGGTGGTAAAAGAGGGTAAGTATTATCAATTTTATTAGTTTAAAATGTCTTTAAAAGCGCCGCGTGCTACCGCTCGGGCGTGCGATCAGATATGGACTGAAATTCAGTGTGCAGGCTATGTTATTACAGCGGTGAGCGGTCTGAAAGAAGCTGCTCTTATGAAAGCTCTTTACACTCGACGATATATTTTCACAAGTTGTGTCCGTCACGTGAACAACCGTGGGAGCAGAAATATTAAATACTACGTGGATTAAGGTTTCTTGATTCCTTAATGTAAAGAAGCCTATTTCCTTCCCCGGGATGTAAGATACCTCTATGCCAAATTTCAACAAAATCGGTTGAACAGATGGGCTGTGAAAGCGTAGCAGACAGACTGTGAGACAGACAAACTTTCGCATTTATAATACTAAATACTTTAAAAATAGTCATCATCATCATGTGCCTTCATCGAATGGAAGTGTGGTGGTTGTCACATGAAAAGCTTCTCTTAAAGTTGACTTTTTTTAACTTTAGGTAAAACGTAGCCCTGTCCAGTGTCCAACCCCTTTAAAAATATGGTCTGAACATTCTATTTTAGCAACCTGGAGCTCTCTTGCCTGCATTCCTTCCTTCCAAAATAATGAGAATTGGACTCTTCTTTGTACGAGTATTAGTTAGTGTAGGCATTAGGCAAGACGTTGTGTCATAAGTTACTTTGACCAAACGTACACGCTACGACGTAGCTGCTACGCTTCGTAGCAAGACTTTTGACGAAGAGTGAAAATGGACTTGAGACAGGATTGGACAACAAAAAGCATCTGCGCTAAACGTACGCGTCAAAGATAAACGAATTTTTGTTCTGCCGCGCTAGTGTGGGCAGCTCCGGATAAAAATGAGTTTTCCCTCTAAAATATTTTTTGTTTAATTTAAAAAAAAACATTTATTTCGACCATTATCATTAGATAAGATCATACAATTTTGTTAGTAAGGACTAAGGACACACAATATATAACCTAATGATAGGAAGTCAAACTACCTAATCTTAAAACCGTATCTAAGACAACCCTGATTTGTCAGCACGTGCACCATATGACAATGTTTCAGGTACTGACAGTCAAATGCCCTCAGGATGCCATTGGAGCCAGCCCGAACCCTGCGCACCAGGAATGAGTACCGTTTGCGCATGATAGTGTAGAAGCAGTCCATTTAGCACGTTCGCTAGCAATATCATAATAAAAATAAGATCGTATTATCTAAAATTAGCCTATACTTATAAATGTCCTAAGCATAGTGTATCAATGTTACAGCCGCCGCGCATGCGCGCCGCGCCGCTTTATCAATGGGGCGGCCATCTTGTTGACGTCATCGCCTGTAGCCATGGCCGTCATGTTAGCCGATGTTTGTTTTGCTTCGGCTAAATTCGGGATTGCTGCCGGCTTTCAAACAAAGAACTTTTGTTTGTATTTGATAGGTTTCTGTTTGTTTAATCGCTTTGTTTGCTTAATTGCCTATTGTTTAAATTGTGTTTAAAACCGTGGGTAGTTCACATTTAGATTGTTCGATTCTATATTACGTATTAGGTAGAAAGTTCATCTTTGAGTTTGTATCTAAATAAAATACATATTCGATTTAATTTAGGAGAGATGAAGTGAAACTTCTTTAGAATCGTGATTTGAAAATTCGATGAAACGAAAAAGCGACACTAAAAAGAGACAAACATATACATACACAATAGGATTTAGCCTGCAAAAGAATGAGATAGAATACAAGTTATATTTATCTCATTATCTCGTAGACTTTCTTTTCTGAAGTTTCACTTCTGCCGTGTGTGAATTGCACACACACACTTTTTTAATTGAATGATAGGTACCATACTTAGGTTTTACTCGCAAAATTATATTACCTATTTTTTACCTACTGTAGCGTGCTTACCCAACCAATAACCTTCTATACACAAGGTCATTGTACCCAACCATTCCATTTTGGATCCAAAGGCGTCCTCATGCATCTGTTTGATATTTTAAAAACGGCTACTGACAAAAAGATGTATGACCCAAGCCTTGGGGGTAAATAATACCTGCATACAATATTTTATTCTAAGATAGCCGATAAGGTAAAATTTATACTAACAAACCAAGAAACAAATACAATTTCGCATTAATTATAGGGTACCTACGTTATCCCAATCCGCCTATCCTATCCGCACTCCTAAGCATTGCTGGAGCGAGTCTTATATCAGTTACATAATATAATAATCTCCTCCCGATAGAATTTCGACCACATATTTCGACGCCGGCGCGGGAGATATTATAGTGCACAAATGTGTGCGCATACACAGGTGCACTCTCTGTTCCTTTACTCTCATAGCCCGATGGGACGGAAAATCCGACACGACCGGAGAGAGATCAGGCGCAGGACCGACGGCTTAACGTGCGTCCGAGGCACGGGGGTGCAACACCGCCAACTTCCTAACTCCGGGCTAGGACTGAGAATTTCTTGTCAGAAAAACCCAACACTTGTTATAGCCCGACCTGGGACTCAAACCCGAGACCTCGTCGGCCGCAGTCGAACATGCTAACCACTAGACCAACGAGTCAGTTACATATAATTAGTCTTCAACAGTATACCTAATAAGCTTTTTCAGGAGCATACTTTTAATGATCGTGCAGATCGCATTATTATTGTATGCAATAATTAGGTTTATTACTAGTTGATACCCGCAACTTTGCAACAACAACAAAAAAATAAGGTTTCCCGCGGGAACTCCTTAATTTTCCGGGATAAAAAGTAGTGTGCTAATCCAGACTATAATCAACCTCTGTGCCAAATTTCATTCAGATCCTTTCAGCCGTTCTGGCGTGATTTAGTATCTAACAAACATCCATCCATAAACTTTCGCATTTATAATATTAGTATAGATTGCTCTACAATATGTACCTATTTATGTCTGTCAACTCCAGTCACGGAACTGTTTTTGTTTTATATTATGTCGATATAAAATATAATAAGCAACATAATGTTACCGACAGCGTGAGCTCCGGCGCGCTATCCAACAATAATATTATCCTCCAGCAAAGTGAACACGTGACTTTAAGCACGAGTGAGTGTTTGAACCAAGATAATATTATGTATTGTTATCTGTTAGGGACGTTCGAAATATATTGTAAGTTATCAAGTTTAATAATCTCACATTAATTCGATTTGTATGTATTTAAAGGTATATATTTGATTTTATTTTAACGAATGAGTAAGATTTAAGGTCCCTAGTCCCTACACCTGCAACCCTATTACCTATTATCAAAAACTGGCCACTTGCATAATATTTTCTATCCATTGAAAGTTTGCTATTAAATGAAAATAACATTTTAATAAATAAAAATACATCCACGCTTTCCTGAGAAAAAGTGTGTTCACAGACACTACACTACACACTACACTACTACAGCCGAACAACAAAATTATCCTTTAAGGGTTACTTTTTTTCTCTTGAGGGACGTGTTCCGTCCCTAAAAACAGGAAAAATGTATGTAGTGGTTTAGAATCCATCACCATATTATAGCTTTTTAAGCTATAATATGGTGATATAGAAGAGAACTTAATATGCATTTCTTTTATGAAAAAGAAAGGCCTTCAATAGGTGAGAATGGAGGATGGAGATAAAAGGCGTCCGGATCTGCATAATGTTGCATAAAGGAGGCCAATCTTAATTAAATTCCTTTGTGCTCCTATATTATAAGGCGATAGGATCCTACGTATCTACGCGGATTTCATTTTCTCCATGCATGACTCGCTAATAGTAGTACCTCGTTAGTCTAGTAGTTGGCATGGTCGAGCCATAACAAGTAGGTATCGGGCTTCAGGTTTCTCTGAAAAGATTTAAGAAGTTGGCGGTGTTTCACCCTCGTGCCTCGGAGACCACGTAAAGCCTCTCTCCCGTCAGCGAAAATTAAAGAATTATGAATTTCCAAATTGACCCCACAGGGGATCGAACCTGGGACCTCTATCTCATCATCTCATCTATTATACTTCTTTAACACCTCAATAAAATATGGTGTTCCCAAAACAGTTGATCTGTTTGGCGGCCAATTCAGCGGAAGTGACGTGTCTAAGAGAAATCTTAGAAGTAACTCGCAAGTCGGTAAAGAAGGTTTTCTGTTTTTTTTTAAATCCATTATCCATAGTTCCATACTAATCCATACTATCCATACTAATATTATAAATGCGAAAGTGTGTCTGTCTGTCTGTCTGCTACGCTTTCACAGCCCATCTGTTCAACCGATTTTGATGAAATTTGGTAGGTACAGGGGTACATTGTATCCCGGGGAAGGACATAGGCTAGACTAGAATCATCTAGTATCATAAAAAATCGTGGTGTGTGCCAAGCCTAATACACGGGTGGAGAATTCTAATGGAAATTTAATAAGGGATGCTGTCAGGGATGAAAGCAAATCCTATTAGTTCATTTGTCGTTTGCAGCTTCACATGATAATTTGATTTTACAATATCTTTATACCTTAACGCTTCAAATGTATGTAGTAACTTAGCGAGTACCTAACTATATAATGTGGATTATGATAATAATTCCGCGGGCTCGTACGAAGCGATTTATTCCTCGTTTCTAATTCGAACCGCTAGGATATGGAATGCCCTTCCGGCTTCCGTTTTCCCCTCCCGTTTTAATATAGGTACCTTCAAATCAAGAGTGAATAGGCATCTTCTAGCCAAATCTCCACCTTAGGCTGCATCACCACTTGCAAGCAAGTGTGATTGTAGCCAAGCGCTAGCCTATATATTATATTTTTTTAAAAATTAAGAAAGTAAAAAAAATTGGTATCGTTACATGCGCGGAAATTGCTTCATTATTTAAAAAAGATACACGTACAATACAGCGCGTTGGGAATAAGAAGGAGATATTGGGTCATATCTTCGTGGTCCTAAGTATGACCTTCTACAATTAATTATCCAGGGCAAGATACAACGCAGAAGGGGCGTAGGACGGAGGACATCCTGGCTGAACAACTTACGCCAGTGGTTTAATGAAATTGAAATTAAATTTATTTATTTCTGTAAACTATAACAAAATTTGATCATTATTTCTAAAAACGAATGACGGCTAAATACATTGAAATAGAATGAGTACTAGAAACAGGGTCACGAACAAAAAATATCGCAAAAATGTCCCAATTTGCACACACATAAACATTTGTATGCTGAGTGGGAAATGTAGAAAAAGGTATTATATTAGCAACAACTTCAGTTAATTATGCACCTTAAGTTTAACACATAAAGCTACATTACGATTAGAAAATATTAATTTTTAAGACGTTCTGTCATCAGAGAAAAGGTAGGAATAACCTTTCAATCCAAAACAAAAAGTAATTTTTAAAATAAGTACAAAAATATTTATTATTAAAATAAAACTTAAAGTGTAAGCAATAAGGTACTTCATACGTTGCCAAATTGATACCTTTACACTATTTTGGAACAAGACGCAACTCTTGGCATCACATTGTCAATATCAACAACGTCAATTTATTTTAAACCTTAAAACTTAGATTTTAAGTTGAATTACGAATGTAGTATGTTTATATTAAAGACCTTTTGTCTTTGTAAAAAGGCAAAAACAAAAAATTCAATGGAACGAAATTCAAATAGAACAATGGAGACATGGAGTTGCTGATTTTTTAAAAGTTGTATATCGTGGTGGTATGTGGTCGTGTATATTTATTACTAGCTTACGCGCCCCAGCAACTCACTTATGTGTTATACTTGTACAGTATGTTTTATTTATCAAAATAAATATTGATACAGTTTTGGTGGGTAGCACTGCGAAAAACCACGTAGGTTTAAATGGCGTACTCTCTCCTCTTCTATCAATATTTATAACTATACAATGTTATGATATGCATAAGTATCTGTGTAAAAACATGAGGAAACTAAAACTAAACTACCTAACATTTGTTTAAGAAGTAAGATTTTAACTTAAAATTAAATTTTCCTTACTTAGTTTCATTTTAAAATTAATATCAAGGTTAAAAATCTACGTTTTATTGACGTATTACACGTAAACTTAAAAAGTACCAAGTAAACTTTATTCAGATTTAGCCTTTGCGGCTTTTATTATTTTTTACTACATTTTTTTATAAAATATTTATGTAAAGTATATAATATCTTTATGTACCCATGTATTTTATGTGTATTTATGTAACTAAGGTATGTGTGTTTCCAGTAATATCAATTTTATCAAAATGAATTTGAACATAATTAATGTTATCTGTATATTTTAGATGGCTTAAACAACTCTACTGCATAACGAAATGGATTACCAGGGAATCACTAAGCAACAATACTTTTAAAACACCAACACTACTCCATGCATCCCGTCTATCCAGAACAGTCAATGTTTGTTACAATATTTGACGCATTGTCACAAACATTGGCCAAAGGATATTAGCACACTTTTTATATGAGCACTGCAGCATTTTGACGCGTCGTTATGTTGGCTAAGGTTGGCCCGTACTAAAGTCAAATAAGAGCACTTTCGTATTTGTGCTGTAATTTGTCGGGGACATTTTTGAAGCGCTAATCCTACATCTAGTATAGGTACTAAAAAAATTCTACATCAATGGCTAAATAAGTATAAACTGCGTTTCAGCCGTCAACGCCCACCTCCGAAACAGCTATAGGTACAGATATCCCCATGTTATCTAAAATTAATAGTTTATAGTTATAAGAACAATTTAATTAAATTAGTATAAAACTAAAACTTAAAATGCAAGACCTACATACAAAGTTTTGTACTATGTGTGTGTGTGTGTTTTATAAAAGCAAAAACACGCAGGGATCGGGCGCGGGTTGGGCGCGTGGTGGATCTCGCTGTGTGATGTCGTCCATAAAAATACAAGGAATTCAACCAGCCCGACTGTGTTTTTCCCTTTAGAGCTGCAGTGTCAAAAGTTCAAGTTGCCAATCGATATGATCGCCAACGTTCGATAGAAGGGGCACCGAAAGAAGATCTTTTCTATCCACTAATACTCGAATAGGAAATCAGATAATTTCCATACAACACAAGGGTTTCAGCGCGAATTATGGAAAGTCAACGCTATTTATCGGCAGTATAGAAAAGATTTCAAATTCTGTTTATTGTTTCCTCGCAAATTTGAGAAAAGAAAGTTATACAAGTTTGGGCCGAAATAACAATTCACGTCCTCGCACTCGGGAAGTTATATTCACTCGTGAATATTACTCAACCGTGAATGTTCATTATTTTTATCAATTTAAACTAAAGGCAAGGGTATCCAACGCGTCCTAGTGTGAGAAGAAGCCCGCAATTGTTAATTGTAATATTATGTCATTTAAAAGGTCACTGAGTAACAACAGGTAACTTGTACTAACTTAGCAAAAAGTTCAGCTGAGCACTATAATAATATGTCTATGTCTAGGTGTGTCAAAACATCCCATATTTTAATCCCTGCGAAATACTAATCCCTGTATTTTCCTATCATTTCTAATGATTTTAAATTTAGCGCAAAGAAAAGGGACAACATTATTTTATCAGCCCCCTTTTTCAAAGCCCTACTCAACCCCGAATTCGGAGGGTCGCGAAATCAAAA
This sequence comes from Erebia aethiops, assembly GCA_923060345.2. NCBI lineage: Eukaryota > Metazoa > Arthropoda > Insecta > Lepidoptera > Nymphalidae > Erebia > Erebia aethiops. The sequence goes on from OV281087.1 coordinate 22,396,572, forward strand.
CCCGCGCTTGCGTGAATCAATAATTTGCGCTGTACAATGAAAGCGTGTAAATCGTGTGCATCTAGATGTTTGTAATACATTGCTTTTTGTTTGTAGAAAAACGTAAGTATTTGGTATTAGAAACAAGCAATGAATGTTACTCTAAATAGTGGAGCAAGAGTTAAGATTTTTAATTTGCGCTAGTGGTAGGAAAAGTTGGCGCATGCGCTTTACATCTCATGTACCATTTTGAACAAGTGTAACCAAATATCCGGGAAAGTGGTGCGTTTTTTTTAAAAGTCCGCAAAAAAAGCATTTAACGTGAGTTTTCATTGTATTTTTTTTAGTGTGTTATTGTGTAATTTTAAAATTTATGAATATAAAAAAGTAAAAACCTCACATTGAATATTATGAAGTGTTGCATAGTCCTTCGCCATTTTATAAAAAAATAAAGCTCACTTTATATTACTGTTTTTTTTGAAAGTGTAATTTATTGGAGATTTTTGATATTCTTATGAAATGCAACCAAGAAATTTTTGGAAAGCTTAGCGTACATTATGTACATAATTCCATATTTTGGAATAATAATTTTCTTTATAAATAAATTTGTAAAAATCGATTAACTTCGTCTGACAGAAACAAATAAAACTATTTCAAAAAGACTTTGGGGAGGAAAATCATTTAAGCCCTAATGTCGTTCCGTTTTGTCTATAATTTTCTTTATACTTCTACCATACCTTTACTACTGTTTTAATCATACTTTTGCGGGTCTAAAGTCAGTCTTCATGCCCTAGGGCCGTAAACTAGTCGATCGATCGCCCAACTAGTTGACCAACCCCATACTGTAAACAACAGAGTCTAGGCTCCAGACTGGTCGACCAAACGATCGTACCATTTGACATAAAAGTTTTTAAACCAAGGAGTATGTGTACCTGCATAAACACTGGCAGCATGAAAAGCAAAATGACAAATGTGACTCTATCGAACGTGAACATTCACTTTTAATTTGTCTTTTCTTTTTATTATTTACTAGACCTATGTATCCTACTTACTATGATTTGCAATAAATATCTAACCGTTACAGTTTGTTTTACTGTTATGGTAGAAGTATAAAGTAGAGTATACACCACCGGGATAAAGCAGTTTTTTTCTTGGGCGCTTGAATCCCTCACTGCACTCAGGACTCAATCTTAATTCCCTCCCTTTGGTCGGGAATTAACTTATAACACCCTCGCTGCGCTCGGGAGTTAAATTTGGAGTCCTTCGTTACGTTCAGGATTCAATGTAGCGCCCGTGACATAAAACAGTGCTTTATCCCCTTGGTGTATAAACTACTATAATCACCCCCGTCACCCGTGACGAAATAACCTGTGCTGCGAGATTTTCTGTATGTATCTAACGTAAATCTATACCTACTTATAATAATAAATAAGCATTCCTATAGTATACCATATTTAAAATATAATTATTGCCTGTATGTTTTATTACTGAGTGATGAGTCTATTCTGATGTTTTGGTAGGTAATGAGATAAATTAATAATATGCAATATATTGATGAAATTTGATAAATTAATGATATACAATTATACTTTTAACTTGACTAAGATAAATAATGTGATACTATAATATAATTTTATGATATTGATCTAATCACTTATAATTTCTTAATCTATTAACTATGATAATACCTAACAATTTGCACACCATTGTACCATTTCCTTGCATATTCTACCAAGAATATGCAAGGAAAATAATAATATGAAGACCAATATCTGCACCCCTTTTCCGGCAAATAAAATATCTATTATTTATTTATTATCTATTTATTTTATTTAATATTATAAATGCGGAAGTGTGTTTGTCTGTCTGTTTGCAACACTTTAACGGCTCATCTATTCAACAGATTTCGAAGTTTGTTTAGAGGTAGTTTAGATCCCGGGGAAGAAAATAAGAATACATTTTATCCCGGAAAATTAAGGAGTACCCGCAGGAATCAAAAAAAGAAGACGTGGGCATCATCTAGTTTATCATAAAACACCTGCAAAGAAATTAGGTAAATTATTAATACATTTTAAAAAATTCAAAAAGTTCAATTATTCTATTTTTTATACATAGAATAAGTTTGTAACTTTGTAAAACTGTAATCTAACTAAATTGTACTGTGGTTCTGTAATATTTTGTTGTATTAAAACATTAAATTCATTATTTTTAAATTAATTAAGTAATTGATTCGTATTTCATCAACAGAATGTCGTGCGGGGCAGAGTGCCTCTCCCTGGGCCCACCGCCAGACTCGATCATGCATATGCCGCCGCCACCGCTGCCGGCTTTCCTGGCCAACGTCGCCAACCTGACGCCTCCGTGTCGCGCGTCCAAGTGCCCGCCGCCGCACAACGCCGAAGAGAACGCGCTCTTCCCTGGCGTCGAGTACCACGAGCTGCCCAGACATGGTATTTAGATATCCATCCATCAAAACTTTCGCATTTATAATATTAAGTATAGTAAATAATATGGAAGTATAGATAACATTTTAATTTTTATGAAAAGAGCAACTGCAGAGTTTTCAGGTCGTGCCACACACGACAAACGTTAGCAGGGTGCCTCTAGGACTTGACCATGAGTTTAATGTTCAAGTATACCCACCACCCACCATTGTAGATAGATAGATAGATATATGATGATGCCCGCGACTTCGTCCGCGTGGATTAAGATTTTTTGATTCCCGGATTGAATTTTCCGGGATAAAAAGCCTATGTCCTTCCCCGGGATACAACCTACCCCTGTATGTAAATTTCATCAAAATCGGTTGAACAGATGAGCCGGGAAAGCGTAGCAGACAGACAGACAGACACACTTTCGCATTTATAATATTAGTATGGATTTGTCTGAATATGTGTTACAATGATGGTTAAACAGTATGAAAAGTTGCAGCATATCCAATCAGGTAACCCTGACGTACAAAATTTTATTTTTGTTAGTTAGTTAAATAACATATTAGGTACAAGTATGTTCTAGTATTAGAATAACACTTCGTAGGTCTGAATAATTTTCATAATGACTTGAATAGTTAATTACAGATAACGTCAGGTAACCTGCAAAACCTGACTCAGGTTTTGTAGACCAAGTGACATTCAAATTACCGAGAAATTACCTAATCTTATAATGGTGAGAATAAAGTTTTTCTTTCTTTGTTTCCAGAGCCAGCTGCCACTGATGACACGTGGTTTCTGGTGCTCATTACATGCTGCATCGCTGTCTTGTGCATCGCTGCTCTGTTGGCGCTGTTCTTACTCAAGTGCCGCGAGTACGTCACTTTCAAGTTTGTAATCATTTTACTTTTCACAACAAAAAATATTTTTTCCCAATTTTTCTCTTCATTACATTACTGCAAATTATCTTTATGCTTTTTTTATCAATACTACAAGTTAGCCCTTGACTGCTATCTCACCTGATGGTAAGTGATGACGCCAGTCTAAGATGGTAGCGGGTTAACCTAGGGGCATCATGCTTTTTAAGTAAGTATTTTTTAGACGAAAATAAGTGTACCTACAGTGTACCTATATTTAATAAATAAATGACTATGACTATGACCATCCCCTATTCGGTTTCTACACGGCATCGTACCGAAACGCAAAATCGCTTGACGGCACGTCTTTGCCGATAGGTTGGTAACTAGCTACAAAGCTTCCCACCAGGCCAGACCAGGGAAAATTTAGAAATTATAAATTCCCGAATTAACCCTACCGGGGATCGAAGCCGGTACCTAAGCACATTCAAATCAAATCAAATCAAATATTTTTTTTTATTCAAATAAACTTTTACAAGCACTTTTGAATCGTCAAGTGAATCTACCACTGGTTCGGAATGCCATTCCTACCGAGAAGAACCAGCAAGAAACTCGGTGGTTGCTCTTTTTAAATAATTCATTTACAATTACTATATCAATGTGTACACAAGTAACCGCTGTCCCCAGCATTGCTGGAGCGATCAAATCCATGCTCCTCTATCATTTACATAATCTTCAACAGTATAATAAGCTTTTTTCAGGAGCATACTTTTAATGGATTTCTTAAATTTGTTTATTCAATTCATGTCAAAGACGGGCAGACAGAAAGTAGCCCCATTCCCGCCGGTGGCACCCGTTCACGAGCATGACGCATGATCCAGCCATTGCTTCGCTCGACCATATTTGAGGGAACGTAACAATTAAGTAGAGTTAATAAATTAGTAAATTAATTAATTAAGTTAGACCAACGTAACATTAAGACAACAGCGCTCAATACTGCGCCACAGAGGTCATCAAAATTATTTATTTCGATTGTATTAAAATTGATTGTTTTTCTCCGTATAGAGCGCGCGGTGGATGCAAGAGTGGCACTGGCAAGGCCGGCGGTTCCAACGCTTTGTATGGAAGCGCTGCTTTGGACTCGAGAGTTCTCTGGGCGGCCCTAACTCCTCGAGGCACTCGTCACTTCGTCGCCGACACCTATCCTCATGATGAGACCGAAGACCATCACTACGAATGTGTGGAACCACCACTCTACAAACTAGGACCACCAGATGATCTGGCAATCACTCGACATTTTAACGTGGAATACGAGGACCCCGCTCCGCTTATCGAAAGCTACTCTGATAGAACTGAAGAGTACTTCCGAAGCGGAATGGACACTCTTCGTCGAGGAAACCGCCCTCTAGTCTCTTCTCCCACAAGAATCGAGCGACCCAACTTGCCTCCTCTCAACCTCCAGCCAAGGACTCTCCGAAGGGCACCCCACTCCCGCAGAGTCAGTGATGCCAACAATCCAGAGAAATCGGCCATCTGAACCGAGAATGGCGCGGTTTTTTCCGTCGCCGATTCAACCGATATCGATTACGAGTGGTCGATAAATGACTCAAACATCGACAGACTCGTTTGAGGACCATTTTTACACAGCTCTACGAAATAACACCCTATTGCGTGGGGGTAAATACTTAGAATAATAATCAGCAATCATTAATATTCACACTGATTGGCATTGATTGTGATTTCGAATAAAATGCAAAAGTTCATCCAATAACCAGGAATTTAACGGTTAAAAAAGTACTTATGAGTATACAAAGCTTATTGAACAGTTTACAGTACCAATGTGTTTCACTTTACAGTTTTAATTAAATGCTTACCTACTTACGAGTATTCTTTTAATATAGGTAAGGCAGACAAATATTCCTTCAGTGCGGATTTTTTGGGATTGACTTTATTATTATTTAATTATTTTTGTACCCGCATTAAGTAAAAGTGTTGTATTCCAGTAAAAAGATGCCGCATAATAGTGTAGGTAAATAATAATAATTATTATTAAATTACGAACAGAATTTGTCGAATAAGTCTACGTATTATTATTATTTTAGCTTAAAAATGCACTCCTACTAGTATACTAACGTCTAATACTAAATGAAACACTTTAGGTACTTATTATATAAGTAATGTAAATAAATATTTTAATTTTATTACTGCAATGTGCAATCCTCTAGTTGTAGATCTAATGTAATACCTAGATTAACTTATCACATTTCTCTAGTCCTCATGCCTAGTCTAAAATAATTTAATAAACTAGTTCAGTGTGTTAGTACTATTCATCTTACATCTATATTATAATGCATATTTTGTGCAGACACATTAATTTAATTAAAATTAAGAAATCTTACCTTACTACGAAAACCATGAAAAATATTAACCATAGATTTGAGCGCAACGGTATGGTTAAATTAAAAACCCTGCAATCAAAACAGTTTTGTATAACTTAGTCATTAAAAATAAATGATTTGGTGAATAAGTGTGTAAATTCTGTTTTTAATTTTACCCGTCCACAACATCGATATATGTTCGATATTATCGATATATAACTAGATGGGCCCTTTCATAGAAAAACGCCGGGCGTCCGAGTTGCTGAACACGTTCCGCACCTGTCTTTGTTCCCGTCGTAGCGCTGTCACGATCGCTCCTCGTGCAGATAATTTGTTATTATTATGTTAACATCTAAAGTTTAATTAGTTTGGCACTGTATAATTTTAATTTTAAGGTAAGTGTTTCAATTCACAATTATACATTTCCAAAAAAAAGTTATTTAATCTTCCTATTTATTATTTTTATCCATTACGCAATCATTTAATTTCCGCGGCAAACTGTATGATTTTTTTTTACTAACTGGCTTTACGGCTATGACCTATATTATCTATGACCGAGTCATACGTTTTCAAGCTTTCATTCAAGATGTTGCAAGCAAGTTCCCGCTTTTCAGACTAGATGGCGTTGGTGGCGTTGCTAAAAATACGCCCACATTCTTTGTTTGACAGGGCCCGTCTATGTAAATTGAGGTCGTTGGTCCACAAATTCACAAAAAATGTAGGGTACCTATATTTTTACCTCCTTATAAACGTTGACATCGAGAATGAATCGAGAGGCTTTGTTAAATCTATAAGATAATATGAAATATACGTCAAGCTTTATAAATAATATTATCAAAAGCTATTTGGAATAATATTACAGTAGTTGCTGTGAGTAGTTGTTACTCTATGGCGCTTATGATTTCCGACATTCTTCATAGACAAGAGAGCAAGCCAAATGTCTCTACTATTTAATTGTCAGTTGAAGTTTGGTTGAAGTCGAAGTTGACATCACCGACCACGAAAAAAAAAGGTTGACATCAGAGACAAGTAACATAAGTTGACATCAGTTGGCATCTTCTTTTTCTGGTCGGTGGTCAGAGACAAGTAACATATAGGGATCGGTGGTTGACATTTTAGAAGTAAAAATCAGAGGTAAAAATCAAAACATCAAAACAACGCGGACGCTAATAAGTAATAGTTTTATCGTTTATTTAGCTTAATTATTATGTGAATAATATTAACCCTTAGTGATCTAAAGACGTAAAATGGCAGACGAAGTGATAAAACATTCAGTGCACACGCTCGTGTTTAGATCTCTGAAGAGATCACACGATATGTTTCTCTCGAACCAGAGTATGTTGCCGCCAATTGATGAAAAAGCGTAAGAAAAATTTAGATTTAAAACTCTATCATGTCCCTAGCTTCCTTCTAGCGTATTCAAAAAATCAAAATTCTTTATTTGCAGAAACATTTTTTACAATGAGATGATATCTGTTAGTTTTCCAGTAGAAAATATATTTCACCATATAAATCAGGCATGCAAAATTACATTTGTATATATTATTTTTTAGTTTTTACTTTAAATTTTAAAATTGTGTCCAGTCCTCGGCTAAGTCTTAGGCTTAGGTAATATGGTATGGTATAATGGTATAATAATATGGTCTCTGCGATACAGGTTCCCTAGTGCGGAGACCAAAGTTAAAAATTGACTGTAACTATGTATTGGCAATAAATAATATATATTTTATTTTATTTTCAAAATTACCAAGTCTATATTTTGCTATTTAAATGTGCCACTTTGCTTTCACCCCAATTGATTAACAAATTTTACGAAAATTGGTACAAATTGACGATTTATATTTACATTCCCCAGTATATCGTTGGTAGTTGACCAGTATCTGTCAGAGTTGCCCCCATGGCCGAATTTTCGTCGGAAACGAGATTATATTATCATTAACTTCTACTAAACGTAAAATTTGCATAACCCATCAATCAGTTTAACCCATGATTTGTTTAGTGAGAAAGTGCTGAAGGCGGTGAAAGCGAGAGACAGCTATGGACAAGTGATGTCTGCTGTGCAGCGGGCGCAGGCCATCAAGCAACATGAAGCCATGAGCCGGCCTGACACTCGTCACGATACTGGTAAGAATGTTGTCTCTAAGTTAACGTTGACACTGGCAGAATTACTGCGGACCACCAAACCGCAGTACTAAAGGCCATAGATAAGAGAAGAAGAAATCACTGTCATCACTAATATTGATAAATCTAAGAATAAAATTACAGTCACATCACATACCAGTATGGCCATTTTTTTATGGCACTAGTGATACAAATACATTGACAGAATAAATTCAGTAAGATTAAGTGGAGAAAATGCATCTTTCTACCATGATAATGGTAGAAAGCCGATGATAGGTAGGTACCTGATTGAAGAATCAGGTAGCTGTTCACTCCCATTATTGGTATGATCTGAGTTTATTAAATTACCAATTAATGTTTACTGTTAGCAATATTTTTAGGTCATGGCTTTCCAGCGATGATAATTACAATACACAGAACTAACTCCTATGTTACAGAAATAGCAGAATCAGCAGCCCTAGGCTCGGATGGTGCAATGCTCCCCTACAGCGCGCCCAGCATCCCCACTCCCACAGCGTTGGTGACCGCGCCCCGCAAGGCGCCCACCATGCCACGCCCCAAGTGGCACGCACCCTGGAAGCTGTTCCGAGTCATCTCGGGGCATCTGGGCTGGGTGAGATGTGTGGCTGTTGAACCTGGGAATGAGTGGTTTGCCACAGGTCAGATATGTTCTAAAACAGATTGATTTGTTAAAAAATAAATTATGGCCTGTAGAGTTTGCATAAAAAAAAGTGTAACAGAATTATAAAACGAAATTTTCGATCACATACTGCCAACGCTTAAAGCAATATTACTCAAAATGATAGTTCAATGTCACGTACCTCAATGTTCCTAAAATAAGGATTATAATTCTTAAAAAAACAAAAAAAACAATAATGAAACAATAATTGTTTACCAATGTATAAAGCCATATATTATTATGGCTTTGAGCATTGGAAATATGGCCCCTGACCTGAATTTTTTAGATTCAGATCTTAAAACGGATATAACTTTCATAAACAGCACCTTGTGAACACTCATGATATTTTTCAATTTCAAGATGACTTTTCAAGGCATTTCAGCCATTTAAAAGCATAAAATACCTGAACCTTCATAATAACGTATGGTCATAACTAAACTTGTAGATTAACAGTTGTGAAAAAAACTTAGCATGATTTTTAGTAATGCGAGCAATATTTCGAAATATTCCAACCAAAACTATTTTATGAACAGGTGCTGCAGATAGAGTTATCAAAATATGGGACCTGGCGAGTGGGAAGCTAAAGGTGTCTCTGACTGGACACGTCAGCACTGTGAGGGGTAATGAGTTCACATTATATCTATTTTATATTATAAAATACTAGCTTTTGCCGGCGGCTTTTGGGTTGAATTTTCAAAAATCCTTTCTTAGTGGATGTCTTCGTCGTCGACAAATCAACTTAGGTATAGCTCAAAGTACTGTTTCTAGACACGAACTAGGACTTGCATGTAGTTCGACGACCTTGCTGGCGCAGTCTTAACGTTGGTCCCGGGTTCAATTCCCATCAGGGTCAAATTGGGAATCTATAATTTTTGAATTTTCTCTGGTATTGTCTGATAGGCTACAGCCGTGGCTAGTAACCACCCTACCGGCAAAGGATTAGGGTTTAATAATAGGGTTTAGGGTTTAAGGTAACCTTTTAAAAACATTTTGATTTTTGAAAATAAACCATTTGTGTATTAAGTATTTGTAATATAACTACCACACCCCTAACAAGTTAGCCTGCTACCAACTGCATCATCACTTACCATCTGGTGAGATTGCAGTCAAAGTAGTTGTAGCGGAATAAAAAAAAATTAAAAAAGGTTTCTTTCAGAAATGCCCCAGGAAATTAAATGGAAAACATTAGGCTGGTCAGTTAGTTTTTATGTTTTTAATCTTACAACAAATTATCCCCAGGTTTGGAAGTGTCACCCCGACATCCATACTTGTTCAGCTGTGGGGAAGATAGACAAGTCAAATGCTGGGACTTGGAATATAATAAGGTATCTTGTCATTCACTTTTTAGCTTGACTTTATACAATTTTTGAGAGTTACAAATCCCTTTTCAACCGCTTGATGTATTTGTGATGTGAGAATTAAATTTACTCTAATCTTGATAAGGTATCAAGACTAGAGTAACTTTACTAGCCTGCAACTCAGTCTGTAACAATGAGTGGTTTTTCGCTTTTATATATGTATATAGATTAGCGGTCGCCCGCAACTTCGTCAGCGTACCTTTCTGATTTCCTATGAGATTATGAAATTTTCCCGCTGAATTTTTTATCCTTTCTATACAGGCTTTGCAGGTTTATATTATTTAAAACTTATAACCTAAATGCTGATTTTCATGTTTATACTTCAAAATTATAATCAATCAATAATTTATTCAATTTAGGTACACTGTAGGTACATAGGTACATAGAACTTTTTATGTAACCTTCCGACCCCCATTGCACGCCTTTGGGGTTGGATTTTCGTAAAATTGCGTAAACAGTTTATTATTTAAAACTAATAACCTAGATCCCGATTTTCAAGTCTCTTAACTACAAAAACATAGGACTTTCATAAAAATTTTCAAACCCCATTTCACCCTCTGTGATCCACAGATCTACATAAAATTGCTTATACAGTTTATTATAACTTAAAAGTAATAACCTAAATCCCGATTTCAAGTCTCTAACTACAAAAACATAGGACTTTCATACAAAGTTTCAACCCCCACTTACCCTCTGTGGTGTAGATTTTCGTAAAATTGCTTATCTGATTGCTTATACAGTTTATTATAACTTAAAACTAATAACCTAAATCCCGATTTTCAAGTCTCTAACTTCAAAAACTTGAAACCCTCATGTGAGCAGTCAACCCTCATTTCACACCTTTTGAAATTTATTTTCGTAAAATTGCTTATATATGTTTTTATTAGTTACTTAAAACTAAACTTATTTTCCAATTTTGATGTGTCTAACTTAAAAAACAAGGGACTTTCATACAAACCTCCAACCCCCATTGCACCCCTTTTGGGTTGGACTTTCGTAAAATTGGGTAAACAGGTTATTATTATTTAAAACTAATAACCTAAATCCCGATTTTCAAGTCTCTAACTACAAAAACATAGGACTTTCATAAATAATTACAACCCCCAATTCACCCTCACTGACCCCTGACAGATCTGCATAAAATTGCTTATACGGTTTATTATAACTTATAACTAATAACCTAAATCCCAATTTTCAAGTTTCTAACTTAAAAAACTTGGAACTCTCATGTAAGCATGCAACCCTCATTTCACATCTTTTGGGGTTTATTTTCGTAAAATTGCTTATATAGCTTTTTATTATTTATAACTAAACTTATTTGCCAATTTTCATGTCTGTCTAACTTCATAAACTAGGGATTTTCATACAAACTTCCAACCCCCATTTGAACCCCACAGGGGTGAATTTTCTCAAAACAGTTGCTTAGCTAATGTCTACACCATAGAAGGAACCTACCTTCCAATCATAGTTTCTGAGATATCGTGATGAGTCAGTCAGTGAGTGAATGAGTGGTATTTAGCTTATATATATATATTTATTTATTATTATTTATTTAAAGGTGATCCGTCACTACCACGGGCACCTGTCAGCGGTGTACACACTCGCGCTGCACCCCACCATCGACGTGCTTCTAACGGCGGGGCGCGACGGCACCGCGCGAGTGTGGGACATGCGCACCAAAGCCAATGTGCACACGCTCGCCGGGCACACGGACACTGTGGCCGCGCTCGTGTGCCAGGCCGCTGAGCCCCAGGTGAGTACATGCCCTATCTACGGTGATAATTTTTTAAAAAACACCGGCTGAGTTTATTGTGGGTTCTTAAGATTCAGATATTCATGCCCCAAATGAACATTAACCACTCATTTCTCCAGATTAACACTATTTACATTCATGCCCTAAATGATCATTTACCACTAATTTCTACAGATCAACACTATTTACATTCATGCCCCAAATAAACATTTACGACTCATTCTCTAGATCAGCACTATCACATTCATGACGCAAATGTACATTTACCACTCATTTCTACAGATCAACACTATTTACATTCATGCCCCAAATGAACATTTACCACTCATTCTCTAGATCAACACTATTTACATTCATGCCCCAAATGAACATTTACCACTCATTCTCTAGATCAGCACTATTTAAATACATTCATGCCCCAAATGAACATTTACCACTCATTCGCTAGATTAACACTATTTACATTCATGCCTCAAATGAACATTTATCAGTCATTCTCTAGATCAGCACTATTTACATTCATGCCCCAAATGAACATTTACCACTCATTCTCTAGATCAACACTATTTACATTCATGTCCCAAATGAACATTTACCACTCATTTTCTAGAATCTAGATCAACGCTATTTACATTCATGTCCCAAATGAACATTTACCACTCATTTTCTAGAATCTAGATCAACACTATTTACATTCATGCCCCAAATGAACATTTACCACTAATTTCTACAGATCAACACTATTTACATTCATGCCCCAAATAAACATTTACGACTCATTCTCTAGATCAGCACTATTCACATTCATGAAGTAAATGTACATTTACCACTCATTCGCTAGATTAACACTATTTACATTCATGCCTCAAATGAACATTTATCACTCATTCTCTAGATCAGCACTATTTACATTCATGCCCCAAATGAACATTTACCACTAATTTCTACAGATTAACACTATTTACATTCATGGCCCAAATGAACATTTTTGACTCATTCTCTAGAATCTAGATCACATTATTAAATTTTATCAGTCAATCCTTAACCCAAAGCTCTCAATCTCATCTCGGAATATTTCATATTATTATAATTTTTACAATAACTATGTCTATAAATTATTAAAATGTTATTTTATAACTTCCAGATAATAACCGGTTCGCACGACTCAACGATCCGCCTCTGGGACTTAGCGGCCGGCAAATCCCTGTGCACTCTGACCAACCACAAGAAATCAGTGCGAGCCATAGTCATCCATCCAACACTGTATACTTTTGCGTCCGCTTCACCGGATAATATCAAGCAGTGGAAGTGTCCGGAAGGGAAGTTTATACAGAACCTGTCCGGACACAATGCGATAGTGAACTGTATGGCTGTGAGCCCTGAGGGGGTGCTGGTGAGCGGAGGGGACAATGGTACCATGTATTGCTGGGACTGGAGGACCGGGTACAACTTTCAAAGGCTACAGGTCAGTTGGCATTCTAGATAATCCATTTTTGTCTTTGTCATTTTTACTTGTGGTGGCACAAATAAAGTATATAATAATAATAATCAGTAGGGTGATTGTGTAAAACCTACATCAATCAAAAATCAAAATACAAGTAGCTTTAAAAGAAATCTCTTTCGTTGGTTGTGTGACAAGTCTTTTTATTCTGTATCAGATTTTTTTTAAAACAATTAATTGACATATTATTTATTTAAATTGACATAATTTAACTGTTGAATTTTATTTTTATATGGACTCTATTTTTGTAGTAATCAAGATCATATGTTCAGATCTCTTAATCTCATTAGAATAATTTTTATAATACTATTCCTAATGAGTACTTACATTAAATATTTGCATGCTAATTTATAGTAGAATATGAAGGACGCTTTAAAATTGTAAACATCTGTACATACTCTTAATCAGCAAATAAATTTAATTTGTTACAGTCTCAAATGTTTTGATTGGCTGAATTTATCGTATTTTGGCTGTGGTAACCAATCAGAGGTTATTGCGATTTAAACACTGTCATTTTTAGACAATCGCCCTACATGCCAATTCTATTGTACACCATCTCTATACTAAATTTAAATGATGCCTCTATTTTTATTGCTATCCCTTTCATAATATTTCATATACTCCCTGCGGAAAGGGGCAGTATTAGTTTTAGAGCTGTCATTTTAATTTATTTTAGCGATTGTGTTACACAGAATTGACCACAATATGTACTTCTGCATACTCTAAATATAATATAAAAGGAAAAGGTGACTGATCAACGCACAGCACAAACACACCATGTTAAGCCGTCGGTCCCGGTTATTATCTCTAACATCTGATAATAATCGTTAGTAACCTAAGAGTTGAAATAGTACTCTTAGTCGAGTCGTATGCGGAAGGGAACCCACAACATTATTACCCCAGGAAAACCCCTGCTATTCTGTGATTAATGGAATGGAATGGGGTCACGACCCTCAGCAATAAAATAAGGAATATGACGCAGAGAGAGGCTGGATATTGATGATTGATGAATCCTATATATTCCAGTCGGCTGTCCAACCGGGGTCAATGGACTCCGAGGCGGGTATCTTTGCGATGACCTTCGACCAGTCTGGCTCGCGCCTCATCACCGCCGAGGCTGATAAGACAATCAAGATATACCGCGAGGACGAAACGGCCTCAGAGGAGACACATCCCATCAACTGGCGCCCTGAGATACTGAAGAGGAGGAAGTTCTAGACAATTGTTATAACAATAAACGAAGTTTTGATAATAATTAAGATTAAAGCAGTTTTGATATTCATTTTTGTGTTTACTTTTATTCTTCTTTTGGGTTATGGCTGGGCTATATATGGGACCATATTACCATCGCTTATTCGGAAGGACGTGGGAACTGGGAACCCACGGCATTATTATCCCAAGAAAACTCCTACCATTATTTGATCAATGGAAAGGGGTCACGGCCTTCAGTACTGAGGAATACGACGCAGAGAGGGACTACCATCGCTTAAAGCATGTTTTAATATTGTTGTCGCTCTTGTTTCAGAATTATAACCATTATTTTAGGGACGTCAAGGTACCTCGCTAAAACTGCAATTATAAAATAATAATGCTTTAAGCGATGGTAGTAAGTAGTAGTGCCATAACAGCAGTTTTATTTAACCCAACATAAATAATGAGGGTAGGACAATTCTTGTCTTACTCCACTAATATTACGACAGATGGCGCTGTTACTTTTGGTTGTGCAACGCAAAGCTCGGATTTCTGGTTCAATTTGCTGTCTTGGTCTTCGTCTGCTGGGAAAACAAATGCAGGGCAAAGCAAGCCTTCGGGCAATTACTTCGCTTTCCCAACAGATGGAGCTACCGAACGTTCAAAATTCAAAATTAAAAATCTCAGGTTAAACATTCTAATCTATGCGCACGCTTCGCCGATCAATTCGTGCGCGCTCTCCTGATATTTAGCAACCAAGCCAAAACTATACGCCACCGCTGCCGCCGCCTGCCAAAGCCGACTCCTGGGAGACGAAGAGCTTCTTGCTTTCAGGCAAGTGACTGTCTAGTAGGTAGATACTTAGATCTCGGGCAGTATAGTTCCACAAACTTATCTGACCCGGTGACAGCGTCGCTAGTTTATATGAAAAATAAAATAAAAACAAAAACTAAACAGGCATCAATATTAGTTCCAATTTTGGCCACCGGGCCATATAAGATTGTGGGCAGTTAGTATATAATTGTGGGACTATA
The DNA here is from genome assembly GCA_923060345.2 of Erebia aethiops. Lineage (NCBI taxonomy): Eukaryota > Metazoa > Arthropoda > Insecta > Lepidoptera > Nymphalidae > Erebia > Erebia aethiops. The sequence continues at coordinate 22,411,852 of OV281087.1, forward strand.
CATCGCTATCTCTATCTACGACCTTTAATGGCGTTAATAAAATCCCAAAATATATTCATAATATTTTATTTTATTAAAAAATAATATCAGTCGTGTGACAAAAATAATACAATATGTGACATTAGTGTTTAACTTTTTTAGTATTTAAAAAAATATTTCATTCCAATGGAATGTAAGCATCATTACCACATAATTCTAAACACAAAACTGTTTCTAAACCAAATTACCATGCCTAAAAACGGTGACACTATTTTAGTTATGCCAATCTGAATTTAGTTTGAAACTATTATACTTTTTAATACTAGGAAAATAATTAATTCGCTTGATTATAAATTTGAAACACTGTAAAAAACAATGCAAAAGTAGTTTATATACAAGTAACCTAAATTATCACTTTTTAAATGCACACTTTTAGCTTTAAGAAAAATGTTGTAAGAAGAAGAGATCTGTATAAGAACAATAAGACGTACTTATAGTGCGTCCAAACTAAGAATACATTTTGATTGAAATATTTTCAATAGATTTCATAGTAGGCAGGAAGATAAATTTAGATGATTTAGAAAAATGGTTATGAATGAAAACTATGCTGGAAACAGAGATTTTCCAGTTTGTAGTTAACATTTCCCATTTTTAGTTTAAAGGATTACATTAAATACCTACATACATCCCAAAAACATTACTCTTCTTCTGGTGTAGTCAGATAAAAACAATTACGTTTTTAATATTTTTAAATTAAAAAAATATAATGATGAAAAAAAAGGCCTATAGCCAAATAATTATACATACTTATTTTAAAATTATGTTTCATGATTAAATAAAGTTATTGCTAAAAAAAACTACACAATAATTGCAAATATTGCTATACAATACAAATATAATCTGTGATTATCTTAGAAGCACCTAACTAATTTAGTCTTGCAAAAAATATATTATAATATAAAATCAGTATAACATTGGCGTTGTGGAACATATTATAAAGTAGAAATCCCAATCAGCAATTTAGGGTTCCGTAGAAAAAAGTGTAGCACAGCGTAAGTGCACAAATCGTAGAATTGATCATCTCTTAGTCGAAGCATTTCGTGAAATGGCGCCGTTTTATAAAATAGTAAAATATTCAATTCAATGTTGAATAGGTATTTTAAAATCATTATGTTTTAGTAACTAGCATAACTACGAAACACTATCTTATAAAACATTAACCAAATATTTAACACTATTTTGACAGGGCACAGGGATTAAAGCTAAGTTTTTTTTGCTCATGACCCACCCCAATGCTTCAGCCATAGTATGACATATTACAAAACTAAAAGAATTCTATAATCGAAACACTGTAGCGTCAAAGTAAAATGGACATGAACCTGAATGAATGAATGATGGATGTATAGATTAATGGACATGGATATTCATCTCACTCAAATACTGATACTTTATCGTTGATTATTTTATATCATAGCTAACTTTCTTTTATACGTTCAACTAAAAATCGGCGGTACTGATTTTTTACTTTAAACCAACAAACTTTAGGTCCAATCTCCTCTGACGTTATTTTGTTTCGACGATTGAGTTCTTTTGTTATAGTGCTAACATATTAGTAAAGCCTGACTCCACGCCTTATCTCAGTGCAAGCAAACGCTCTATATCTCGTCCTCTAGATCCACCTCCTCTTCGGGGAAGTCCCCGACTGTAACATACATTGGTTTGACGAACCCTCCGTATTTGGGCGGGCATGTGAAGTATCTTTTGCCGTTCACTCTGCAAATGAAAACATGTATTTTTGAATGAATCTATTTTTTGAACAACTATTAATGTTTTTAGGGTTCACTTATGTATGTATGTGAGTTTATTAATTCCACCATAACTTCTAAATGCCTGAACAGATTTGGATGTATAGGGTATTGTTAGAATCCTTATTCTTTACATCTTCCCAAATTAAACTGGCAATATTTTTTTTCGTTTTTGCTGATACCACTGCACTGGCAGACATACCGCCAAGCGTTTTAGCATTCCGGTAGGATGGCGACTGGGGGACGGGTTTAATATAACTGCCATACCCCTTAAAGTTGCAGTTTAGTCTGCTACCATCTTTGACTGCATCATCACATACCATTAGGTGAGATTGTAGTCAAGAGCTAACTTGTAGTGGCGTAAAAAAAAATTGGCAGTCATAGGGACTGCCGATAGAAGTGAAAACGAATATATGTATATTTTTTTTAAAATGCTTTTTTTCTATTTTTTTTAAAATCATTACAATATAAACCTTAAAACTAAGGTATTAAAGTTTAATTACGAATGCAGTATATTTATATTTAAGACCTTTTGCCTTCGTAACAACTCAAGCATGTCGGCGCGGTGTCGGTGACGCGAATCCACAAGTTTACCCCCTACGTGGTCAACGCGGCTAAAGAAGTTTTCACTTGAATACGCGTTAGCAAAGCTTACGATCCGTCGTTCTTGCCGCGCGGCTCGTCGTACTGCACGCCTATCCACAGACCGCGCGCGCCTTCCAGCGGCCCGTTGTAGCGCACGGTGGCGCGCCGCGCGCCCTGCCCCGCCACGCGCACCTCGCAGCGCGCGCCCACCAGAACCGCCTCCGCTATCCTGACCGACAGAACACCATGAATGAATGAAATATTCTTTACTAGCGACTAACCCGCGACTTCGTCCGCATGGATTCAAATAAAATAAAATAGCCTATTATTACAGAACTTTTTCACAATTACAGTTTTTACAGATTAATCACAAGTCCCTTAGTTCTGTGTGCCTCGCGGCAAAGGCCTCCTCCGGCTCTCTCCAGTGCTTGCGATTTAGTGCCACCCTTCTTCAGAATGTCCCGCATGGATTGATGTTTTTTAATTCCCGTGGGAACTCTTTAATTTTTGGGGATGAAAAGTATGGGGACTATACCGAATTTCATCCAAATTGATTAAACAGATGGGCCGTGAAAGCGTAGTTGACAGGCAGACACACTTTCATATTTATATATTAGTATAGAATCTACACCAAAAAACAAGAGAAATACATTTAAACTACATAAAAATAAGAAAAAGATATTCGGTACAAATGGTGGCCTCTGCCTTATTTATATTGCTTCGAAGCGATAAGGGTCCCATTACCGTGATACTCGGAATTTTAATTAGATGCAGTAAACTAACTTTTTAAAGCATATTTACTAAGAAGTTTACATAATATTAGATAACATCAGTTTACTGCATCCATATATCACTAAGGTGTATCTGCTGCGCTTTAACAGCCCATCTTTTCAATAGATTTTGATGAAATTTGGTGCAGAGCTAACTTAAATCGCCGGGAGAGACATAGGCTTCCTTTTATCCTGGAAAATTAAAGAGTTCCCACGGGAATAGAAAAACCTTAATCCATGCGGACAAAGTCGCATGCATCATCTAGTTCAATAAAAGTTGATCTGTCTGATTTGGCGGATTATAGCAAATCAAGCTTCTTGTTTATCATGTACTGCAAAGTAAGGCCTGCTTCTATCCAATATTTCAAAGTAAGTGGTTTGTCATCAGTGTATAATTATTGAGCTAGGGTTCAAGACGGTTTCGTACTTAGCCTCCTCCTCCAGTTCCTTTTGCTGCGTCTCTTTCATCTTGTTCATCTCCTCCTCATTGTATTTGCCCATTTTGTTGCGCTGCAGGAACGAACGTAGAGTATCACTCTTTTTCTCATACTCCTCTTCAGATAGACGAAATCTGAAAGATGTAAATAATAGGGATGATGTCTATGACAAAAATAAATGATATCTTACTACTGATTATTAAATAGAGGGTCTACTAAAAGACTAAGTTTACTTCTTTCTTTTTTCTTCTTTATTTGTTCGGTTGGTTTTAACTTGAATGAGATAAGTGTCATGTCATGTCAAGCCTGTGTAGCTTGGCTAGAGTGGTGGACTACGGCCAAAGCCTTTTCAATTAAGTTAGAGGAGACTCATGCACAATAATAGTGAGCTGGAGATAGATTTATATGATGTCATGATAAAATTTAAAGAAATCAAATTTTTTTATAGAAACAAACTTTTACAAGTACATACATAATATTTTCAAGTGCCGTGCAGTAATTGTAAGGAGTTTAAATATATATGCTTAAATACAAACTATAACTTACCTCTCTGCAGCATCTGAGGTATCAAAATCCTGGACAAGAGCAAATTTGTCTATGACATGTATCCTCATGCCGTCATCTATGGGATAGGAGCCCAGCAGGGCTGCATCATTATCTATGTCACATACAAGGTTGTCCTTTTTGTCGTAAACCTTCAGTTTCATAGTCGCTGCCGAACCACCAGTTACTAGTTCCAGTTTTGTCTGTAACAGGTTGATTTTGACTAATATATTTTATACAACTAGCTCTTGCTATAGAAGGATCTAGAAAACATTGTTTTCCCAAAAAAAAATATAATGTCATTACTTAAAGCATGTGCTACACGGTTTGAAACGGCGGTTTGAAACAGAGGTTTAAAACAGTGTAGATCGTTGTTTTATGCCAAATTTCGTTTGACCTTGAAACACCCTTGGCAGCAAGGCTTGCGTTTGAAACCACTGGTAGAAGCGTTGGTTTAAAACTTGTTTGAAACCGTCTAGCCGCTTGTTTAAAACCTGCGTGGGATATTTTAGGCACCAAATTAAAAGAAATAGACCCAACGGCCAACGCCGCGTCTGCAAAAAAAAAAAATAGACAATTTAAGAATTTCGTACATACGGGAATCGTAAAAGGCCTCACCTTGGAGACTAATTCGTAAAAACTTTCTTTATCCATTCTTAGAAAGTTATGTATGTCGTCAAAGTCCAGTAGGTTAATTAAGTTCATATGACTAAGGGTTAATCTCTCCTTTAACCATCGCTTCATCCATATTCTTTTTTTTCTTTCTTTTTTTCTTCAATTGCACACAAAAGAGCAAGACACACCCCTACTCTTTGTTCTTTAGATAGCTAAGGCGCCATGACGTCGTTATATTGAATACTAGCTGACGCCCGCGACTTCGTACGCGTGGATCGAAGTTTTGTGGTTCCCGCGGGAACTCTTTAATTTTCCGGGATAAAAAGTAGCCTATGTGTTATTCCAGACTATAATCTATCTCTGTGCCAAATTTCATCCAGATCCGTTCAGCCGTTGGGGCGTGATTGAGTAACAAACATCCATCCATACATCCATACCGACATCCATACATCCAAATTTTCGCATTTATAATATTAGTAAGACATCCATACCGACATCCATACATCCAAACTTTCGCATTTATAATATTAGTAAGATATGGTGCGAGCGTAGAGACGTCCTATTCACGCAACGTTCTATAAAAACTGGTGTTTTAAACATGTTTTAAACCGTGTAGCCGGCAAAGCGCAAATCTGTTTTTTCTGTTTCAAACCGCCGTTTGAAACCGTGTAGCACATGCTTTAAGGCAGATAGTTTAGACAGGGGTTGAATTTTCTCGCAATGGGTACTTTTTACAAGTAAGAACTTTTTTATGTACTCATTAATCGGGCATTGTTAAATGTTTACCTACGTCGGTATTAGATCTACATCACAATAATTTATGTACATTTTATTCATATTTAGTCTTTATTTTGATTTATGTTTAGTTATTTTCTTTCTCATTACTGTTTCATATAGTGAACAGTTAATTAGAGGCACAGTTTAATTTGCTGTAAGGATCAAAAGCAAAATGTGTGATTCATCGTAACCTTAAACTCTAGGACGGTGATGTCTTTCTTGAACCGGCGTTCCACGGGAGCCGCGTCTTGCTTGTCCGACTTCGTTATTTGGACATTGATGAAATCTTGAGTTATTATTTGGATCCCTTCCATAGTTGTAGAAATTTATTTTGATTTACACCGACAACAGAATTTTCCACTTTTAAGTGTTTTTCTCCTGTTTTTCACTATCCTTTATTGCAACTCAATCACTTCTGATTGGCTGAATTTAATATTTATGGTATTTATGCTGCGTCAATGGATTTTGACCAATAGTACACTTGTATGACTGTAGCTGTCATTTTTAGACAATCGTCCTACAGACTACAGAGGATCTAAGCAGAGAGTACATTGAATATAGGGTAAGTAAGTACTAAGTTTGTGGCGTGTGCGGTGTTGGTGCGGTGTGCCCATGGAGATATCAAAGGTGTGCTGGGCATGCCGGGTGTGTGGGTGTGCCGGTGTTTTAATATGTCTGTGGCCGTGGTATCTGTAATGTATTAGTATTATCTATGGGCGCGTGGCCGGCTGACACTTGCCGTGACGTCACACAGTCTGGTCGGCAAGGCAACTGCCAACTGCCATGGGAGATGGTGACAGTTTGTTGCACGTTTGCTGAAATTATTCATGTGATGGATACTGTGCAAACCAAGAATAAAGTATGTTATAAATACTGCATTGTGCCTCGGTGTACAAGTACAACAGTAACTACACCCAATAAACATTTTTTTGCGGTGCCAATGAAAAAAAAAATTAGAAATAAGTGGTGCGATGTTATGAGAAGAAAAGTTTATTTATCTGAAAAAACAGTTCGATATTGCTGCGAAGACCATTTCGATGTAAGTATCTATGTCTATATCTATGTTAAGTGCTTAGGAACCTGCCAATGCCAAACAACCTGCAAACCTACTAGCTACCTATTCCGATTCGTAGGCCGGCATGATGATATCAACGGAATAAATTAGTCAGTAAGTAGAACTTGGTACCTAGTACCTACTGCGCTCGATTTTGGTATGCGTATGTGACTATGATTAATTTATCTGACCACTAAGTCCTATCTAAATAAGACCTTGTTTTTTTTAAATTTACAGACCAGCTCTTGGCCGCAATCTGACCCGCTGGAAGTAGTGATGCAGCATAAGGTGGAGTGCACTTGCCTAGAAAACGTCTACGTCTTGATTTGAAGATACCATAAGATTTCGACGACCTCAATTTAGGAATTTATATTTTCTAAATTTTCCCTGGTCTGGTCTGGTGGCAGGCTTCGGCCGTGGCTAGTTACCACCCTGCCGGCAAAGACGTGCCGGCAAGCGATTTAGCGTTCCGGTACGATGCCGTGTAGAAACCGAATAGGGGAATGGGTTAAATATAACTGCCATAGGCCCCTAACAGGTTAGCCCGCTACCACCTTAGACTGCATCATCACTTAACATCAGGTGAGATTGCAGTCAAGGGTTAACTCGTAGTGTATAAAAAAAAAACAATATTATATTACCAATATATTTAACCAAAAGCCCAAATACTCAAAAAAACTTACATATAAAACAAAAATTACTTATAAAATAATTAAAAATTTACATATAAAATAATTGCATCAACAGAATAACACATTTGAATTCATAGAGTAGTTTCGGCGTGATGCGCAAGACAGACAGACATAAATGAAAAAAAAATTCTTAATATCTTTAATATCTTCAAGGACCTGTATGTTTTGTTATAAGTATAGATGTACAGTGTAAATATAGTTCGTACCTACAAGGAACAACAAGGATTTTGCCAGAGTTGATCCACAGACCACATTGCTAGTAAATCAAAATGAATGGCGATTGCATTATTTTTTTATTTTTTCAGTTTTAGTAGTCAGGTACTTTACCGATAGAATGTATGGTTTTACTTATATTGCTAGTTACTTTAAAAGTTAAATTTGGGTAGACATAGCCCAAGGTACGATACAGTTTTTTTAGATAGGTACAACTTTTGTCTTCTGCTCACATGCAAACTGCGAAGGATAGATTAGGTAGGTATTGTTATGACATGAATATTTATATAACTCTATTTTTCAGATCGAGAAAGACACTGAAAATTTGATGAGATATCGATATGTTGGTGGCAGGCTGTTTCTGAAAAAACAAGTCTTACCGCATAAGTTTGCTTGCCAAACTACCAAAGTAGATAAACAAGAACGGTCTGTTTATACGAAGCGTCGTCGAGCCGAGTATTATAGAAAATTACTTTCAACAGAAGTTAAAGGCTCAGTTGCCCAACATCCTACAGAATTTATAGAATGCATTCGCAATGATGAAAAAATGAAAGATTCTGAAGATCCTTTATCTGTACCAATGGACTGTTTGGAAGTAATTATTAAGGATGTCAATGTTAAAAAAGAGAGAAAAAATAAAGCCATACAAGTATACATAAAAGACAAAAAAATTGATAAAGGCTGTCAAACAAAATTCAGGCAGAAGCGTGTGAAATACAAGGGGGGAAAGAAGAAAGAAGTTTAAAATCATAGCCATGTCAACTTTCGGCACATTATCGGATTGTCCACGCATAAATCCATTCTTTATCGTCAAAACTATACCTTCATTAATCTAGTTTTTATTTATGTATCTTCTATTTTTCAGGTAGGTTAGGTACCTACCTATCTGAAAAATATACCTGAAATCCACACTAATATTATAAATACGAAAGTCTGTCTGTCTGCTACGGTTTCAAGGCCCATCTGTTCAACCGATTTTGATGAAATTTGGTACAGGGATAGATTGTATCCCGGGCAAGGCCATAGGGTTACTTATTATCCCGAAATTAACGGGTTAAAAAAACTTTAATTGACGCGGACGAAGTCGCGGGCATCATCTAGTATTATATAAAAATATATTATGATGTGAAGCTCAATACTATATATGTTAGGTACCGCTAATGTCCGGAAACATTGTAATGTTAATATTAACGGTTCGAAATTTTACGTTAGAACTTCACCTAGGAATAGTCAACAAATGAACCAACGTTAAATCGCGAAATCATATAGCTGAATGGTTCATTCCTTATATTATACCTAATCAAGTGTATTATTGAAAGATCATAGTTTTCATCAAAAATTATCACCTATTTAATTAGTTAATGATATTATGATCAAACGTCTAAAGCAGGGTGTCCATAAAATGTAGATGTAATAAGAATGGGCTACGCCAGAAGACTTGCTTCGTCACCCCTTCATTCGGCTTCACCTACTCGACACTCATTTCGCTGCGGAGGTCGCCGGCTCACTTCGCTCGTTACCTCCCGCCTACGCTCGGCTCGACCTAATAGCTGTGCTAATAGGCTCGCTTCATTCATTATATATTAATGTTTTGTGTAAATTGTTATGACGATGATTGTTGAAGCCAAGAAAAATCAAGTCGAATGGAAGCTTTGATCGAAAACGCTGCCTAATTCCTTTGAGATATAGCGAAGCAATGTAGGTACATAATGTGGAATTGTTCCTATTTCATAGGAATACAGAAAAGTCCGCGGAGGTTAATTGTCTTACTATACCCATTTTTTAGTTAAAAAAAAGGTCACATAAAATCATAGTTAATGTAATAATAATTGTAAAAATATAGAGGCCTTCGGGCTGCGTGACGTCACACCGCGAATGGAATTTTGACGACCTCCCTGGCACAGTGTTGAGCGCTGTTGTCTAAACGTGTGGAGTTCCCGGGTTCGATCTCCGGCAAGGTCGACAATTAGATTAGTGTCACTTTTTAGCAACCGCCAAATGGGGCAAAAGTGACAGCATTGCAAAATTTAAATGCCATTGATCCAAGCTAGTCCGTGCCATAGAAGAAGTCCCTTAAAGGCGGTGCTAGGCTTTGGCGCTAGGTACCTTCCACCGCGTCCTCAGATTCATTAGAGATTGGAGACCGCGCCAGTAAGATTTATCCTTACTCTATGTTTCCACCCTACGTCAGAAAGATGTTCCTAACTCTATGGTTTTATCTTTTTAAAAAATCCACAAGCCTCAGATTTTTTAATCTGAGCCACAAGCCCTAGACCATACTTGTCACCAAGGAACATATTTACTACGGGAGCTTGTCACTATGTCACTGCCCTAGACCATAGTACAAACAGCCTAGACCGAGTTAACACAGGAATCAAGATATCACCAGATGGTAAGTGATGATGCAGTCTAAGATGCTAGCGGGCTAACTTGTTAGGTTAGCAGTTATATTAAAACCCATACCCCATAACGATAGTATCTAAATCGGTTCTATCATTTAGAAAAGTTGACCATTTTTATTTTCAATTTTATTACAAGTTTTCTCTTGACTGCAACTCACCAAAATTAATTAGTAAGTTTAAATTTATTCTAAAGAATTGTGCAATCTTAGGAATGGCGATTGTTAGGAAAAAAAAATTAAAGACCTTTTTTGTAGATAATTTTATGATTTACTTACAATTTTTGTCTGAACTATATTTTTGATAAAACTTACCGTTTTCGAGAAAAAATTCAAAAATCCGAAAATTTTGACCTTTGACCTTGAATAACTTGCAGGCCATGTCCGTCGCAGAACTGATGGCCGTTGAGGCAGACGTGTTCTAGAGTGGAAACCGCGTGGTGGATGAGGAAGGCGGAGAACCGTGTTTGGTGGCGCGCTCTCGAAAAGAACTATGTCTAGCAGAGGAAACATACAGGCCGATGGGATCTTTTGCCACTTTATTTCTACTGGTGTAGGTACCCAAGGTCTCTAGCAAAATTCAGCTCGGTCAGAGTTTTTGTTATTTGATCACTATTTTTATGTCTAATTTGACCAGACTAAATAATGCAATCTAGGATGGTAGCGGGTTACCTAACTTTTCGGGGGTGTCGCAGTTAAATCAAACCCATACCCCTGTCTTTACCGTTAGGGTGGCAGATAAGACGTTCTTATGAAATTCAGAATCCCAATTTGATTCAGAGTACGCCCTCGTTGGTCTAGTGGTTAGCATGTTCGACTTCGGCCGACGAGGTCCCGGGTCGGGCCATAATTAAATCTGTAGAAAAACTCAGTAAGTACTAGCCCGGAACTACTATAAGCCGTCGGTCCCAGTTATTGTCACTAACATTATAATACTTAGTCGTCAAAGCGCGCCAACCCGCATTGGAGCAGCGTGGTGGATCTAAGCTCTAATTCTCTCTCTCCTATCTCTCCTGGCCTATGCCCAGCAGTGGGCACAGGCCAATGATAATGGGCTGTAGTGGTTTGGTTTGACAGCTGGGCAGCGTTCATTTCATAGCTTAGCTGAAACTCAAACAAGAAAACAAAGCAACTATGCAATGCGTGCAAAATGTCCTCGACGATACACCTAAAATAGTTGAAAATGAAATCTCCCCTGAAAATGTTGAACAAAAATTCGCGATGAATTTTATATAGTTATTTTATTTAAGCACAAGTATGACAAACATTAAGCATGCAAGTTCTCTGCATATCTATGTAATGAGCTAATTTATATTGATGTGATTCCTAATCATATACTTTTTAATAAACCCCCCTAAAATAAAATTAATATATATTTTACACATTTATACATATGTATTAAAAAACAGCTAAACGACCCCAATTAATGTTTTAAAGTAAATATTAATGAATACACACCTAAACTAGAACATTCTTAATATTATAAGATAATATTTGTATTGAATCCATTTTATTAAGTTGTTAGCATTCTACGAATAAGATTTAATAGTCAAAAACTATATCCTAAATGTGGCCTACCTTCACCAAATAAATGAAAACAACTAAGTACTAAATAGTGATTATTATAAAAGGTATAAAATATCAACTATTGTTTGATAAAACGATAAAATGAAATTAATAACCTACAATATTTAACCCTATTCGAACAAATAGACTTACATTTTTAAAATAAATTTTCTTCACATTAAATGTTGATAAAATATTTTTCGCCGCTTACTTATAGATTATTCACTCTAGTTCTTTCGCTACCCTTGATCTCTTCTTATTTGTTCGATACGATGTTCCAGATGGTTCCAGCTGATTCGGGTGACGCGAACGCAGTTGTAGAGGCCTTTTGCACGCATTGCTAGCGAGTTAAAATCATGTCGGAATAGAATATTGGGACTGAAATCCTAAGTCATTTAATTACACAAATAAGAAAAGTGAACAGAATTATCCGATATGATCCGATTCCGACACGATATTGTTAAAATAAAAAATAGACGCCCGCCGAGTACAACTGTGCCAAATTTTATTCTTATTTATGAAAAAATGTTACAATATAACATAAGTTTTCATTTAAGTATTACATAATTTGCTCAAATTCAAAATATTGCAACATTTCCTCCGCCTCTTTTCCGATCATTATTATCTGTAATCGCGCGAAATGGAAAAAATATACATCGGAACATCGGAATAATATAATGAGGCCAACGAATATTAGGCTAATGCATCACATTAATCATATTACTTATGACGCTAAATTCAAATAACGTTTCACGGAACGTTGTTATTATTACTTTAAAGTAAAGTTATTATAATCTGAAAATAGCGTTAAAATGTAACGTTATTCCCGAAAAAAAAAATGTAAATTGTAGTAACAATATACACTCTAAACAATTAGAACGATTACTTTGACCATCATAGTCATGATTATCGCGCTTCTCTACGGAAATAGTTGGAACATCAAACATGATATCAATACTGAATAGGCTGTATGGTCATGGATCTTCGCCTCTCCGAAAAGGGGACAAATGAAAAACAACAAGAGACATAACAATGTGATGCATTCGCGGATACAGTTGTGTGCAATTGTTCTAGGCGCGCGTGCACCGTACCTGGCCCGGGTCGCTCCACTTGAGCGCCGAGGCGCGTTCCTCTCCGCCGCCGCTCTTCGCCGCTAGCCATTAGCGCACGCCCGCTAGCCAGCCAATAGCCGGCTAGCCGACAAACAAAACACCAAGCTACACCATAAGGCACTCGTATATTTCATTTTTCATATATAAAATTAATCTTTGGCGTTATAACGGCGGGCGCGGGACCCACGGCTAGGTATAATTAATAATAATTTCACGACCGATGGTGCCTGTGACCTTACTATCGATATCATATAACAGTACCGCGACTGACTGACGGACGACACATCTGTGCGTCCAACAAATGTAGATTTCTTTGCGTATCCCTAAATCCTAGACGTGCACTAAAATCGTTCTTAGAATTTATTGATAAAATTAAATATTAGACACATGAATGATTTGATTGGTATGTTGATATATATCGTAAAAATTATAAAATAATAAAGAAGATATACTCATATTTAAGGTTAAAAAGCAATATTCATTAAATAAATGAAACAATTAAAACCATTAAAATAATTATTAATTGGTAAAAAAAAATATTATTTAATTGTAAGACCGTAAAATTCGGGCCTAAATTTAAATAACGTGAATGTAAGTATCCATACAATCTTTGACCCAGTAAATCCTGAAGATTGTTAATAATTTACCGCAGTGGATAAAATAAAGTAGAAGGTAACCTTCTTTATGGTAGGTGCGTAGTATTTACCTGAGTTCCGGTTACTTCTCAAGTATTGGTCGAAATCAATTTGTGTTAGGCTTACTAAGCTGGGCTTTGGTGATTTATTGGGGGTTGGCCAAGAGTCAACACGAAGGAGAACTGTATAATTAAAAAACGTTAAAACGATAACGGATATCATAAACTTAAATAACGTGACTACCGATAACGAAAATATCTTATTTAAATAACGTTATAACGAAAACGGAAACGTCATAGGCACCATGTGAAACGGACATTACGCATGTCATCACCGAATAAGTGCGCATAGCCGCGAGTCGCGCGCGCTCCCAACTGCGCGTCGGTCCGCGGCGCGCGCGCGTACTGTCACCCGAATCATTTCCACTGGAAGTAACCAGTCTGCCATTTCTGTCTGTGTCAAGCCACTCCATCCTTATTTTCACTAGTTTCCTCAGGTTCTGTGGGGGGATCTATAGTCTCCGGTTCTTGACTGAATATGTCGTCTGACTTCGTTGTGACTGATGCGTCTTTTTCATAATCTGTATTATCAGTTTCAGGAGGTGGTGTGTCATTTTGTGGAGCTACCCCGAAGCTTGTGTCGACCGCTTCATTTGCATCATACAAATCCATCGGACCCTGATCAGTTTCCATCGCCTCTGTTGATGGTTCATTCTCTTTGGATTCGTATCTCTCACTTTGCTCATCAGAACTCTGTTCATTTGTATCTTGTTCATCAAACTCGGGTTCGTATTTGTTGCTGTTGTCATCAGCAATGGACTCCTCTGGTTCATTAAACACCTCATTAACATTGCTCTCTTCTGCAATTTGTTCTACTTGACTAGGTTGTAATGCGTCTGGAGCTTCGTTAGTTTCTGTTGTGATGTTATCACAAGTTTGCTCCTCGGTTCTGTTTTCCTCACTCTGACTTTCTTCGGCAGCACCCCACCTGGATTTCCTGTCCTTGTCTCTCCTGGGGTTTCTCTCTTGTTGTTCCTCTCTAGGGTTTCTCTCTTGTTTCTCCTCTCTGGGGTTTCTCTCTTGTTGTTCCTCTCTGGGGGTTCTCTCTTGTTGTTCCTCTCTGGGGTTTCTCTCTTGTTGTTCCTCTCTGGGCGGTCTCGCTCTGTCTTCGAATGTCCTTCGCCTGTCATTCCTGTCTCTGTCATTCCGGTCTCTATCATTTCGATCTCTGTTGTATCTGTCCTCGTTATCTCTGCCTCCATCCCTGCCCCCTCTCCGATCTCTCCTTCTATCGTCCCATTCGTTTCTTCTATCCCAATCCCTCTCTCTATCTCCGTTCCATCCTCTGTCATTAAACTGTTCTCTATCATCAAATCTTCTGTTCCCTCTATCGAAAAACTCCGGTGGGCCATCAAACCTTGGCCCGTCAAAAGACCTGTCACCATCGAAGCCGTCAAATGGTCTAGGACCGTCGAATGGAGGTCGAGGTCCATCGAAAGGTGGTCGAGGGCCATCGAAGGGCGGTCTAGGTCCATCGAACGGTGGTCTAGGTCCATCGAACGGTGGTCTTGGTCCGTCGAAAGGCGGCCTCGGGCCGTCAAACGGAGGTCGCGGTCCGTCGAAAGGAGGCCGGGGGCCATCGAACGGCATCCTGGGACCGTCAAATGGAGGTCGAGGGCCATCGAACGGAGGCCTCGGTCCGTCGAACGGGGGCCTCGGTCCATCGAATGGGGGTCTCGGTCCATCGAACGGTCTGGGACCATCGAAGGGTGGTCTAGGTCCGTCAAACGGCGGCCGCGGGCCGTCGAACGGCGGTCGCGGGCCATCGAACGGCGGTCGCGGGCCATCGAAAGGCATGCGGTTGAAGGGAGGTCTATCGAACATCGGCGGGCCTCCTTCGAAAGGAGGCCTCTCGAACGGTGGTCGGTTGAAGGGCGGGGGGCCCATCCCGTTGAACCTGGGACCGAAGGGTGCTGGCCCGGTCATGTCCATCCACGGCCCTGCAATAAGAGGGGGTCGCGGTTAGCCTAAAGTCACTTTGGAGTACAACGAGGAGGTTAGACGAGACCATACCTCTCATGGGGTGCCTAGCGGGCGGACCTCGCATTCTTAATTCTGTAAATCAAAATGGCTTGTGTCTTTATTTTAATTGAGTTCTATAATCTAATCTACAAATAACGAAATTGATTCATAATGTTTATTAATTTAATCGGATAGAATTGAAAGAGATCAAATAAACATTATCTAGAGATAATTAAAAAGGAACGTGGGAAAGCAGAAGAGACAAAACAGAGAAAGAAAATAATAATAATTTAAGCTGTATAAAAAGTAAGCGCGTGCGAGTGAATGAAATGAAAGGTGAAGGAAAACATAGTGAGGAAACCTGCATGCCTGAGTGTTATTTTTAATGTCCTCAAATGTGTGTGTGTGAGTAAATTATTTTTTTCAAAATAGCAACCATGCCTTGCCACCCACCACCATGCCACCATGTCTTGCTGGTTATTCTCGGTAGGAATGGCATTCCAAACCAGTGGTAGATTCACTCGATTATTCAATAGAACTTGCCAAAGTCAACTTGAATAGAATGGAAATGGTTTGAATTTTGACTCTGCCAATCCGCACTTGACTAGCGGGGTGGGTTATGGCAAAACCATTCTCAACTAAGAGGGCACCCGTGCTCAGTGTAGTGAGCTAGCAATGGGTTGAAATGATGATCATGTTAAAGTACATGATAGTCTGTCAAACTTATCTGGCCCAGTGGACAAAAATGGAACAAATTTTTAGCAGTTTTTGTTTTTTATTTTATTTTCATATCTAGTAGCGACGCTGTCACCGGGTCAGATATGTATGTGGGACTGTAAATGCCTAAAATTTTATGCGAGATATTTCACCGCAGTTAATTGTCTCATTTGGTGACAGAAGGGCTGGCTCATTTTTTGCGCAAAGGATCAGCCTGGCTGTCCAGCGCGGAAATGCAGCTAGCATTTTTGCCACTATTCCACGCGGGCATGATTAATATTGTAATTAGGTTAGTTTAGCTTTAAGTTCTATTATATTGTTTTCAATAAAAATCATTTAAATTATTAAAAAAAAACACTAAGTTACGGTAAGTATATGTGGGCATGTGTTTGTGTGTCACTCATAGGCGCGGAATGCGGGGTTAGTATATTTGTGTGCGTGTGTGTGTGTGTGTGTGTGTGCGCGTGAGTATGTAGGAAGGCAAAGGGGACCCAAGGGGTGCGGGGGACAGCCCAATTGTATGGATTTGGCCCAGTACCTGCCCTAGCGCCTGGCGACATTCAGTGAGATAGTTAGTTGACACCGCACTGTCTTCACCCTCAGCCGTGCGATATTAAGTTGCGTGTCACTCCGCGATCCAGGGGTATCATGGCGTTATAAAGGCACCCATTGTAATTATTAGTGATACGACTTTAATATTTAATCGTCGTGTTACAGTGTGTGTGTGTGTGTGTGTGTGTGTGTGTGTGTGTGTGTGTGTGTCACTCACCGGCGCGGAAGGCGGGCGGCTGGGCGGCGCGCGGCGGCGGCAGCGCGGTCCAGCCCCCGCTGTCCTCGTTGCCCCTCTCTTCGTTATCTGCAAGGGATACACCTGTGCTTACAATGACTCGCCATCTCTTCTGCTAAGACTTCGGCATTGAATTAAAGGCAAGCAGTGCCGTGCAGCTCATAAAGACATAAAAGCACCGCTTACCCTAGTTGTAATAGTTCTGCTATTAAGCAGGTTTCTACCTATGTAATGCATACCCTGGGATCAAACCCTGTGCACGCGACCTAAGGTTAAAATTAAAAACTCGCGAAATATTGCAGCACCTCTTTGCGGCCTAAAAAGTAGTCCCGTCCGTCGTCCGGCGTCCAGCCGTCCGAGATAAAAAGCTTCGTCCTTCCCTGGGATGTAGCCTACCTTTATAGCAAATTTCATCATGATCGGTTGGCCGTAAAAGCGTAGTAGATAGACAGACAAACACATCCGCATATATTATAACACTAGCGGGAACTTTTTAATTTTCCGGGATAAAACATATGCCTAATGATGATAATAATAATAATGTCCTATGTCCTTCCCTGGAATACAATCTATCCCTGTAGTCTGTACCAAATTTCATCAAAATCGGTTGAGTAGTTGGACCATGAAAGCGTAGCAGACAGACAGACAGACAGACACTTCCACATATATAATATTAGCTGATGCCCGCGACTTCATCCGCGTGGAATGAGCCTTTCGTAAGAAACGTTTTCGTTCCGTTTTTCCTCCGACTTACTTTGCAAATCCGACTACCACGATACGAAGTACGAACGTAGACGACGAAGTATACGAATAGAAGACGAAGTATTTTCAGTTTTCGGGTATATATATATATAGCCTATGACACCCACACATAATGTGGCTTTCTATTGGTAACAGAATTTAAAAAATCGGTTCAGTAGATCCAGAGATCACCCCTCTCACAAACTTTACCTCTTTAAAATCAAAATCAAATGTTTTTTTAAAATTCAAATAAACTTTACTTTAGTACTTTTGAATCGTCAAGTGAATCTACCACTGGTTCGGAATGCCATTCCTACCGAGAAGAACCAGCAAGAAACTCGGTGGTTGCTCTTTTTAAATAATTCATTTACAATTACTATAACATACTGTACATAAATAACCGCTGTCCCCAGCATTGCTGGAGCGATCAAATCCATGCTCCTCTATCATTTACATAATCTTCAACAGTATAATAAGCTTTTTTCAGGAGCATACTTTTAAGGCGCTGTCAGCTCTTAAAATCAAAACACAAATCGAGAGGTTGGCTCTCCTCAGTCCTCACCGCTCACGTCAGTTATGCCCACTTCGGCCAGGTGGCGCTCCCGTCGCGGTTTTCATTATTTTCGCGCGCTTGTCATAGCATGTCACGGATGCCCTCGGATGACAAAACACGGTAACTCAAAATTTGTGAAATTGATAGAATAACGTAAGTGAGTAAATCACGTACCTACCAAAGTCTCTTACATGCGTAGGTAATTGACAAAATACCTATTGTAAATCGCATATCGTGTGCAAATCCATTTTAATACTTAATATTATAAATGCGAAAGTGTGATTGTTAATTGAATTGCCCGTCAATCACGCCGCAACGGAGCAATGGTTCGACGTTATTTTTGGCGTGGGTATAGTTGAGGGAGAGTGACTTTTTATCCCGAAAAATTAAGGAGTTCCCGCGGGAATAAAAAAAACTTCAACCACGCGGACGAAGTCGCGGGCATTAGTTAGCCCAGCATGCTAATATCCATACAAAATATAATAAATGCGAAAGTGTGTCTGTCTGTCTGCTACGCTTGCACGGCCCAACTACTCAAACGATTTTGATGAAATTTGGTACAAAGATAGATTACATCCCGGAGAAGGACATAGGCTACCCGGAACCATTATCCTGGAAAATTAAACAGTTACCGCGGGAGTCAAAAAATCTTAATCCATGTGGACGAAGTCGAGGGCATCATCTAGAGTTACATAAGTATCTTATTTACATAAACTACTTACGTGAGTTAATTACAAGTATAATTGTGGCATAAATCAATATCATACGTATATACAATGTACTTACCGACTAAGAGTCTGATATTCATTTTTTGTCAGAAACAAGAAATACAGATGTTATTTCAAAAATTTAAATAGCAAAAAGATGTTGGAAATTGATCATTGAAATCAATTTCTAGTCTTTTGCAGACATATAGTATTATTTACAGTGTTTGAAAAATACTCAAAAATAAAAAACGAAGAAAATCATACAATTTTGGTGTCATGATTTTTTATCTTTACATACAGAATTATCTATATGGTAGAACTTCGTAAGAGCCAAAACCGCAAATTAGCCAATTTATGTAAAATTTCAAATTTGTACGTTGTTTCCGTACTCTAAAATTATAAGTTTGATTGACAATATTATGTCCGAAGAAAAACCTATTCTATTAATTAACTGGACTTAGGTTGGGTGAAACTAAACAAATTAACTTTTTAAAAATCCCACTCAATAAAAATTAAAAATAAATCTCGGGAACGGCAAATTTTCAACTCAAGGAAACGGGAATAAAATTGGCCGATTCCCGGGAATTCCCGAGAATCGGGATTTTTTAAAAAATAGTTATTGCTACTTTTATGTACCTTATATCCAGTTTTTTTTTTAATTAAATACAAGTTAGCCCTTGACTGCGATCTCACCTGATGGTAAGTGATGATGCAGTCTAAGATGGTAGCGGGCTAACCTGTTTGGGGTATGGCAGTTATATTAAACCCTATTCCATATCCCTAATCGGTTTCTACACGACATCCTACCGGAACGCTAAATAGCTTGGCTGCACGTCTTTGGCGGTAGGGTGGTAATTGGTAACTAGCCACGGCTGAAGCCTCCTACCAGGCCAGACCAGAGAAAATTCAGAATATTTAAATTCTTGAAATACAATGCAAGAAAATATTGTTGCCGTGAATTCATTACGGTCCTTTAAGTAACTCTTTCGAAATTGTCAGTCAATTGAACAAATTGGTACTCAATGGATTTCTAAAGGTTTGTACACGGTTAAGCTTTTACGGCCCCGAGTTTTGCATTGGAAACGAGTATTGTATATATTAAATTATTCAGGTGTAACAATGGCGCTGACATCTGGTGAAATAACAAGGCGGCATATAGAGAAATTAAAGAGGGACTCTTAAAAGTTCAAACAATAATATATAAGAAAATAACACTTGGAGCTCGTAAAATCTAGAACAAGAAAAATATCCGAGGTGAGATAAAATATCAGAAAGGGAGAATCGAAGAAGACAAAACGCAAAAAAAAATTGTTACTTATAATCATTTTTACAATGTGATTTAACATACTATACATTGGTTGGAAGTTCTACTTATATTTTATAGACGACATTTTACATAATTTAAGTACAAAATAAAGAATAAAGAGTTTAAAATACTCAAACGTACCTACTACGACTATTATAGTTTTATGGTAAGAAAGTACAATAATTCTTAACATTGTGATCAGTGCCCTTACTTTTCCTTTGAGTAATTGTCAAGGTTCCACTGACAAATTGTCCTCTCAAAAAATCCTCCAAAAAGTTTGGACAGATGGATGTATGGATGTTTGTTACTCAATCACGCCCCAACGGCTGAACGGATCTGGCCGAAATTTGGCACAGATATAGATTGTAGTCTGGAATAGCACATAGGCTACTTTTTATCCCGAAAAATTAAAGAGTTCTCGCGGGAACCACAAAACTTCGATCCACGCGTACGAAGTCGCGGGCATCGGCTAGTATTGCATTAATACTTATAATATTGACAATTTATCATTAATATAAGTTATTGTTATGTTATATTTAAATGTATATTTTTTATCGTAAACTAACTTACTTGCAAAAACAAAAATAAAAAGCATTGTCTATTTCAGAAGTTATATAATAAATTATGACATAAATTTGCCTTTACGTTAGTCAAAAGAACTAAAATTATCAAATTTTGATAGTGTTTCTGTTATTTTATGTTTGCTGTCCTATTTTTGTGATTGGCATGATTGGTAAGACTAGTTTTACACTTCTGTGAATCTTATCTAACGTTGTTTTTTTAAGTGCCTTTTGTGAGATAAAGTTTAGTTACTCAATGGAATAATTCTCCGTCACTTAATTTTAAAATGATTGTTTTTTTTACTATAATTTAACATAATATTTGTAAACAGTGATACTGCTCATAAAGATAAATAACTAAGAAACACAAATTTATCAATAAAATAACAAAACATGATGAAAAAAAAACATCGATTTTATTTCATGTACAATTTTACAAAAATACGCCCAATTCCCAAATTCACTCTGCTGGGGATTAAACCCGGTACATCCCACGTTAAGACAATAGTGCTCAGCACTGCGCGAGTGAGGTACCTAGTCAATAGGGCATGCTCCCGATAATTCCTGGTACCAAAAATTCCCGGTACTTCTGAATAATTTTCAGTCCCGGTTCTCCACACCATAAAACCGGTACTTTTGATACTTTTGAGACTCGAAGTACATACATTCTGTCGATTCTTCTCTAATTAAGTGTGGATATTTCTGCATGTAACAATAATTTAATTCACTATACTGTATTTTATGCTCACAAATTCGAGGTATTAGTTTAAAAACCCCTATTTTTACTTTGGCTATAACGATTATTTTACTGCCACTTCGTACAGTTTCGTATGTTAGTCTTTCTGGTAAGTATTATTTACCAGCAGAGAAGAGCTTTTTTGAAGTTCAATGAATTGATGGATCTGTCACTGGAATAAAATTTGTTCAGCCATAATAAATTACAGTAGATTATGCTATATTCTGTTAATTGTATCGTTACTTTCATAAATTTCACATGAAGATTGACAGGAAAATATTGATAGACTGTAATATAAAATATACCTCATAAGCCCGAGGCTACTAAATTTTGATTTTTGACTCCACTGTCAATTATACCAATAGCAGAGGGAAAGAAAATATGGATATCCGTATCCATAATTCCCTAAGATGCTCAGGAGTTCTCCATACAATGTTATGTAAAAACCAAGACTGTGAACAGTCCAATCTTTATGTATGGATGTGAATCCTGGACAGTAACGCAGCAGTAACGAGGCTCTTTATGGCTGATAGGAAACGTCTTTAGAAAATCCTAGGGTCCTCGATCCTAGGATCCTCCATACGTACGGGGAGGACGGTGAATGGATACCAAAAATACTAAGAGGTACCATATCCAATATAATTGTAGAGACCAAATCAGCGTGCGGCAAAACCAAAAAACGGCACAGAATAGGAGAGAGTAACATCTTCACGAGATTCTCTTGGGAATACTGAGTATGGGTTGGAAAATATTGTTGATTTAGATTAACATTTGTAATTCTTTGAGGTGAGGTTACTACGTACGCCTGTCTATAAAAAAAGACCCGTAAAGGATCACTTTGTTGTCCGTGTATCCAAGCCTCAAGGCTTGTTTCTCATAATCTGCTTGATGTAGTAAATTTATATTTGCACTGGCTTCTAATTGCTATAACAGTAGTTACATATGAGCGTATCACGATAAAAAAAATTTCAACTTTTCAAAGTGTATTTTCATACAAGACGCAATCTCTGTAAAACCTATGAACT
Organism: Erebia aethiops; assembly: GCA_923060345.2. Classification (NCBI taxonomy): domain Eukaryota; kingdom Metazoa; phylum Arthropoda; class Insecta; order Lepidoptera; family Nymphalidae; genus Erebia; species Erebia aethiops. The sequence continues at coordinate 22,434,186 of OV281087.1, forward strand.
ACAATAAAACTTTGAAATTTGTAACGAAGCGAGTTATGGTACAAGTACATGAAAAAATCATGAATTTACAGTCCTGTGTGAAATATTATGCGATAAATTTTTGTACAATGCCTAATGAATAGTAATATTCAGTATATTCCTGTGTGAAATATTATGCGATAAATTTTTGTATAACGCCTAATGAACAGTAATATTTGGTCTATTTCATACTTTCTGTAATGTCTTAGCCGTGTTTTTGTGATAATTTAAGGTAGTATCGAAAGTCCCGGGAATTCCCGGTTCCGTGCCAATATCGGTCCAAAATTTCCCGGTACTCAAACACAGCACCGAATGCATGCCCTAGTAGTCAGGTAGAATTATAATAAACAAGTTAAGAGATCAACTTGTTCTCAAATATTTCTCAAGAGATAAGTTAAAAAAATACTCTGTACACAAAAACGGGAAATCACAAAAAAACCAACGACGTATTTCCCGGAAATTTCTAACTCCCGGGTCCCAGAAACGAAACCCTAAGGGTATCTAATATCCAATCAATTAGTAATAAAACTTTCAATAGGCACTTATTTGAAGTATTTGAGACACTACTAGGTCCTTACTCAGCAAGCTTTCGATATAATAATATTATCTGGTCGGTCTGGTCCAATGAGAGCGGACGAGTAGGCAGTAGCAAGCTGAAGTGGCAATGCTTGATTTTCAGTTTTCCTTTCTGTCTTACCACTGTTTTGTTATTTTCCATTCATATCAAAAATTGCACTGGAGGCATACTACTATCGCTTAAATCCGTATTGTTTTAATATTGTTGACGTTCGTGTTTTTAGAATTATAATCCTTATTTTAGGACCTTCAAGGTACGTGACATAAAACTGACATTTTTAAGTAATACTGCTTTAAGCGATGGCAGTGAACCCTCTGACAGTAATTGGATGTTTGACAACTTACCTACTTCTTGGAAATATTAAAAGACGTCATTGTTACAACCAGCAGGAGTTTTTTTTTTAAATAGTGAAGCGACGTGCCTTTTTATGCGATATTTCGCAACTCGTATGTCAATCTAGTAATTACTAGTACGATTTTAATTTTGAAAATAGTTTTCAAAATAATTACGAAGCTGCAACACAAGCTCACTTGATTGTCATTTAAGTAGCGTCATCTTTGGCGTTGGATGGTTTCTATGACCTGCCTTATTGATGTTGCCAAATAATAAAATATACATTTACAGCATTGCTTCACCAAAAATATTTATTTTAATACATAAAAAAGACATTTAGACGCCTGGGTATGTTTATAAAACAATACAAAAAGTTGTAATATCAATGTGTCAAATCGATTAAAACTTCTTCGTAAATGAAGTCGATTGTTGTCAAAAATCGAATGGATAGCGCATTACAGCATCATTATTTCGAGCTGTCAAAAGTTTGGTCAGAGAACACATATTCATACTTTATTTGATTATGTATTTTTAGTTATATAAAAGAAGATAGCTCACGAAAGTTGTAATATCCACGTCTTCTGTCAATTCATGTTGAATAAACATTAGTCTTATTCATGTTATGTTTGAAAACCATTTTAAAATATCGATTTAAACGCTGGAGCAAAGGAGCACAGATCCATCGTCTGTGAAGTTCTTTCGAACACTGGCGGAGGTGAAAATGAGCTAGCGCTTCTCGAAAAACCGGAATACAATGGAAAACAGAAAATATGTGTACATTTTAATAAATATTAATAAATCAATGGATGTCATTTAGAATTTGGAATTTAATGATATATTTTTCAAGTAAATTGAGGTTTTCAATTTGGAGATGTGTTGATTTGAAAACTGAAATAAGAGGTATGTTTGAATTTATTTTTTATGCAGCGAAGTTGTTTAAATCGTGTTTTGGGATAAAACAATATCTGAGTTAAGGTCTTGAAAACATCATATATTTTTTTCAATCTTCCATATGCCACCATTTAATGGATACACTGCTTTGGAGACCCCCTCCCTGACCACACACAGCGCCTTAATGGATTTCTTAAATTTGTTTATAGGCAAGTCCAAAATAGGTTGTGGAACTTTATTATAGAAAATAATGCCGATTCCCACGAATGACCTTCTGACTTTTTTGAGGCGGAGCGATGGAGTCACGAGCTTATTACGGCCTCTAGTTGGTATAATATTATAGTAATATAGTAAAGATTAGTATGGATTGTAAGCACTCACTGCTATTGACGTCGCCCTCACCGCTAGAAGGCGGGCGCTCCAGCAGCGGCGGTCGCTCGCGGCCGTCCCTGGGCCGGCTGTCCCTGGACTCGCTCTCCGCGGACAACTCTTCGCTCTTCACGTCTTCCCCTGGCTTCCCGTTCGCCATTTCCCACAACCGCTCCTGGAGACTCTTCTCGGGATTTGACTCGTTTGTTGTGTTGCGTGGTGACTTCTCGCGACTCTTTTCACTATTCGAATGAATAAATGACTTAATAGGGATGATGCCTATATCGAAAATAAATTATTTCTTACTGATTATTAAATAGAGGGTCTTCCAAAAGACATTTTTTCACAATTCAAATTCTCGGTTAGTTTTAAATTTGATAACAATTTTAAAATATAGATTAAAGAAAAAATGTGTGTTGAAATTTGATGACGTCACTATTGTGATTTTCATACAACTTCCATACTAGAAGTGCGTTTTTAAGTTTGATAAAGAGTTGCTGATTTGATTGAGTTGTCATCATTCCTATTTTTTGGGTGTAATTACTGTATTTCCCCCAGCCCAACTAGCCAAATTACATTTATTTCGTGTATGTTCTCTTTCTATAATCGAAGACTATAGAAAGAGAACATATAATTATATATATCTATTAAAAAAGCTACCATTTACTATTCACTTTTATTTTCTCTCCGCTAAAAGCGTTAACGATTATGAAAAGAAAATAGATACGAAACGTATATATCTTGGTTAGGGAAGCAGAAATATACGAGGAAGCAAAACGTCTACTCAACTACGCTCCATATTTCCCATAGCCATATTTACCACTCAGGCATCCTTAGCTTGCGTCTTTAGCTCGCATCAATAGCGTCAACTGCTATGAAATAAGTCTTAAATAATTAAAAATAATTTTTAATCGTCGGCCACATTGAATTTACAGTAATGTAATTTTTTGCCGCATTTTTCTCAGCAAAACCTGTTGAATGATAAATACCCTTAAATTCATGGGGGTGCATTAAAAATAAATAGTCAGTCATTATTGAGAGTCCGCCATTTTGTATTAAGAATGACGTCACTTAGCATGAAAATCAAGCACTCCTATTGGTGATTTTGAGTTTTGACCCACATCTTGTGTATCCGTAGCTTAGCGATACTTACTTGTTTATCAAATTAGCATTTGGCGAAAACCAAATGAAGTCACTATTTTGATTTGGTTATATGCATGGGCACTACCTAATTGGGATCGGGTTAGACAGGTTAACGCGCTACCATCAGAGACTGCATCATCACTTACCATCAGGTGAGATCGTAGTCAGGGGCTAACTTGTAGTGGATAAAAAATACGTCTAGACAGAGCAACGTAGCTTTAGTTTAAAAACTGTCGGCTAAAGAATGATAGAAGAGCTAAAATATGATGATGAGCCAAATTAGTCCCGATGCATATTTCCTTAGCCTTCACTCAAAAGCGCTAGTCAAATCCTTCAACAAGAAGGCCACCCCAGCGGCACTAGCGCTTAGCAGAAAAAACTTGTGCATACAAGTGCGGGCACTGACGGAGCATTGCGAGCTGAACAGACACATGCTCAACCTAAAGCTCCGTGATACAGATTAGAGTTATACAAAACTGCTATAAATCTATAGCACGCTACAGACTATAAACTATAAATTTTTAGCTTGCTTTTAAATACGCTATGATATAACGATACTGCCCACACGCTTTATATAGGAAAGCGTGTGGGCAGTATCGATATGTCTTGCAACATGCTAAATTTCGTAACATGCAAAGATGACGTTCACTCACAACAGCGCGTTACGCGAGACTAACCATCGGCCAGCGGCAGCGCGCTACCGGCAGGCGGGCGCCGCTACAAGCGCTACGAGGAGCCGCTACAAGTGCTACGAGGCGCCGCTACAAGTGCTACGAGGCGCCGCGTGCGATCGCGTGATGTTCATAACGCCGTAGCGTAATGGGGGCTCCTCACATAGCACGTTATCCGCGCTATGGAACAATAGCGCGCTATGATATCGCGCTACGTGTTATATTAACCACGTGTAATACAGATGCGTGCAGGCTCTGCTGTGAGGCTGAGGAAACGCCTTTACACATTATCGATTACTGCCCCGCCTTAATGCGCAAACGTAGCCTCCTCTTAGGGAAGCACTAAGTGAATCCCGAGGAGGCAAAGAACATTCCGACCAAGAAGCTGCTGCTGTTCCTAGCAGCAGGTAGCATTGGCCAGGAACTTTAGATAGTGGCGATCACAATAGATCGGCAACGGTCAAAGGCGTCAAACACGAAACTAGCGACGCCCGAGCGACAGCGACAGCGGGGCGATGTTGTGTGAGAGCTAGCGACAAATTTCGGCAAGGACCCGTTAGGCAAACTGAAATTGTGAAAAAATATAATTTCGTCAACTGGCGAATCCAGTCCTGCCAGTCTGGTAGAGCGTTTGCGGTTATTTCTCTTCAAAAATATTTAACTAAAATTCCCAAAAAATATACTTTTTTTGACAATTTGAAATTTTAATCACGTATTTATTGAGTCATTTCAATAATAACTGCAAATCACCAGACCAATTTTGCGGTTTTAAACGTCAATAAAGTTTTCAAATGAGTACGACAAAATTGCGGCGAAATTAGTCGCCAGCTCTCCGACTATAATTGCATCGCCCCGCTGGCGCCGTCGCCCCGCCGCCGCTCATTTCGTGCCCGTACACAAAGTGATACCGGGTCTCATTACAGAGCCCTGCAAAGCCGCATCACCAAGAAAGAGGAAGATCTCCATAGCCTGTCATACAAGTGTCCACACACTCACCGGTTGGTATCCCTGGAGCCGAGCCTGCCGCCTCCGTCCCGGTCCCGGTCCCGGTCGCGGTCCCGCCGGTCGCGGCCCGCGCTGCGCTCGCTCCGGTCCGAGCGCTCGCTGCGCTCACTGCGATCCCTATCTTCCCGGCCGCCTCTACGGTCCTCCCTTTCCCTGATAGAAGGGTACAATATTATTAAAATACTTCATCACAATTTGTTCCAACATATTAATGTTATGGTTAGTACCGTATAGTGTAGATACCATAATCCGTCGAACCTGAACATTAATATATTATTGGATAGATGCAGGCGTTAGGCGCGGAAGTCCATGATAAATGAAAAAACTAAATGCATAACTGCATATAAGCAGGCTGGCGGATTATAGTGACGCCTGCTTATATGCAGTAGGTAAATGTACCTACATCTATTCGTGCTACGAATTTTATTTTCCCAAAATATGTTTTTTTTCCCAGTTTAATCTTGAGTTTTGTATGACTCCAGTGTTGCCGGTATCTTAAATAATCGACTCTCAACTATCACTAGACAGAGTCATTTAAATATTGCCTGTCAATCAACTATGTATTGAAGTCTAATAATTACAAATCTAATAATAAAACTTACCTATCTCTGTCCCGATTCCTGTCGTTGCGGTCTCTTCTATCCCGATCCCTAGTCTCCCCTCGATCGCGAACTTCGCCTCGATCGCGAACTTCGCCTCGATCTCGAACTTCGCTTCGATCTCGAACTTCTCCTCGGTCTCGATTATCCCCTCGATCTCGATTATCCCCTCGATCTCGATTATCCCTTTGATCCCTACTGTCCCCTCGCTCCCGATTGTCGCTCCGATCCCGATTATCACTTCGGTCTCGATTGTCCCGTCCCCGGCCGTCCCTATCCCGCCTGTCTCTGTCTCTATCCCTGTCTCGGTCGCGGTCTCTCCTATCTTTGTCTCTGTCCCGCCGGTCTTCGTCCCGTTTGTCGTCGGGCGGTGGTTGTGTGGCGTCGAAGGTTGGCTGCGAGTCCTGAGGGTTGAAGCCGGGCGGCGGTTCTGATGAGTTGAAGGCGGGGGGCGGTTTTGAGAGTAGCGCTTGGATCTGGGAAGAAATATCACTTGTATCACAGCGTAAGTAAGTGTCCATACAGTGGGTCGACGCCCATTCAAATATAGGACCGGTTATCATGTCATTTTTAGCACCTAGAGATACGGTGCTCGCACCTATGGTTGAGAGGAAGGAAACTGCAAACTTTGACATGGGTTTCCAGTATAGAAAGGAAACGCCATATTCATTCTCAAATAAACGTTATTTTGTGATTTAAAAATATGCACTAATTAGCTGATGCCAGCGACTTGGTCCGCGTGGATCGATGTTTTTGGATCCGCGAAAACTCTTTAATTTTATATGCCTATGTGTTATTCCAGACTATCTATATCTGTGCCAAATTTAATTCAGATCCTTTCAGCCGTTCTGAAAGGATTTGTGAAAATTCAACCCCCTCCAGGGGTATAAAATTTGTATGAAAATAGAACATAACGTGATCGAAGCTGCGGGTAACAGCTAGTTATATAAAAACTCGTGCAAAACAATCAGAGCCAATGTTTGAACCACGGTGCGGAAAAGTGGCCACGTGTCAGAGGCGCGGCAGAAAACCTCCCGCACGCTCCGGCCGGTGGCCACTAACGTCCGCAGTCTGGGAATGGTTTGTTTTCATCATTTCATTTTGCACGGGCCATTATAAATCTTTCTTCAATTTCCTGGCGACCTCCCTGGCGCAGTGTTGAGCGCTGTTGCCTTAACAGTAACCTGTTAGAGGCATGTCTGCAGTGTTGGCAGGCTTTGTCATCTAAGACTGCATCATCACTTACCACCAGGTGAGGTCGCAGTCAAGGGCTAACTTGTAGTGTATAAAAAAGTCTGCATGTCCGGCCCGTTCAAGTAAGTGTGAGATCTATAGAGCGAACTTTGACTTTGCTTAGACTCAAGACATGGTTAAAACGAGACAGATTTATGTTACTAACATAAGTCCATCCCGTTTTAACTCTAAGTAAAGTCTGAGCCAAGTCAAATTACGCTCTATATATCTCGGCATAAGAGTCGACCAAGTTACCTGATCCAAGGAGAGCGGCGGCGGATTTGGGGGGGCTGCGGGCTCGTCCCCGTGCTCCGAATTGTCGAGCTCCATAGCGTCGTCCGCTTCGCGCGCCGGCTGTAGGGGACAAACTCTAATATTATCTATCTATCTATCTATTTTGGTTTTATTCAAATCGAAAAATGACAGCGAAATGCTTCTTATCTTACGGGTCACAACACAACGCGTCATAGTTGTAGTTAAATTTGTGTTGTCTAGCTTTAGTTAAATTTTTTATATCAGCCCCTTTCTATCAGATCGGAAATAAACATAGAAATGGAACAATAATTGTTTTGTTTTTATTTATTTGCATTTGAATTTTGCATTTTAAATTAAGTTGTAAACAATATGGGTACTTGGCCTGAAACAGAACATTTTATTCATGTCAGCCCTGGGATAAACTTGTCATCCGGCTCGAAGGACCAAAAGATATGGGGTACTGTTCTTTGTGGTGATAAAATGATAGATATAATGATAGTTAAACTCAAACTCAAACTGGACTGGACTGTATTTCACTGATGATGATAAATGATAAATGATATGCTATTGATTACTTAGGAGTACAATCCGCGCGGACGATCGAACCGTACTGACTTTACCGCACTATCCCACTTAACGTGAGGCAGTTGCGTAAAGTGCTGACTGCGCGGTGCTCGGTTACACGCAGTGTCCCGAACAAATAGTGACAGCATCACAAAATTTAACTAAGCAGTTTGAGACTTCATTAGGCTCGCGAGTCGAGTCGAATCGCAATAATTCGCCACCTATATTAAATACTATGAAACAGCGTCGATTAGCGGCATGACGAAGTTTGCCCTTTCGCGCGCAATACTCCTCTGTCAACGTGCAGTTTCAAGGATTTCGTTGGTTGTTTATTATACTCAAATGAATGAAGAAGTTTAGATAGCTCTGGTCTAAATATAAGCAGAATTGTACAACCAGGAAAACTCCCGGTCTATTAACATTCGAAAGAGTACATAAAAAAGCGCCAGAGTATGAACACAGACAGTGGAATTCGTAAGTTCTAAACTTTGTTGACTTTTAATTATGTCGGAAGCAAGTATTACATGTAAAATCCCATACTAAGATAACATAAAGAGAGAGAGAGAATAGCATAAAGAGCCACCACCGAGTTTCTTGCTGGTACTTCTCGGTAGGAATGGCAATGCCGAACCAGTGGTACATTAGCTTGACGATTCAAAAGCACTTGTAAAAGTTTATTTGAATAAAAAAAAACATTTGATTTGATTTATGCGCGCGTTTTGACGTTTGAAAAAAAGTTGCACCAATCATTGTGAAATTTTTGTGATTGGCTCAATTATTTATAGTTTTGTTGCTGCGTCAATCGATTTTGGTCAATGGAGGAAGAGTGTTAACCAATCAGAGATGATTGAAATCAGTAGCTGTCATTCTACATATTATAGTCCAGTCAGATAAGCCTGTGTATCATATTTACGTAATAAGTGAGCTGATTTGACTAGTTTTCTAATACGCAATAGGCATGATGACTGATTTTGAAAAATGGCCAGATTATGTTCGGAAGTATCTGCTATTTCGAAAAAATATTTTATTTCAGCAGAAAAAAAAGGTTTGATAGATGAAATTGGCATTTGAAATTTAAATTTTAAAATTCACGCTAAAACGTTCGGCGGTGTCATGGCGTCGTTTGTGACGTCACTATTATTTTTACCAATGTACTCTGTGCAGTGTGCAGTAAACAATAGTGTGATTGTCAAAGTTCGAAAATAATTGTGACGTCATTCGCTTCATATTGGTGTTTTAACCAATATGGCGGATTGCTGTATTTTATAGTTTTATTTTAAAATAAATAGCAATCTTACTCGAAATAGGAAAATAAATACGTTTTTTATAATCCATGAATCCAATTTTATTAGATAAATTTATAATTTCATTGATTCTTTGTTACTGTCATCATGCCTATTAATATGGTTATGTTATCTCACCGCGGCGAGCTGCGGCGGGCGCGCTGGCTGCGCGAGAGGGTGAGCCGCGTGCGCGGCGTGTGCAGCGTGCGCGGCGTGTGCGGCGTGCAGCGGCAGCACGAGCCCGCCCACGCCCATCAGCCCGCCCAGGAAGCCACCCACCATGCCCGGCACGCTGCCTGCCGACCACACGGGTTAAATAAATAAATAATTAAAGCCTTTATTTACTTAGAGTGTAACATCAAAAACTTCAAAATTAGTTTTTGGAGAATATTGGTATTTGTTGTTGTAGAGGCAAAATTTTTCACTATTTTCAACCAGACCAGCATGGTGGCGTATGGCGTATTCCTCTCCTCAACTCAAGCTCTGTTTTTATATATATCTAGTACAAAATTTTTAATCTCAAAATCTATGATGACAGTAATCATTGGATCGATAAACGTTTGGGCTACCCCATTGGTTTAATTCTCGTGCAAAACAATCAGAGCCAATTTTTGAACCATGGTGCAGAAAAGTGGCCACGTTTCAGAGGCGCGGAAGAAAACCTCCCGCACGTTCCGGCCAGTGGCCACTTATATCTGCAGTCTGGGAATGGTTTGTCTTCATCATTTTATTTTGCACGATCAGTTTGAAAAGTTATTTTATCTTAGCAGTTTTCCAGTATTTACTATTTAGCTAGGTCTACTGTGAGCTAGATGCATGATTTCACGAAAAATATCAATTTGTTTAGCTATTTCACAATACAGAGACGCTTTGTAAAACAGCTGATTTTACAATCTATCTGCAAAATATACAACGAAATAAATTTTATGAAATATTTATTTAATGTAGGAAAGCTTGTACCACTTATTTACGTTAACAACACGATCATTAAAAATAATCGGTTTGACAGCTTTGTATAGTCTGTTGCTCAAGCCTATCGATTAAAAAATAGGTTTGCGCAGCCTACAGATATATGTATAGTTAGTTCTATTATATTTTTTGTGTTAATCCATTATAATTAAAACATCACTTCAATATAAAAAGTTCTTACCAGGCTGTGGCAGTGACTGCGGCGGCATCCCAGGCGGGAAGCCCAGCAGTGGACCCGTGGGCGGCAGCGTCGCGTCCCTTTGTAGACCTGACACACAAAACAACACATTTGTCTTTAAATAATTTATTCCACTACAAGTTAGCCCTTGACTGCAATCTTACCTGATGGCAAGATGCAATCTAAGATGGTAGCGAGCTAACCTGTTAGAGGTACAGCAGTCATATTATATCCATACCCCTACTCCGTTGGCGGTACGTCTTTCCCGGTAGATGTAGGTTTGACTACAACATTTGTTGTTAGTGTGACAAATTCTGTTGTGCCCAATCTCTAAAGTAAATTGATAGTTCTTAACTTAGAGATGTCTCTTCCTGGGGAGTGATATAAAAGGGAAAGCAATATATAATTTAAACTGTCATTTTAGTTTAGTTTAGAGATGTGTACAACAGAATAAGCCACATTGTATGGATATTCATTTGGTACTAATTAATTAAAGCGTGCAAAACAATCAGAGCCAATGTTTGAACCACGGTGCGGAAAAGTGGCCACGTGTCAGAGGCGCGACAGAAAACCTCCCGCACGCTCCGGCCGGTGGCCACTAACGTCCGCAGTCTGGGAATGGTTTGTTTTCATCATTATATTTTGCATCGCTTTCTAATGGATAAGCATTACGTGTGAATATATTGACTTCAAAAGAGGAGGTTATCAATTTGACACGTATATATGTAATGTTATTGGAACTGCAAAATATTCATATACGATAATCTTTGAGGGTTTCCAAACAAATATACAAAATTTCATAGTTGTATGTATGTTTGTCCGAGGATTGATGTGACCATTCTATTTTTATTGGCTTAAATGTACTTCAACTTAGGGAACAGTGCAGATTTCATCAAAATCGGTTCAGTTGTTTTCGAGATAGGACTGTTAAGTGTATAGTGAAGTCGGTTTAATTTTCAATCTTTCAGATTATTACCTGTTTGCATTATTCAATAATTTCAAAACCTATAATTGTAAAATTTGTGTAATTAAAGGGATGCGTGGAGTTTTGACTACGCATATCATTCAATTGCGATTGCAACATTGACCCAAGTCGGTAACTGGATGGGTAACCAAATTTGGAGGTTCAAATTTGACCTTTTCGTTCCTCCGTGCCTCGGCGATCACGTTAAGCCGTCGGTTCCGGTTATTAATACTATAACTAACATCTGATAATAATCTTACAAAAAGCTAAGAGTTTAAATACTCTTACTCGAGTTGTATCCGGAAGGACATGGGAACCCGCCACGTCATTATCCCAAAAAAACACCTACCATTATGTGATTAATGGAAAGGGGTCACGACCCTTAGAAATGAGGAATACGCAGAGAGATGACTGTAAAATAATAAAATAATCTCACCTGGCACCGGAGCCCTGATGGGAGGCACGGCCGCCGCCAGCGCCGGGGGCAGGCCTCCGCCCATGCTGCAACAAATACCACACTTAGCATAAGTGAGCTTTGTAAATCCCCACAAACTTATCTGACTCGGTGACAGCGTAGTATGACTTACATATCATACTTATATTATAAATGCGAAAGTGTGTTTGTTTGTTGGTTTGTCCTTCAATCACGCCGCAACGGAGCAGCGGATCGACGTGATTTTTGGCATGGGTATAGTTGAGGACCTGGAGAGTGACATAGGCTACTTTTTATCCCGGAAAATTAAAGAGTACAAAAAAACTTAAACCACGCGGACGAAGTCGCAGGCATCAGCTAGTGCGAAATAAAATAAAAACTAAAACAGGCACAAAAGTAAGGTCAAATTTTGGCCACCGGGCCAGATAAGTTTGACAGACTATAACATCTTTAGTTGACCACCAATCGACGACTCAGTTACTTAAGTGGGACGAGTGAGTGATATATACAGGTCCGCACCAATAGGAAGATCTTCCTCCGGGTTGGTGTTGTGCCCGGGGACCTTTCTGGTCCCACCGTTGTAAGTTTCAACAGTGTATCTATATGTACATATATAGACCGTTCACACTTACAACAGTCGGACCAGAAAGAAAGGACAGTTTTCTGAGATCGCTATTCTCAGAAAACTTCGATATCGTAATTCAGGCTTGCATGTAACTAATAAGTTTTCGATTATCTTATTCTGCGATGTAGATACAATTAGCGCCATCTAGTTTGCACTGTGGTAACCGCTACTCTTATATGCCAGATCTGTAATGTATTTGTACTTTTTTGTTGTTGAGGGTAGTCGTAAATAATAGTTGGTGAATCAGTCTTGAGTTCAACGCCATCAAAGTTTTACTTAAATATCACAAGAACATAGCAAAGATTTTTATTTTTTTATTCCACTACAAGTTAGACCATGACTGAGTTCTCCCCTGATGGTAAGCGTAAGTGCAGTCTAAGATGGCAGCAGGCTAACCTGTTAGTATGGCAGTTGTGTTAAATCCATACCCCTAGTCGATTTCTATACGACATCGTACCGGAACGCTAAATCGCTTGGCGGCACACTTTTGCCGGTTGGGTGGTAACTAACTACAGCCAAAGCCTCCCACTAGATCAAACCAGAGAAAATTCAGAAATTATAAATTCCCAAATAGACCCTGCCGGGGATCGAAGCCGGTACCTCCCATGTTAAGACAACAGCGCTCAAGACTGCGTCAGAGAGGTCATCAAAACCAATAAAAAATATAGTGCGATATTTCGGCATGTCAAACGGCTGCATAGTATTGCCGTATTATCGTATGGCGTTACTCAGGCCCCCGGGCATGTTCGACTCACCCCGGCGGCGGCATCCTAGGCATGGGCATGGGTATGGTCGCGGGCGGCACGGGCATGCTGCCGGGCAGCGGCAGGCCCCCGGGCATGCCGGGCAGGGGGCCCGCCAGCATGCCCGCTGCGGACACGGGCGGCAGGCCGGGCATCATTGGCATGCCGTCTGGTATCGTCTTGGGTATTATCTGGAACAATATTAGAAGGATAAGTTAGTTCAAAACAATCAATTCTGAAGTTTAATTAAAATGGTAAGAATTTGTAGATTTTTAAGTATATGTTGCGGGAAATACTAGCCATACACATAGGAGAAATATTAGCCATATTTGGACCGAAATTTTAGCCATTTTGGAGAGAAATATAAAAGATATCTCAGGACAAATACAGCTATATGTGGAAAAAAATATTAGCAATATTATGAGGAGAACTAATATTAACTATATCTGGATAGATATATAAGACGTATCTTAAATATAATATTTGCCATATCTGGGAAGAAATACTAGCTATATCTGAGGGAAAATATTAGTCATATCTGGGCTAAAATATTGACCATTTCGCAGGAGATATATTTGGCCATGCCTTGAAAGGAATATTACCCATATATAGATGAGATAAATATTAACGATATTCGGAGGGAAATATCAGACATTCCTGATCTGAAGACCAATAATAGCCTTAACAGGAGGAATATTAGCTCTATCTGTAGAGATATCAGGTAAAGTGTTAAAAAATCCGAGGTGAAATATTAACATATCTGGAGATATTAATATAATCGACTGGCTTCGTCTGCGTGGTGTAAATTTTTGATAATACGCTTGATACGCTTTGATACGCTTTCACTGCCCATCTTTTCAACCAATTTTAATGAAATTTGGAACAGACTTAGGTTGTGTTTCAGGTAAAGATATATGCTACTTTTTGTCCCAAAAAATTAAAGAGGTACCACGACCATTACAAAAACTTACACTACGCGGCCTAAGTCGCGGGCATCAACCGCTAGTATCAAACTCATCTGAAATATGTGTCAAGTATGTGGTGGTACTCGTAAGTACTCACCCTAGGCGGTAACCAGGGCGGCAGCGTCTCCTCGTCGACGGCGCCGCCGTCCTCCAGCGCGTCCAGCGAGAGAGCGCCGAGCGCCCAACGCGCGTGCAGCGCGGGCCACGGCAGGTACGCCACGCCGAGCTCCGCCTCCCAGTAGTCCTTCCACTCCCGCCCCTTCACGCCCTTGCCCGCTGCCCACGCCACCTGGAGTTATATTCATCAATGTTTATTTCATGCAGGATAGCTTGTATGATAATATGTGTGGACTCTACCACCTAGTCAGATAGATTTTACAGAACTGGCAAGAAACTCAGAATTAGTAGTTTATTAGTAGTTTGTTAGTAGCTTGTATGCGTTGATTTACTTCTAGTGATGGCACCCCGCCTCTTTCATTGCGCTCTTGTACATTTGTAACTGATCGTTCAAATTAGGTGATTGCTAAAAACCATAGGCTTCGGCCAAAACGTCGGCACATTTTGATCAAAGTTGAAGGTTTGGCTAAAAGTGCTTTTTTTTTTTTGGCCGAAGTTGGCCGAAGAGACCTTCAATCGGCCACTATACTCACAGTGATCTCCTTGGAGTGCAGCTTGTGTTTGTTGAGCTTGGCGAGCGCCTTGGCCGCGTCGCGCCGCCGCTCCATCACCACGAAGGCGCAGCCGCGCGGCGCCACCACGTCTATGGACACCACGCCTCCGAACGCGCCGAACAGGTCCGACAGCTCCTCGGGAGTGGCCAGCTTGGACAGGTGGCCCACCCATAGCGTTGTACTACATACTGCGAAAAATTACAAAAATTAAAAAGAAAACCATTAAAAAAGCTCAGACCGATCAAATATTAGTTACTAGATGACGCCCGCGATTAGGATCCTTAATTTTCCGGGACAAAATGTAATTCCCCGGGATTCGACCGACTTCTGTACTAAATTTCGTCAAAATCGGTATAAAAGATGGGCCGGGAAAACGTATATATAATATAAGAGGGTTTTTTAAAATTAAAAATTTTAAAAAACCCACGACGAACTGCATGGCTCCATTGAAACAACAATTAGAACTTAGCAAAAGTATATATAAAATAATATCTAAAACACAAAACTGCATATTTGCCGGCTCAGTAGTTGTTTTGACCAGCGTGGTGGACTATGGCCAAACCCTTCTCATTCCGAGATAAAACTTATGCTTAGTAATGAGTAGAGGTGTCAAATAGTGTTAAATTTTAATATTCTGATAAAAATAGTTTAAAAAAATGTGATCACTTAAGGAGTTCCTGTGACCACTTCCTGGCTCCATCACGAGACGCTGGGCAGCATCTAGGTTTAATGTGCTTGTCAAGACAAATCAAAAGAGTCCAAATACGACAGGTTACGATGAGAACTTAAGGAGTTCCCATGACCACCTCCTGGCTCCATCATGAGTCCCTGAGCAGCATCTAGGTACAAAGTGCTTGTCAAGACAAATCAAAAGAGTCCAAACACGACGGGTTTACGATGAGAACTTAAGGAGTTCCCATGACCACTTCATGGCTCCATCATGAGACCCTGGGCAGCATTTAGGTACAAAGTGCTAGTCAAGACAAATCAAAAGAGTCCAAACACGACGGGTTTACGATAAGAACTTAAGGAGTTCCTATGACCACCTCCTAGCTCCATCATGAGACCCTGGACAGCATCTCGGAACAAATCAATTGTCAAGACTAATCAAAAGAGTCTAAATACGACGGGTTTACAATGAGAACTTAAGGGGTTCCCATGACCACTTCCTGGCTCCATCATAAGACCCTGGGCAGCATCTAGGTACAAAGTGCTAGTCAAGACAAATCAAAAGAGTCCAAACACGACGGGTTTACGATAAGAACTTAAGGAGTTCCTATGACCACTTACCAAATCACGATTGCAGCTCAGTTTGATTGTTTATGGTCCTAAAACCTGGAACCTTCTCACAAGCTATACATATCTAATGCAAAAAACCGCATCTCAGTACTTTTTGAGAAAAATGGTAACATATTGAAAAATTAAAATCATAGACTACAGCTCAGCTTGGTTGTCTATGGTCCTAAAATATATCTAAAAACCTACTCAAAAGCTATACATATCTAATGCAAAAAACCCCATCTCAATCGGCCCAGTACTTTTTGAGAAAAATGGTAACATATTGAAAAATTAAAATCATAGACTACAGCTCAGCTTGGTTGTCTATGGTCCTTAAATATATCTAAGAACCTTCTCACAAGCTATCCATATCTAATGCAAAAAACCGCGTCTCAATGGGCCCAGTACTTTTTGAGAAAAATGGTAACATATTGAAAAACTAAATCATAGACTACAGCTCAGCTTGGTTGTCTATGGTCCAAATATATATCTAAGAACCATCTCACAAGCTATAAAATCCAATGCAAAAAACCGCATATTAATCGGTCCAGTAGTTTTCCAGGAAAACAGTAACAAAAAAGTGCACAAACAAACACACAACCTCTTAGGGCAAACACATACTCCGGTACGTCGAGGGAAAAAATATTAGAATTATAAGCCATATCTGGGGAGAAATATTAGCCAAAACTGGGGGTATATTATTAGCCACATCTGTAGTGAAATGTTGGCTATATGTGAGGAGAAATATTGGCCATATCTGTAGATTATTGTTAGCGATATCTCTGTAGATAATTATTAACCATAATATCTCTAGAGATATTAGTCATGAGAAATATGAAGAGAAATAGTAGTCATACTCGTATATAAAAAGAAATAATCTAGCCTAATAATGTATAAGGAAAAATAGAAGCCATATCTGGACTCTGGAGTAATATATTTCTATTTAAAAAAAAAGGGTTTTTTCGTGATTATCCTATTATCATTTTGATACCTCTTACTAAGAGCATTGTAAGCATGTTTTTCTATCAAAATATAGGTCCAATTAATACATGTTAAGAGTTTTTAGACTTTTTGGTTATCAAATATATTGTGGGACAAAAAAATTACTCACCACTAAGGTTTTCTTTTTTGATTGGAGGTAGTCCTTTCTTTTCCCTCTCTCTTTGTTTTTCCTTCTCTGCTTCTCGCTCTTTGTAGCTTTTCTCTCTGTCCCGATCTCTGTCTTTATCTCTACAAATGAAACAAACAATTAAAATTCAAAATTGCAGAAAAATAAATTATTCTTTTCTGGCGATTGCATTATTTTACAATTTGACATTAGGTAATGTCAAAACGTGTTGTCTTATTAAAAATTCAAGCTTCGAAGTCAACTCAATCAAAAGATACGGCTGTTATGCCGTATATCCTGCATATTTTGACACTCGCAAATAAATCAAAACCTATAGGGTACTTCCCGTTTACCTAGAATCATGAAATTTGGCCAGAAGCAAGTTCTCACAGCACTAGTATAGGAACGAATCCGAAAATCGTTAACTAGGGTTCCGTACTCATAGGGGATCAAATTGTTTGCCAGGCACTGCCAGTTTAGCACCATATGTAAGCCAGTTATTTCAAAGCTGATAACGTGTTGTTATGACATTTTTATTGTTATTTACTAAAATAATTTATATTATGTGGTGGTCTTCTTCGTATACTGGGATTATTTTTCTGTACGTGATAATGTGGTGGTACAGAACCCTTTGTCCGTGAGTCTGACTCGCATTTGACTAGACTTTTTATACTAACTGGCTTTACGGCTCCGGATTCCAGGCCTTCTGAGACACGGCTACATTACCTGTCCCTGTCCCGCCTTATTCTCGGGGATCTTGAGCGCGATGGAACCCTTTCTAAGCGAGTCTGACTAGCACTTGATCAGTTTTTTTAATAAACTGGCTTTACGGCTCCGGATTCCAGGCCTTCTGAGACACGGCTACATTACCTGTCCCTGTCCCGCCTTATTCTCGGGGATCTTGAGCGCGATAGAACCCTTTGTAAGCGAGTCTGACTAGCACTTGACCAGTTTTTTTTAATTAACTGGCTTTACGGCTCCGGATTCCAGGCCTTCTGAGACACGGCTACATTACCTGTCCCTGTCCCGCCTTATTCTCGGGGATCTTGGGCGCGATGGAACCCTTTGTAAGCGAGTCTGACTAGCATTTGACCAGTTTTTTTAATTAACTGGCTTTACGGCTCCGGATTCCAGGCTTTCTGAGACACGGCTACATTACCTGTCCTGTCCCGCCGTATTCTCGGGGATCTTGAGCGCGATGAATGATGATGATGAAAAAAAAAAAAAAAAAACCCCGCCTGAGTTTGTTGTGGGCTCTTCTCAGACCAGGGCGCGTTTGGAACCCTCGTAGCTTTAGTTTTAAGATACCGTTACCCATTATCACCATCATGCTTTTTAAATACTTATGTAATTTTTAGACGAACATAAGTGTACCTACAGTGTACCTATATTTAATGAATAAATGACTATGACTATGACTATGATGGATCCCTTTTTATGCGAGTCTATAGCCCGTGTCACGAAAGAAGTCCCCTACTGGCGGCGCTAGTAGTCGCATGTTTATGCAGTTATTGTATGTAATATGCATTAGTTCCACAAATCGCCGCGAGTCTTCTTTCGTGACACGGACTATAACTAGCACTTGACCAGTTTTTTTTAATTAACACGGCTCCGGATTCCAGGCTTTCTGAGACACGGCTACATTACCTGTCTCTGTCCCGCCGTCTCCGGGGGGATCTGGAGCGCGACCGCGAGCCGCGCCGCTTCCGTCTCGGGGACTTCGACCGCGACCTGTGCCTCCGGGATTTTGGTGACGGACTCCTGCGACAACGCGAACAAATCCATACATTAGTATAATGGTAACTAGGTAATGCCCGCGGTTTCGTCCACGTGGATTGATCTCTCCCCAATATTTATATTTCGGGGCCCTTGAATGTTTAGTATAATAGTAGTACACATGGATTTTGAGCCTCCTGTTATTTATACCTCCTGTTGTTTATACCTCCTGTTTCATGAGATTTAATGACAAATAGAAATAATGCTAACACAACAATCAAAGAGTTCGCACAAATCTTACCTTGAGTCATTGGCGTCCGGTATCTCTATGACTTGGGGCCCGGTCTCAACAAACTCGATGTCTGATTCATTGGCCATGTCGTCTTTTGGCTCGTTCTGTTGCTTTGGCGGCTCCTGTTGGGAGTTCTGGAAACAAATACCAATACAGTTATTACAATTTTAATATGATTTACGTTAACAAACACACAAGAACAATTAAATACATTCAATATTTCATACAACTAAACTCTAACCCGGGTTCGAGTCCAGGGTTGGGTCTTAATTAAATATTGGGTTTTTTTGACTAGTGCTTCTCAGTACTAGCCTGGGGTTAAGCCATCGGTCCCGGTTATTATCACTAACATGATAATTTTTTTTTATCCACTACAAGCTAGCCCTTGACTACGATCTCACCTGATGGTAAGTGATGATGCAGTCTAAGATGGTAGCGGGCTAACCTGTAAGGGGCATGGCAGTTATATTAAACCCATACTCCTTCGGTTTCTACACGGCATCGTACCGGAACGCTAAATCGCTTGGCGGCACGTCTTTGCCGGTAGGGTGGTAACTAGCCACGTAAATAGTCGTTAAAGCCCGCCAACCCGCATTAGAGCAGTGTGGCACGTCTAAGCTCTAATTTAGAGATGGTTAATATAACACGTAGCACATCGTAGCGGATAACGTGCTATGTGAGGAGCTGCCATGACGCTACGGCGTTATGAATATGATTTGTAACAGTTTTGAACGACTACTGCCGGTAGCGCGCAGCCGCTGGCCGATAGTTAGTCTCACTCTCGCGTAACGCGCTGTTGTGAATGAACGTCATCTTTGCGTGTTACGAAATTTAGCGTGCTACGAAATCTAGCGTGCTGCAAGACATACTTAAAATATCGTAATGCTCGCGTCGTCGACCGAGCCAGTATTTTTTGAAAGCGGGTAGGGCATACAATTTCTTCGGCATATTCTATCTAGTGTGGAGTTTTAGCTAAGTTTTCGTGCATTTTTAGGAGGATTTATGTGGAGTAAGGTACCTCTCCTCTTAATATATAATAAACTGGATAAACTAACGAGCCGCAAACCGCGATGGAAGTGGGCATGAAATCCTAGTCACAGTCATACTAGTTAGGATTCAGACCCAGCCACCAACGCAAATGGCTAAATTATTCCGTTGTAGTTTACTAGTACGAGTAAGTAAAATGTAATTTATATTTGACATTGGTGTGGCTAGTGTGTAAGTTTTTTGGAAATAATAAATTGAAATTGAAAAAAGTACTATCGCGCCTGCCGGCCGCCCACACGCTTTCTTATAACAAGCGCGTTATAACATAGCGTATTTAAAAGCTTGCTAAAAACATTAATAGTCTATTGTCCTTAGCGTGCTATGGATTTATAGCAGTTTTGAACAACTCGACTTAAATTCCCTCTCCTATAAGAGTGGAGGCCTGTGCCCAACAGTGGGACGTTAATGGTCAGTAGTGTGGATATTTGTATTGTAATTGTAATAGTTTATAAATAGCAATGAACACCAACTTACTAAGAACGGTGGGTTCTGATTTGGGTTCTGCTGTTGCTGCATCTGCATATCTGACATCTGTTGGAAGTGCATCATATTCTGGAAACACAAACATTGTTCAATTATCAATCAAATCTATACTAATATTATAAATGCGAAAGTTTGGATGTATGGATGGATGTTTGTTACTCAATCACGCCCCAACGGCTGAACGGATCTGGATGAATTTTGGCACAGAGATAGATTATATCCCGGAAAATTTAAGTGTTCCCGCGAAACCGAAAAACCTCAATCCACGCGGACGAAGTCGCTGGCATAAGGTAGTATGTACTTAAATTTATTTATTATTATTTTATATTTATTTATTTATTTATATTTAAATTGCTTACTGTTAAAACTTAAACAATTGTTAATAACTGGCTAATGTCCGCGACATCCAACGCGTGGATTGAAGGTTATAAGAATTCCAACATAATATCTAGTCATAATTCACAGAAATACACAGTTTTAGCAATGAATTTTTCAATAACAACAGTTAGGTACCTAACAACAACAACAACAACAACAACAACAAGGTGTGTTGTTGTTTATTGTACAATGAACAACAACAATCAATATAAATACATACCGGTAGATTCATTCCAGTCATGAGTTGCATTTGCGCCTGTAAACTCTGCAGTTGCCTCATTATTTCTGGATTTGTTAACATTCTGGAAACAAAATGAAAACATAAATTAGTATTTAGAACCCCCCCTTTTTTGGAAGTCATTAAAAAAAAAGATCTTCAGCATTTTAACAAAATCTGATTAAGTAGAATGAATTTTGCAGAAACCGATTAAAGAAGTGAATAATGTTTTTATATAATAGAAAAATCTTTCTTGGCAGCTATGCAGCTATACTTAAAACAAAATTTACAAAATAAATCAAAATTAAAACTGAGTTACTGGACTGAGAGATAGCTGTACTTTTGGTAACTATCGCTAGGAAGGCTGATTCATTATTTAGTGAGTGTGGGGCTCTTCACTGATCAGTGAAAATCAGTGACTCAAAACTGCCAGTCTGCCTGAATGCGGCCGGGGAACTGATAACATATCGCGGCTCAAAGACACGTTATGGTTACCAAAAATGAACATATACTAGGAAGGCTGATTCTTGTATAGTATTAAATTATGCGTAGTACCTATGTAAACAGTATAAAAACTGACGCTATTCATTGGGGCGTTCGCTAGATATCGCCTCTCAAAGACGTCATAAACTTACAAAATAAAAGAATTATTAGCTCAAGCGTCGCGTCGCGTTGATTGCTAATAAATATTATGAAAGTATAAAATTAAATCCTATCCTATTCTTATTACACTTGTTTAATTTATGCCAAATTTATTGTACCTACTCGTATTTTAAGTTAGTATTTGTGTGTAGTATTTAAATATCTCCTTACTATTAATTTTCCTGTTTTAGATTGTATTGACTTGGGATTGGAGGGAACCCACTGCATTATTATCCAAAGAAAATCCCTGCCATTATGTGATTAATGGCAGGGATTAATGGCAATCGCGACCCTCAGCAATGGGGAATACGACGCAGAGAGAGCTAAGCAGCTGACAAAGTTACCCACCTGCCAAGTGCATCAGTGGTGTTGTTTGAGGTGTGCCCGGAGTGGTGTGGAGCGCTGTTGTGTTCGGGCGGGGCGTCGTCCTCACTCTCGTACTCAAAGTCATTCAGCAGTTTGCGGTTGAACTTCGCCGGCTGGGGTCCAGAAGAGTCATCCTGGAACTGGGATATGGGAATAAATAAATCAATTTATCATCCAGAAAGATTCAAATTTAATTTTGTGTTTTTTTTATTCCACTACAAGTCAGCCCTTGAATGTGATCTCACCTGATGGTAAGTGACGATGCAGATTGCAGTGTAAACTGTTAGGGGTATGACAGTTATAATAAACCCATACCCCTAGTCGGTTTATTTTATGTTCATACATTTATAGTTTTACTGATGTCCGAGTGGTTTAAGTTTTATTTTATTCCCAAGGGAACTCCCTAATTTTTCGCGATAAAAATTAGCCTATGTCACTCTCCAGGTCCTCCTTGATTTTCCAGGGCAAAATGTGAAATTTTCTTACAACAAAATTTGTAATTTTGTACTATGGAATTGGATGGATTCTGAAATCCATACTATAATATTATAAAAACGAAAGTGTGTCTGTCTGTCTGCTATGCTTTCACGGCCCATCCATTCAACCGATTTTGATGAAATTTGGAACAAGAATAGTTTGTGTCCTGGGGAAGGGCATAGGCTACTTTCTGTCCCGAAAAATTAAGAAATTCCCGCAAAAATTAAAAAACCTAAATCCACGCAGAATAGCCCAGGCTACTTGTGCAAGCTATGTATGGGAACCCTAAAATAAAAAATGTAAAGCTGATTTTTGGCACAAGCGTTCCTTGGGGTCTGAGAAGTACTTCTTAAAAATTCCCCCCCCTAGGCCGCGGGCTTAACCCCCCACCCCCCCAAACGTCTCCCCAAACGCAGTTTTTTGTAATTTTCTCAAAAAATATTAGTGCTAGAAAAAAACCATCTATGGCGAAAATAATTAACATGAAATAATCTACCATATGGCACTTAAATCATTATGATCGGATAAATAGTTTTGCAAATATGCCGGCTTATTTGACGCATTTGTTTTTTTTTTTTTAAATCGTGTAAGTTTCTTGTGATTTGCACAAAATGTATAAGAGCTATGAAAAAAACGACAAAAACAAAATGAAAGTTCATAATATCTTCTACAAAATGCTTTTTATTTCATTTCAATCGACCGAATACTTTCGGAAATATGCCGATCGAAAACGTGCATGACAGAAAAATATTTTGCAATAATTTTGACTTTGTACCTACACATTCTATTTGATAATGATCGATGCTATATTACAATAAATTAATAGTAGGTAATAATCATGATATCTTTATCTACAAAACAACACCACACTCAGTAAATAATATATTAAATATTATTATTTATATTCGTTCAAAGTTCTAACAAAGACAAGGCGTCGCGTCGGCCGAAGAATAACGAATAGGATTGCAAAGGAAATGCGGGTGGAATGACATGGTTCGTGTGCAAATGTTACCATTGATGGGGAAGAAGGTGATGATGATGACCATGATGATATGCTTTAATAATACCTACTAATATAATAATAATAAATACCTACGTCTCGAAGTCCTTTCAACTATAAGTAGGTATGCAATATGCATTTATATAAAAACAATGTAAATGAACCACCAACATCCAACAGCTATCTTGCAGATAATTTTATCAGATTAACTTTTAACTATTAACGCATTCCGAACCAATGGTAGATTCACTGGACGATTCAAAAGCACTTGTAAAAGTTTGCTTGAGTAGAAATATTTGATTTGATACTTGAATTGTAATACGATTACAAAAAAGCACAATCGGCTAGATATTTGAGAGGGGGAGGGGGGTCGTGGTAGGGGGGTTGGGAGGGGGGAGGTGGGATGTGGGAGGGGGGTTGTGGGAGTGGGGAGAAAAGAGGACATCATTTGCGCCTAAAATCAAAAATACTTTATTTATTTAGAGGTTAATTTCTATTTATTCCATAGTACTATGCTAAGTCTACATGACTACCACCGGTTCTTACACAACAGCAAGGTATATTTCGAAAACTATTTGTCCTATCAAAATAAACTAAACACCATTTTATAGGTAAATTAATAATCTTTGTACTAAGTCCTGACAGCTTTTTTCCTAACTCTAATACTTTTTCTTGAAATTACAATAAACCTTTACGGATTTTACAAAGGTTTAGTTTTTTATTCCAGTTAGGCAGCCATATTTCCGAAACTATTAGTTCTATCAAAAAAAACTAAAAATTGTTTTGAAGATAATTTAATGATGTTCATTTTTGTTTCTTATGTTTTTTTTCCTAGTTCTAGTACTTTCTGTGAAAATTCAAAAATATACCAACGGTTGTCGAAAAATAAAAAAATTCTTGGAATATAGGTTGCCATATTTCTCGAACTATTGGTCCTATCTAAATTCACCATAAGACTTTTTGTTGGTAATTTAGTGAAATTAATTACTCTTCCGAGGATTTTTTCCAGCTCTAATAGTTTTTGTGGAAATTGCAAATAACATAGGATTCTAGCAATTTTTTTATTTTTTTTCGTACACTATACATGGATATATATTCGAAATTATTAGTCCTATCTTTATGAACTAATTTTTTTTTAATAAGTGGTTAAATGGTGTTTATTTTTGCTTCTGGGAGTTTTTGCCTAGCTCTAATAGTTTTCTAGAAATTACAGAAAACATATACAATTTTGAAAAATATTGCTTTTATGTTAACTATGACAGGTATATTTTCGAAATTATTAGTGCTATCAAAATTAACTAAATACTATTTTGTAGGTAATTTAACTATGTTTCTTACTGCTTCAATCAGTTTTTCTTAACTCTGTTATTTTTTTTCGAAAATTAAAAACAACGTACATGATATTTGCATATTATTTTCTTTATCTTACACAATAGGTAGGCATATCTCCAAAACTATTACTCTTATCAAAATAAACTAAATATTATTTTATAGCTAATTTAATAGCCTTTCATTTTGCTTCAGACAATATTTTTGTAGCTCTATCAGTTTTTATGGAAATTACAAGAAACTACATTATAAAAAGCCATACATGCAAAATATTTTCTTTTCATGCACAAAGGGTTAACATATCTCCGAAACTATTAGTCTTATGGAAATGAACTATAATTTTATTTTGTAGATAATTTAATGAAGATAATTTTCACCATAGAAAGTTTTTTTCTATCACTAATATTTTTTGAGAAAATTACAAAAAACTGCGGTTGGGGAGACGTTTGGGGGGGTGGGGGGTTAAGCCCGCGGCCTAGGGGGGGGGGAATTTTTAAGATGTACTTCTCAGACCCCAAGGAACACTTGTGCCAAAAATCAGCTTTACATTTTTTATTTTAGGGTCAATGTTTATTAGTCCCGTACTAGAAGCGGGATCATCTAGTTATAGCTAGTAATATAATGAGTAATACATAGATAGAATAAAAAAATATCAACTTTACCTGATCGCCCCCCATCATGGGTGAGTTGTGTGGGGACTCCTGCCGAGGCATGGGTGACATTTTATTGTCCGAAGTGTTGTGGGAGATATTGAGGCTACTTCCTGCAAAACAAAAAAAATATGTTTAGTATTGCCACTTACACTTACTGGTTAGATGGTTATTAATAAATTATTAACTAGGTAACAAACATAAAAAGATAGAGAAGAAGAAGAATATAAAACTATCCACAATATTGTGATTTGTGATCATATAAAATTAGTACTAATAAGATTCTGAGAATATTTAATAAACAAGGTTAGTCCATGTTGGTAGGGGGTAAAAATGTGGAATACGCGAGCCCGACGCCGTTCTTCTTAAGACAAAAGGTCTTAAGTATAAATAGTACATTCGTAATTAAACTTTAATGACTTATTTTTAAGTTTTATATTAATAAGTGCTGTGTAACCGTAAGCCGACACCTCGCGTTTTTACGAAGACAAAAGGTCTTAAATATAAATACAGTACATTCGTACTTAAACTTTAATGCCTTAGTTTTAAGGTTTATATTTGATTCTTTTTATTATAAAATTTAAATATTCGTTTTCACTTCTATCGGCAGTCCCTATGGCTGCTATTTTTTTTTATTTACTCCATTAAAACCCATCATAACTGAGGAACAACTCAATGTCGAAACGGAAAATGTGGCTGATTCTAGTTATATATGTCACCGTAAGATTGTAAAAACCGTTAGATTATAATATAACGTTTTTTATCTCGATAGATTATAAACTGTCGACAGATTGTGAACCGTAACATACTGCTTACAATTTAACGCGTAATTTTTCGGTAAATTGTAATATATTAGGTATATTAACCCGATAGAACCTAAGTGCCCTGGCACTACCTGGATATTCATGTCAAACCCTAACCTAACCTATAGTTCGCGCGCGAGTTGAATGCAGAGTAAATGTATGGTGACACTTACATTTACTCTGCATTCAACTCGCGTGCGAACTGTACAAGAAAGAGACAAGAAAACGTAAAAACAATAAATATTTCATAAATTAATAATCAGAACATTGAACGGTTCACAATCTTTCGACAGTTTATAATCTAGCGGGATAGAAACCGTTAGATTATAATCTAACGGATTTTACAATCTTACGGTGACATATATACAATCTCTAAACTAAACTGACAGGCTTAAATTTATTACTACCCCTTTCAGAATGCTTCCCAAGGAAAGGGAGAATACTTTTAGGGTGCATTTCCACCTGAGATGTGATAGATTGCTAAGCTACAGACGTGTTTGACACATGTATGTAGCTCAGCAATCTCCACCAACAGGAGCTCTTATCGGTGGGTTCAATAAATAAATTAGCTGCAAATATCCATGTATTTTTCAAAACTGGTATCCAGCCTGGCTTCTCAAGTTTAAGAAATCCACTAAAAGTATACTCCTGAAAAAAGCGTATTATACTGTTGCAGATTCTTTCATATAAACACATTTATATAATTGTAAATTAATGTTTTCAAAAGAGCAACCACTGTGTTTTTTTCTGGTTTTTCTTGGTAGAAATGGCATTCTGAAAAATTAAATTTTAAAAAAACATTTTCCCTTGAAAAATAAACATGCAGACGAAGTTGCAGGGATCAGTTAGTAAATAAATAAAATAAGGGTGTGTGTGCAATTCACACACTGCAGAAGTGAAACTTCAGAAAAGTAGCCTATGTGAGAATGAGATAAATATAACTTGTTTTCTATCTCATTCTCTCGCAGGCTAAATCCTATTATGAATATGTTTGTCTCTTTTTGGTGTCGCAATTTGTTTCATCAAATTTTCAAATCACAAATATTTTGAAGAAGTTTCACTTCAAAAAGATATGCATTTTGTATTTTCTCAGTGCTCACCATTGGCAGTGCTGTTGAGTTGCTGCTGCTGTATCTCCTGATGCAGCGGGTGGTTGGGGTCGGCCATGTCCAGCAGCGGCTGGATGACCTCAGGGCTGAACACATTGTTCTTCTGCCACAAGTTCAGCACTCGGATTATGTTGCGCTGGAATATACAATACTTATGGATAAACTCTTTTATCTATACTTTTTAGAATAACTGCATTATTTAAAGTGTTCTCTTTGTAAGTTGTTCAAGGCTCAATTACAGATCTGATCCATTTTTTTTATTGAAACCAATACAAAAGAACTTAAAGCTAGCCTAACCTAATTACTATGTAAATCATAGCAATTAGGTTACTACAATAGACACATGGAATGGTGGCAAGAATGTTGGCTGCATTTCGGGGTAAAACATGGAAAGATAAAACTTAAAGGTGATAAACCAAAACAAGTTAGTTAACAGAAATCTGAGCTTAACAATATAAAGATCTAAGATAGTTAACAAAAGTCAACCCTAATCTGTCTTTACATAATACAATTAACTGACTGCAATCATTTGGAATTTCAATAGATCCTGCATGAAGAAATTATACTCTGATAACTTGTAATTTTGAAAATATTGTCAATTATAGATTTAGTACTTTGCAGCAGTTTGTGACTTGTGTTATGTTACAAAGTATTTGACTTTGCTAATGACATTAACACCAAGCATCCTACATCTTGTATTTGTATCAGTGCAATTGTCTAAATTGAGCATACTCAATAAATAGGTAATAGTTCATCAACTAGGAATTCGTTTTATTTACTATCAAAAGTTTATGGTCCTAATCAATTTAAGATGCACTAATTATAACCTTAAATTGTAGTGTTATCTACCTTATCACCATCAGGACATCTGAACAGGTTAGCGAAGGTTTGTTGCATGTTCTTAGCGAACCTTGGCGCAAAAACATCCTTCTCCTGCCCGAACTGATGCCGCGACTGCCTCACTATTGAATCTATCACGTATAAACCAGGAACTTTGTACTCGGGCTTGCACTTTTGGATAAACTTCTCGACACTGTGGACTACATGTTTGTAGAACTTTATTGCCTTTATTGCACCTCGCGTGATAGCACTCATCTTCGCCTTGGATATAGGCGGCTTGTTTTCGTACAACCCGGACAACTGAAAACCAAAAATTAGTAAAAACGATGCCACAGCTAGCATCAGTCACAGTCGAATTTGGAAGCAATAATACCTCCGCGTTGAACGCTTTTACTTCTGGCGTATCCATTTTGTTGTTTGCTTTGTTTTATCTTAATAAATTAATGCACTACACTACTTATATTAATTACTTGCGAACAGAAAATCATTTTCATGTACTGATCAACATGCTCAGAATTACAAAATGGCGTAAGTTCGGAAGTGTTGCCATTATACCACAATACCATGCCATTGAACTTTATATTATTTTATAATGTTGGTAATGCTACTAGGTATGTACTAAGTAGTGTGTAAGTGCACTATAACAACAGCCCTTGCCGAACCAAGTTCACCGATTACAATAAAATGTACAAGCTGTAATCGATAATTTTGAGAAGTTATTACTCGAAGCTAGTTGTCTGTGACCGTAGCCTACCATATGCTGTCACTCAGAAAGACTAGAATGCAGAGCCGTCAAACTAGTTTAAAAAGAAAACATGCTGTCAGGCTTAGGACTAGAATCCAGAGCCGTTAAACCAGTTAAATAAAAAAAAACATATGCTGTCATATTTGACAAATGTCAATAATAGAAAAGCTCTATCTCTGTCTCTGGAAAAGCTGTAGAAAAGTGTTTATCGTGGTCGGTGTCGGTGGTAAAAGGTGGTAAACACTCAAACAAAAATTGTTTTTTTACAGAAAAATCTTATTTTTATTATTTTATCTATCACATTATCGTGATTATCCAACAGACCTCGAAAAATTCATCATGAGTGATGAATATGCAGCCGTAAAACGTGGAAAGTTAATACTTAAAGGCGATAAACCAAAGTAAGTTAACGCAAATCCAAATTATTATAACCTTAAAATAAAAATCTTCCGCTTAGTTATATACTATTGTGTCTATATCAACAGGTCTAAGAAACGCAAACATAAAAAGAAAGAAAAGGCAGAAGATAAGAAAGTAGACGAGGACTGTATAAAACACGGCGGTTGGTGGAAAGTCGAGAAAATAGAAGATGTATCTGGATCAATAGCGATAGAATTTGGCAGAAACACGTATATCTTAGCTCTAGATAACGGTTTGTTCACTATTGGAGCTCCACACGGCGAAGGAGAAGGTCCCTCGCCTGAAGAGATTTTCACAGCATTTCCGGCGGGCGAAAATAAGTTTGCACTTAAGTCAGGGTATGGCAAGTACTTGGGTGTGTCAAAGGATGGTATGGTGACGGGCAGGTCGGACGCTGTGGGGCCTATGGAGCAGTGGGAACCAGTTTGGCAGGATGGTAGGTTCTATAAAGTTCATTAATTTCAATAATTGAATAATGCCTGTGACCCTACGTACATGTGAGTTTGGGTTTTTTTAGGTACTGTCCGATAATAAAGATTACCATATGTTGTCCCATTCCTGGAAACAGTTTGCAAAATATCTAATTAGAATTTTGTGATAAAATTGGTTTAAGGTGGTGAAAAGTGGTAACCTTTTGGTAACAGTCAGTCAGAACCACTTTCACAATTCTAATAATACTATGGATTCAGTGTGGATTGCTACTTATTTGGCTACCTTACCAGTAAATTAAGCCACTATGGAATCAAAGACACTGCACTTAGCCTCATTGCATCATATCTTAGTGACCGTATTCAGACGGTATGTGTAAACAATGTGAAATCATCCGGATCAGCCTCGTTAATGGGTGTCCCTCAAGGCTCTATTCTGGGTCCCTTCATGTTCTTGGTATATATAAATGATTTACCATATTTTGTCCAGGATACTTGCGATATTGTGCTATTTGCTGATGATACGTCTTTAATTTTTAAAGTTGATAGAAATAAGGATGATTTTGACGACGTAAATAGTGCCATTTCTCAGGTCACTCACTGGTTTACTGTAAATAACTTACTTTTAAATGCAAAAAAAACCAAGTGTGTTGAGTTCGCACTGCCCAATACCAAGATTACACGTAACATTAATCTAGTGGTTAATAATGATATGTTAAAAATAGAAGAGGCCACCGTGTTCTTGGGTGTGACCTTAGATGCTAAGCTTCAATGGGGCACCCATATATCAAATCTAGCTGGTAAACTCAGTTCTGCTGCTTACGCTGTCAGAAAGATTCGGCAGTTAACAGACGTTGAAACTGCTAAGATTGTATATTTTGCTTATTTTCATAGTATTATGTCTTACGGAATCTTACTGTGGGGTAAAGCGGCAGATATTCAAAAAATATTTGTATTACAAAAAAGGGCAATACGTGCAATTTACAATTTAAAACCACGTGAATCCCTTAGGGAGAAATTCAAAGAAATAGGTATTCTTACAGTAGCCTCACAATATATTTACAGTAATCTGATCTTCGTAAAACAGCACATTCAGAATTACAAAAGAATATGCGATCTGCACGATAGGCCAACTAGAAACCGCCATAGGCTCGTGACTCCATCGCTCCGCCTCACGAAAGTCCGAAAGTCGTTCGTGGGAATGAGCATTCTATTCTTTAACAAAATTCCACTGCCTATTATAAACTTGCCTTTACACAAGTTTAAGAAAACCATTAAAAAAATGCTCCTGAAAAAAGCTTACTATACTGTCGAAGATTATATAAATGATAAAAGCGCATGGATTTGACTCGCTCCAGCAATGCTCAGGACTGCTGTTACTTATGTATCTTTGGATTAATGCAAATGTAAATATACATTATTTTCTATAACAAAGTTCCACAACCTATTTTGGACTTGCCAATAAATAAATTTAAGAAATTCATTAAAAGTATGCTCCTGAAAAAAGCTTATTATACTGTTGAAGATTATGTAAATGATAGAGGAGCATGGATTTGATCGCTCCAGCAATGCTGGGGACAGCGGTTACTTATTATAAATTAGTGTTTGAATATTAGTATTCAATTCGATGCTTTGATACGGGTAGACTGGGTATGTCACGCTCTCCTTAAACATTTCTGTGGTGGTGTCGTGTGGTGCGGGTTGTTACGTTCCCTCAAATATGGTCGAGCGAAGCAATGGCTGGATCATGCGTCATGCTCGTGAACGGGTGCCACCGGCGGGAATGGGGCTACTTTCTGTCTGCCCGTCTTTGACATGAATTGAATAAACAAATTTAAGAAATCCATTAAAAGTATGCTCCTGAAAAAAGCTTATTATACTGTTGAAGAATATGTAAATGATAGAGGAGCATGGATTTGATCACTCCAGCAATGCTGGGGACAGCGGTTACTTGTGTACACATTGATATAGTAATTGTAAATGAATTATTTTAAAAGAGCAACCACCGAGTTTCTTGCTGGTTCTTCTCGGTAGGAATGGTATTCCGAACCAGTGGTAGATTCACTTGACGATTCAAAAGTACTTGTAAAAGTTTATTTGAATAAAAAATATTTGATTTTTTGATTTTTTTTTTTTGAGTAAACCTTTGTGATGATTATAAGAATGATTAAGCATTCGGCCATACTCTTTCATCTTAAACGACCTCATTTACCATCCAATTGAAATTGCAAAGGCAAACTTGCAAAAAAATAAAATAAAGCACCACAGATTGAATACACCTAATCAGTTTCAGGCAATACCTAACAGGTGACTCTGCACTCTACCAGCACGAGAGATTGCAGACAAGGGCTAACTTGTAGTATAATAAAACAAGATAAAAGTTGAAAAATATAACCTGACTACAGATTACTGTAGTCAGGTTATATTTTTCAATTGCAATGCAATTTTACAATATGCAAAATTACAATTGCTTGGTATATTTTAATGTTGCACTATATTTGTAATCATATGTATGAATTCAAATATTTCTCCTCTTTCATCCCACTCAATACAATAGCAAAAAACCCCCCACTTTATTGGGACATAATATGGATTTTCTTCTTGTAAAATGTAGTCTGTCACCCGAACCATAATAACAAATTGATTGATACTTCGTTCATCAAAATCGCCTAAGTAGTTTAGGCACATGTAAATACAAACATACATAGACTGCTGAAATCATAACCCTCCTTTTGACTTTGCAGTATTCAGGTAAAATTACAACAAAACCAGCAGAATTTTTTGTATTACAGGCAAAACAGCAATCCTAAGCTCACTAAACAAGTTCATGTCAGTGAATGAGGAAGACGATTCAATAGTGGCGCGTAACGCCGCCGCGAGAGATGAAGATGTGTGCAACATCCGCAGCAACAAGAGCAGAGAGGTGAACCGCTCAGTGGTGGCCGAGGAAGAAGGGGATCTCACAGAGGTGGAGGTCAATTATGTGTAAGTTTGATATTTTTATTTGAATCAGAGGCCTCATACTGGGGCTGTTTCTGTAGTGCACAATCTCTATATCCCCATCTGTAGTGCCCTTATATCATATTTTGTGCTTTGACTTATCCAGTCTATTATGGAACTGATACACTGCTCGAAATTACCACATCCTTGAGCAATTTGTTCCAAATGTGCCATACCCTTAATAGGTTAGGCCGCTACCCACCTTAGGCTCGGGACACACGGGCCACCGACCACAGCCAACAGTATGTTAACATTATTTTTCGTACTTTTTGTATAGACTCACCGCATACGCGCGGTCTAGTAGTATTATTAGCGCGACAGCCACCTGTGGCTGTCGCCCGTTTGCGCCGAGCCTAAGACTGCATTCAAGGGCTTACTTGTAGTGGATACAAAAAACAACTCTATTGGTCAAAAAAGGCCAATGCCAATAGATGGGGGCGGCTTTCGATAGTGCCTTCTTAGCCCTGGATTTTTTTTTATCAAATAGTTCCTCCATAGTTGGGACAATCTGGTAGTCATTCAATATTTCGTAAATCTCAAAAATATCGCCTCTTTCTCGCCTACCTGTTGGGGGTGCTAAGCCCAAACTTCCTTATGGCTACAATAAATCAACAATCAATTATATCAATAACTAGCTGATGTCCGCGACTTCTTCCGCGTGGTTTATTGTATGAGAAAATGTTTTTCTTTTATTTTATTTTTTCTTCAATTTTAGTTATTCTGCTATTCGGGACGGAGACGAATACAACAAATCAAAAATCAACAAATAAGTGTTCGAACAAACCCGACTGTTCACGCATGAACTGAATTTGTTTTGACTTTTAGTACTTATTTGGATGGAAAACACTTGAATTAGTTTGTAAGTAACTCGTTTGGTTGAATTAGTTTGTAACTAATTTGGTTGATATATATGTTACACTGCGTATATAAGTAACTTAGGAAATGTAAGGTCTAAGAGGTCTTGTAAACTGCGTATCTTATGTAAATTACTTACGCGCTCTACGTACGTAAAAACTTACGAGTGGCATAACAACAAGCCAAGAGTTACGAGTAAGACGGCCTTACAAACTAGCTATTTGTTGTTCACAGTAAGAAGTTCCAGAAGTTCCAAGACAAGAAGTTGCGTGTCAACGAGGGCGGAGCGCTGGAGCTGAAGCGCGCCAAGCTCGAGGGCAACCTGCATGAGACGCTGCTCGACAGGCGAAGCAAGATGAAGGCCGATCGCTATTGTAAATAACTAGGACTTAAGCTTTAATGTAAGTAAATTAATTGTTAAATGTATTTTGATTTTAATAAAATTGACACCCAATCTTCTGTTTTATTATTGTTTTGAGGCGGTTAGAAAAAGCTTTCATGTATACAGTCCCACAAACTTATCTGACCCAGTGACAGCGTCGCTAGTAGGTATATATGAGCTGATGCCCGCGACTTCGTCCACGTGGTTAGGTTTTTTGGTTTCCTCCGGAACTCTTTAATTTTTCAAGTAGCCTGTGTTATTCCAGAGTATAATCTATCTCTGTGCCAAATTTCATCCAGATCCGTTCAGTCGTTCTGGCGTGATTGAGTGACAAAACATTTATCCAAACTTTCGAATTTATAACATTAGTATACCAGCTGATGCCCGCGACTTCGTCCACGTGGATTGAGGTTTTTGGTTCCCGCGAGAACTCTTTATTTTCCGGGATAAAAAGTAGCCTATGTGTTGTTCCAGACTATAATCTATGTGTCCTACAAGTTGTCCTACGTTAAATAAATAAATCATTTATCATCCAAACTTTCGAATTTAAATAATATTGAGTATCTATATATATAAAAATGAAACCCGTTTTCCTTGGTCACGGCATCACGCGTGAATGGCTGGACCGATTTCACTAATTCTTTTTTTGTTGTATTTGTTATTATTAGGAGAAGGTTCTTACGGAAAAAAATATTAAGAAAATCTCTCAGAAATATTGAAAAATATACATTTAATTTTGCATACTAAGGCGGTACGAAGTTCGCCGGGTCAGCTAGTAGATAAAATAGAAACCAAAAATAAGCAGGTAAAAAGTTAGTTCCAATTTACGCCACAGGGCCAGTTAAGTTAGTGGGACTATACCTTGGAGCATGACATGTAACAACTTGCATAACACTGCCTAAACCTTTGATTATGTTGATTCAGTCAATTTTTTTGACGCTGTCACTTGCAATTTTTTTCAGGGGTTGACACAAAGGACAGCTAAAGTTAACGGCCTTGTGCAAGTGGGCCTTAGTGCACATACGCACAACCTCTTATAATAGTGCAAACACATTATAACCTAACCTAGAATTCCTAGGAAATGTGTAATTTTCGTGCCTCGGAGAGCACGTTAAGCCGTCGGTCCCGGTTATTATCACTAATATGATAATAGTCGTAAAAGGCCGCCAACCCGCATTGGAGCAGCGTGGTGGGTCTAAACTCTAATTCCATCTCTCCTATGAGCGTGGAGGCCTGTGCCCAGCAGTGGGACGTTAATGGGCTGTAGTGTGTGTAATTTATTTCACACATTTATTTCAGATTTGGACCTTTTCCATCAAAATCCACTCAGGACGGTTTGCGCAGTACTGTGGCGGGAACCTTTTTGTTGCAGGCGAAAGCCTTATTTCGCGATATATGTACTAAATATCAAATATATACTATGGGATTGAAGGCGAAATAAAGAAATGCAGTATAATTTTTTCAACGATTTATTTCTCTTGCAATGACATTCGGTACAAGGGGGCCTAAAATGTTTGTCGAGATTAATTTTGTATATTATACCGCATTCTTACAGAACATGCCGTATACGTTACAATCATAGAGAATTTGAAAATACTACCTACATGTCTTATAAAAAACCATATCTACACCTAAGCCTAGTTTTAGACTAGAAGAACTAGTCTATCGGAACTTTTTTTCAGAGTTTCGGCGTTGCTAAGTTCTAAAGCCTGTTTATTTAGGAAGTACACCAAAAAATCTACATTTCATTTAAAATAATTAAACTAAAGATTGGTCTTGCATGAGAAATTTACCATTGTGAATATTCGGATATTCATATTCAGAAATGGCATCCCCAGAAAGAATATCTGGGGCTGCCATTAAGTTGTAATATCTTTATTTGTTAATCAATACGATAAATAAAAGGTTGATACTATTGAATATTCTGGGTGAAAAAGTTTCATATATGACCGAATGTGAATACTTGGAATGATTCTATTCATTGAAAAAAAAGGCGCGAATTTTTGACATTCCAGTATGACGCCATCTTTCCACAAACAAATCCTGTTTCATTTAAGCAGGCTTTGGAACTCGACAAGTTATAATTACAAAAATGCAAATTAGTCTCTGAAGCGACACTTAAAGTAGAAAGCTTTTCAGTCGAGTTTACCCTACAAATATGGCCGAATACTGAGACATTGCAATTTCAAAGTTAATAGTGGTTTGAAAACTTTTGCAAGTGAATGATCCGCCATTTTGTTTTTTTTTTCCTGATAAACTTGTATAATATTTAGGAGATAATCATTATTTTAAGCGTACAAAGTTGTATTAATCAAAGTGAGTTTGCAGTCCCAAGGAAACTTAAATCCGTGATAAAACATAGCCTATTTGACAACTATATCCAAGTGAGAAATCACATAAGGAAAAATCAACATTAAACTCAGATTGGATACTATGGCAAAAGTTTTCAAATCCTTTTTGCTGTCTAATCATATAGGAGCAATACCTACAGTTTTAGGTTTGCTTACATTTTAACGAGTGTTTCAGTATTCGGATGCATTTATATTTATACTGGCTTTCAATATTATTTTTGACAACTTCTCATGTAACTAATGTTAATACATTACATTCAGATATTACATTATATTCAATATTAAATTACCTAATATTGAATATCGAGCGTTGCCAGATGTTTGTACAAAAAAGGGAAATATCTACAAAGACGAGAAATTTGCATTTCTTAACCCAAAAAGAAACAAGTTTTTTTACAAAATAAGTAATTAATAACATATTTATCATTTTTCGTACGTGTTATATTGGACCAATCCGAATATTCTTCAATAATTAAATTGGTAATAGTTAAGTAAGGTACGATCTTCACAAAGTATTGTTATTCATTAAACAGAGCCAAGAACATTGTACTAAAAATACGGCACCCTACTCTAATTTACAAACATTGCTGGTTGGGTACCGTATAAAGTGTGTTTCTGGCCCAATTAAGGCCAGCAGCCTGATTCTGTAACTCAGTGGCTATCAAAGAGTGAAAGCCACTGACATATATTCTTTATCCATTGAAGGTTTGCTATGAAATAAAAATTAAGTTTTCATAGCAAACCTTCAATGGATAAAGAATATATGTCAGTGGCTTTCACTCTTTGATAGCCACTGAGTTACAGAATCAGGCTGCAGGTAGTTTATTAAGTCAGGTGATAGCATGCCCAACCTAGCTATGTAATTAGTAATTTTAGAATTCTAATCAAGGAATATGCATCTCTTTAATATTGATGCCAGCCTGTCACTGAGTTTTAGTAACACAAACAAAGTAAATTATCAACAGTAAATGAGCTCTAATGCTGCTCGACCAGAGATGTGGTACGTTGCTGAGGAAGTGTGTCAAGACTCAATACCACGAATGGAAGCGCTTGTTTCCATACCTTAGAGCGTTTTCCGTCTATATAAATGACCTTATTTATAGAATCGAAGTCTACCTGCCAAACTAGGTGAAACCATGTTCATGATAAGTAATGTTGGATGTGAAGATTCGTAACATTCGAGCACAAAGTTATGAAAAAAGTTTTTGTTAATTTTCGAGGTGTTAACTGACGACATTTCAATAGGAAAAGTTTTACAGTCCCACAAACTTATCCTGGCCCGGTGGTCAAAATTGCCTTTTTATGCAATTTTTAATAACTGTTTAGTTATTTTTTTTCATATATAGGTACACTAGCTGCGCTGTCACTTGGTAGGATAAGTTTGTGTGACTACTTCTTGTTAAATGGGATTTAATGGTACTCATTTGAAAGATTGTTATGAAGACAATAATATATACAGACCAATTAAGAAAACCCTATTATTAATGGAAGTTGATTAAACATAAAAACATCAATTCATTTTGGTTACATTTTCACAAATATATCACGAAAATATACACCAAAAAATCGTGTTATACACAAAATCTATACCAAATTGACAGGTCTAATCAGGGGCTATCCTTATTCTTCGTGTCCTGGGATAATTTTCCGCACTTGGACGTAGGCATCCGCTGTGCGTGTATCCTTATTAGCATGAAGGATTATTACAGGGATAGCACATTTAGACGTCATAGTTTACCGATTGTACAATTTAATTGATAATATTGTGGCTAATTCTGTTGTTCAAAATCTCTTAACTAAACTTAAATTACAGCATAAAATATATTGCTATCCCTTACGTAATACTCCCTGCGGAAAGGGACAATACTAGCTTCAGAACTGTCATTTTAGTTTGGTTTAGAGATTGTGATAAACAGAATTGGTCACAGTATTGATTTTTTAACTATTCTTAAATTAACTGATTTATTTCACCCTCAAAAGCAATTTTTCGCCAACCCTGCTTAAAATCTCAATACACGCCACCGCTAACTTAAAACCAACATCATTCATGTTATTGGAACAATATTATATTATATTAACATTGTTTCGGTGGGCAAGATGTTTTTAAATAAATTATCTACAATACAATATTGTTTTAATAAATGCTCATATTACGAAACTTGTAAATAAGCTATTGCGATTGTCGCAATCATCGATATAGGCTGAATCTATGGTACTCTTTTATTTTTTTGTCCACTTAGGCTTGTCATAGGCCTATGGGACCTTAAAACTTCAAGGTTCAAAGCAAAAATTGTAGAAATCAATATGTAGGACATTCTACATAACTTTGTTTTACGTTATGACAAAGTTTTAATTTGTCGTTTTGTTCCGTTTAATTCGTAGAATATATATTGCATCGTTAAATTGTAAAGACAAAAGTTGTATTATATACAATACAATATTCCCCTTAAATTCAAAATGGTGACAGGTGAAAATATGACCTTAAAGGTTAAAAATAAATAAAAAACCTAAATCCTGTATTTTTTGCTTTGCAACTAACCTGGGTCAAATTATTATCACAATGATCGGATCAAAGTTTCGTAATACGGGTACATTTTCGTTTAATAAAAACCTTTACAAATGTTTTAGAGTATTTGAGATTGCATACATTTTCAAATGACACAGAATTAATAAGCTTTCGATTAATTATAGAAAGTAAATACAATATGCGGTTTAATCGTTTCTGAACCCAAAGAAATAACTACCTTTAATTAAATATAGTTCACATTTTTCCTTCTTTTTGCTATTGTAATTACGTATACTTAATTTGGTCACATCAATCATTTTTCCTAAACTTTTAAGTTAAATGCTTTCCACCTATATTTTCATAAAATGATGGTAGATTACTAAAAATGATTCTATACATCGAACAATTTCTACATAACTTTTATTTTATAATAAACTGATAAATTTTTAGCATAGATTATTTTCATATGCAAGTATGTAATGCTTTATTACCTATTCGTTCGCGCATTATTTATCCGATTGAGTTGAAACTATGTACAGTTGTTGTCGGCACGTACGTAAAGGTTTCCGACATAAACGTTCAAGTAAATTTGGGTTCAGAACGTATGAAGAGCATAAGGAGTAAACATAGTCCAGAATGCCTATGTGTATGGCAATTACTAACAATCATGCCGGAAACACACTTTCACACACTTGTGGCGTGGCGTGTATCAAGTGTGCCCGGCTCATTACCGTGAGTAATGTTAAGGGTCAGTTGCACCACATGTGAGTATCGCCAACGTTAAATTTGACCACATAAAAAGCTATTTTGGGTTGCAAGTCAGGACTCAGGGTTGTTGTACATTTTAGCAAGAATTTTAATTAAAACCTCAACTTTTTTTAAAGCTGGTAAGCAAACAAGCCGGGCCACCTGTTGTTATATGATTACCGCTGCTCATGAAAAGGAGACAGTTCAGATTTGTATGGGGCGTGGGACTGGAAGAAAAATAACACGCCACTTGTCAGAAATGACATTTGACACATTTTGCGCCTACTGCCCTCTCTATGGCTTAAAGGCGCCATCTTGGAAACGTATCGAAAACCTTGAAATAGATGTATATTTTCTGCAAGTTATTTGGTTTGCTATTCTAATTTATTATATTTTTAATAAAATCTATGTATTTTAATCTATTTCATGATGAAACGAACCTTCTCCTTTGAGGAACCGCCAATGCTATGCCAGCTTTCAAGGAATTTGTCTGTCCACCCCCCGAATAGCCTTGATGAAATTTGGATGAAAAATTAGATAATTACGGATGTAAGAATATTGACTTGTGACAGTAACTTTGCCTATGTCAACGGTCTGTGGTGCAACTGGCCACAAATGCAGGTCGACAATGAAATCATAATATATACACAGTATATGACAATGCAGTGTAGCGACACTCAGCGCGACCCTACACCGACACGCGACGCGACGACACCGCAACTGGCGACAAATTGTTGATATTATTACATGCTCAATAATAGGAAGAAAGGAAGTTAAAGTTTTTTATTCCCGAGGGAACTCCTAAATTTTCCGTGATGAAAAGTAGCCTATGTCCTTCCCTAGTAGGGCTAGTAAAATTATGTCTACCCGTGTGGGACGAGTGACTAATATGTACTTGTCCGCACCAATAGGAAGATCTTCCTCCGGGCTGGTGTTGTGCCCCGGGACTCTTCTGGTCCAACCATTGTAAGTTTGAACGGTCTATAAGCGCTATTCTCAGAAAACTTCGATATCGTAATTTAGGCTTGTAACATGGCTAACATGGTTACTTGTCTCATTATGTCAAAAGTAGAGATAAAAGTAATATTTGTCTGTGGTATTTTTCTCTACGAACCCTGACATGCCGACTATTTTTTATTGTAATATATTTGTTAGGGTAAACGAAAAATTTGCCGGCAACAATATCTCTCTGGAGAGTATGGAGCGGAAACGTGGACACTGACGGTAGGCCTCGTCCACAAATTAAAATTCGCTCAGCATGCTATGGAGCGGGCTATGTTGGGAATCTCTCTCAGGGATAAAATCCGGAACGAGGAAATTCGTAGAACTAAAGTGACCGACATAGCTCTGCGGATTAGCAAGCTGAAGTGGCAGTGGGCAGGTCATATCTGTCGCAGAACCGATGGCCGCTGGGGCAGACGTGTTCTGGAGTAGAGACCGCGTACCGGCCAGCGCAGTGTAAGACGACCTCCAGCTCGCGGGTCCGATGACCTAAAGAAGGTTGCAGGAAGCGGTTGGATGAGGAAGGCGGAGGACTGTGTTTGGTGGCGCGCTCTCGA
Organism: Erebia aethiops; assembly: GCA_923060345.2. Taxonomy (NCBI): domain Eukaryota; kingdom Metazoa; phylum Arthropoda; class Insecta; order Lepidoptera; family Nymphalidae; genus Erebia; species Erebia aethiops. The sequence continues at coordinate 22,475,403 of OV281087.1, forward strand.
AAAGGCCTATGTTCAGCAGTGGATGCATACAGGCTGATGGATGGATGGATGAATATCTCTCTCTCTCGTCGCGAGTTATCTCGTTGTGCGCACGCTAAGCCTGCTGGATGCAACCTTTCTCTATACCAAAATCGGTTGAAAAGATGGGCTGTCAAAGCGTAGCAGACAGACAGACACGCTTTCGCATTTATAATATTAGTATGGATAATCTGGTTTATCAGGTTATCAGTGGAGGCCTACCTCGTAGCGGCGCGGCGTCTCAGCTGGCCAGCATTGTGGAGTCCCCGGCTCGCTCGGCCCGCAGCCACTCCACAAACTCGTCCAACATCACGGGCCCTGCAAATTTATTTCATAGAAACCTTCATTGAAATAGGCATGATGACAGTAACCAACAATCAATGAAATTATGAATTTATAGTGATATAGGATTCATGGATTATAAAAAACGTTTATTTCTCTATTTCGAGTGAGATTGCTATTTATTTTGATACAATAAAACTATAAAATACAGCAATCCGCCATAATGGATTAAACACCAAGAAGCGAATGACGTCACAACTGTTTGTTTACGAGCTTTGACAATCACACTATTATTTACTGCACACTGCACAGAGTACGTTGGTAAAAACAATAGTGACGTCACAAACGACGCCATGACACCAGCGAGCGTTTTGGCGTGAATTTAAAAATTTAAATTTCAAATTCCAATTTTATCTACGAAACCTTATTTTTCTACTGAAATGAGATATTTTTTCGAAAAAGTAGATACTTCCGAACATAATCTGACCATTTTTCAAAATCAGTCATCATGTCTATTGATGAGTTCAAGAATAGACTGGATAAGCACTCAAAGACGCACACCAGCGAAAGCTATGCTCTATTATTTAAATTTAAAAGGAAAAGCTGACTGATTGACCGACTGATCTATCAACGCACAGCTCAACCCGGCATACGAAGTTTGACACACGACCGACCCGGTAGCGCCTCTCGCGGGACAAGAACTCCATGAATACTACGATAACTCACAAGCGCCGTCCGCGTCGTAGGTAGTGAGCTGCGTGTCCACAGTGCGGCTGAACTCGAGGATGTTGCACCACTGGTCCCGGTTCACGACCCGGTAGCGCCTCTCGCGGGACAAGAACTCCGTGAGTTTGGGCCGCAGGTGCCAGCGGGGCAACAGAACTCCAAGCAAGGCCCGCGCTGTGCTCGTGTCTAGTGATCTCTGGTCTTTGTCCTAGAAATAAAGCAGAAGATGTTTAAATCTAGTGATAGCATAACTAATGGCACTCTTTCAAATTCGATATCAGGATTTAAAGAATATCATTAATTTTTATTATTACTAGTGGGCCCTGCAGACATTGTCCTTCCCTGAACCTTAAACCCGATTGCAGCGCCTCCTACCAGGTCCAATTGTGAATATAAACCATCACTGAACCCACTCAAACACACACAAAAAATTCCATCTAAATCGGTCAATCTGTTCTTGAGTTTTAGCGAGACAAATGAACAGCAATTTATTTTTATATATATAGAGATTCACTGCAGAAATAACTGCATTTTAAGCAGTTAGATACTCAGACTTATTAAGCTTGACAGAGAAATAGAAATGAAATCACACTCACCCTAGCAAAATCATATGAATATCTGTATACAGCCTTAAATACATATGGGTCATTGAGTAAACAGCGTAAATATTCTAGTTTGTTTTGCAGCTTCAGCACACTGTCGCACTGCAGTTCTGTTAGACCTGCAATGTAAAAAAAAATAAATTTTATAAAAAATACCAAATTAAGATAATTTCATCTCCAAGTTCCAAATGAAAATCCATTGAATTGATCAAGAATTGAGAAAATCCTACTAATATTTTCGCCAATGTGATTTAAGTTTTTTTCCATTCCTGTGGGAACTCTTAAATTTTCTGGGATAACACATCTCTGTACTAAATTTCATCTAAATCAATTAAACAGATGAGTGTAGCAAACAGACAAATATTTAAAATTAAATAGTTCAAAAAACCTTAATCCACGCGGACCACACCATCATCTAGTATAAATCCTAATAAGAAACAACCACACTTTCTCGAGGTAGGGTTCTTAAGTATTTTGGAGCATATTTTTTCATATTAAGGTTGGTTTGCAGTTTTTGTGTTTTCTTAAATTTATTTTATTGCAATAATTGCAATTTATATTCCATGCATCCTTGCTAATGGTTCCATTGATTCCATTGATTGGAAAGAGCTATTTAAATAGGTTGTACATATTTCCCATAATACCCAATCGGACATCAGTTCTATACCTTTGATCCATTCCTCCTGTGTGAAGAACCCCATTTGTTTGGCACCCATTTTGTATGCAATGACCAGCATCACAACATTTTCTGGATCCACACCTAAGTCCTCGCAGAATTTTTCCATACCTTCAGGACCTTGAAAGAGAAAGAATATTCATTTAAATAACTAAATATCAAATGGTATATAAAAATCAATTGCTGTTCGTTTGTTTTGCTAAAACTCGAGAACAGCTTGACCAATTTAGATGGATTTTTTTGTGTGTATTTGAGTCCAGGGATGGTTTATATTCATAATTGGACCTGGTAGGGGGCGCTGACAACGTCTGCCGGGCCCACTGGTCGTAAAATAAATTTATTAATAGGTATAAAATGTCACCTAATACATCTGGCTCTGCGACTGTTGTGTATTCTTTGAACCATGCTAAACATTTTTTGGTGCTAAAACTGGTGTCCTCAGTTTTGGAATGTCTTCGTGAACTGAAAATAAATAATTACAGAATCATAAAATGACATGGAATAATAAAATAACATCATCATACGTAAAATAGGTGATTATCTACTTGATGGAGGAAGTATCCACAATATAAAGAACTTTTGGGCATACCGGTTTCCTCAAGATATTGTTTTCGTTCACAGTTTAAAGCAAGTGATATTTAAGTAATTACTAATTTCTTAAAACCCATATAACTTCGAACAGTGAGCGGTGCTTGCCCAGGAATCGAACTCCCAATCACCCAAATAGAAAATTGTGCATCAAGACCACTAAGCTATCACAGCTTTCATGCCGGAGAGATCTTCAGTATGTTCTCAAAGATGTGTGAAGTCTACCAATTAGCACTTAGTCAAGAGTGGTAGTCTATGGCCAATCCCATCTCATTCTGAGAAGACTTGTGGTCAGTAGAGGGGCCTTGAAGTGATGATGAAAGTAGCATCCCTATTGTACAATCAGTTTAGGTAGCTGCTGACCTGGAGTTGCGTGATCGCTTGTGGTGATGATGGTCATCCAGTGTGGTGGTGCCCGGCACGATTTCTGCGGCTGGCGCGCCGCTGCGTGTGCGCTTACTGCAGCGCGGCATGGCTCTACCACCCTACACATTTAACAGTGTTCTAAGACTTGCTATATTATCTATAAGTTAACAGTTTTAAATCTAGAACTGTCCCATCCCACAGGGACATAATTTATATTAAAAACCTACCAGCTGCATTAATCCCAGTTCTTATATATAATATAAATTTAGTGTTTATGATTAGCGGAAAACCAAATGATTGAAAATATTGGAGCTTTACAAATACAGTAATTATTAAAAAGCCCCAATTTCTTGTTTATTGTCTGACAAAAGTACTACTTCACTGTGCAAATAAATTATAAACCTTGCATAAACTAAACTAAATGTAAACTAACAAGGTACCTAACTAAACTTTATTCATGTAGGTGGCATCATATAATATTGACTGTCAAGGTTACCTAATATTGAACATAATAATAAACATGCACATGTTTGTTATGGTAAATAACAGAATAATTGTTTGTTATATGTATAATGCGCAGAGAAGCTATAGGTTATATTATCATGCATGCAAAATAACTTCAGCTGTGACACCCACGCGAGGAAAGTCGCGGGCGACCATAAAGTTTACATTTTTGCTCTCGAATCTTTGCAAATAGGTCGCGATATCGATTGTAATGTAACAACACAATGAATACTCACTATTGGTGGCAGACTCGTTATAAAACTAGAAAACTTGAACGGGTTTTCGTCTCCTATTTTGCGAATTTGCGAAGACAGCTTGACGAAAAAATGTCTACTTGACAGGTCGATAATAACCTGAAATAAAAAATCAATGTGGAGAAAAAGGGAGACCGTACAAAGCATACATCACAATCACATTACAAGGGCATTCAATAATATGTACCTGAGATGAAATAAGTGTACCGAAAATATCACAAATAACATAAAAGAGTTTTGTTTTACTAAGCCAGAGTTCTGACTCAAAAACACTTTGAAAACAATACTTATTGCATTTTGTAATTGTATTAACAGTAACAGAAGATCTTTTCAAAGAACTAACAACACATAAAACTGGCCGTTCATAACAAATTAAAGAAAATTTTACAAAAATAAAGTGCAAACACAGCGGCTGAGATTTTTTTTCTGCTTTTTTACCACCGACCAGAAAAAGAAGTTTTTTACTCACATTTTTTTATTTTTTTATTTAACTGGTTTAACGGCTCTGGATTCCAGTCCTTCTGAGTTTTTACTCACAGAGTACAATAAGACCATAGATTTTCTGGCCAAAGAGAATGTAAACGCTAGGTGGCTCTGGGTTCTAGCATTTGGAATATGGCGAATCAAAACTTAAGTTAAGTATGGATGTAACGTATTCTCATTATCTACCAAAAAACATGATAGCATTTAGCATTATATTTTTATATACCTTCTAGTCTTAAAAGGATTTTAAATTATTCACTTGCTCACGCGAAAGCTGTAAATTCTACACTCTCGCCGAGGCACCGCCGAGGTAAACGGCTTGAAAGTCTTTATCTTGTCAGCAGGTAGTCTTTTTTGTCTATGTCCAGTCAAAGGTTTACGGTTGTGCTTGTGCTATACCTATAATATTTAAATTGGATTTTCGGTTGTATTTTCGAAACTCGGTAGTATTCAGAACTACTCTACGCTTATTCTACGTGCAATTTCGCTTTATTTATATGTATTCCGCTAAGGTAGATAGGTAGGTAATGATAATAATAGAGGAATTGCCATCAACGGGAAACTTTGAGAATATATAGGTAGGTATAATTTATAATCGCGCTGCAACTGCAGCTGCAGCTTGGACTGCTGATTAAAATAGACCTACTAAAACTCTACATCAATGGAAGTATAACCACAGAATAGTGTAGCCACAGCTTCAGGATAACGGGAATTTTAAGTAAAAATCAGCAATACAACAACACTTTATATATTTTTACACCAATTTTACAATTCTTACGAGTCATACGTCGTTCGCCATTACTAATTACCATTATTTCACGGGAAAAAACAAAAGACGACCTCTCCCCTCTGATTGGCCGATATTCGTATAGCCTATAATCAGTAACTTGTTGGCGCCAAATTCAAAATATACAGTTTATACGAACTTTGTAATAAAATATTAATAATGAAAACTTTAATAATATTTGATACAGGATATTTATAAAATAATAAAACAACAATTTAAATAAAGCTGAACGATAGCACATGCAAGTATTAATTAATTATTATGTAATAATATGATTAGAAATTAGTAACCTCATTATAGACCGCTCACTAGATGGCGGTCACCTAAAATGTGCCTTAAATGATAAGTGGGTTTACAATAGGTAATAGGTATAACTATGAAATACAGTCGAATTCTTTCGTATTTCTCCTGTTTCCTCCTCCTAAACTAAACCGAAAAAATAATTAAATTATTTTTTCAAGAATAATTTATGAATATTCATTAGGATTGGTCTGCGCGCGTTGTAGCGCTTTGGACCAATTCTTACTCATACTATGTCGGTATGTTTTTTTTAATTTTTATTATACCTACCTATCCGTCAGATTTATTTGCGGGCGTGGAGGTAACAAATAATATATTTGCTGGATGTCTGATGCATAGAGGTCTGATGATGGCGCGAAAGCTGGCCCATTTTTTGCAACTTTGAAGATTCCATGTTCCAATTTATTTGTGATACTTATTTAGCAAATAATATTCAAGGTCAGTTCGGGTCAAGTTCGGTCAAGACCTCATCATGGAGTTTTCATTTTTTCCTTATTTTTTCTTTGGATAATGTGAGATTCCATCTCAAACATCGATATAGTAGGTACTAAATGGGTCTTTCATTTTGTTGTTTGGTGTGTGGCTTTTGTTTGTGCCAGCGAGGTGCCAGCACAGCACAATTTACTAAGCCAATGTCGCGTTGCTTGAAGAAAACACGAAGGAGATTGATCAGTTTCTATACTACTAAGAAAAAAGTTAGGCGTCCGACTTGTAGGACGTGCCCCTCGCCTGTATAAACCTGTCCTTATCCCCGCCATATCGCTGTCCCGCTTTTCAGACTAGATGGCGTTAGTAAAATAAGTCCACATTCTTTGTTTGACAGGGCCTGTCTATGTAAATTGAGGTCGTTGATCCCAAATTATCATCCCCATTTCCGCATCTTTTGGTGCTAATAAGCTAAGAAGATATCAAGATACTAAAATGAAACATTTTAATTACAAGACACAAATGTATAGCCAGTAGGTACATAATTAAGATCGTATCGCAATAAGTACTATATTTGGCTATTTGTTATTTGAAAATATTGGCTAAAAGTTTCTGCGGAAGCTAATTTTACTGTTGGAACGTGTTCAGGTGGTTACGTATTTGTGAAACATGAAAAATTCATTGCACCTACTTTGCGGCAGACTTGTCTGGCAGTATTATTAAAGTTTATCCTTCAAATAGTGAATTACCTACCTATATATTCTCAAAGTTTCCCGTTGATGGCAATTCCTCTATAATTATTATTACCTACCTATCTACCTTAGCGGAATACATATAAATAAAGCGAAATTGCACGTAGAATAAGCGTAGAGTAGTTCTGAATACTACCGAGTTTCGAAAATACTCTAGATGCGCGCTCATCTTTACGTTCATAGACGTAAAGATGAGCGCGCACTCAGTACTATCATTATGACGGTGCTAAAAAGGGTGCTAACGTCTTTTATATTTTTGTAAGCACAAACGAATAAACAAAACAAATAACTTCACAATGATGTCAATAGATGGCTCATTAAAAAATAAATAATTCCGTTTCCAAGTTTCAGGCTCAGCCTTTCAGAAAATTTAGAGTTCTGAGGTCAGCATTTGGACGTTAGAAAATCTCCACTTTGAAAGCCCCCCATTTCGTCAATTTAAGGGGAAAAATTAAAATATATATATTATTGGACTCTATTTCTAATTATCTTTAAAATGATATACCACAACCCTATGAAACGCTATAAAAAATATTTTACTTCGCATTTGCTTCTATGAGAGCCCCCCTGAAATAAAGATTTTTATAACTTTTTAAGCCATATTCGGCGGGAGGCCATCGGTTTACATATTATAGCTAAATTTGAAGTAATTACGTTCAGTAATTCAGAAGTTATAAGGATCTGACAGACGGACGGACGGACGGACGGACGGACAAGTACAAATTCACTCAAGTAGACTCAGAGACCTTCGCTTCGCTCGGTCAATAATATAATTAATTAGTTGTAAATGTTTTGGCTGTGTAAATGTGTATCGCTAACTAAGTAAAATTCTAAGAAACGATTATTTACTTGGGCCTAACAGTTCGCAATGTTTACATTCGCGTGAAAATGTTAACCCCAGCCTCTCAGGCATTTTCATTTGGGTTCATATTAATTAATCTAAGTTTACACTAGCGACTCGACTTTGCAGCTTTAGTTCTATTCTATCGTTTTCATAATACCTATCATGTTTGATGTCGGTGACAAAAAGAACAACGAAGAAGAAAAATAAAGAACGAAGAAGTTTGTTCAACTTTTTCCACTTTTCGGAAGTTAGAGGTATCCGTGGTCAAGTCAGTTGCATTACCTAGTACCTAGTTATCATCTTATCAACCCACTTTTGTCGTCTTAATACTGAGCCCAATTAGCCTCCTCACGGAATGAGAAGGGTTTGGCCATAGTCCACCACGCTGGCCAAGAGCGAATAGGCAAACTTCACACACCTTCGGGAACATTAACATTAACAGAGTACCTATGAAGTGGGTTTATTGAAGGCTAGATGTATTTCTCAAATTCAAATTCAAATTCAAATGTTTTTTATTCAAATAGACTGTTCAAGTGCTTATGAATAGTCGAATGAATCTACCACTGGTTGATGGTTCGGAATGCCGTTCCTACCGAGAAGAACCAGCAAGAAACTCAGTGGTTGCTCTTTTGAAAAAATAAAGTATATTTACAATTGCATTAATCTAAAGATACATAAGTAACAGCAGTCCTGAGCATTGCTGGAGCGAGTCAAATCCATGCGCTTTTATCATTTATATAATCTTCGACAATTTTATAAGCTTTTTTCAGGAGCATTTTTTTAATGGTTTTCTTAAATTTGTGTAAAGGCAAGTTTATAATGGGTAGTGGAATTTTGTTAAAGAATAGAATGCTCATTCCCACGAACGACCTTCGGACTTTCGTGAGGCGGAGCGATGGAGTCACGAGCCTATGGCGGTTTCTAGTTGGCCTATCATGCAGATGGCATATTCTTTTGTAATTCTGAATGTGCTGTTTTACAATCTTATCAAGTCTATCTAAAACTTAAAGTTGGCCCAGCTACCAACCGTCTGTTGTCTGACGTCTGCAGCGCATCCAGTTGGTATCTAATGGGCTAAGCAAACTCTATATCATAAAGTAGGTACCTATCTAAAGAAAGCCCTTCCTAACCGGACAGAATACCAACTTGTTTAAACTTAATAAAGTGAGCCGTTTATTGTTATACATCCTTTATTGTACAACCTACGTAGAGGATTGAAAATGGCGACGTGTCCGTCCCGAATAGCCGTCTGTTCCGCTTAGGGTTGTCACACACCGTTTGAGGTGGTCTCTCAGACAGGGTTGTGAAAGGATTAGTAGAAACCACAGAAACGCTAAAAAGAAAGAAAGAAAGAAAGAAAGAAAAAACATTTATTTCCACAATTGTGCCACACATAAATAGGATACCTAAAGAGGTAGATCACCACTGCACCTCACGATCTAGAGAAGATATCATATTATCTATATTACAGGAAAGAGGCGCAGGAATGAACTGCATTACGTGTGGCACAACCCGAAAAATGGTCCAGGCTCAGCATAATGCTGCATGTCTAGTGCAAGCACAAACACATACAGCGCTGATTTTCAGCCGGAACCCTTATTCAGGTGACACCACGGAAAAAAAAAAATAACGTAGCTGCAAGCCAGTTCGACACTTAAAAACTATAGTTTAATAGTAAATTGAAGTACTTTATGTCTACAAACTACAAAGGACATTGATGTAGAATTTTTTTAGTAGGTACCTATCAAAGGATCATTAATACTACGTACTATTCTAATTCCTATCCAATAAACTTAAACTACTATATTGAATGAGACTATATCCTCTATTATTATAATAATGATTATATCTATTAACTATATAAATAATATTAATAAATAAGTAAGTACAAATAAATAAGTACATAAACGTAATACATATTAATTATAAAAAAATTATTAAATATTACATATTAAAAAGCTACAAAAAAGAGTACTCTGCCACATGATCTTCAAATTCTACTTGTTTTTCCAGAAGCACAATTACACAATTAATACAATTAAACACAATTATTAGCTAAACACAATTAGCGATAATTTTTTTAAAGCTCCTATATTACTCGTACATTTTTCTATAACCATGATCTAAGTTTAGATTAGACAGAATTTATCAACAAATCAGTTTTTCCAAACCAACCCTTAAAATTTTCTTCATCATCATCAACCGACAGATGTCCACTGCTGGACATAGGCCTCTTGCAAGGATTTCCACACGCCGCGGTCTTGCGCCGCCTGGAAACAGCGGCTCCCTGCGACTCGCCTGATGTCGTCCGTCCAGCGAGTAGGGGGTCTGCCAAGTAAGTAAGGTCTGTAAGTGCTAATTTGACGCTTTAACCAGGTATATAGGTTTGAGGCTTTGTGATAGGCGTTCAAACAAGGCACACAGTTACGGGCTACTATGGCAGAAAGCAGAAGGCAGGAGGCGGCCTGGCCGCAAAAGGATATCGTGGCTTAGTAAAAAATTACGCCAGCAGCGGTTTGGAAAGATCACTACTTAGAGTAGCGGTCTTGAAAGTGGAAAGCGCCGTAATGATTGGCAACCCTCGCAAGGAGACGGCCCACTAAGAAAAAGACAGTACTAGATCTTGAACGTCACTTGTACCGATACAATTTATCATTTTGTATGACAATGGAGACGATAACTTTCCCAACTTTCGGCAGCCCTATTTACGCCCCCGCTCACCCTATTTCACCCCAATGCGACCCCTCAGTTACAACAGATCTCAGTTTGTCCCCAACGCTCGTGGTGGAAACACATTTCCCTCGCGCAGAAAACTCGACGCGATCTTTTCACGAAGTGCAATAACATTCCGAATTTTCTCAATTTGTGTTCACGTAGGTAGTTATCGTTTCTGTTTTTGCTGACTTTTCCACTGGTTAATTAGTGTTTATTTTAGGATTATTTTAGTGAAACTGTTAATTAGTTGGATTCGTGTAAGAAAAGTGTTTTGGACGCCGCTAACCAACTTACGTAAGTGTGTTTACTGCATTGCGATACTCTAATTTTTTAATATTTCATAGAGCAAATGAGAAGCTCTTTTATCAAACGTTTATGCGTTATATTAATGTATATTAAGTCTCTTTGAGTCTTTTTTTCAGGGAAAGTATACCTGCTTAACGTTTTTCTTAAAAAACACCGGTATGTAGTTATTGGCTCTATCGTATATTTATTGATGAACTGATTTTGGTAACAATTTAGTATGTACCAATATTTTTAGTACCTATTTATATACTAAATCATACAGACCATTATGTAAATCATTTTGTCTATACAGTAAGTTACATATATATTTTATTTTTAAGTATATTTACCCTACATTTCTGGGCAAAGAGATCTAGGATTAGGGTTTAAGAAAAACTTTAATTGATTGAATTAATTTTCTATGACCTCTTCTTTTTTTTACTAGAAATCAATTCATTATTCAATGGAGCAAAAGTACTTGTAGTTACCTATGTGGCTCTAAAGTTCACTAGGTATGTTTTTCTTATTATTTCCACTAGGTATTATGACGTTCACTACAAGTTCTATTCCGTGTAATTATCACAAACCCTTATTCGGTTTCTACACGCCATTGTACCTATTGGAGTGCTAAATCGTTTAGCGGCCGGTACTTTCGAGTTTTTAGGGCAATATTTTTATCTTTGGAAAATCAGCGGATGTTTTTCATGGGTATTTTTCATATTGTAGGTATACTTACATGTGATATCTATTAAGAACTCGACAAAACAATCTATAGTTAATCTGTCGTCGTCATATCTCAACCAATAGACGTCTACTGCTGGACGAAGGTCTCCTGCATGGATCTCTACAGAACACGGTCTTGTGCCGCGTGCTTCCCGCGGCTCCCAGCTTGAGATCGTCCGTCCACCTAGTGGGGGGTCATCCAACGCTGCGCTTTCCGGTGCAAGGCTGCCATTCAAGCACCTTGGGAGTTGGGACCTCAACGCCTATCGGTTCTTCGCACTATGTGCCCTGCTCATTGCCACTTTTCTTAGCGACTCTTCGAGTTATATATTATTATGTTAATGATATGATGTAGATAAGTAAGAGTACTAAACTGTACATCATTTCAACCCTTGCCGGCTCACTACTGAGTACGAGTTTCCTCTCGGAGAGAGATGGGTTTGGCCATAGTGCACCACGCTGGCTAAGTGCGGATTGGCAGGCTTTACACACTTTCACGAACATTCTTAAGAACTCTGAGGGCATGCAGGTTTCCTCCCGATGTTTCCTTCACCGTTTAAAGCAGGTGTCATTAATTAATTTCTTTCTTTAAAACGCACATAATTCCGAAAAGTTAAGAACCCCGTATTTATAAGGTGCCCTTTTTTTTTTATCCATTACAAGCTAGCCCTTGACTGCCCTAACCTCTATATCATATATGCTATCACAGCTACAAAGTGTACGTATGAGGGATTAATTTTCAAGAGAAGTTCATCCATTCGCGGCGTTTTCCGGTACTGGCAACACCATCAAAGGTACAAATTAGGAAATTGCGTTTTAAGATTTTCCATCTCCATGCGCAGGGGTTGCATACAGTTTCCGCTCCATGGCCAACCCTGTGGGGTGAAAATTGAATTTTAGGACTGTCTGAGCCTCTATTTGATTTAGCACCGTTTTTGGACATGATTCGATTTTCGACTTTCTGGGCATTGAATTCGGGAAATGAAAATTGCATAGGTTACTGTAGTTTGCAATGAAAATTGGACTTCCTGACACTGATAGGGACTCTACCTAAAATTTCGTATTCAGATGTTTTTTTGTGGTGTCACACAACTCCGTACCTCACAAAATATTCGCGCGAATATAATTCTTACCGCACCGCCACAAACAGGGATGATGATTGATGACTACTCAATAGACACTTTATCAAACTTAAAAACGCAATTCTAGCACCTTCTAGTATGGAAGTTTGTATGAAAACTACAAATTAATGAAATTGTACATTATTATTTTACAAAAGAGCAACCACCGAGTTTCTTGCTGGTTCTTCTCGGTAGGAATGGCATTCCGAACCAGTGAATCACTTGACTGAATTCACTTGAATTTGAAATACATAGTTCTGAGTTGTGACGTCATTAAATTTCAACGCACTTTTTTTCTTTAATCTATACCTAGTTTAAAATAGTTTTCAAACTTAAAACTTATCGAGGATGTGAATTTTAGGTATTTTCATTGATATTTCAGTGAGAAAAAAAACCCTTTGACTTCGAATTAGGTATCATCCCAATTATATCAAACCAACGATTTTATTTTCGCGCGAATTTTATTCGCAAGTGCAATATTTCTCGCAAGAGCGGACGTAGCCTAACATGTCTCGTGTTCGTACGAGCTACGTGTAAGCGGTGTGTCCTGCTTCACGGTCCACGGGTCCCGGCTGATGGCTCCGATACAAATGATGACGTACCCGAGCTGTAACTTGTACCTACCCCTGTACGGTTAATTGGGAACTTGTATTCGGATACATGTCGAACTTACAGTAGGTAGGTAGTAGGTAATATACAAGGAAATAGGTATTGTTACAATAGCCTCGCAATATATTTACAGTAATTTAATCTTCGAAAGCAAATAGCACATTCATAATTACAAAAAAAAATTGCGATCTGCACGATAGGCAAACTAGAAACCGCTATTAATTAGGCTCGTGCCTCCATCGCTCCGCCTCAAGAAAGTCCGAAGGTCGTTCGAGGGAATGAGCATTCTATTATGTATCATTATATTCTACAACATTCTATTCTACAACATTTAAATATTCTACAAATTCCACAACCTATTATAAACTTTAATGATAAAAGAGCAATGGATTTGACTTTCGCTCCAGGCAATCCTTAGGACTGACTCATGTACATATCTATGTAGGTACATTGATGTAATCGTAAATAAATTTTTCAAAAGAGCAACCACCGAGTTTCTTGCTGGTTCTTCTCGGTAGGAACGACATTCCGAATCAGTGGTAGATTCACTCGACCATTCAAAAGCCTACTTGAACAAAAAATATTTGATTTGATTTAATAATTTTAATGGAACCAAACGATTTTTAAAAGTGGTCGAAAATTGTCTACTCACTCATAGTCAACATCAAGAAGGAGGTAGTTACTTAAGAAAGCCTTTATTTGAAGGATTTTATCATTTTACAGAGCACTCGCAAAAATATTCTAATTTTATTTTCCGCCCCATTTCGCACGAAACGTCACGACGTAGGACGGCGTCAAGAGGAAAAAGAAACACGCTCATGGTGTTGTGAATAATGACGGGTCTTTTTTTTCTTATGCATTGAAATACGTACAAATTGAGCTCTAAGTATTTTTTTATAAATTACGCAAATCAAACAAGCAATTGTATACCTACTTGCTTTTTTTTTCAATATAATCTTTGTGGTGTACAATAAAAGTGTATTCATTTATTCACTCAATAATTAATCTTTGTCGTTTTCTTTATATTTACCTAGGTACAACAGTTGTAGACCGATTTATCAAAGCGGTAATAGTCTAGTGGTGTTAGTTCGGCTTCAAGTTCAGGTGGTCGAGGGTTTTTTTTACGCCACTACAAGTTAGACCTTGACTTCAATGTCTAATGATGATAAGTGATGATACAGTCTAAGATGGTGGTGGGGTAACCTGTTAGGGGTATGGCAGTTATATTAAACCCAATAAATACCCCCAGTCGGTTTCTATACGGCATCGTACCGGAACGCTAAATCGCTTAGCGGTAGGGTGACAACTAATTAATTAGGTAGCAACGGCCGAAGCCTCCCACCAGGGGCACTAGGTCAGACCATAGAAAATTCAAAAATTATAAATTCCCGAATTGGGTCTGCCGGTATCGAACCCGGAACCGAACTCCCACTTATAAGATCATAGCACTCACCACTGCGCCAGGGAGGTCGTCTAACCTTTTATGAGCTAAACATATTATATGCGTTGCATTTAAAAAGTGGTGAAGAAAACTTCATGAAGAAACCTGCATGTCTGATGCTGAGATATATAGAGCGTACTTTGACTTGGCTCAGACTTTACTTAGAGTTAAAACGAGATGGACTTATGTGAGTAACATAAATCTGTCTCGTTTTTACCATGTCTTATGTCTAAGCACAATCAAAGCTCGCTCTATAGATCTCACATGAGAGTTCTTCAGGACAAATGAAGCTTAGATGAGAGTCTGTTAATCTCGTGTTTATAGAAGCTCTTCTCGTCTAGAAATGTTATGAGATAGTTAGGCACGTTTCTTTAAGCTCTAGATTTCTCGGATAGCGTTTTCCCTATATAACTGCCATAAATTATAGCGTCGAATGACATCATAATAATGCATTCCCATGAAACCACTTTGTTTTGTATTTAGTGACAGAAGGCTTTTTACTGCAGCAACTGAGAACTCTCTCTCTGCGTCGTATTCCTCATTGATGAGAGTCGTGGTCCCAGTCCATTGATCACATAATGGCAGGGGTTTTCTTGGGATAACAATGCGGTGGGTTGCCCAGGTCCTTCCGCATACTACTCGACTAAGAGCACCTACTCTATTTCAACTCTTAGGTTACAACGATTATTATCTGATGTTAGTGATAATAACCGGGACCGACGATTTAACGTGCTCTCCAAGGCCCGGAAGAAATTCAGTCTTCCAAATTCGGTCACCCATCCAGTTATCGACTTGAGTCAACGTTGCTTAACAATCGCAATCGACTTTTCTTTCTTTTCTTTTATCCACTACAAGCTAGCCCTTGACTACGATCTCACCTGATGGTAGTGATGATGCAGTCTAAGATGGTAGGGGCTAACCTGTTAGGGGCATGGCAGTTATATTAAGGCGAGTCACCTCAGCTCAGCGGTGAAAACTGGTTTGCTAGATCAAATTTTTTCGGTATTTACTATTAAATAACGGTCTTACAAAAAATATCCGATACACTTAAAGATATTGTCTAAAGAATGTGCTAATTTGTTACACGATAGGATGTACTTTACTCGATCAAAAAAAATCTTGAAACAGGCTAAATTAAAAGTTTAAAACGAATTTTTTATTAATAAAATTTTCGACTTTGCTCATCATTTTTATATGGGTAAATTCCTCTTGAAGTATTAATGAGAACCTGCTAAAATTTATTTCAAACTGAAGTCCTATATCTATTTAATTCAAATTAATCCCAGAATTTGAACGTTGCCAAGCGGTTTCAGAATATACCGCGCTGCCCGCTTCCCCGCTAGTCTCTACGAGAAATGTACCGCGAGACGCGCGGGCGGCACCCCACACCTCACCTCCTAAAATCTTGGAGGTGACTCGCCTTAAACACATACCTACCCCTTCGGTTTCTACACGGCATCGTACCGGAACGCTAAATTGCTTGGCGGCACGTCTTTGCCGGTAGGGTGGTAACTAGCCACGGCCGAAGCCTCCCACCGGACCAGACCAGGGAAAATTCAGAAATTATAAATTCCCAAATTGACCCTGCCGGGGATCGAACCCGGGACGGAGGACTGATATGCATTTTGGCAACTAGGCCACTCGTCGCCACACACAACTGAGAACTACCGATATAATAATCTCCTTGAAGCCTACGCCACAATAATATTGTGTCGAGAAAATGCAAAACAATATGAAGACAATACAGCCGTCGCGTCTCCATAATATGGTTGGTGGGAAACGGGTGAGGTACAAAATATTTGCAGTGGAATGTAATAAGGCGTTTAAAAATGCCGTCCCAGTTTATGAGAAACGTTCCCAGCGTTATTATAGGTATAATATTATAACACATAGTTTTTTCAAACTTCATCTTCATGGACTTTTTGATTTACCGGAATAAAAAGCTCTCAACTCTCCAGATTATAGATCTCTCAGGTCATTTGAGAGTTTAAAACTTATTGACCTATTACCTATTCTGTGGTATTGTGTATCATACTAACATTTGCTTCGAATTTGCTGTTTCACAATCGTCAATCGCTAACTTTTCCTATATATAATGCTAAAAAATAATCCGTTGCTCCGTTGCGGTGTGATTGAAGGACATACTTAATTCCATTAAGTTTTTAAGTATGCCTCTCTCATAGAGAGTTACATATTTGTTCCGTTTGCCGTGGAGACCCTGGGGCCATGGAGTCTTAATGCCAAAAAATTTTTACGAGATATTTCACCGCGGTTAATAGCCTCATCTGGTGACAGAAGGGCTGGCTCATTTTTTGCGCAAAGGATCAGCCTGGCTGTCCAGCGCGGAAATGCAGCCAGCATTCTTGCCACCATTCCACGCGGGCATGATTTATATAGTAATTAGGTTAGGCTAGCTAGCATTAAGTTCTATTGTATTATTTTCAATAAAAGTAAAAAAAAAAAAAAAGTTTTTAAGAAACCTTTGATGATAAATTTTCTTATTAGCTATAAGTGGCTACGGTTACTGCAACGCTTATAACTTTTGTGCTCACGAGAGGTACTTTTTCTTATAACTTTAAACATTTTCCAATCATACGATATGTACCTATTATTGCTAAAAACGGTCTCGACATCTCGAAGGCACTAGACTCGGAAACAATACACTTATCGCTTCCTTTATTCGAGCGAGCTATCTGTCTTTGGGAGTCTGGACGGACGCTCCAATTAAACTCTACGGTTCCGTTGCGGACCAGCGGGCCGGAGCGTTCAGTACTTACCGAATGCCGGTTACAGTTCCAGGAAGGGTTGCCTACATGCTTCAAATTTTCAGGGCTTACACGGCCAAAAATTCTATCTTTACTATCTATACTTCTATACTAATATTATAAATGCGAAAGTTTGGATTGATGGATGGGTTTGTGTCTCAATCACGCCAGAACGGCTGAACGGATCTGGATGAAATTTGGCACAGAGAACGATTATAGTCTGGAATAACATATAACCTAATTTTTATCCCGGATATAAAAAATAGAGTTCTCGCGGGAACAAAAACCTCAACCCACGCGAATGAATTCGCGGGCATGAGCTAGTTACTTATAAGCGATGACCGTAGAAGAGTGCTTAGGTGCGAGACGTAGAAAGATAGATAGATAAATCATTCTTTATTGCCACACAAAACAAAGACATAAAGCAAACACTTAAAAAGTACAGAAAACAAAGTGCGCAAAGGTGGTTTTATCACTAAGTGATCTCCTCCAGACAACCCATCTAGTAGATAGGTGTGTTACAGAGGACATTCTTACAAATTTCAAAGTACCTACCCAGGTATATTGCTCAACACTTTTGAATCACATAATATACACAAATAGGTATATAAAGGCAATAGGCTCGAACACAATACACTCCGTTTCCTTTATTCGAGCGAGCTATCTGTCTTTGGGAGTCTGGACGGACGACTGTACTGTTCCGTTGCGGACCAGCGGGCCGGAGCGTTCAGTACCGACTACCGACTACCGAATGCCGGTTATAGTTACAGCAAGGGTTGTCTACAGGCTTCAAATTTTCAGGGCTTACACGACAAGAACTTTTTTTAAATCCACTACAAGTTAGCCCTTGACTGAAATCTCACCTGATGGTAAATGATGATGCAGTCAAAGATGGCAGCGGGCTAACCTGTTAGGGGCAAGGCAGTTATATTAAACCCATACCCCTAATCGGTTTCTACACGGCATCGTACCGGAACGCGAAATCGCTTGGCGTTCGTCGTTGCCGGCTTGGTAGTAACTAGCCACGGCCGAAGCCTCCCACCAGGCTAGACCGGAGAAAATTCAGAAATTGTAAATTCCCAAATTGATATACCTAATTATACCTTAAGTTATATTATATTTATTTTTGTCACGGGAAACGTTCCCTGCGGTACCTCGCCGTCTATGGGCGCAGGCCCTTGCTGACGGCTTTTCCATTCTCACAACCCCGTATAAGTTTTCCAATGAAAACGCCAATATACTGAGTACGCGAACTACTTTTATACCTAATAGCGTGACGTATAGCGAGATTTTCCCGAGAAATTAGGAATAGGGGAATTCGCACCAAGAACAGTTCGGCCTGAAGGAGAACAAAGTAGTTTTATGGGTTTGCGTGTATATTGTACTGGAATTATTAATGTTAATAGATTCAATAAGTGCGGACAGTCAATTTTCCCATTGAATATCTTGTGCAATAGTTACCTATTACAATTTACAACTAAAGCAAGCAGTGCTTTTATGCCTGCATGCACGCTACTGCAGTAAAGCTATCTATAGTCACAGTTTTGCAAAACGCCTGGTACTTGGTAGCCATTAAAATTTATAAAAGCCATTTTAAACTATGCATGGCTGTAGTTTACATAAATCGTGCTCTACAATACACGGTAGTTTGACCACGCTAATACACAAACGTTGGAGTGTACTGTACTGTGTATTCAATTTGCAGAGTCACATTCGAAAAATAACCTGGAAGCCGATACTTATATTATGTATATTTTAAATTTTAATCGCTGCATGGACATAGTTTAGTTATATCGTGCTCTAAAATACACGGTAGCCCGGCCAGGCTAATACACAAACTTTGGAGTGTACTGTACTGTGTATTCAATTTGCAGAATCGCTAACGTGTCGCTAACAAAGGCAAATTGTCAAAGCAACAGTAACTAACGCGAACGCTAAAACGAAACGAACGAAAAAGGTAACCTTTCACCTTTTTTACTGTTTCGTGACACGGTAAATTGACAAAATGGAAAAATCGGCAAACGGACCACTTTGAAATCAATTCGATGTTTGTCCCACGCGATTTCTCCTAAAATATTCGACATAAGTAGCTACTTCATAATACATATCTTCTTGCGCAAGACTGCCTAAACTGATTCAGTTAAATTTTGAGATGCTGTCACTTTTTGATAAGTTTATTCCGGGGTCGACCTAAAATTAGGTACAAAGGTCTTATGCGCTCATACCGGCCATGAAACTATGAAACTAGAAACATGGATTCTCTGAAACTAGAGCTTCCGTAAGGAACACTGTAAAAAGAATAGCAATAGGAACTTGAAACAGCTAACTAAGTTTGGCTTAGAGATTTGCCTATTTATCGATTGATGATATTGCAGATCAAAATACCTCTCTTGATTCCGGTAGATGCCTTCAATTGTGTCAACTGATAGTAACTCCACTGCTGAATGAAGGTCTTCTGCAAGTGTCTCCATTGGACATGATCTCTGAATGCCTCTTGTATCCAGTGGTTCCCACATATTCGCCAGACATCTTCTTAGTGGGGAGACTTCCAATGCTGCATCTTAGAAAGTTGTCCGGGACCTCAACGGTAATCAGTTCTTCGAACCAAGTATGTGCTACTCTAAGCTATGTCGGTTACTCTATCCAGTAAAAGACTACCACAGATTAAATAAAGCGCCGGATACATGCTCCTGCGCAGTCATAACTGTGACAGATAAACAATCTACAGCATATCAACGTTTGCACTAGCTGCGCTTTTAGGTTTGCGCAAGCCACCGTGTTACCTGCGCAAGCACGCAAGTTCCTATTTATCTGCGCAAATTGGCCGTGTGCAGGTATGCGCGCAGACAAGGCGGAGTGTATAATAAATAAAATAAAATAGCCTTTATTTACTGGAAAGTGGAAATACATTTGAACAAATGGAAATTAAACACATTTTATGTAATGCTTAGTAGATAATAGCTTAAAAATACGTACATACAGCGCATTCATTTATTTTTATAAAAGAAAAAGATGTTCTTAAGTATGTTATATTAATTATTTATTTACCTATATCTATCTATTAATAAAACTTTATTATGTTCTTATTAATTTAGATAAGCAATCTGTTCGTTAGTGATCAGAAATACATAATATATAATAAGTTACATATTTATTGAAAATATAATATATACTAGATAAATTAAAATCTAAATTAAATCTAAAGTAAAAAAAAGAAACTAAAAACTAAACATTAAAAAAATTATCTATTCCACTGCAATAAGGCAATGTGCCCAGAACGCTGGCTGCGTTACAAGTTACATAATTTATTTTTTGCGAAATTAATTTAATAATATTATAATAGTCTACCGACGACATCAGTACAAAACTGACTAAATAAATAGGTCATAATTATTTCTGTCGTAGGCATTAACGGGAAAAGCTTTGTTTATGTAAACGGCAATTTCTGCTTTTAATTGAACTGTCAGTCTGTCAGAAAAACATCAGCAATTGTCTCAGCATTACTCTCAGCGATCTTTTATATATAACTAGAAGATTAATCCTATATACCTGCCTCTCTACCACGCCTCTATCACTTAATTCACTATCTAATTCCTTAAGTACTCTTTTATATATGAATCATCAGTATAACACTTATTATAAAACAAGTCCCTCCATCGAGTTTATTTGTAAAGTATTGTATGGATTTTTGTAAAGTTTTCATTAATGGATAGACGGAGTCTTCGAATTAAAGAACACACGCATGAATATTGAATACCTACACTTAACTACTAATATTAATATAAATGCTAAATAACACACTTTACTTGACTGTTTTCTGTCCGATCAACCGATTTTGATGAAATTTACTGTAGATATTAATAATTTCCCTACATAGACATAGACAGACATAGGATATTAAGTTATCATATAATATATTTGTGGCGAAAAAAGGTAGGAGTTCCCGTAGGAATAAAAAAAAACAAAACCAGGCCGACGAAGTCGCGGACTTCAACTAGTTAGTATTTTATTATATAAAGGCTTTGTTTAAATTGAACGAACTATGATGATAAAGATTAAAAAAGGCACGCTTCTTAAACTAACACTGCCCTGCTAAGCCGAAAGGCGCTATCTCTGAGATACGCCCTTTTAGTTTTTTTTATACCATTCAATAGCTAGAATAATTTCGCATCTAATGGTATAAGCCAAATAGCGATATCTAATTTAAAACATTAAAATAAACCACTAAGAAGTTTTTTTATATCTCAATTTTTCCATAAATTACTAAGAGATTTGACGGCATGTCGTTTTTATGAAGCCAAATAGCCTTATATTGACATAGGCTAGAAACGCTTAAAAAATGTTAATCAAAAGTTCGCTAAGGTTTGAGATACGGCTATACCTAAGTATACTGTAGGTAATTAAAATTGACTTTAATATCTTTAGTAATAAGGATTACACTCACATTTCACAATAGAGCGTGTCGTGACATGAAGATAAACATTAGTAACGATCATTTCTTAGTTTGTTTTGTTTGCGGAAGGAAGCAAATTTGTTTTATGGTGTGTTTAAAATAAGGAAAACTTTATTAATTAATACAGTATTTCTAATTACGCAGAGATAAGCAAAAAAATGACAATAGAAGATTTTTATGAGTGGCAAGACTATACGACCCAATACAAACTTTCCCGGTTGTCACCACGACCTTACATTAGTGACATTGTTGAAGTGGAAGTTAACAGAGGCAGTTTTGACATTAGGTACAGAACTGGTTTCGATAATGAACCCACTACGGCTAGCATTATAGGTACAAAGTTCTTAAAATTAGACAAACTTCCATCCCCAACTAAAAAAACAGTACCAGCAGGAATATGTCAAACAAAAAAATATAATATTTTAAAATCTCTTTCCAGTTAAATACCTGCTAATAGAATGTCTTTTTGGCGGGGACTACCAACTTTTGATTAATTTTATTTCATAGAAAGCAAATAAATTGCTTTAACTTTTTTTTGTAATTTGCTGCTACATTTAATAAAGTTGTTAAAAAAATATTAAATGAAGTTTTATTACAAATTTATTCGGTATTTTCATCAAATATGAAAAAAAAATCATTTTGTATGGAACTTTCTATGAGCAGAATAAGACTCAAAGCAGTATCTCAATTTTTGAAGCCTTTCTTTTTAATCAAAATAGCGGTATCTCACAAAATAGGTATAATGGTGCCATTTATGGATAATTTAGGTATGTCAGTTATATCTAGGGTCAAAAATACGTTTATATAAGTTTTAACAGTTTTAAAAATATTAGTTTTAACCCCCGTTTGAAGGTGGGAAAAATCCATTCACAAAAAGTCGTTTTTCTCAAAACTTACTCTGATTGAGTTAGCGCTTTTCGGCTTATCAGGGCAGAACATTTAATTAAAATTAGTCTCAAAACTCTTTAATTTAATTTTGCAATATTATATCGGTGTAAAAGTACTTATTTTAAATTTTCGTTAAGTTTTTTATAAGAATGACGAATTAATTTAACAAATAAAAAAGGAAAAAGCAAGCACCTACAGTTCTCAATAAAACCCCGTCCGGAAAAGCGTTTCGAAATCCGGATTTATTCGTTCAATGTTCATACAAACCCGTGGGGTGTCGGATTTACTTCTCCGGCCCTTTGTTCTGTTTTTATTTATTCGTAAAATACATACAAAGTAACATCGGAAAAGTTTATTTATGACGGCTATATTTTTTCAATAAACAAAGTCCGACCGAGAGATATTGCCTTTCGGGGATTACGCAATGGACCAATACTTTATTAATCAAGTTACTTAGTATTTATGGAAAAACTAGATGATAATAACTACTAATAATTTCCACGGGGACTCCTTAATTTTCCGGGATAAAATGTAGCCTATATGCCACTCTCTTCAACTATATCGTTGCTCGTCAATCCGTTGCTATGTTGCGTGATTGAAGGACAAACCAATAAACCAACAAACAGACACACTTTCGATTTTTTAATTAACTAGCTGAAGCCCGCGACTTTATCCGCGTGGAATAAGTTTTTTAATACCCACGGGAACTCCTTAATTTTCCGGGTTAAAAATAAGCCTATATCTCACTCTGCGAGTCCTCAATTATACCCATGCAAAAAATCACGTCGATCCGTTGCTTTATTGCGGCGTGATTGAAGGACAAACCAACAAACAAACACTTTCGCATTTATAATATTGGTATGATTGTTACAATAGGTTATTATTTGTCAGTAATTCAAATTCAAACTTTTTTAATTCAAAATTTAACCTTTTACAAGTGTTTTTAAACCGTCAAGTGAAGTAAAACAGCCCCACGATTGTGTTAGGTAATCGTAATCGTAATCGTTTGTCAAATGACATGTATTTCGACCTGTTTAAGGAGTTCATAGATTCCTGCACGTTAAAAAGCATGTGTGAACTCCTTAAACAGTTCGATTAATACCTTTTATGCTGTCAAATAATTATGATTTGCTTAGACATTTGGGCGTCTGGTTCGGAGTGCACTATAGTAGTAGGACTTTATCCAAGCTTACATTAAAATAACACTCACAGTGTAAAAACAAATGTATTCATATTATAGTGAAGCCTATAATCGCTCGAAGGCAGACGTGTAATCAGATCCGTCTGAGACACTTCGCGAAGGCGTATTTGATTACTTAATTCTGGTAAGGCTTCAACTTTTCTTGTTACTCGGATGACGGATCGGAGACGTACATGTGATGTAGGTATATGTTATTATTGTTACTGAGTATGTTTATTTTTATTTTTAACTGACTTCAAAAAAAGGGGGAAGTTCTCAATTCCGTTATGTTACCGCTATCTCCGTGGTTTCTAAGCCGATTTCAAAGATGTTTTTTTCAGTCATTAGAGGAAGCTCTCGAGGTGGTCCCATAAAAAAATCTGACTCCAAATCCTCAACCCTGACACTAAAAAGTTAAAAATAAAAATTATTTCCATAAAACCGAGGATAAGCAAAGTTGACGCCCGACTTCAACATAGTGGGTAGAAATAAAAATTATTTTTTACTTTACAGTGGCGTTGGAAGTCGGTTTTTTGGAAAGAATTTTTATTTGTTAATGCGAGATAGGCTTGCGCTTGACGACAATAATGCCTAATACAAATCAATGATGAGGTCTAGGTTAGAGCGCGCTTGCCTATAGAAGATGCCCTTTTCACTTTCATTTTCTCTTTTCTATACTTTTTTTAATTATTTTGATTTGTATTTTTGTAATGTGTCTATGTGTGAAATTTATGAGTCTCGTCGCTTGGAATAAATAAATAATTATTAAATTATTGATGACTGTTGCCATATTATGTGTGTTATGTATGAAAGTTGGAATAAATATTTCTAGTAGTATAGTTTGGTTGGTTAGAGTTGGATATATTATGTGTCACTCTCTATTCCCTTACTCTCATAGCGCCATGAGACGGAATCCTATACGACCGCAGAGAGATTAGGCGTAGGATCGACGGCTTTACGTGCTCTTAGAGGCACGGGGGTGTACATAGGCCAATACCTAATGGTAGCACAACTCGAGAATTTGTAGTGGAACATAAAAACCACTAGACCAACGAGGCAGTTAGGGTATCTAATAGTGATCTAAGCTATGAAAATCAAGCGCGGTATTCGTGGTTTTGACAAAAATCCATGGCTTAACAACGTACAGTCTCACTATCTTATCTGACCCGGTGACAGCGTCGCTAGCAGATATGAAAAATAAACTTAACAGGCATATAAATTAGTTCCAATTTTGGCCACCGGGTCAGATAAGTTTGACGGACCTGCACATCTCTGGGTGTAAAGGCAGCCTTACAGGTACCAGGCTAACATAAGAATTAAGTAAGTACAACCAGTCGTCAAAGTGTATCAAGTATCGGAAGTAGCGTGGCGATCGCCAAGAATCGCGTCGCCTCACTGTCCCCTCCATTAATCCAGCGCCCGCCGCGCCGTGTCCTATAAATTCACGCTACATGCTACACAATATACCGAAATTGGTAGGGTTGTCCATAAAATATTGGACACTTTAAATGTCATGCCTAGACCTCGTTACGGGGCTTAGAAAAGTAGGAGGAGGCCTTCTGTGAAGGTATTTCCGTCACTATAGAGATTCTCCTTTGTTTTCGGAAGATTCCCGATGGTGTAAAGATACATACTTCCGATTAGTTTCACAATTTTATTGTGCACACCACAGATAACCTGTGGTACACACTATTAGAACTAGGCATCTTTTTTTACCAATTAGCATATTTTATCAAAGGACATTGACCAGCGGCCATACAAAGTTCGCCTAAGAACCAACAGTCATAAAACATACATTATCGGATTCAAAATAACACATAAATACTATTGTAGTTAGATTTGAACAACGGACACTTCAGAGAATTTATTCATTACCACAAAACTATTTTCAATTTTGAGGTTATTTCCACTCAATCTGCTTGAAAATAAATATCATATTTATCCAATAATTGTAATAGAGCTCTAAACAGTATGTAGAAAAGACAAGTTTTGTCGTAGTTCACCAATAACATTACAGATGGCATTATAAATATTAATTTATTGTACTTTCAATAGATGGCGTTGCGAGATTCGGAATACTAGCGCACTCAGTGCTTCAAGCTGCTTTTATCTTATTTCGTAAATTACGGAACCAGCGCTCAAGCGGTGATATTGTTTATTATTTTAACCTGTAACTTATAAGACGGAAAAGTACGGTAATCAATTTAATACCCCTTTATTTATTTTTTAATTAATTTGAAGTGTCCGTTGAAATGTAATATTTGGAATAAAAGTTAAAAAATAAGCTAAGAATTACTGTATATTTCAAAAGTATGTTGATTCTTAGGCGAATTTGGACAATGTCCTTTCGGATAGGGCAGACTCTACTCAGACACCCGAAAGTATAGTCTTTCGGATAGAGTCTGCCCTATCACCATTAAGTATATTATAAGATCGTAAGATAAGATAAGATAAGCCTTTATTGACAATTTGACACAATCTCAACTTATATCTAGAATTACAATTATATTAAAAAGTTTATTAATTACTTATGCTATAAATATTTAAAAAAAAAAATTATATTATAGACCATTTTGGAAGATTCTCGCCTATATTTTTTCTTTTAATTTATACCACCATAGATATCGTCTATCATTTTTTTACAAAGACGACGTGTACCTTGTTTGCACTGTATAGCAGTTGAATAATAATTAAAACAAGATGATCGTAGCACGAGCAGCCCTCCAGTATAGGGATGAATCAATATTTTGCCCTTATTTCACCCCTCGGTCGCTCCCGTTTGATACGCAATGCTTAATTTGTGTATGTGTGTGTTTGTGTGCGTGATCGAGGGTGTGTTTTGTGTTTTTTGTAAGCACTTTTGGTGTAGGTCGGAAATATTGATTTGTAAATTGAGTATGTACTTACTCAAAGGCGCACGGTAACATTCACCTGTTATATTTTATTCAGGCGCGGTTTTCCAATCGTTTATTTTTCATCCATCACCCAGTTTACGTCAAAATGCTGGTATTTGGTGATTTTATACTTTTTCGAGAGCAAGACCCTTAGATCAAACACAGTCCTCCACCTCCTTAGTCCACCTTCGTACGATGTCTAGTTTGTGCTACTACAGTAATTTCTACAGTTAATAGGTACGGTAATTTGGTAGTTTTACCTGGAAAATTTCTCGGGAGTTTTGAAAATTGGTGTTTTATAGATTTCGACGTGCGCTTTTGTGCTCCGAATTTTTACCGAAAGGAGTTATTGTCAAAAAACTGTTTTTGGGCGCCTTTTTTGCATTATGGCGGCGCGCGCGGCAAAGATTCGAGGTGGCAAAAAGAAAATTCGGAAAAAGCACGTCGAAATCTATAAAATGCACCAATTTTCAAAACTCCCGAGAAACTTTCCAGGTAACCCCCCTTTTGAGCACCAAATTACCATATTAAGAGGAATTTCAAGTAAGGAATCGTCAGGGTCTGCTTCCGTATATAGAAATCCCACGGACGCGTACGCAGCGATTTGCTTCCTCGTTTCAAATTTGAACCGCTAGGATAATATGGAACGCCCTTCCACCTTCCGTTTTTCCATCCGCTTTTAATATTGGTATCTTCAAATCCAGAGTGCAATAGGCATCTCCTAGGCAAGCGCGCTCCACCTCAGGCTGCATCACTACTACCAGCAAGTCTGATTGCAGCCAAGCACTAGTGTATAAATTTAAAAAAAAACATTCTATTTATAGACAGACAGACAGCGGATTCAACCCATTTTAAGGCATTTGCCAAAAAAATGCAAGGCATAAGGCA
Source organism: Erebia aethiops (assembly GCA_923060345.2). Taxonomy (NCBI): domain Eukaryota; kingdom Metazoa; phylum Arthropoda; class Insecta; order Lepidoptera; family Nymphalidae; genus Erebia; species Erebia aethiops. The sequence goes on from OV281087.1 coordinate 22,502,973, forward strand.
AAAAAAAGTTATTCTTGGTCTTTCTTTTCTAAAATATGGTAAGGAGTGGAAACTAATTACAACTTGAAGGTAGGTGATTACGGTGAGGTGACCGGTGTAATTATCTCCAGCGATCGTAAATCAAGTCGCACTAATCGTAAATAATAGGTAAACTAATCAAAAATATAATATGAGCCTTTAAGAATATTCGATGTTCCTGTCTTGGGATAATCAGGGATTAAGAAGAGGCGAGAGACTGCCGTGACTGGCTTTCTTTGACTGCAATCTCACCTTTTAAGTGATTATGTAGTTTAAGTTGGTAGTGGGCTAACTTAACGGGTTTTAGGTGTACCTATAACTTATAATATGGCAGTTATATTACAGCCCCCTAATCAGTTTCAATACAGAACGCTTGGCGGCACGTCTTGCCGGTAGGGTGATAAGAAATTAGTCGAACCTCCTACCTATAGGTGATAATGCTTTAGCTAGACATCATTAACATGTTTTGAAAAAACAAATTTAAACTGTTTCATCCAAAGATCCATCCTTGAAGGCTTCAAGGCAAGAGAGAAAATGCCTATTCACATTTTCTAGACAAGCGTCCTCCAATGCGCGCTTCTATGGTTCCAACCTAGACCTTATCATTCATTGCCATAAGCACGATAATGTCGACAAGTGCAAGCCTATCTTGTAATTTTTTTTTAAATGACCTTAAACCTATTGATTTTTCCAAAACATTTTTAAAATGTTTTTTAAATTATTAAAAAAAAACAATTATTTTATTAAGAGGAGAAGGAAGAAGATTATTTAATAAAATTAATCTAAGATAGCCTCTGAAACACGAGGAAGGAGTGATACCTAATTACAACTTAAAGGTGTAGGTAATTACAGTGAGGTCACCGGGGTAATTATCTCCGGCGATCGTAAATCAAGTCGCACTACTTCGCCCCTGTTTCGTACATTTTCAGCCTTAAATTTAACCTTTCCTGGACTTACGGCTTCAGAGATAAACACAGTGAATTAAGTAGATTCTGAACTTTAGTTAGGTGTTTAAGTCTAAAATATATTTAACTAGCTAATGCTCGCGACTTCGTTCCCGCGGGAACTCCTTAATTTTCCGTGACAAAAAGTAGACTAGATGTGTTATTCCAGACTATAATCTATCTCTGCGCTTAATTTCATCCAGATTCCTTCAGCCGTTCTGGTGTGATTGAGTAACAGTTATGAATACATCCATCAAAACTTTCGCGTTTTTATTGCATACGCATGAAATGCATTTTCATTCCCGAAGTACCAATTTTGGAAAACTTCTTTGGCCGCGTTGAGCAGTTTTTGGTAGGGGGTAAACTTGTGGATTCGCTTAACCATCACTGACATGCTCCCGTTGTTACGAAGACAAATATGTACTACATAAATAATAGTCAATATACTACATTCGTAATTAAACTTTAATGCCTTAGTTTTAAGGATTATGTATATTTTAAATTATTTTTTTCTTTTTTTCATTAACTTTTTTAGAACTCAAAATTTAAAGAAAAGTCGTTTTCACTTCTTATGACACTTCTTATGCCAATTTTGTTTTTGTGAGGAGTTTACGCTATTTAAAGGCTTCTGTAAAATCTTCATTTTGGAGTCCATTATAAAATAACCTGCGCATTATTTATAACACGAGACACGTTAAAAGGAGTAATATCTCGCGGATGGGTCGTGAAGCTTAGGGCGGCAAACTTCAGGCCGTAAAGGACCGCAATAAAGACGGCGCAGGGCCGTTGTCTCATCGTAAACAACAAACTAATCAAAAATATATGAGCCTGTATGAAGCCCCTATGAATATTCGGGGCTCCTTCCTTGAGATAATCGGGGATTAAGGAGAGACGAGAGCCCGCTGTGAGTGGAACTTGGTGATTATGCTAAAGTTAGGCTTTATTAAAGGTGGTTTGATCTTTGGAAGGGATCCAGAGATTCCAAGCGTTTGTATGGCTAGGACTTTTAGCACCTCCTTAAATTAGTTACACAGGATTGTGTATTGGATAGAAGCAGGTGTTACTTAGCGGAAGTCCATCATAATGAAGGAACTAGAAGTTTCATTCGCTATAATCCGCGACAACAAGAAAATCTGTGGACAGTGTGTATCCCGCACCTATAGCCCGCGACATTAACCGCACCACAGAAATCCCCCTGCAAAAACTACCCTCAACGTACGTTTCACTCCGATACCGGAGCATCTTCAGGAGATGTTTTCTCCACAATGCACGATTGTGAAGTGATGATTTTCCCGCGGTCTTTGTCCGTTCTATGCTCCATCTTAGTATATGTATATCTTGCCCTTGACAAGTAATTGTTGCAGGTCATAATAATTAGGAACACCTAGTTTAAATGACCCAAGTATACTCCAATTTGATTTTTTCACCGTAGAAGTAGAATAGATGTCTCTTTTGCCTAAAGCTCTGAAAAATTGTTTCCTAACTTTGTCTCTAGTATATGCTTAGTCTAAGTTTTAATAATCGATTGATCGTCTAGGAATTCGTTGACATTAGTGTCAAAATAAAATGGTACCAAAAGCCCTTGATTACAAGTCGCAAATTCAGTCAAACCGAACAATATATCGTTTGGAGTACTCGTTATGAATGCAAACACGAAATTAAGCTCTAAACCAATAATATCAAGGTTCAATTTACGTTGATGCTAATGTCATCGAATGTTTGTGCGATTGATCGAATTAAAACTCAAACTAAGCATACAGTTTCCTTCGAACCTGTATATTGTATGAAATAGGCACCCAGTCCCTGTAATTTTCTTTGCTCTCTCTACTGAATATAACCCGAGTTACAAAGGCTTTGTGTGCTGCTAGGTACAAGCCAATTAGGTGAATGTGTATGTAACCACATCTTCCAGTCAGTTAAAGTGTTCTGTGTGTCTCATCAATAAATAATTACTATCAGGTGAGATGGGTGAGATCACTCAAGGGGCATCTTAATGGTTGATAATTAAAATGAACTCTTCCTTTGAAGCTTTTCGTTGAGGCTTTTTGTATCAAAGATAAAATCCGAGAGCCCAAACTACCCTAATCTGAATAGATTGATATTATGTTGTGTGGACAAATATGTATCTCTACCACTAACATCACTAGGTACTATAATATCCAGCTTTTCTCTCGAGTGACTGTAACTAATCATTAGAAGAAAAGAGATAAACCTATTTTTATTATCCTAATACATAGAGTATTAATATTTATACTCAATGATCCAAAAAAAAAACAACTGCTGAGTTTCTTGCCGGCTCTTCTCGGCAGAATCTCCTTTCCGAACCGGTGGTAGAGTCAAAACATGACGTAGCATAAGAGACACCTCTATGTCCTACATGTTTAAATAAATAAACTGAAACTGAAACTAATAGCATCCGTATTGGGTTATATCTACCCATATTAATAATCATTAGGTACTCATGCTATAAAAACGGAAATGTGTCTGTTTGATAGGGGCGATGTACAGTTTTGCATTTTTATATATTTTTCACTTTGTTCATTTGATCACAATTCACAACCCCAGAAAAATTTACCATTTAAGATAAAATTCAAGAATTTCAAAAATTAAAATTCAGTCAAATTACTAGGCACCTATTGATAAATTGGTAGGTACAGTTATGTACCATATTCTGAAACTTTTGGCTAACTTATAGAATATTTTGTCAAAACTTGATTTTAATATGCAGTTATTAGAATCAACTTTAGCCGAAAACATTTGAACAAGGGTCCAAGTTGCAGCTGACTCCAAAGCGTTGCGTGACAAATTCACTTTCATTTAATGCGGTCGGAATGAGCTAATTTCACAATATATCGGCTTCGGGGCGTTACCGTATACTAAGGGGTCGATTTTCATCAGTATATCGACACAGCGTAAATATATTATACAGTGAGATGACGCTGTCGATGCGTAGGTACAAGCCGGACCAACAGCCCAGGCAGGTCACTGGATGTACTATTGCCGCCCATGAACATTTGCAGTAGCCAGTATCAGAGGAACCACGAATGCGTTGACTGCTCCTTGAATGCAGGCAACGCATCTTGTAGTCTTGAAAGAATACAGTAAGTTAAAACTGGTTCCATAATTTGCAGTACGTGACAGAAAATACTTAGAAACTTAATCTGAAAGAACAAGGTATACTGGTAGATTTTACTGTCCTAACACCTACATCAAAACAATAGGGATGATGCCTATATCAAAAATAAATTATTTCTAATTTATTATTAAATAGAGGGTCTTCCAAAAGACCTAAAATTCCCATCCTCGGTTAGTTTTATGTTTGATAACCATTTTAAAATATAGATTAAAGAATAAAGTGCGTTGAAATTTGATGACGTCACTATTGTGAATTTCATGCAACTTCCATACTAGAAGCGCGTTTTTAAGTTTGATAAATAGTTGCTGATTTGATTGAGTTGTCATCATCGCTATTAAATTTACTTTGTTCTTCTGGTTTCTTCCGGTAGCTATAATCACTTCCCCGTTTCGCCATACTATTACCTATTCTGTGGTTTCGCCCCTGTTGCCCCCGGGATTTGTCCGTTTAGATTCTTCGTCGACCGACTGTACGAAGTATATCTTGAGGCTGTCGTATTAAATAGTGTTCCCGCAAACTCATTGTTGTTTGGTCACGGATGATAAATTGCCTTATAGTTAAATCTGATGCGATATAGTTTATTGGGAACTTTGATGACGCATCAGGAAGTTTATTGCAATTGCACTCTTGTTGGGTCAAAGACTGTTAGAAAAGATTTGCTAAGAGTTCTGTGCTCGTCACAATTTTTTTTTCAGCTCATACGTCGTACTGAAAGTTTTTGGAACTGGCCACTTACAATTAAAAAAAAAAATTGTGTGAGTCAGCTCCGACGAACGGCTGGAGTTAACTCTTTACGAACGATTATAAAATATAATATAGATTAGTAAATGAGGGTAAATGAACGCATTTTTTATATTACTGAAAGCATGTTTGATAGATTTGAATTCCAAAAATAGAGTTGCCAGAGACTTAAATCGGCCTTTGATGACGAAGCCCCATGTCACATCTCTGTGTATTCGTAATATTTGGTCTTATTTATCAGAATCCAGAAACTTTCAATATGACCTAAGTACATAAACCTAGCTACTCTTTAAATTAGTAAGATAGGTAGGATTCTAATTCATGGGTGACTTTTTCTAACAACATTAGAAAAAGTCACTCAGCTTTATCTATTTTTCACCATTCTCACATTCTAGGGTTGCTGGAAGAAATCTCTTCAAGAGATAAGTTGTCCTCGTACATGTCCTTTAAATTTTTATGTATAGTGTTTAAGTTTGGTACTAAATATATAAATAAAAGAACAAAATTAAATATCTTGGACTTCAACAATATTTACCTCCCTCTTTTCTCGCCTTGGATAAGCAGTAAGCACGTCTTCAATCTTCTTGTAGACATTTATTAGGTGATCAATCAGCACACGGTAAGGTTTACTTAGTTTGTGATCTCAAATAAAAGGGATTAGTTTTTGAGACAGTAGATTAATATTATTATTTCTACTGTTGACTGGTTTTTGTTTAATTACTAGTAGATATATTATTACTATTGTTATTATAATGACTAAGTTGCATGGAAGCAACCGGCCTCGCATCCAGTGACCCACAAGTTAGTGTAATACATTGTACTATTGTGCATTGTGGTATTACCACAGAATAGGTAAAATAGTACAATGTAACGTAACTTAAGTGTTTTATTGTTTACTTATTGCACAGACCTTTACTACTCGGTGACTTAATGTAACCATTTTTTTAAAAGAAAAGTGGAACTCCTAAGTTCTTGCCGGCTCTTCTCAGTAGAATCGGTGGTAGTCTTTCTTAACGAATATCATAAGTGTCACAAGTTGTCCTACGTGAAATAAATAAATCATTTATCATTTATAGCCCTCCGGCATATTATTCGGGATAAGTGTGCTAAGTATGCTTCATGCTTCCCCAACGCAATGTTCATTAAACTACAGTATACCTACACAATGTATAAAACACCACTATTCATTTCGCTGCCACATTTAAAATTATAATGAAAACGCAACTTATAAAACAAAGCAAGCGCCAGTTAAAAAGTCAATTTCAGCACTATGCATGTAAAACAACAATTATTTATTAATAGCAAAGCAAACGCCTCCCCGTAGCCTGCATAATACCCGCGCCACCCCTTGCCGGGGGATGCAAGGGTTGATATTTTGCAAGTCCTCAACTTTGTTATATATCAGCGCCCCCTGGTGGGCATTAGACGCCGTGATTGTGTTAAGTTTTTATTGTTCCACAATGATCAAACAGATTTTACTTTTACCTTGACTTTTGCATTGAAGAAATCGGCTTTGTATATTATTCTCATTACTAAAATTCTACTTCAATGTTGTATCCCTAAAGACATTTGTAATTTAATAATTTTTGCCTTTTGAAAATCGGTTTTAATGAGTAAAACTAGTTAATACTCATATTAAAACGCGAAAATTTTACGCAAAATTTACTGAACGGATTTGGATGAAACTTTACAGGAGCTTAAAATTATAGTAGTATAGGTAAAATGCGTTATATCAAAATAAGTCCACTATAGTTAATCCTAAGATCATAAAGGAACTAGAAATTTAATTCGCTATAATCCGCCACAGTAGGTAAATCTATGTGGCACAGTGTGTATCTTGGATTTATGTGTGTGTTTTTTTTTTGGATTTATACAGCAGGGGAAATCCTCATGGACTACCACACGTGTAGTGCCGGACTCATACCGACTAAAACCCCTACTGTCTACCTGTTGACCGCGTACATGCCTTTCAGCCTACATCACGGCAACACTTGCGTCTATTTCACGGCCTTTTTTGTCTGCGTTTTTCTTCTTGCTCCTTTTCTTTAATTATTATTTCAGAGTAGTTTGTAACTGCTGTCCAATTTTCCTCCTTTTCCAGCATTTTGTGCACAAGTGTATCTGCACATATACCCCCGATCTTTTCTACGAGTTTTTGTCTTTCTTTGTCGTATTTTTGACATATAAAGATCGTGTGCATTGCATCGTCGGTTTCAGTACAATACATACAACTCGTCTCTTCTCTTTTCCCAATGCCTGCAAGGAAGCACATGAATTTGTGTGTGATGTGCTTGTAGCTTGCGATAAACACTGTAACCAACTGTTACACACTGTACATAGATTACATAGATTTACCTACTGTGGCGGCATATAGCGAATTAAATTTCTAGTTCCTTTTTTGTCATGGACTTCGAAAACTTATCGAAAATATCATATGAGATTTTTTTTGAAAAAATGCAAAGTTTGCCTAGCCGCCGGTTGAGCTTATTTTTATCAAAACACCAAGACACCCTGTCACCTCGATTCAAGAAATAGAGGTATATTTAGATAACGTTTCTACTCAATAAAAGAGCCTGTAGCTATTGACATAAATATCCGATCCCTTCGGGAAGATCCCGAGCGAGGTCTCCAGGCATTCACAATCAGACACTGTCGCCGTATATTCCAATTCAAAATGTTTCTTTAACTCAACAATACCTTTATAGAAGTTGTATCCTTTTGGGAAAAGTCTTACCAGATTGTAAGAACTCCCTCGGTCATTATAAATTGAGGGATCACTTCTTAGCATCGAATCAACGACAAAGGGGTGATTTTAAATGCGACAATACACTAGGTAAGGACAGTACAGGGCCGTTCTATCCTGTCGTGGCAGTCTATGCAGCACTAACTGGGACTTTATGTCAAATTTTTTATTCGTGGTGCGTTTTCGTGCTATAGGTTTTTAACTATTCTAGATTCAGTTCTATTCACTCTCGCAGACGCAATCGCTTACCGGCAAGCTATACCTATTAATCCAGGCTTTAACTGTCTTCTTGAGTTATAAGTAGTTTAAACCGCTTATGAGTTCTGACTGTAGGATAAATAATTTTATTCTGTAATACAAGGAACTATCAACGGACGTTGAAAAACATACAGTAACATAAACATACATCATAGGTAAGTCAAATATAGAATTACACATATACTATAACAGTTTTCAATGTTATTTTGCACATATTGTATAAAAAAAATTCAAATGAATACTGCCTGGTGGGAGGCTTCGGCCGTGGCTAGTTACCACCCGGCAAAGACGTGCCGCCAAGCGATTTAGCGTTCCGGTACGATGCCGTGTAGAAACCGAAGGGTATGGGTTTAATATAACTGCCATGCCCCTAACAGGTAAGCCCGCTACCATCTTAGACTGCATCATCACTTACCATCAGGTGAGATCGCAGTCAAGGGCTAGCTTGTAGTCGATAAAAAAAAAACTTAGTTTGTGGGACTTAAACAAGTAATTCCTTGCCTGACAACTTAGAACTTCAGTTGCCGTAGCCAGGTCCTTGACTTGCTTAAAGTTAGTTCAAGCTGCCAAATAAAACCTCTGAACAAAGGAGACGATGAAAACGAGTGTCTTTGATTATTTATTTCCGTTAGAAAGGATCTCAATGTAACTTTTCGTGTTCATTATAAATTAAGACGCTCCGCGGGGAGGAATCAGATCAACGTGAAAGGAGTCTTAGTCTTAAATCCCGGGCTATTATTTATTTGTTTAGTTGTATTTAGTATTGTTGAGGGCTGGTTTTGCTTCCAGCATTGGGATCGGGGGAATTCAATTTGGTTTTTTAAATTTCTCTATGCGTCGTTTAACTCATGGCCCTCCTCTTGCCATTAATCACATAATGGTAGGCGTATTCTCAGGTTAATGTAACATCGTGGTCTTCTTGTGATCTTTCTAAAATTATCTTATTTAGGTATTATAACAGTTATTTCTAACTAGCTGATATCCGCGACTTCGTCCGCGTGGATTGAGGTTTTTGATTCCCGCGGGAACTATTTAATTTTCCGGAATGAAAAGTAGCTTATGCGTTATTTCAGAATATAACCTCTGTATCAAGTTTCATCCAGATCCATTCCGCCGTTCTGGCGTTATTTAGTAACAAACATCCATCCATCTATCCATCCATCCATCCAAACTTTCTCATTTACAATAGGTATTAGTACATAACCAGGACCAACATGTTCTCCGAGGCACAGATGCAACGAAAAGGTTAAAGGAACTCCATGGTTGGGTCATCCATCCGTTACCATTATTATCAACTTACCCCATGTTCCTCAACTCCTACCAAAAACAAAATCAAAAGATTTTTAGATAAACTTTTACAAGTGGTTTAGAATCATCAAATGATTCCTGAAGCCATTCCTTCCGAAATAGCTAAGAAGAAACTCGGTGGCTCTTTTTAGCGAAGCTCTGTTTGGGTGTTACACCGGAACAGACGAACTTGCATACTAACACAAAATTATAATCATAAACTAATAATAATAATCATAGAGACGCCCTTACTGAAAACTTCAGTGAGGGACTGAGGGTTGTCGGGTGATTTGCACTTCGCTATGAAAGAGCGCGCCCCCTAGCGGTCGTTATGGAAATGGTGTAATATTGTGTGTCTTGGGAGTTTTTATTGCACCACATTGAGTTTTGGCGTAGAACACCAGGCTATGAATGCCTAGTAGATAAGTATAACAATATTGAGTATGCTTTTTGAGAATTCGTTCGCGTGGATTTAAGTACTTAGTTTAAAAATCCGGCGGAATTTACCTACTTACTAAATTTTCGGGCGGAAATCACACTACTATTACCTATAAAGGCGAAAGTTACTCTGTCACGCAAAAACTACTGGATGGGTTTGGCTGAAATTTGGAATGAACATAGATTATACCCTGGATTGACACAGGCTACTTTTTACCCCGAAAAGTTCCCGCGGGAATCAAATACCTTATTCAACACGGATGAAGTCACGGGCATCATCTAGTGATTCACAAAATGTAGCATAATATGTCAAAATGTAACCTAACTAACCATTTATGATCAGCTTAAAGTGGTACCTATTATATTTCTTCGCCACAAGTTTAGAACTAGAAAACATACCATAGCGTAATTACCTATGTGATAGCTAGTACCTAGGTTAGTATAGGTATATCAAATAATACTTTCCCCGTACCTCCCTTTTCGTCGAAAAATATTTCACAAAACATTCCTTTGATACAATTCCAATAGGTACACTCACTCGTGTGTAGGAGTTTTGTCGAATGTGATTTATTTGCTAACGTTGTATTCTGTAAGAAATTCAAAGACTACTAAATAAATCGAACCTTGAAAATCAAGTTACGCGTTTAAATATAATATCCGACAGGATCTGTACAAAGGCGTGTGCACACTAAGCTCACAGTTTGTCGGCTGACTCTGAGCCGAAAATCACACGCAGCTCTCACTCTGACGAGCTTACGTCACTGCAGAAATAGTTAGATAAATGCTTTTCTTTATACCACACAAAACTTTGAAAATAAATAATAAGGTTAAATAAGAAAAATAAGGTTGAATAAGAGGTTTTAAGAATAATGGTCGTGGTGTGTATGAGCTGACATCGCAGACTACATCGATGGTAACAACGTGTCAGGTTTACAAAATAATGTCCTCCGAATTTCGGTCATGGCGGCCGATCTCCAGAGAGATTAGCCATCTGCGTGGGAGACATTGTAGTGCACAAGTGTGTGCGCAAACATAGGTGCACTCTTTTTTCCTTTACTCTTATAGTTTGGTGGAACGGAAATTAACCGACCAATTAACGTGCTCTCCGAGACACGGGGGTGGAACACTGCCAATTTCCTAACTCCGGGCTTGTACTGAGAATTTCTTGTCAGAAAAACCGAATACTTTTTATGGCCCGACCCGGGACGCGGACGACGACAATGATGCGGACGACGCCATGCAAGAATGGTCTAACCTAACCTAACCACTAGACCAACGAAGTAGTCAGGTTTATAGATAGTATTGGACGCTAGATAATATCTTTAGATAGTAGCTAACTGTAAGCCGCAAACTGTGAGATTAAATACACACACACAAACATAAAGATATAAAGTAAATAAGTACTTAAAAAGTGCTGAAAACAAAATGCGCAAAGGCGGTCTCAACACTTTATGTGATCTCCTCTAGACAAGGTGAGCTTAGTGTGACCACACCCTAACAGAATTCCGAAAAGTTCGTTCAGAGAGCTATTGTCGTAAAATATAACGTCTACAGAATTTTATTCGTGTGTATTGTCGCAGCGATGTCTTTTTTTATTACGAATTTATTACTTTCCTACAAATATGGCGGCCGAAATAATGCGAATCTTTATTGCCCATGTATTAATGAATTTCCCGCATTTTCTACATACATCTGTTCTCCGTGATAATGTCGTAAATACGTATTATTATTGTATGTGATTTGCAGAAAATTTGTGCGCCTACATGAATACTAATAGCAAAATAATCCTTCTAATATTGCTATTTTATTGTGTCAGGCATATTTTGTATCTACTTGTCAAGCCATCTCCGGCCCGCTATTGAGTAGGTAGAGCCTCCTCTCAGAATGAGAAGGGTTTAGGCCATAATCTACCACGCTGGACAAGCAGATAAGCAGACTTCACACACTTTTAAGAATAAAGTGGAGAACACTCATGCATGCAGGTTTCCTTCAGCAGGTGATATTTAACTGCCTAAGACACTGTGTTTAAGACCGGTTTTAAGCACACATTAACCGATACTTGAGAACGTGTTCTTAGCTGATGTCGGTTTATTATTAACTATGAGCCTAAAACTCTGTAGTAATAGACAACAAATAATTTGAATTAGATACATTTTTTACTAATGTTAAAGTACCTACTTAAGTCCTGTCGTTTTTGTTCGTGATCAAAAATAAACTTCCAATAAACAATACTGTTTACTTTTGAATTCGTTTCGTGAAAGAAATAGGTTTCCTTCCTGTTCCATTATTCGCAATTTTTTATTAATACGGTACAAAAATATAATAATCCTAACAAAAGATTTATGGGACAAATACTCTACTTTGATCTGATGAAAGTAAAAATGGTTAAAACCGCAGGTTAAAACATTCATAGACGTTGAAACCCTGTGACATACCATTAACAAAGTCGTTTTGTGTGTTGCCTGTTATATTTACAAAGCCATTCCCTACCACCTGTCAACTGATAAATCCTTTAGGTTTATGTGAAAAATAGAGAGACGTCAAATCCATTGCTGTGTTCAAAGACCGTTTTCCGTGTTTTCCTGCTGCTTCACAGCCTTGTGGGATTGACATTTTCGAGTTCCGTTTTATTAAGTTATAAGATGTGTTGGTGGATACGAAATACCCACTATTGGAGGGGAAAAGTCAATACAACTCCATAAGCGAAGCCACGAAACAAATAATATCACTTTATATTGGAATCGTTGTTGTGAAGAAATAAAAAAAGAAGTGAAACTTCAGAAAAGTAGCCTACGAGATAATGTGAAACTTGAATACAAGTTTTCATTCTCTCGCAGGCTAAATCCTAATATGAATATGTTTGTCTCTTTTTGGTGTCGCTTTTTCGTTTCGTTTTTCGTTAATTTGTTGTCAAAAATGCCGTGATAATTTTCCAGAATTTCTTTATTAACCATAAAGTTAATAAAGAAATTCTATTAAAGGTAGGTACTTAAAGAGACTCTACCCTTTAGTTATTTATATTGTTTCAGCGTCTTTTGAAGTTTAATTAAGTTGTAGCAGTTACATTTATATAAATGTACCTACTTGTAAAACCAAGAAAAGAATAAGTTTTTCATATACTTACTAAGTCATTATATGTACAGTGTACACCAATATAAGAAACACATACAATACCTACACAACAGAAATAAAAACTATGAAATACATTAAAATCTAAATTAAAATTAAATTGAACTAGTGTAGTTTTAATTTTAATTTTCTATACTCAAATATTTAAGTTATCAAAATAACTGGCATTGATAAAATTTCGCTGTAATAGGTAAATGAGGACCACTAAAATTATTGGTGTTCTACTCACAACTGGTCGCAGTCACGGCATGTTTCCGGCTAGTAAATATTTATGTTTGTAGTTGTACATACCTTTAACCTTCAGCTTAACTTAAAGTTCACATACCCACGAAACCCGAAATAAATTACGTTGGACTGAAAGGCACGCAAGCTTTAAGGAAATTACGGTCACATTAAGTATAATATAATATAAAGACTAAAATTGTTTAACCACGAAATAGGTAATCTCTATCTAATCAGTCAGGTAAGGTCTTACCAAGGCTTTGACCTCACCCGTGAAGAACAAGGAAAATAATCTATTTCCACAGACCATACAACCAAAATGGAATTAATAGTAGATTATACACCAAGGGGATAAAGCACTGTTTTATGTCACGGGCGCTACATTGAATCCTGAACGTAACGAAGGACTCCAAATTTAACTCCCGAGCGCAGCGAGGGTGTTATAAGATTGAGTCCTGAGTGCAGTGAGGGATTCAAGCGCCCAAGAAAAAAACAGTTTTATCCCGGTGGTGTATACTCTACTTTTCTCACTTTATGCGAGACAATAAAAAACCAGGCTTAGTAGATAGTTTTTATTACAGCAAATTGATATTGGAGACATTAGTCCAATTATGGAAATTTATATTTTTATTTGGTACGTTTATCGAGGTTGAGCTAGAGTTTATTTGAGTTGTGATAGAATCTTCTAAAGGTACTACTAGCTACGGCTATAGCAACTTCTTCCAGCTGGCGTGGCCTACTCGATTTGACAAACAAACGAAGTTCGTCTCAGTGCGAATCTAGTGGGCCACGGCCTATATATAGCCACTTCTTTCAGCTGGCGTGGCCTACTCGATTTGACAAACAAACGAAGTTCGTCTCAGTGCGAATCTAGTGGGCCACGGCCTATATATAGCCACTTCTTTCAGCTGGCGTGGCCTACTCGATTTGACAAACAAATGAAGTTCGTCTCAGTGCGAATCTAGTCGGCCACGGCTTCGGTTTTAGAAAATCGAGTTGGCCGCGCCCGCTGAGAACACATTCTGTTTAGCGAAATTAGACTTTATCGACATAGCAATAAGAATTAAAAAAAATATTAATAAAGTGAAAATCACATTATTGACCAGCGGGTTATAATGAAATTCAATAGAACATTATAACCCGGCTAAAGCCAAAAGATATAATGTTTTGCTTTCGGTAAGGTTTACATGACATATAATTCGGCATTGCCGAGCATGTGGTGTGAAAATGAAGTTATTAGCTCTCAATAGGTTTACTACTCGGTGTCTATTTCTGTTACTTTGACTAAAATTGAAATTATTTTTGGGCATCGATTTGACGTAAAAAAAAACGAAACAAAATGTTTCTAAAATTTTATTTAAATCTCTGATCTTTGATATTTTTAATTATGGTAACTGGTAGATTCAATAAACAATCAAATGTTCTAGGAAAAATTGTATTTAGATAAATAATTTTCATTAATTTATTGAACTTTTAAAAAAAAACCACTAAGATTTTAGCGTGTTAACCTGTTAATGGTATGGCAGTTATATTTAATCCATACTCCTAATCGGTTTCTACACGGCATCGTACCGGAACGCTAAATCGTTTTGAGGCTCGTCTTTGCCGGTAGAGTGGTAAATAGCCACGGCCGACGTCCCTCACCAGGCCAGACCAGGGAAAATTCAGAATTTATAAATTTCCAAATTGACCCTGCCAGGGATCGAACCCGGGACGTAAAGACAACAGCGCTCAACACTGCGCCAGGGAAGTCGTCAACTTCTAGATCTTGAAAATACACTTATTTAAAGTACCTATTGTGTTATAGTAATTGTCAACGTACCATCTCATTTAAAGTATTGTGTTATCCACGTACCATAATAAAAGACCGCAGTAAGATGACACCGTGCCGCGTTACCCCACATTGAGCAATGTTACATTTTATACTGTGTTTGTACCTACTTTGACCATGCTTGACCTTTTGTCGTATAAAGCCACGGACACGCACTGTGACGTATCGGTAATTAAGGATATCAAATTTTTCGGGGTATTGGCCTTATTACTTTTTACCTCTAATAGGAATTTAGTAATGGCATGCTGATATTATTCTAGCTAGTAGATGCTTAGTTCACCTCCTTCAATATCTCTATAGTTTAAACTAATATTATAAATGCGAAATGTGTTTGTTTGTTGGTTTGTCCTTGAATCACGCCGCAACGGAACAATTGATCGACGTAATTCTAATTGGTATAGTTAAGGATCAGCGAGCGTAGCATGCCCACAACGAGGTAACTCGCGACGCGAGGGAGAGGTTGTCGATGTCGGCTAATATCTCATTTACCCTACCATGCACAACATTCGGTATATTACAAGAAAAAATAGGCGGCATGTAAGGGCAGAAAAATACCACAGTTATGAAATAATATTAAGTACTTTTATCTATACTTTTCACGTAAAGAGACAAGTAACCATGTTAGCTTCGTAGCAAATAAAGATAACGGGTGCACATAATTTTACTCGTTGTGTGCATGCTAGCCCTACGTGATAGTGACATAGGCATTTATCCCGGAAAATTAAGGAGTTCTCGCGGGGATAAAATAAAACATAAACCACGCAAACGAAGTCGCGGGCAACAGCTAGTATACTTATACCGTGAATATTTTTACAGAACCACACATTGTGTTGTTGTGTTATATTATCACTTATTAATATACCAGATTAATGTAACATTTTTTGGCAGCAAGCGGGATTAGTTAATCCGTGAGATATTAGTGCGGCTTATCTTTTAAATACGACATTATCAACTTTATTTGTGCCATAAGAAATTGTCTTTGCATTTGTATGGGCGCCAGCTTATGTCTTGAGTCTTCGGGCGGGTCGTTGACTGGACAAGGTTTAGCTTGAAACCAATTAGACGATCGGAACAAGATAGCGTTATCAGCGCTAGTGTACTTCGTATCAGTTTTCTTTTTATCACGAAGCAGTCTACATTAATTTAAGTAAAGCTGGCTGGTTCAAGATAAACTATGTATAAATGGATTACCTGCTCGGGTCTACGTCTAATAAATTAGCATTTTTTGTTGTGAATAGTCTATCCTTTAGTTCATTGAAAGTTACCCTGAAGAACCTCTATAAAATTATTATTAGCTTGCTGTAAAACAAGTACGAGCCGAGTAATCCTAATAAATAGCATAATCCATTTACTCAAGCATGACGTAACTTATACGTGTTTAAGTAAATGGATACGTACATGTATTTTTAAATACCACCTGCATGAATTTGCGTGCCAGATTGCATTTTTGCCCCAAAAATTAGCCTTTTCTGTCCCCATAAGTTTATGATAATAATCATCGGGTGCATCTTCAAAAGTTTGGCGTTCATCAGGTGAAATATCAGTTTATAATCGCGATGAAATATAATTTTTGAAGGTTATAATATAATTTTTGAATGAGAGTGTTTATTATTATTAAATAACTTAACAACTATTACAACTTAACGATATTATTAACTTAACAATTTTAAACAAATTAAAACTATGATTACAAACTAAACAATAAAAATACCATCTAAGCCGCTGCAATGCGAAATGTATAAAACTTACTTTGCGTTCCTTTCTAATTGTGGCGTGAAAAGCTTCTATAATATAAACTCGCATGAGCAATGAGCTTTATCCACTAGCTGACCAGTGACTTGGAATTTCCATGTCCTCATTCCACATTATATCCCACATGAATAGGCAATGGTCCTCAAATACATTTGCTGGATAAGAGAATTTAGTGCCATCTCACCCAATTCACACACGCTGAAAAGGTTAGATATATTTATTTTCAAGATAAAATAAACTCGTTCACTTTATCGCTGACTTGCTTTATTGAAATTTCGCTACATCATTATATAAACGACACGTTTACATATTACTATCGTCAACATACGATTTGATGAACAAGGAAATTTTGTATCATCTTCTTCACATTAGTGAAAATGATTTGATTGATTTCTTACGCACTTTTCAGATAACTACTGACTTGCAATTTCGATGTTTCACTTCAATAGGTACATAATATTTTTTTCTTTATCCCCTACAAGCTAGCCCTTGACTACGATCTCACATCTCTACATAAATAAAGTATGATAGTGCAATCGAAACATTTAATAGGAAAAGGGAAAAATCACGAAGACTTTCATACAAGGGCACTTACTTGCACAATGCATGTAAAAAAGTTCAACGGAGCTCATCGGGTTTTACAGCTGACTTGGCTCTGGTGAGGTAGATTAACCGACAGCCATTGGGGTCTCAAACAGGACGTGTTGGAATAGCAGCCTCTCATCCTCTATGGGTTGATGAAGCTAATAATCTAGCGTAGACTTCATAATATGAAAATAACTCGAATGACAACAACTAGAACTCGATTCCAATGAATTATTTATTTAGATACTTTTTAAATCCTAATATTAAAAATTTATTTATTTATTTACAGCCTGCAGTGTCACATTGTTGGGCAAAGGTCTCCCTTTCCTCCTTCCATTTGTCCCGGTCTATAGATTTTTGCGGCCAGTAAAGGCATCGAGTTCGTCGCATCAGCGGCGGCGCCTCGGCCTTCCTCGACGTCTTTTAGTGTTTTGTGGCATCCAGTGTGCTGCAGTCTTTGCCCACAAGTCATCGGACATGTGCATCACATGTCCGGCCCAGTCCCACTTCAGTTTTGCCGCTTTGTCTACAACATCTGTGATTGTGAAATATTAAAAATATCAAATTATAAAAGTATGAAATACATTAAAATCTAAATCAAAACTAAATTAAAAACTAAACATTAAAAATCATCCAAACGGCTGCAATGAGGCAATGTGCTCAGAACGCTGGCTGTGTTACCCCGCTGAATAGCAAAACATGTTGACCGAGGTAACTGCCAGCCCTCCGGTCACCTGTGAACTCTGTGAGACGAGAAGATAGATCCTTAAAAAAGGAACTATGAATTTATATTTTGCCATCACAATCAAGTCAAGGCAAGAGTGAACAGGCATCTTCTAGCGCAAGCGCGTTCCAATCTAGACCTCATCATTGCTTTGCACTAAGCATGATTGTCGTCAAGCGCAAGCCTATCACGCGATAAAAAAAAAGATTGTAACTGCGTATAGAGCAATTAAACGTCCTAGCTACAGGAAAATTGGTTCCACCACCAACACATATCCGACGACAACAAAAGGTGACAAATATACTTATTATAGAATCTGAAACCGTCCCCACGTTTACACGGAACATGTATTTAATACATTATAATTTGGGGCGCAGATGACATCTTCCATTAATCATTTGGATGGGCCCATTGATGTAGATTTTTTTTAGTATGGATGGGCCGCTATTTATCATCTTTGGGCCACTCCGTATTTAAATTTATAATTTAGACGTTTTTTTAAATGAAAAATTTCCATTGTTTTCCCAGTGGAACGATGATATTTCATCATTACTAAAAAAATTCTACATCAATGTATTTCATGTAAGTATAATATAAAGATAAAGCTGTAATAAAAAGGTAAGTCTAAAGGTTTCCAAATTCTCAAACCTTCAATGCACTAACTATTTAGTGTAATTTATTTTCAAATTCAGTTTCTAACCCAAAGAAAATAATTTAAATTGTATATAATAAAATCGCGCTTCTAGTATGTATGAACTTGTATGAAATACATGGGTACTTCTAACGTAATCAAATTTCAACGCCGTTTTCTCTTTAATCTGCTGTAAGAAATGTTTATTTCACTAAATATTATTATAATTAATTTAAAAGTTAATCTAAAATCTAAATATCATACAAACCATCGTAGCGAAAAAATCCTATGTCTATGATACAAACTATACAATAAATTTAAATCAAATCCTTAAATACCTACTAACAAAAATAAAAATAAAACCCTAATCAAAAAATCCACCCCTGGTTGCCCCTGGGCCAAAGGTACCCATCAAACTTGCAGCATTGCCACTTTAATTCATTCACAACATTCTCTTTAATCTATAGTTTAAAATGATTATACCTTAAAACTAACCGAGGTGTGAATTTTAGGTCTTTTTGAAGACAATCTATCTAATAATCAGTAAGAAATCATTTAATTTTGTCATAAGCATCATCCTTATCCTAATCCGATTACAAATTACTCTGTGTAAAGCGAAAAATAAACTTTCGTATTTGTCTTCTCGTCGGACATTTTAACAAATATTTGTAGAAACTAGAAAGGGTTCCGAAGCTGAGACTGCGGTTGAAACTCATTTGAAACCTCTCTTTTAATTAACGGTCACGAAATTACACGGGTTTTTAAATCCATACTAATATTACAAATGCGAAATTGTGTCTGTCTGCTACGCTTTCACGGCCCATTATTTCAACCGATTTCGATGAAATTTGGTATAGATATGAGTTGTTTCCCGGGCAAGGACATAGGGTACTTTTTATCCTGTAAAATGAAGGAGTTCCCGCGGGAATCAAAAAACTTAATCCATGCGGACGAAGTCGTGGGAATCATCTAGTTACAGCTAAGTGCAAAATGTACGAAAGCCTGAATAAATATGTGCTACGGAAACGGTATACCATGGTCGGTGAAAGAAGAAAGTTTGTAAGCGGTTATAAAAAAGGTAAATAAAATTACTGGGACGACTTTTTATTAAACAAAATACGCATTGACGACGATTAGTGTGTTCCTTATGTGGTAGTCGAGATAAATCGAAAAGAGATTCAAGTTTTGTTTAGTTTCAAATAAGTACTTTTTTTAACCACTACAAGTTAGCCCTGGACTGCGATCTCCCCTGATGGTAAATGTTGATTTAGTCTAAGATGGTAGCAGGTTAACCTAATAGGGGCATGGCAGTTATATTAAACCCATACCCCTATTCGGTTTCTACACGGCATTGCACCTGAACGCTAAATCGCTTAGCGGCATGTCTTTGGCTGAAGGGTGGTAACTTGCTACGGCCGAATCCTCCCACCAGGCCAGACCAGGGAAAATTCAGAAATTATAAATTCCCAAATTGACCATGCCGGGGATCGAACCCAGGACCTCCACTACGACCCAGGACTTTATGGAGTATTAGTAGGCATCTATTTTCCTAATCCTGACTTCTGACATACTCATTCTCTGAAAAAGACATCTAGACCAAGCCCATACCATTGGATCTAGGATGTTGAAATTTTGACGACCACCCTGGCGTAGTGGTTAGCACTGTGGTCTTAGTGGTGGGCAAAGTATTCGGAGCCGTTGGTTAGGTAGATACCTATTTTCAGGCAGGGCATGATGAAAAATATGCATTGAGCTTTTTAACTACGGTAAGCAATGTCATGTACGCCACTGTGTGGTCTTATAGTGGGAGGTCCCGGGTTCGATTCCCTTCAGGGTTAATTTGGGAATTTATAATTTTTGCCTTTTCTCTGGTGTGGTCAGGTGGGTGGCTTCGGCCGTTACCACCACCAAAGACGTGCCGTGTAGAAACTGATTAGGGGAACGGGTATCGAAGTATCTGATGCCCGCGACTTTGTCCGCGTAGAAAAATTTTTGAAATACCCACAGGAACTCCTTAATTTTCCGGGATAAAAAGTATCCTATGTCACTCTCCAGGTCCTAAACTATACCCAAGCAAAAGATCACGTCGAGCCGTTGCTCTGTTGCGGCGTGATTGATGGATAAACCAACGAACCAATAAACCAACAAAAAATACACTTTCGCATTTATAATATTAGTATGTTTCACTCGATTCACTCATGCCGTTGTTGAGTTGACGCTTTTTTGGTTTTGATTTTTGTTAGTGACGTGAAATATAGGGACAGCTAAGTATTTATGAAAAGTTAATTTTAATCTTTTTAAATACGACATACCTAATATATTTTTACTGCAACGAAATAGCGGTTTTATCTATAAAGTTAAATGTACCTAGTAATGGTCATGCTGGAAAATGGATTCCAAACATCGTAATTAGCAACGTGTGAAAGCTCTCGGGGTATGGTTACTGGCAGCTATGTCGCAATGCTCAAAGGGGAGATAGGGGTTGATTGGGTTTAAATGATTGGTACCAGTGTCTAGACCGGGCAAAATAAGGGGTGAATCCATGAAGGGGTTATTATACAATTCATATAGTAAGACTACTAATTTACACTTATTGTCTCGGGTTCGATTCCTGGGTCGGGCCATAATTAAGATGACGTGGACGTGGATGGGCTGTAGTGGTACTAATAATGTGATGGTAATTAATGTTATTTTATCCATATATACGATTATGCAGGCGTGTCTCCAGGCCAAAGGCAATTAAAACTACTAAAATAGACTACAGAAGGACTAAACCATTTATTGCATGTTTATTGGAGTATGTTTGTTCATGTACTATTAATACTATATATTATGTACTATGTACTAGCTGATGACCGCGACTTCGTCCAAGTGGATGGAGGCTTTTTTTTTCCCGGCAACTTTTAAATTTTCTGGGATAAAAAGTAGCCAATGTGTTATTCCAGACTATAATCTAGTTATCTCTGTGCCGTAACAAACATCCATCCATCCATCCAAACTTTCACATATATAATAGATATCCCGTCCCACAAGCTTTTCAACACATGGCTAGTTACCACCCTACCGGCAAAGACGTGCCGCCAAGCGATTTAGCGTTCCGGTACGATGTCGTGTAGAAACCGAAGGGGTATGGGTTTAATATAACTGCCATGCCCCTAACAGGTTAGCCCGTTACCATCTTAGACTGCATCATCACTTACCATCAGGTGAGATCGTAGTCAAGGGCTAGCTTGTAGTGGATTAAAAAAAAAAAAAAAAAAAAAAAAAAAAAACATGTTGGACATCAGCTAATATGAAAATTTGAACCATTCGAAGTGATTGAAGTCTGTCTATCAGCAAAATATTTAGTTTTTGAGGTGTAGTCTTTGTAAAATCAACTTTTCAAAATGAAATTTACTTCCGCCAACCTCTCTTCTGTACCTCTTCCATAATAAAAAGCCAGACATATTGATTTTAGGAGTTTGTTGGAAAGTCCATTTTGAATATAGTACGTATTTTAATTTTGAGTTTAAAATTGGAAAGCAACTGATGCACTAAAACTTAGAATTCATTCTCTACTTTTCGTAGGGAGGGATTTAGTAAGTTAACGAACTCGCGATGCGCCGGGGGTGAATATAAAAGCGGTGTTTGTTCTTAATTAGAAAATAAACATAGCGTTTTGTTTGCGACTGTACATGACGTCTGCGGAACAAGTTGCATTGCAATATGATTATTATAACGTGAGTGGTAGAGACGTTTATCGAATGACTGTATGTTGTAAGTTTCCTGCACGAAAGTCATTCAAACAAATTGCGAATACAGAAGAAATTAAATAAACCAAACTATCTAAAATATAAAAGTTATATTCCATTCAAGTTATGTATAACTTTAATGAATAAGTATACCTAATAATATAAGTAAACTATATTTTGTACTTCTGCTATAGGTATGTTATTAGTATTATAAATGCGAAAGTGTGTTTGTTTATTGGTTTGTTAGGTTGCCCTTCAATTACGCCGCAAAATCCGTGCGATATTTTGCATAGGTATGGTTGAGGGCTTGGAGAGTGACATAGGCTTTTTATCTCGAAAAAATAAGGAGTTTCCGTGGCAATTAAAAAACCTGTTCCATGCGGATGAAGTTGCGGGTATCAGCTAGTGAATTCAGCTCATACGTATATTTCACATACTGCGTAATTTGAATAATAATAATTGTGGGTGCCTATTTTGATCACAATATCATATCTTTCATATTTTATACTTGTAATAATGCATTGACAATGGAGAAGTAGGTATAGTGAAATTCTTCAATTAGTTACCATCTATTTGTATTTAGTATATTTTCTGATACGTAATTTTTTTAAAAATAATTATTGCCCAGGACACGTCAAATCTGGGTGTAAACATATGTATATTTTGTTTACCTAGTTTAGGTACTTACCTACTATATTATTTGGACAGTAAAAGTAAGCATAGTATCCATCATTCATTAAAAAAATTAATGTTCTAGGTATCACTAAACCAAAAATCTAAAAAAGGGCAATTTTGCATTACCTACACAACAAGGCTCAAAAATGATTAATGTACCTACTCACAAAAAAAACAAAATATAAAGAGTTTATGTCGGGACTTGGGAAAACTGCCCGTCGCGTCGCCGTCGCGCTTTTTCTACCATATTGACCTAATATTACGTCGACCACGGCTGAATTTTTTATCCCGGCACTTCCTGACGATAATAATAATGATAAGACACGTTTTGAATGTTACTGACGAATGACACGACTACGTATGTTTGGGAGTGATAAAGTCTGTTGTAGCGAGGGATGAGCTGAAAATGCTGCGTATTTTGTTCCAGATTGTTTGTCAGTGTCTTTTTCCGTGTTTTCAGTGTTTTTTTCCGCATAATGTGGATTTCATTAGCATTTTTGAAGGATGATTAAATATCTAAGAAAACTATTGAAAAGGACTAACTTATAGTTACTGGGCAAGATTAAATAAAAGAAGCAGACCAGAAAAACCGTGGAGGTGGAGGTAGTGACAACTCGAGGAACTTCCTCCTATGCTCCCTCGTTAGTCTTTGGTCTAGTAGTCCGCATGTTACCCCGTCCTGCACCTGATTTCTCTCCGATCGTATTGGATTGCCGCCCCTTCAGACACACGGACGGGAAAGAAGTGTTCACATACCTACTTGTGTTCCACGCAGATGATAGCCGAAATTCAGTTGCGAGTCTATTAGATAAGGTTATATTATCTTGAACACCGATTCTCAAAGCTGAATGAGAAGAAACCTGGAGGAAGCTATTTTTTTTTAATCCACTACAAGCTAGACCTTGACTGCGATCTCACCTGGTGGTAAGTGATGATGCAGTCTAAGATGGTAGCGGGCTAACCTGTTAGGGGCATGGCAGTTATAGTAAACCCATACCCCTTCGGTTTCTACACGGCATCGTACCGGAACGCTAAATCGCTTGGCGGCACGTTTTTGCCGGTAGGGTGGTAACTAGCCACGGCCGAAGCCTCCCACCAGGCCAACTAAGCTAGACAGTAAGGGTGTGTTTCCATCAGAGATCTAAGCTAAGGGTGTGTGTCAAAGTCACTATTAGGAGCGTTAACTTTCACAGCTTAGATCGCTAGATGTTAGATCAAGCGCTCCTATAGTACCTATTGGGTTTGACCATTGAAATATAATGATACTAAAATTCTACATCAATGGGTTTGAAACACATCCATGTAGCATATCATACCAATCTTGTTCTTCTATATATATATATATATCTTGTTAAAAATCTTATATTCTCGGTCTGGAAGCCAGAATCCTTTGTCAAATAATATTTAAATGAAAATCAAACTTTTGCTATGACTTTTACTTGATTATGAAATAAAATAGTATGGGTAAGTAGGCATATTTCATGGCAAAACATATTAGTGCAGAATGGAGAACTTCCTCCTTTCGGGCATCAGTTAAAAAAATAGCTGTGTATTTTTTTCGATCAGGTGGAAAAATGAAGTTCATCGACCCCAAATAGGCACCTAACATAACTTACCTTCAAGAAGCGTGAAATAACAACATTATAATAACCTGTTGTTTTATTCTAAAACCACCCTTATTCCCATGCGATAACGGTTTCAAAACAATATTTAGGCGTCATAATAAAGTGGTTTAATGTCTCTAGAGGCCAGGGGTACAAATTGAACAAACAACGTATCGCAAAATGGCCGCGCCAAACGCATTGGAAAAGGCAGAGGTGTCCAAAGTTTTTAATTTAGAATTACGAGCTTTTGCAAATAATTATTTAGCATATTTTTCGTTGATAAATTGCAGTTTGAGCATTTGTTTTTCGAACGTTTGTTGTTTATTTAGCTTTGCTTAAAATTAATTCGCGTTTTTATAAAAAAATATATATGATGTTGCAAAAAAATGTCTAAAGAGGACAACTTTACAGTTGGTCGACTTTACAGTTTAAATAATATTGTTTGTGTAGAGAATAACGTACACAGATCCATCTCTAATAAACCAACTTATGCACCCTGTGGTTTGAGTTTATTTGGTCACATTCGTTCGGGCTGGTTCACGACCCAGTATTTTAAGTCAGGTCTTATTGCAGCCAAACGCTAGCCTATAAATTACAAAACAAAAACTGAGAACGCTTCACCTCGTTCACCATACATCTACCCTTTTTGGCTGCTGCCAAACTTGCCTTTATACTTTTAAAAAAAAATACGCGCCGACAGGACAGCACTAGATTCAGCCCTGTTTAGCACTAGTTTAGTGTTAGTGTGTGTGTATGTGTAGTCATGTGGAACATAATGATCGTATAGGTAATTTTATATAATACAAAGTATGCTGCAGAAGCGATCCGCTGCAGCAGAAGTATGGCATATTCCGCGTCGCTAACGACTCTAGTTTGACGACAACCTTCTTTTATCTTTACTTGTAAAACACTTTTGGAATGCCCCACTTTTTAACTACCTCGCAAGCTTGACAAACTAGCAAAGTTTCAGCGCTCTCAGATTACTTGTTCTTACAAACCTGCTTGTATAAAGGATTAAAATTTAATTACAGACCTTCGCTGATGACGGCCTTCGCGTTTGAAATGCTTCAGCTACAAGTAACAAAATTGTGTAGAGTTCACTAACTTTACAAGAAATAATTTGAGATTTCCGACGCTATAATTGGATCCGGTGCTTTTGATTTATTTCATTCATTAATAGAAATAACTTCATTTAGATTTCAGTACGAGTTTAAACAACTTCATTTGAATTTCAGTCCTCCGAGAATAAATATAAATAGAATGACTGGATGAATTTTATAAATAAACATAAGTTTAACTGAACCGTTTTACTGTACTTCAATAAGGTGAAAATGATTTACGTTATTATCCCCTAATTAAATTGTGGACTGTAGTTTTTCGTCTTATCATATTCTCAAATCAACCGCGGCCCACTCAAACTGGATCTCTTCTTAGAATGAGAAAGGTATGGTCCATGGTCCATCTCGCTGACCAAGTATGAATAAGCAGACTTCACACACATGTGTTACGAAGTTTCCTTCACCATTGAGGCAAGTTGAAACGCATACAGCTCAACAAGTTTAAGTTGCGTGCCCGGGATTCGAACCTCGGATGTTCCAAACAGAAGGCCGAAATCACCACCTAAATTGCACCTACTGGGTGGTGACTAGGCTAGATTCTCAATGCTTCAAAACGCCATAAGTCTTATTTGTCTATTCTATGACGGCTCTACGAAATACGATTCTACGGTATGGAAAAGCGCGTAGACCGCTACGATGCAGTAAGATCCATAATTTATGGTGAGTATGAGAGGTTACTAGTCAGTCCCCGTGGATCTACTAATAAATTGTCCTAGTAGTACTCCACCAACATTGACAGAATTCGAAGGTTAAACTTGAAACACTTTGGCGTTCTAACCACACCAACGGTTGAACACAGCTGTTACGACAAACAAAACAATAACGGTTTACAGTTCTGACCGTAAAACTTGAACTATAGGTGCCTATACCTCTCTGGCGCAGCGGTGAACGCTGTTGTCTTAAAGTGGGAGGTCCCGGGTTCGTCGGCTGGGTCAATCCTTTATTCTCATTATAAAATATTTTATTCTCAAAATATTAGAAATTTAATCAAACATTTGGGGATTTATAATTTCTGAATTTTCGCTCGTCTGGCCTGGTGGTAGCCATCAGTTTGTGTAGTAATAGATGAGCATTTCGCTTGACGAATAGAGCAAACTTTGGGCGTCGCGAGTGACCCCGCCATACATCACACTCCCCCTTGCGTGGGGACACGGCACAACGGAACTTAGGCGTAACTACACGATCGGTTTTGACGTCAGTTTTTCCACAGTCACTGGTGTAACTACATTTTTTTTTTAATCTTACTTTCTTTAAGACAACAGCGCACACTGCGCTATGGAGGTCATCAAAACCTTTTTTAATTATCCCTCATTGCTGAGGGTTTATCAATCATAATGTAAGTCATATAGCAATTAAACCTAAACATACTCGGTTTCTAGAAAGCTAGATTGCTTAGCGGGACGTCTTAGAGAAAGTTCTCGCCTATATAAGTGTTTTAGAAATAAGTACTGGGAATCTAATCTTTAGTTGGACTCCCGGCTCCCAAAGCGGTCACCACTGTCGGAGAGGCGGTCAATTCGATAACTGAATGCTGTTTCATCCATCCATCCATCAGA
Organism: Erebia aethiops; assembly: GCA_923060345.2. Lineage (NCBI taxonomy): Eukaryota > Metazoa > Arthropoda > Insecta > Lepidoptera > Nymphalidae > Erebia > Erebia aethiops. The sequence goes on from OV281087.1 coordinate 22,530,096, forward strand.
TCAGCCACCGAGCTAATTTGACTGAGTTTGGAGAGCGCGCCACCACACACAGTCTTCCGTCTTCCTCATCAATTAAAGAGTAAAATTTATAAGTAGAATAAGACGCGGCAATTGAAATTGTATGTGATGTAAAACGGTACAACCATGGGATACAACTTCGTTGATTGGTGACTTGAATGATATTTGCTTGACAAATATCTAGAATATCCCCGCTTCATCAATCAATCATCACTCATGTTTGAAGGACTTGACTGACGCAGAACGCATCGTGTAAGGGGGGCGCCTTAGCCCTTACGACAGGCGGACACGGGACGCTCCTTTGTGCCGCGAAAGTTTTATGAAGATTGGTCGAGCACGCAATACTGTTATGATGAAACCTAAATTTTGTTTTCCTTACACTCTTCACTTCCGTTGGATTTTTTTGATGAATTTGTAATTGAATTTACAAGCTTCAAGATTGACTGTCTGACTGACGGATTGGCTAACTTCACGTCTTTGAGAACATTATGAAGAACTCTCGGCATGCCGGTTTCCTGAGGGTGTTTTCTTTCACCGTTAAGTTTTAATTGCAAGTGATATTTAATTTTTGAAACCCACTAAAACTCCGAAAAGTTAGAGGTTCACCGGGAATGGAGAAGTTTACCAATTTTTTTTAAAATTTATTATGAAAATTAAGACAAAATAAAACGAGAATATGAAAGAATCATTAAAATATCTCAACAAATATGAAAAAGTTATAAAACTTTAAAGTTGCGCTTGCAAGACGGGAGACGTGACGTCATAATTCCCTATCAACCGACTTTATAAAGCCAAATAAAAGAAACAAACTTCATTGAATTAAAAGCACTTAATTTGTGTGTGAAGATAATTTTGAATTATTAAATCTCGGCTAGGTATTAAAACTCACTCACAAAATTTCTCACTCGAGTAAGACACAGCAATGGATGTACATGAAATAATCAAACTTTTAAATCGTCATTTCTCAGTAATTTATTGATGTATTTGAAAAAAAATCTACTGATTTATTAGTTTTAATCTATATTTTACTTCTGTTGTGTTAAGTATGATATTCACAACATCATGAAACTTCTCCATTGAACCCTCAACCACCGGCAGCCGAGCGTCTAAAATACTAGGCCGTCACTGCTCACCGCAGGACTATTTGCGCAAAGATCGGAAATGTGCACGATACGCTAACAGCTTGTATACACGTAAATAAGATTTATATCAGCATTAGTGAAGGGAGCTCCCTAACGCCATAAATCGATTAAGAGAACGTTGCGACTATTAGTGACTATAGCGAGTGATTTGATTGAATCGATAAACAAAATTACGCTGATAGGTACATCAGCGTAATTTTGATTATCCAACCATCGATGTGAGGTAATACCCTCATACAACCAGAATTTTCAGAACAATACTCATTAATACTAGCATAAATCAAATCAAATCAAATGTTTTTTATTCAAATAAACCTTTACAAGTACTTTTGAATCGTCAAGTGAATCTACCACTGGTTCGGAATGCCATTCCTACCGAGAAGAACCAGCAAGAAACTGGGTGGTTGCTCTTTTTAAATAATTCATTTACAATTATTATATCAATGTGTACATAAGTAACCGCTGTCCCCAGCATTGCTGGAGCGATCAAATCCATGCTCCTCCATAAAATAAATATGCATAGGTATATCTGCATAATACATATATTAAATTTTAGTATTTAAAGTTTTGCTATGGACGCTATCATGAATGGCTATGGGTGAAAAGCCATACACCTGTGAAGTGCTCTTCAGTTATATAGGGAGTCCATTGTGCCTTCACTTGAATCCTTTCTACGTCATACTCGTATCTAAGTATACAATGAGTATAAACTGTATACTATACAGACTACAGTGACTTGGAGTTTTAGGTATCTTGTACATTAAAACGTAACGAGTAAAAAATTTCCGTATTTTGGCTGTTACTTAGTAGTTCCGTAGTGTTCCGTATTTGTTATGGTTAAAAATCACCCTTTTGGTGCGACTATCTGTTTGTCTGTTCTTCCGCTACAACTGCCCATTTTGCACATTAATTCAATATCTTATATCATGATGTCAACTTGTTTAAAACAAGGCCTGCACCAAGAGGAGTATTAAGTGACAGGACTTAATTTGCACCTGTAAGTTCAGGATACAATTTAATATTCTGTTTCACTCGTTTATTTTATGTTTATATATTTTAGACGCAATCTAGAAATGGAGCGTAATCTTCAAGGTGAGCCCTAGCGACCCTTCCTAAGCTTTAGGTTGAGCTTTAGTTTGAACTTCGGGTTGTTTGCTCTAATCCTTCCCGAAACCACTTAATGCTTTGTGTCACCTGCTATAACTACAGTCTTAACTTATTTAACTCTGAACCCGCAATTTATGTAAGGACGACCTCCGGCGCTCCCTGGCACAGTGGTTAGCGCCACCACCCAAAAGATGTACCGTAAATCGATTTAGCCGGTACGATACCGTGTAATAAGTAGAAAACGATTGGGGGTAAGTAATATGGGGTTCATATAACTGCCATACTCCTAACAAGTTAGACTGCTAACATCTTAGGCTGTATCATCACTTACCATCAGGTGAGATCGCAGTGAAAAATTAACTCGTAGTGAATTAAAAAACAAAATCGAACCAGCGTAAAAAAACGTATTTATCCATGCGGACGAAGTCACGGTCATTATCTAGTAACTAGTTAAAAATAAACATCTAAAATAAGAATTTCAAACAACATATTTAAATTGCGCACAAATTATACATTTCCAACATGATAAAATGGTACGTCGGCTCGTTGGTAGATATTTCTCCAAAACTGCACCATGTCCGCCTCAGGGCGGGTTCCTGTCGCCAAATTTATTCCTATGTCCAGGAAGCTTTGCGCTGTGGAGTTATATTGATCCCAAATTACTCCCAATGACGAGTCCGGAGTTGGATTGCTGAAACAAAATAAATAATTAATTAATAATTATGATTGCAAAATAAAGAATATTAAAATAATATGGCGCTAAAATTTTTGTTATTGTATTTAATGGAATCATAATATTATTGTAAAAAGTTCGGAGGAAGGTAACGATACACTCGTAACACGAGTCATCATAGTACGAGTTTCTTTGGAATAACAACTTTGTCTAGTTTTTAAGGAGTACTTGATTTTGTAAATGGGTTTAACAATAAATGAATTGAAATAAATTGAGAAACTGAAAATTGAAATAAACCAGCAATACTGAGGAAAACATATCATCCTCATTTGTTCACGAACGATAACGCAATAGGAATAGCTTTACTTACTTCTGTAAGCAAATATTGTAAATTGTTGTTTTCGTGGGACAATAAATCAATTATCTATCTATCTTCGTCAATCGATAGTCGGCCCAGTTCAGATACAGACTACTTTTAGGTTTTTAGTAGGGAGTCCCTACTAAGGACTTCTACCACCGCGGTTTTGCATTGCTATGATTCTACTTGCGCAAAAAAATGCGCAAGCCCTTCAAGAAAGTGTGTCGCTTTCTGTCTACTACGCATTCACTGCCCACCTGTTCAACCGATTTTGATAACACTTTGTACAAAAATATGTTTGTCATTCCGGGGAGGGATATAGACCAATTTTTATCCCAGAAAATCAAAGAGTTGGAAATTTTTGGGAAAAAAATGGGAGTTTTTTGAACCTTATTCCACGCAGACAAACTTGCGACCTAGTTAATTATAATAACAATTATTCATATTAATTACCCAAATTTTGCGTAGTTGGCAAATAAAGTAGTTATTTGCTTGATTATTCTGTACGATTTGCTATTCGTACGGACTGGCAACTTGTACTTATTTGCTTGGAATAAATACATCTCGATGTCCCTTTGACCTGCTCCCTTCAATCCATATTTGATAAGTGCGTATTTGCTGTACACGTTCCTCTCTGATACGCCATTGAATCGATACAAGTATTTCCTTTCCGAAAACGCAAAATAAACATCACTTATATGCCTCAACGATTGATATTTATATGTGTCTGTCATATATGTGACGAACTCCTTCATCGTGCTTATGCTTACAGGTCTTGTTCCGAAGTAGTAATCCTGAATCGCATCAGACAACGGCAAATACAGAACAGCGCTAACATAGTACAGAAATCTTCTTGGATTGAATAACTCGGGAAACCTGTTGTACACATTGATTAAATACTCTTCAAAATATGAGACACCGGATAGACCCTCGCCATCAGAGTAGCCTATCATCATGTCGACATCGTTCACATTTCCATTTATGATCGATGTTACCGCTGCCTCAGTTAAAAATCTCTCCTGACCGAAGTCTTGCTCTGGTGCTGGACTGAACTGGTACATTTTCGCGAGATTATTTATATATATTTCCGCAATCAGTACGTGCGGTCTGGTGTCCACTAATTTATAAGCTGGGACTTTTTGTAAGAACTCAAAAAGTGCAGTGGAGTTCCTGGTTTCGTATCCTAAAATTTTCCCTAGCGTAAAGCCTCTACGCGCCGTTTCAAACTCAACACCAATATCAAAAAGGTTGACGCCGCTCATTGCAATTGCTCTTTGGAACAGGCCTTTAGACATCGGCGATAAGGCATGCAGGCAGCAGCATATTCCACCGGCGGTGTTTCCAAAGATAGTGACTTTGTTCGGGTTGCCACCGAATCGATATATATTCCGTTGCACCCATTTGAAAGCCGCGACTTGATCTTTCATACCAGCATTGCCGGGTACCTCTTTAGATCCCAAGCTCAGAAATCCCAGAGCGTCGAGTCGATAGTTCATTGTTACAAGAACAATGTCTTGATCAATGAAAAAGTCTGGTCCAAAGAGGTCATCGTTACCCGACCCACCCTTGAAGCCTCCTCCGTGAATATAAACCATGACTGCTAATGGTGAGGTTGGCTTGATATTTGGAGTGTAAACATTCAAATAGAGGCAGTCCTCGCTCGACCAAGGTAAGAACTCGCCAGTTTGGTAGTCTACTTGTGTGCAGATGTTTCCATGCTTAGTAGCATTTCTTATACCCTTCCAAGGTGCTGGTGGTTGGGGCGGCTGAAACATAACGGGACACGTAGTAAAAAAATACATGGTCAAGTAGTTTTAAAAGATCTTTAGCAATGCTTAAATGATAACACTCAAAAAAGCTTGTGGACATTTTATTAGTTGATTGGGACATGTAATAAATTTAATGAAGATTGTGCTATTGCATCTTCGCCGAAGCTATCTATCTTTGTACCGCAAACGGGTCAAACTGGCTAGAGGGGTGTTTTGAACTACACTATCTCCATCTCTAAGTTTTGGCTCTAAGTAATATAATATACATAAAATACCTGAAATCTCAAGTCTCCTACAGGTGGAGCGGCATACGGTATGCCTTTGAAGAGGTAGTAGACATTATCTTTGGTTACTGTCATTCGTTGTTCTCCTCGCAAAGTCCCCTGCTCCACGGAGACCAGGATAGCATTCACATTTTGCTGAAAAACACATAAAATTGTTTATTCAGTACGTATTCAATACGATATAATTGGTAGGGACAATAAATGACAGAGTCTACTATAGAACCTGTCTGCGTCTCTACATAGTCTACTTTTCATGGATAAGTACGAATCGATTCGCTTTCTCGTCTCTCTAAAAAGTCATTGTAATTTCAGTTATCCAATACGAAATGATTGTTATAAAAATCTTTAGAGAATTAAGATTATATAAAGTGCCGTATAAAGCTAGTTATGATGTATCTTGTCTAATAATTTATTAAATTTGCACACGCATCACGCAAAAACGGTGATGGCGAATTCTGGTCATCCCTCTTCATCACCAGTTTACCACACCGGCTAAGGTTCGGCCGCCACAATGTTTTCCTTCACTGTTAAAGCAAGCGATGTTCAGTTGTAGTTATTTATCACTTTGTACATACATAATATAAAATTAAGGAATAAAGTAGCGCTAGATACATTTTAAATAATCTTTTAGACGAATTTAACATCGTTATTAAGCATACGTTGACTCTTATAACGAAATAATTGTTTACAAACCTGTATTTTATCAGTTGGTTGCAGAGCAGATATCCCCAAAGTATAATACGGTTTTATGAGTCATGCATCCGTCCGTCAAACTTATCTGACCCGGTGACAGCGTCGCTGTTATCGCATTTTTTTCCATATAAAATTAGTTCCAATTTTGGCCACCGAGCCAGTTAAGTTTGTGGGACTGTAAAAGAAAATCGTCCTGAGCAAGCGTGCTTGACTGTTACGAAAATGGAGGTGCCATTTCTTCGTACGACTTCTTATTACTACTTTTTATACGACTGCCTGAAAAAAGGTGTGAGTTTCTAAATTCCACCATAACTTCTATACGCCTGAACCGATTTTGATAAATGAGGTATCGTTAGAATCCCTAGCTTATTCCGGGTGACATAGGCTAGTAAAATTAAAAAAAAAATTGATGGGGTGACCATGGACCCGCATTAAAGACTAAAGTTGAAAAAAAATATTCGAAAATAAGATTAACTATATAATTTTCATCTAGAAAATGATGAGTAGATTCCAAAAATATATAACACTACTAGCATTAGCTAGTAGTGTTATATATTCGCGAAGTCGCGGGCATTAGCCCGCGACTTCGTACGCGTGGATCGAGGTTTTGTGGTTCCCGCGGGAACTCTTTAATTTTCCGGGATAAAAAGTAGCCTATGTGCTATTCCAGACTATAATCTATCTCTGTGCCAAATTTCATCCAGATCTGTTCAGCCATTGGGGCGTGATTGAGTAACAAACATCCATCCATACATCCATACATCCATACCGACATCCATACATCCAAACTTTCGCATTTATAATATTACATCCAGATAGTAAGAAGTAAGATAGTTCAATATCCAGTGATTCACAAAAAATATCATTTAATAAAAATGTGAATAAGATTCCAAAGGTATTTCAATACGGGCTACGGCAGAGCAGTCGTATTTTTTAATAATTTTAATTATATTCACTTGTTATTTTTATTCCGCCATGACTCTAAGACATCTTCATTCTTCACCCCGCTCGAGACCGAATAATTTAATTTGATATTTTTACGAAAATATCAAATTAAATTATTCTTTCGTTCGGTTCGTACAAAAAAATAACTAGCCAGGTCAAACCTTAGTCTTCAATATATTATAAGATTAAAGATTAAAGATAAGAAATAAGAAATGATATTTTAAGTTCTTATAAAATATTTTATTTTGTTATAAATAAATTTTAGGACTGACCATTGAACTTGGCACCCATTTAGATCTCACTTCATTTGTCGTTGAAGTCAACACCCAAGGCATATACCTACTATGTTATTTAAATATCTAACTACAAAAAATAATTTGTACGTCAGGGTTGCCTGATTGGATATGCTGCAACTTTTCATACTGTAACCATCATTGTAACACATATTCTGACAAATAAATTCTATCTATCTATAGATAGAATGATAGATCATATTATACGTATTATCATAATATTGAACTTGGCTCTCATTTCACATTTATGTTTTTGATGGGATATAATTTATCTCTGTGCCAAATTTCATCCAGATCTGTTCAGCCGTTCTGGCGTGATTGAGTAACAAACATTCATCCATCCAAACTTTCGCATTTATAATATTGGTATAGATACTCCAATCAGAGAAATTAATGAAATAAAAACTTTGACAACCGCTGACCTACCTATATTATCAGCTGTGAAAGTAGTTTGGAATACTTATTTCTTTAGGAAATCGTTTTTAAGTAAATATTTTTCCTAAAGCATGTGTTTATTCTGTATTAAACCATAAAAATATTTACACTAAGTATTTAATATTTACAAAAATATACACCGTCAGGTACAATCGCTTGAGTCTAGGTCTAGGTCATCAAACTGTTGTTTATTATTTATTTAATTCCGGTACAATTTAGCCCTTGACTGCGACCTCACTCGATGGCAAGTGAAGATGCAGTCTAAGATTGTAGCGGGCAAACCTGTTAGGAGTATGGCAAGTGGCAACCCAACCCCTAGTCGGTTTCTACACGACACCCGAACACTATATCGCTTGGCGGTACGTCTTTGCCGGTGGGGTGGTAGGTAACTAGGACAGCCGAAGAGTCTTACCAGACCAGACCACAGAATAAGAGCGAGAGATGTTTATTCGGAATTTTGCAAAGAGTGTCTTAAAGTGGCACATCTAGTTCTGAAGTTAAAATAGGATAATATCCAAAAGGCTGCACTGCAATAAATAAATACATTTTGGAGCAAATAAAAATAACTTTAGAAATATAAATACCAGAGTCCAGAACATTTATTTCATCGTTTAAGAGATCTAGACTAACGACAGAGTACCTACATTATAATATGACGATCTATATTCATTGTACACAGGCATACTATGTACCCACGGTTAACACACTACAGTCCATTAACGTCCCACTTTTTTTTTATCCACTACAAGTTAGCCCTTGACTGCGATCTCATCTGATGGTACCTAAGTGATGACGGGCTAACCTGTTAGGGGCATGGCAGTTATATTAAACCCATACCCCTATTCGGTTTCTACACGGCATCGTACCGGAACGCTAAATCGCTTGGCGGCACGTCTTTGCCGGTAGTACTGGGCACACTCTCATAGGAGGAGAGGAAATTAGAGCTTAGACCCACCACGCTGCTCTAATGTGGCCTGTGGGTTTACATAGTTTAATTAAACCTTAGAATGAGTGTTATAGTTTCATTTTACACAATACTAGTAGGTTATGACTTGACAGCAATAACAATGAAGTAGGATACCTATATTGTCAGGTTTACCCAGTAAACAGTCAAACACGTGAATTCAACGATCTCTATTTACTATCACGAATCCCATGCGTTGTATATAATAATTAAACGTAAGAGAGAGCTCTTGGTAATATTGTGGGAGCAATGTTCGCTACTACGTTACGAGCTATTTTATTGTGTCAGGTGTAAAAATTATAATATTGTTATACTTATAACCACCACGACTAACAGCATCGCCCACCACCATAACAGCTCCGCTCATCAACGCATCAACAGTTAGGCCACCACCACCTTAAGCTCCGTTAGTCCTTTACTACCAACAGCGGTGTACACCACGAACAACAGACAGTTTTTAATGTGTACTAAACTAGGTATGTGTGTATTGTAGAATTTGTACCTACTTAATTTGATAAATAAAAAATTAAAAACAAAACTTCAGAAAACTAGTCTACGAGAGAATGAGATAGAATACAAGTAATATTTATCTCATTCTCTCGTAGGCTACTAATATTATGTTTGTCTCATGTTTGTCTCTTTTTAGTGTCGCTTTTTTGTTTCATAAAATTTTCAAATCACAACGATTCTTAAGAAGTTTGTCGCATTCCTTGTATAACGAAGTACTAAGCTGTGCTTTCTTCGTATTAATAAAATTAATTATTTAAAAAATACATCTCACAATGATTTTTTTACCTGCTTACCTTATCAAAATTGGTGGATCAGTGACCTGGTGGTCTCCCAGACTAAATTAAATGCAGACGGGATTAATTTGGAGCTGAAATTAAACATTGTCGTCGAGACTCCTGACGTATGACTGTGTCATTTATTTGTTATTGTCACCACTTTGTAGCAGGTATAAACCATTGATGTAGAATTTTAGTACCTGTATAAACTGTACTAATTAAAGAAGCAATAATTATCAGGTAAGTATTAATTTAAAAACTGTAACCCGGCTACGGAAAAAATTTCAGAGGCGCCCACTTTTGTGGATGTTAAATCCGTCATATCGATTTTGTTCATGCAAAATGTGCATTATGGCACCCGAACCATAGTAATGATTCGATTGACACCTCATTCATCAAAATCGGCTCAGTAGTTTAGTCGCTACGGTGGAACATACATAAATACTTGCATACTAGAAGCGTGTTTTCAAGTATAAGGATTTGCTGATTTGATTGAGTTGTCATCATCCCTATCAATGCATTTATGACATATTATGGCAATGACAAAGTTTTGATATATAAAATACTAGCTGATGCCCGCGACTCCGTCCGCGTGGATTAAGATTTTTTGGTTCCCACGGGAACTCCTTAATTTTCCGGGATAAAAAGTAGCCTATGTGCTATTCCAGACTAATCTATCTCTGTGCCAAATTTCACCCAGATCCGTTCAGCCGTTGGGGCATGATTGAGTAACAAACATCCATCCATACATCCAAACTTTCGCATTTATAATATTTAGATGCAGTCAAGGGCTAGCTTGTAGTGGATAAAAAAAAATTAAGTATAGGTTTGGCGAGGAATAGTTTCTTTAATCACATACGAGTAGTTTGATAAGTTCAAACTGTTGTAAAATGTTAAATGTGAAAGATATACGCAACAACGACGTTAACCCTTATCCAATGTCCAGGGAGTCCCACGGGAGAGCTAGATTACAACCCTGGCCATGGAATTTTACCTACTGTCTATAACTAGTACCAAGTACAAATTGAATTTTCTGTTGGCTTCCCAATTAAGCACATAGTAGGTATAACCTACAATGTGCTCAATTGGGTATTCGACAACTAGTCAAATCTGTATAAATTTTTTTTCAAACGTTGAACGTTTTGACTTACAAAGTAAACAATTAAAAAGTACAGAAACAAAGATGTTTTCTGTACTTTTTAAGTGTTTACATTATATCTTTATGTCTGTGTGCCTATCTATCTATCTATTGTATGCCTGAGAATTTTTCTATGTTTTCAAAGTTGTACCTAAGCTAATTTATTTTCTTTGGAGTTTTCAATCAATCTAGAAACAGCTTGGGCTTGGGATGAGAGCGAAGACGGCAATGTTCTACCCTTATTCTATTCCCGGCGGTCCTTCAGGATAACACGATCGTGACACTGGGAACGGTATACAAATTGGATTTGTTGTCTCTCCAAGGCCTGCGGTCAGGTTTAACCGGGTTACGGTAAATATTTGGTAAGTTCTTGGCGGGAGACAGTGCACGGGTCAAGTGGTCTTTAATTTTACGTTCGCTCTGGTTAGACTCTTTATAAAATAGTTCTTTTTAGATTTAGATACTTTTTAGGTTTTTACAAGTCTCCTCTGCCCTAAGGTTGCCTGGAAGAGATCGCTATTTAAGCGATAAGGCCGCCTGTTGTGTCATATCAATGAACATCATTGTTTTAGTCATTTTATTTATTTTTATGGTGTATAATAAAGTATACACTTTTACTTACTTATTTTCTTTTTGGCTGGGAAAAATAACCTGGGGCTTAAAAAATCCTGGCCTGGGATAAAAAAGTTAACACGCTGTCTTTCTCCCTTTAGTATAGATGTAGAGAGAATAGATAGAGGACCTGTAATGGCGTACGGCAATTATATTAAACCCGTGCCCCTATCGGTTTCTACATGGCATCGTACCAGAATGCTAAATCGCTTGGCGGTACGTCTTTGTCGGTAGGGTGGTAACTAGCCACGGCCGTAGCTTCTCACTAGACAAGACCAGAGAAAATTCAGAAATTATAAATTCCTAAATTGTCGCTGCCGGGAATCGAACCCGGGACCTCCCACAGTAAGAACACAGCGCTCACCACTGCGCCACGGAGATCGTCAAACAAATACAACGTATGATCAAAGCTTTAGGTACATAAGTTGTATTTACAAAGTTCCTTTCTCCCGTGAGAAAAACTTTCCAAAGCAGTAACTAGTAGGTAGATTCTTTACAAAAGTGGTTTCAAAGCGTATATTTGAATAAAATTCAATTTGATAAGCGTCCTTCTTGTAGATCAAAAGCGAAAATCCAGGGGATGTATGGAATACCATTTATTTAATTTAGGATTGAGGCTGTATAGGACGTTGATCGCCCCTCTTTACCTCTTTCATAGATTTACTGAGTGAATACTTTGAAAAGCGGTCGTATTAGTGGAGTTTACACACAATTCTAGCTAAGCGTAGTCGGAACTCGTAGGTAAGCCCAGTTCGAAAAGGCCTCACTGAATTTTGAATGAGGTTAAAGAAGTGCTATACCTATCATATTATTATATGCTATACTAGCGGATGCTCGCGACTTGGTATTTAACCGAAAGCTCAAATACCAAGTTTCATGGATATAACTTGAAAAATGACGGACTTTCATACAAACTTTCATCCCCTATTTCACCTCTTGAAAAACCCTTCGTAAGTGAGTGCCTACGTCACAAAAGGAACCTACTGGCAAAATTTAAAGTTTCTAACCTCAGCGGTTTAGGCTGTGCGTTGATTCCACCAGTCAGTCAGTCAGGAACTCAGGACAAACGATTTTGTATAATAGGTATACTCGTACATAATATATATATATATAAAGATTTAATATCGCAATAACGTGTTGCCGATTATACAACACGTACAAAAATTAAAAAAATATATCAACCAAAGCAATCTGAAATAACTATGAGTCTATGCAAATAAGTATTTGCATAGATTTATAGTTTTTATATCGTGGCTTAAGTTCCTCACTGATTTTAATCCTCTATCTCCCTTCTTAAGTTCACTGAGCAAAAGTTTTCCCAGAGCTAACCGAAAATTGTAGTTCGTTCAGTCTTTTCAGCGACCCACTATTTTTCGAATCGTCCATAACCTGCTTATATTATAAACTAGGATAGTTTTAGTTTTTGTTATTCCCACGGGAACTCCTTAATTTTCAAGTCCAACTCTCCAGGTTTTCAACTATATACCCAAGCCAAAAATGATCGATCCGTTGCTCCGTTGCGGCGTGATTGAACGACAAACCAACAAACAAACACACTTTCGCATTGTGATGTGAAAGTGTGTCTGTCTATCTATCCGTATGTCTGTCTGTCTGCTACACTTTCCCGGCCCACCTTTTCAACTGATTTTGACTAAATTTGGTACAGAGGTAGGTTGCATCTCGGGTACGGACATAGGCTACTTTTTATCCCGGAAAATCAAAGAGTTCCGTTCGTAGAAGAGTTGAGTTCGAATCAAAAATCCTTAATCCACGCGGACGAAGTCGCGAGCATCATCTAGTCGGATAAAAAAAAAGTACGTACAGTTTGTTGAATCAACGAATACGCGCCTAAGTAACCCATCAAAATCGGTTAAAATGATGGGCCGTTAAAGCGTAGCAGACAGACAGACGGACAGACAGACATAAACACTTTCGCATTTACAATATTAGTATGGATTTATTTTGTTTTCCTTAACGCTCTAATGCCTCCCATCCGGCTAATTGCCAAATAATGATCAAGCGAACATTTTATTCGCCCAGTAAGCAATTCACATAATTCCGTGAATAGGCGCAAAATAAATGCCAGAAGTGCTTTTATGTGTATCGAATTGGGTCAATTAATGAATTCTAAGACTACTAAATCAGATTAAAGCGGTCCGTAAGTACTGATAATTAGATTTTCTTTCGCTTCCCATCCACTCATCCGGTGAATATGAGAAACCTCAAAAGTTTATTGGTAAAAGACTCAGCAACTGGCATGTTAATTTCCAGTACAAGTTTCACGCTAACTAGAAAATAAAAAAAGAATATTAGTTACCAGCTGATGCCCCCGACTTCGCCCGCATGGAATAAGTTTTTTTTGATTCCCACGAGAATAATGAGTTCGCGTTTCTTTGGAATTCTCGTTATTTCAGAAATTTCCGGAATAAAAAGTAGTATATACCTCAGTTAAACTCATGCAAAAAATCAAATCACGTCTATCCGTCGCTCTGTTGCGGCGTGACTGAAGGACAAACCAACGCATTATAAATGCGTAAAAATAAATAAAAAATCCAGTAAATATCATAAAGTACAAGCCAACAGCCGAAGTAGCTGGTTTCGATGCCGGGGATGGTACATAGTACTTACGGGTCGATCACTGGTCATACACCTATAAATTTTCGGAGCTAGCGTTTTAAGGCTTAGCCCCACAACATTACGCGGCGCAGCGCCGCTCGTATTACGGCAAGTATCCTTTGTATGAGGTTGTATGGAGCAGCCATACAAATAATAATTTCCGCTACCAACGACCTCAATTTATATACACGGGCCCTGTCAAACAAATAATGTGGACCTATTTTACTAACGCCATCTAGTCTGAAAAGCGGGACAGTGCTATGGTGGGGACAAGGACAGGGCTATACAGGTTAGGAGCGTGCTCTAAAGTTTAGACGCCCAATTTTTTTCTATGAAAGGGCCTATATGTACCTACATATTGTACATCGATGGCCGCTACAAGTATTGCTTTCAAAATACACAGCTATTGGTGTTGTTAATTTGAATTTGCTTTTACCAAATCTCTAGGGATGAGTTTCCACGTACCTAATGGTTTCACAGGCTTTGATTGCGAGTATTCGGCGCAAAGCCCTGGCCGGGATCAACTTTGCGTTAATTTCATAACATTTCCCACTCTCTACTTAACGTGCCATTTACGATTTAATTGCTAAAGTGCTGTTTTATACGTGCGTGTGGTCTTAGTCATGATCGATGTTCCAAAATGTTTCCAGGTTTGTCTAATTTAGGATAAGAATTTTGATAATTGAGAGGTGTATAGCAATAATGAAGGACCAGATTGAGACAGACTGAAGCAGTAGGTACTATGCAAATAGCATCTTCCAAAATTTTCATCCTAAATTAGACAAACCATCCAATAAGAAATTGATACTGATATTATAGATGCGAAAGTGTGTCTATCTGTCTGCTATTCACGGCCCAACATTTGAACCGATTTTTACGGAACAGATAAAGGTTCCATCCTGAGCATATCCTATACCGGAGAATCGAAGAGCTCTCGCGGGAATCTTAAAGTCCACGCGGACGAAGTTGCAGGCATGAGGCATCATCTAGCAAATGATATTTGGAAAATGGAAACAATGGGACCATAAAAATCTTAGGGTCTTATAGTGGCGTAGAGGTGTAAATGTGGAGAAAATCTTTAGGTAAATAAAGTATAAAACGCTATAATCTTCTGTTTTAAACCGTATAACCATCGACCGACTGCTTTAGCATACTAATAGGAGTATCCAGGCAAACATCACGTGGCGTTGGGGTAACAAGATTTTGTCGATTCTGCCAAATTATAATTAGGCGGCTGATGCTCCTTATAGCTTCGTACTATTGAGGTTTCTACGAAAAGGTACAAGCTTACTGTTCGGAGCGTGTTCGGAATTAGAATAGATTATTGAAGATTTTAATCTTCATATTTATTTTTTAAATAGAAAGGGTTGCTTCGTAAAAATATTAATGAGCAGATGATGTCCACGACTTCGTCGCGTGGGTTAAGTTTTTCCCGCGGGAACTCTTTTATTTTCGAAAATAAAAAGAAGTCTAGGTATGTCCTTTCCCGCGATACAACCTATCCCCATACCAAGTTCCATCAAAATCGGTTGATAGATGGCCCGTTAAAGCGCAGCAGACAGACAAACATATAGATAGACACACTTTCACATTTATAATATTAGTCTTAAGAACGTGTACTACATACAATATATAATATAATCGGTCTTAAATTATTAATGCCAATTACCTATCTCCAAATAACTTCTAAATATGTAGTTATCTCAAATGAAGTAATTTATAGTTACGTAAAAATTAAAATCAGTGCGCCGACATTTCAAGTTTATAAAAACTTATTATTAAGAATGGAGAACTAAAATAAGATTGTGTTACTAATTGCATGAAATAAAACTGTAATAAAAAGGACGCCAGTGAGAGAATCTGTGTTCACTTGAAGCATCGCTCCTTGTCGGGATTTGCTTCATTATGCACCCATCTTGTGTCCAGCTGCTTCCGATTTACAACTGAAAGACATTTCATTCGATTTTTAATATTTATAAAATTACTATTTTGTCAGAGAACATTTTGTATTCAAACAGTTCGAATTCGGCGAAACTTTTGCTTCTGTACTATGCAATTTAATCGTAATTTAAGTTTTTTTGCTCATTTTGTTTATTTTGCACCTGTCGGAATAGCATTACCGCGTATGCTAAAATGCTATACAAAACATTATAATTTTTTTGACTTGACTACGATCTCACCTGATGGTAAGTGATGATGCAGTCTAAGATGGTAGCGGGCTAACCTGTTATAGGGGCATGGCAGTTATATTAAACCCATACCCCTATTCGGTTTCTACACGGCATCGTACCGGAACGCTAAATCGCTTGGCAGCACGTCTTTTGGTGGTAACTAGCCACGGCCGAAGCCTCCCACCAGGCCAGACCAGGGAAAATTCAAAAATTATAAATTCCCAAATTTACCCTGCCGGGGATAATAAAATTAAGGTTCGTAATTGTTAATATTGTTTCGTAATTATTTATTTAATTCCTTCTCTCCTGTGAGAGTGGAGGCCTGTGCCCAGCAGTGGGACGTTAATGGGCTGTAGTAGTAGTAGTAATTACTAATATTAAATTTGACTAATATACAATTCGCCAAATCTCGTCAAAATTGGTCGAACAGATGGGCCTTGAAAGACAGACTGATACACTTTCGTATTTATAAAATTGGAATGGACATGGATTTACATCAAAGTTTGTATCTAATGAGAAACTTCAATTTTCTGCTAACTTTCTCTTTACTCGTTTGTTTTCGGTCCGGTTGATGCTAGAAAGCTGAAGTTTTCAGGTTTTTTGTTACATTTTCTTTGAAAACGTTTTATTAAGTTAATTTTAAGTTAGCAGTTTGGGCTGTAGGTAGGTATTATTTGAATATCCTGTTGGTTGTCGATGGAGAGCGTTTCAATTAATTCCCATTAATTTCTGTTTCAGATTAAATTGTACGTCGCATGTGTGCTGAGTGGTAAGTAATAATAATAATGTCCTCCCTACCGAACTTCGGCCACCGTGGCCAGTCTCCAGAGAGATTAGCTATCTGTTTCTTTACTCTTATAGCCCGATGAGACGGAGAATCCGACACGACCGGAGAGAGATCAGGCGCAGTGCGCGTGCTCTCCGAGGCACGGGGTCGAAACCGCCACCGCCAACTTCCTAACTTCGGGCTAGTACCTACAGAGAATTTCTTGTCAGAAAAACCCAATACTTACTTAAGTAATTATGGCCCAACCCGGGATTCGAACCAACGAGGCAGTGCAATTTTTACTGCAAAATACAAGAGACACGTTTCTATGCTGATGGTTATTGCTTGCTCCACGGGGATGCTTACGGCGAGGGTATTGACGTACAATGGCTCCTTACGTCGGCAAAAGCAAGCAAAACTGTTGTTAGTAGCGACTTGGGCTTCACACTTTATGGGAATGTCTTTGTCTGGCGTCTATACCTATTATAGTTTAATAAATAAGAAATACTAATGTGTACGAGTATAATCTTCTTATTTACCACCTTAGGGGTTTAATTTTCAAAAAATAATTACTTATCGGATGTCTACGTCGTAATAGGGGTCCATCCATAAAGTACCTACGTCACAATAATTTCGTGAGTTTTGACCCCTCCCCCGTCCTTGTCACAATTGGTCACATTTGTGAGACCCCTCCCTAGTGTGACGTCACATATCTTGCAATTTTACATCTAGAAAGAACAGCACTTCCAAAATTAGTTTAAAACCTTACAGATACAGATAGAAATGGCAATATTTTTAAGTTTTTCGTAAATAGTTCAAGCATTTTAACACTTAGATACCTATAATAGATTTTGAAATGTCTTTCACGAAACGTACGACCCCTCCCACCCCTTGTCACACAATGTCACACTTCGTCGACCCCCTCCCTCCCCATTAACGTGTGACGTACTTTATACATGATCTCATCATCATTTATACATATCTGCATGCCTTTTAGGCGATTTCAACTTCAGAGACCGCTGCTCTAAATAGTGATCTTGTGCTCTTTCCAAACCACTGGCGCAAGTTCCCATTCGTCCTGCCTTCCCTGCATGATAAGTAGATCATGCATAATGAGTTCATACTTACTCATGTTACAATACGTGGCCAAAATACTCTAACTTTCGTTTCTTAATTGTAATGATAATATGTTTTTAATACTTGTATTAAAAAACAATAAATATCGTGTGCATTTGACCTTTATAGCCGACGTGCTCACGCCGACGTACAGTGCGCTCTACATGCTAATGTCGCCTGGCATTGTGCCGCGGATGGCTTACATTGTAATGCTTTCACATACACTGCGAGTGTGAACTCGATAATTACAATATTATTATGACATTGTGACTAATTCTGTTTCACACCTGCTGTTAAACTATACTAAAATGGCAGCTTATAATATATATTGCTAATAGCTGACATCGGCTAATTGGCCCGCGTCGTTTATTTTTTTTCGCAAATCGCGACTGCGTCGCCCGCGTCGATTAAGGTTTCTTGATTCTAACCAACCTGTACCAATCCTCTGACCTCTGTACCAAAGGTCAAAATCGGTTGAAAAGATGGGCCGGGCCAACAGGAAATTTAAAGAAACTAAAACCTAGACGAAGTCGCGTCTAATCATCTAGTATTCATTATTATCTAAGTAATAGTATGTGTATAATTATGCAGTAATAAAACTAATTAATAACATTGCTCACTCGTTCAGGGACATCCAATGCTGTTTGACGTCATACAGTTCAATGGCAGTCACCAGATACGTGTCCTGTGTCTCTATATTCACATTACTCTATCCTCCTTACGGCCTTAGTTCCACACCAAATATGATATACAAAGAACAATTAAACAACCATCATATCGGTATAAATTGGACACCACAGATTAGTTAGACATCAGTTAAATCTTG
This sequence comes from Erebia aethiops, assembly GCA_923060345.2. NCBI lineage: Eukaryota > Metazoa > Arthropoda > Insecta > Lepidoptera > Nymphalidae > Erebia > Erebia aethiops. The sequence goes on from OV281087.1 coordinate 22,548,807, forward strand.
TATAACTAATAGACAAGTGATCTATTCACAAATAGCAATGAAGTGTTTAGTGATTTTTTGTGTGGCTGTGGGTGTAATGGCTGAACCGCCTCGCTACCGAGCGAGGTTCAGGTCCCAAAGGCAAGAGTTAGCGCCTACGACTACAGAATCAACAGCAGAATCTACTACTGCTACTGGTCCGTACCCACAATCAGGCTGGAAGCCGTCTGGTGCTGCATTTACTCTACCGGTAGACACTACACCCACTCCGATGGATACATATGGACCACCTGACGCTCAAGCTAGTGGACCGTACCCACCTTCTGGATGGAAACCAGAAGGACAAGCGTTTACGTTACCACAAGAACTAACTCCACCCCCAACTACATATGGGGTTCCAGAAAAATCTTATGGTGTCCCAGACAACACTTACGGCGTCCCCGATAACACTTATGGTGCACCGACAACTGATAATCCTCAAACAGAAACATTAGTGGAACCAGTAGAAGTACAGAAGAGTGTTGGGACGTACTACGTTCTGTTGCCAAATGGACAGTTGCAAAGAGTTGAGTTTGTGACAGAGAATGATCTTCAGAATATGAAATACATTGCGAGGTTGCAGTTGAGAGGTCGCGCCCCGTTATTTGTATTTGGACCTTAATTAAAAAAGATTTCTATAGCAGATTTACTGAGTGGGGTTTTAATTGATATTAAACTTGATTAGCTGTTGACAAGTTAATAAACGATTATTAATTAAATTTTGTTGGATATTATTTATTTTGACATTTAATTAGGTGTATGAAAAATATTAATTCATTTGCCAATTTTAAAAGTAATCCCAGCACACACACACAAGGGCTTTAAAAAGATAAGGGCTTAATAATTAGGAGACCATACTACGCTACAATATTCGAGAATTATTTTTGCTCGAGGCTGGCTATTCCGTAGTAAAAAATCTAGTAATATTATAATATTTTAGCAGTAGCATACAATCTGCCATGGAGATGGCATACAAAATTCAGACGTAATTATTATTATTCTTAGCATAAAACTTAAACAATATTACAATATTAACATTACAATAAATAATACTCGACAATTATTAATAATGCATAAATAAAATAAATATTAAATAGTTAAAAAAATTATATACTTACCTATCTATTCCACCATTTATTATTCTCTTATTTTAATTCCTTCATTACTAACTACTAACTCTATAGTGTCTGATAAATACTATAAATAGTCTTTATAATAGTGTAGTATCGCTTTTTTAACAAAAAGTCCTTTATTTTATTTTTGAAAGATATTGTATTCAGATTTCGATCGGCCAATGATGCTGGTAGTTATTATAAATCTATTTTAATAAAAGTTAGTATAAATCAGAGGAGCCATAATAAAGATGCTTTTACCAAAAAAGGTTGTTGAATGTTGCATGAAACATAATATTTTGTCCTTTCACTCCTTCCGTCGTTCGCTATCCGAAAATTTAAAAAGTTGATAAGTTGAAAGTTCTACTTTTAACAAATACTAGCACTTCATAGATGTACCTACAGGCGCGGAAATGTAAGAACTTTAAATTTATCAAACTAGGGTTTACATGAATACCAGCAGGTACCAGGCTCTACTATTCTATCAATAGTCCTCAGCAATTTCTAAAAATAGTCTTGTTTATTTTTAAGCGCAAGGATATTTTTATTGTTGGGTTTTGTTTAGCTCCCTCATGCTAATGGATTGGACCGTCGGCGGTGCATTAGCAAATCGCTGTTGATTTAGTTGTGGGAAAATTATTAATTATAGCACTTTTTACAACAAAAGGCTTTATTTAGTTGAACACCGAGAAAAGCATTTACTTTATGAAAAACTAAATAATTATATTATGTTTATGGAAATACTTACTGTAAAATAAAAATGAAGGACTTTCAATACAAACTGTCATCCCCTATCAGCCTTTTGGTAGTAAAATTTTCAAAAATTGCGAAACAATTATTTTTATACTTCTACCATACATTTACTACTGCTTTAATCATACTTTTGCGGGTCTAAAGTCAGTCTTCATGCCCTAGGGCCGTAATCTAGTCGATCGATCGCCCAACTAGTTGACCAACCCCCATACTGTAAATATGCACAACAGAGTCTAGGCTCCAGACTGGTCGACCAAACGATCATACCATTTTACATAAAAGTTTTTAAACCAAGGAGTATGTGTACCTGCATAAACACTGGCAGCATGAAAAGCAAAATGACAAATGGACAAATGTGACTTTATCGAACGTGAACATTCACTTTTAATTTGTCTTTTCTTTTTATTATTTACTAGACCTATGTATCCTACTTACTATGATTTGCAATAAATATCTAACCGTTACAGTTTGTTTTACTGTTATGGTAGAAGCATAAAGTAGAGTATACACCACCGGGATAAAGCAGTTTTTTTCTTGGGCGCTTGAATCCCTCACTGCACTCAGGACTCAATCTTAATTCCCTCCCTTTGGTCGGGAATTAACTTATAACAATTTGGAGTCCTTCGTTACGTTCAGGATTCAATGTAGCGCCCGTCACATAAAACAGTGCTTTATCCCCTTGGTGTATAATCTACTATTTCATGTTAAACCGGTAGTTCAAATACAAACTTCCAGTTAGGACTTTGAATTTTATATTTATATAGATCAGTGGTAGGTACTTATGTATTTCATCGATTACAAAGGAATTTTCAGAAAACTAACCGAACGAAGTCTCGGGCATCCGCTAATCCATAAACGTTATAAATGCGAAAGTGTGTCTGTCTGCTACGCTTTCACGCCCCACCTATTCAACCAATTTTGATGAAATTTAGTACAGGCACTGTACTAAATTTCATCAACCTGTACTACAGGGATAGCTTATATCCCGGGGAAGGACATAAGCAACTGTTTATACCGGAAAATAAAGGAATTCCTGCGGGAATTAAAAAAAACTTGGTCCACGCGGACGAAGTCGCGGGAATCATCTAGTTCTAAATACCTATTCGATAATAATATTTTAATTCTTTAAGTTCCAAAGGGGTTTGAATATTTTGGCACCATAAGTTTGGCCATTAGGTATTATATTTTTCTCGAAATAGCCGCCACGCAAGTACCTATTATGACACAAAATCTTCTAAAGCGTCAGCTTACCGAGATGTAATCTATCAAAATTCAAAATTATACGTAGATTACTATGAGCAGTTGAAGCGTGACCTAATGTCGTACAGCGCCATCTCTTGGCGGGTTTACGTGTAACAATCTATACTTTTACATAATCAAACTAACTTTTACAAGTGCTTTTTGATCGTCGAGTGAATCTACCACTGGGTCGGTTCCAAAAAAAGTATGGATATGTTGAAAGTTGGTCAAGCCTCGATATATCATGGTTTTGCTTATTACACAACGAACAAAACAGACGGATGAAGAGGGCTTATTTCTGAAATCATGATATTAACAAATTGTTTTTCATCGGAATTTATTAATATCAGTATTAAAATTTATGAATATTTTAGAGTAGGCACCTATGTATTAATACAATGGGCTACTGTTATGGCTTATGTTATTAAAATACATTTTGTTGGTATCCAAATTAAAACATGGCAGAATTATAGTAGGTACCTACCACCTACTTCACCTAATATTAAAATTTAAGCTTAATATATTTATTTTCACTGTATTTATTCACAAATGTGTATTGTTATTTGTATATTATGACTAGCTGATGCCCGCGACTTGGTTCGCGTGGAATGAGGTTTTTTGGAAGTCTTTAATTTTCCGGGATAAAAAGTAGCCTATGTGCTATTCCAGACTATTATCTATATCTGTGTCAAATGTTATCCAGACCCGTTCAGCCGTTCTGGCGTGATTGAGTAACAAACAAATATCCATCCATCCATCCATCCAAACATATTAGCATACTAGCGAATGCCCGCGACTTCGTACGCGTGGATCGAGGTTTTGTGGTTTCCGCGGGAACTCTTTAATTTTCCGGGATAAAAAGTAGCCTATGTGCTATTCCAGACTATAATCTATCTCTGTGCCAAATTTCATCCAGATCCGTTCAGCTGTTGGGGCGTGATTGAGTAACAAACATCCATCCATACATCCAGACATCCATACATCCAAACTTTCGCATTAATAATATTAGTAAGATAAGATAGACAGTACATTTTTGAGCTGTAAACTGCTTTGTAGTTAATGGTCACAAAAATAAATAAATTGGCAGTCATAGGGACTGACGATAGAAGTGAAAACTTAGTTAATCCATTCAATTTTACTTGTAAAGTTAAACGCAGCACTAATGTTGCACAATACATAAGATTTGCCCCTAGCAAAAAGTGCTCAACGCGGCTAACGAAGTTTTCACTTCAAAAACTATTATTCGCTTCAATCAATGTACAATATTGTATAGGACAATCTTTTATACTAAAATACGAGAGGTATTTATAATACTATAGTCGAGAGTATTATAGTCTCGCTTCCACAAAGCTTCATTATTCCAGTTTAGTTTAATGAGATGCGGTCCTCATAACTAAAAGCTAGACTCTAGAGAGATAGACTTCCTTGAAATTATTATAATAGTTACCTACGTTCATGCAACAATTTTTAGAGAAACTTATTTATACGGTTTTGGTTTTTACCTATGTATTTTGTTATAAAGCGGCCAATTTCGAGTCGGACTCGCGCACCGAGGGTTCCGTACAAACCTGTAGGACGCAGGTATATAAGTAAAAGTTATGGTATTTTTATTGGTAAATGAAATCCATAACATTAGTAAGTTTAAAATTATTTAAACTAGTGGTTCGCCCCGAACTAAGACCTCACGGCGCCATCTATTGACATAAATGTGAAGTTCTGTTAAAAATACTGAAGCTCATTAAAAATTAAATAATTCCGTTTCCTTACAATATTTATCTAATTTTAGTATTTGTTGTTCAAGTACAGGGTATAATTGAAATAATTGATCAAGTTTCAGGCTCATCCTTTCAGAAAATTTAGAGTTCTGAGGTCATCTTTGGACGTTAGAAAATCACCACTTTGAAAGCCCCCCATATCGTCAATTTTGGGGGAAAAATTAAAATAAATATATTTTTGGACTCTATTCCTAATTATCTTTAAAATGATATACCGCAACCCTATGTAACTTTATAAAAAATATTTTACTTCGCATTCGCTTCTATGAGAGCCCCCCTGAAATAAAGATTTTTATTATTTTTTAAGCCATATTCGGCGGGAGGCCATTGGTTTACATATTATATTTAAAGCTGAAGTAATTGCGTTCAGTAATTCAGAAGTTATAATGCTCTGACAGACGGACGGACGGACGGACGGACAAGTGCCAATTCACCCAAGTAGACTCAGAGACCTTCGCTTCGCTCGGTCAAATATTTTTACTGTAACTAAAAGTTTATGCTTTTCGCAATTTTCCCTTTATCTGTGCTATAAGACGTTGCTTCGTACCAAATTTCAAGATTCTGAGTTCACGGGAAGTACCCTGTAGGTCAAATTCCCTTGCGTGTGTCGAAAATTTGCAGCATAAACGGCTGTATCTTTTGATCGCGTTGGCTTAGAAGTTTGATTTTTTCACAGCTCCAAGGGACAGTAGACCTGAGTATTTGATATGAATTTCAGATTGATACCTCCATGCGTTGCTGAGAAGAAGGGTCTTGACAGACAGACAGACGGACAACAAAGTGATCTTATAAGGGTTCCGTTATTTCCTTTTGAGGTACGGAACCCTAATAAAGAGAAAGAGAGAGTTTAAGACAGCTTAAAAAAGAAGAGAGTGACTGACTGATCAAAGTACAACTCACACCGCTAGGTGTATTAACTTTTCTAGTCCGCCCCCCGATTGTGAAATAAAATAGATGCCTGCACGAAAAAAAACATGTACAAACTCCATAAACAGTTCGATTAATACGTACGTTGTAAGCTGTCGAATGATTAGGATTTGCTTAGACAATTGGGCCTCTGGTTGGACAAAAGTTTTCCATCTGCGTAGGAGATATAGTACCTAGCGCACATGTGTGTGTCCAAACACAGTTGCACCAATTATTTATTCTGCGGTTGCACAGTGCACTCTCTATTCCCTTACTCTCATAGTCCAATGAGACGGTTATCCGACACGACCTGAGAGAGAACGTTGTTCATGCTCTCTGAGACGGTGGGATGAACGAGCACTAACTCTGGGCTATTTATTACTGACTTGATAATGCCCGCAACTTCGTCCGCGTGGATTAAGTTTTATTATTTCCGTGGGAGCTGTTTAATTTTCCGGAATTAAAAGTAGCCTATGTCCTTACCTGGGTTACAACCTATCTCTTATTTACCAAATTTCATCAAAATCGGTTGAAAAGATGGGCCGTTAAAGTGTTAGCAGACAGACAGACACACTTTCGCGTTTATAATATTAGTATGGATATAAAATATATAATAAAATAATATATTATTAGTAAATTAGCATATTAGTATGGATTATTTTTTTCGAACCCAGGTCATCGACATCCGCAGTCGAACATTTACGAAGTAGGATTTACCCCACGAACAAAAGGAGATTTTCTCCGTATAACTGGAACCTATTAGGTATATTAGGAGACATTTCACTTATTTAAATGTTAGTTATTTTAGCAAGAATTCAGAGCGGACTAGGTAGTATTTAACTTTTCATTAGCAAGTGGGATGCAGACTACTTTGAACTGAATACCTCCTGAATATTTCTACGTCGAATAGTTGACTGTTTCCTGGAATTCTAAATGGCTGCTCTTTTCATAGAATTATCAAATGGCATTTATATAAGGATTTAAAATTCTCAGATTTTATTTTTACCTGTGTAGATTTACTAGATGATGCCCGAGACGTCGCGTAGATTTAGGTTTTTCAAATTCCGTGGGAACTCTTAGATTTACCGGATCAAAAGTAACCGACTAGGGGTATGGGTTTAATATAACTGCCATGCCCCTAACAGGCTAGCCCGCTACTATCTTAGACTGCATCATCACTTACCATCAGGTGAGATCGCAGTCAAGAGCTAATTTGTAGTGGATAAAAAAAACCCTTGGAATTTTTTGTTTCGTTGGATTATATATAGCGAATGAATCTTCTTGTTTCTTGGACACTAAGTATTTCCCAAAAATATCAGACATTCAGGGTAGACATATTTTATTATTACTAAGCAAAAAATAACTGTTATATTTTCGTGAAGATGATCCGTCGTAAACATCTGCTTACCGTCTTTCACACTGTGTATTTGTGTCTCACAAACAAAAGCAATAGGAGATTGATTGTGGATTGTCACGCGTTTGATCTGTGCCGAGATTTCTCCTTTTGAAGCCGATCTGGAATATTCCAATATCAATACATTAAAATGTAAATTATTACGAGTGTTTTCCAGTATAATCTTGTCCTCTTTGAGTCTGTACTTTAGATATTGATTGAAATGTAAATTTCTGTCATAAGTTTGTATAAATCAGCATACGTACGTAGTACGAGTACGTACTTCCGAGCTAATATTATAATATTGTAACATAATATAGTGTGTTTGTTTGTTGGTTATTAAGTTGGTTTTACCTTAGTTTGTTGGATTTGTCCTTCAATTATGCTGCAACCGAGCAACGGATAAGCGCAATTTTATGCGCGGGTATAGTTGAGGATGTGTTTATTCCAGACTATAATCTATCTCTTCATTCAGCCGTTAAACAGACATCCACCCATCCAAACTTTCGCATTTATAATATTAGTATTGATTAGTAAGTATAGAGCCGATATAGTAAGTATAAACGCAGACTCGTTCACCCTAAAAGCAGTCTTATTGTGGAACGGACTCCCAGCTGTTATCAGACGAGCAAAATCTCTATCTGTACAGGTATTGTAAATTTGCTGTTAGTTATATGTAACTTAATATTCATGTATATAACAATATGTATTATATTTAAATATATATTGTTGTTATATGTATAATTTTTATCTGTTGATAGTATATACCTATTAGAATGTACGTTTATGTAATTATGTTTTATTCAATGCAATTTCCCGTCTCACAGCAAGTACGGTCCATTCATGTAGGTTGCCTGGCAGAGTTCACTTTAGTGAAAAAGTTCGCCTTTTGTTTGTAATGTTGTAATGATGTCCTTTGTGTATGTCCGTTTTCTTTTTCAATAAATACCTAATAAAACTTAATAATAGAAAAACATAGATCATAAACTCACGGTAAGCGGCGAGACCTTCGTAATAATTGTCCTTGACGAGCCAGAAGTTGACGAGCCACTGAACAACGCCCCTGCAGCTGATGTATGCGAACAGCAACGAGATCCAGGTGGTGTCCTCTTCGCACACGAACTCCTCCGGCCACGGGAACGGCCGGCGCATCCACCGGACACTCGCGCGGGAGTTCTCGTTCAAGAACTTGAGGATTGAAACTGAAAGATATAGCTATGCTTCTATATCTATACTATCCATCCATAAATCCATCATCCAGGACTCATGCGGAGAGATTTGGATCCCATAGATTTAGTATGAAGCGGGAGAAGCGCGCGAGCCCAATACGAAATCTATATTGGATCCCTAAAAAATTGATACGAATATGATATTATAGAAAGGAATCATGACTCTCAGTAAGGTTAACGTCAAAACTAACGAAGCCACAATGACAACTTGCAGATAACAAGTTAAAATAGTTAGAAAAGGCCGCAGTATAGTAACATTTTACATCATAGCCAAATTCCGGATGGCTTGGCATTGGCAATTATCATATTAGTGATACTGATATCCCTTGGCCTCTTAGCCCGGGGTCCCCGGGGCCGGAAGGGACGATATTAAATCGAATTCCGGACATTATTAAGTGCCCCAATCATTGGAATTCTTTCACTGAGTTACGGGTGAATTATGTTAATGGGTTGTATTAAAATTCGGTAAGTACCTAATTAAATTTAAAACTAATCTTCCAAATATAGTATAAAGGGAAAAGGTGTCTGTCTGACTGACCTATCAACGCACAGCTTAAACAACTGAACGGATTGGGCTGAATTTTTGGCATATATATAGCTTTTATAGCGTAGGCATCCGCTATGAAAGGATTTTTGAAGATTTAACCCTTGAGGGGGTAAAATAGGACTTTTTTTTGTATGAAATCGAAACTAACGTGAGCATAGCCGCAAGCAAAAGCTAGTTACAGTACCCGGCAATAATGATCCGATCGGTAGTGTGCGACAGAGATAACGCTATACGAAGCCGAAATAACCGATTGTCTCTTTCCAAAGGTCGATGTGCAATATTTATTGCCGGGTACTGTACACCTAATAGGCATTTGTTTGATAATTAGCATCATCTCTCTCTCTCTCGAGTTAGGTTTTCCTGATCAAGGATCTCAATGAACCGATTCTGGAGACGCTCGAGCTTACTGAGTTGTTTAATGGAGTAAATTAAAAAAAATGGCAGTCATAGGGACTGCCGATAGAAGTGAGCACGAATATTTTATTTATTTATTTTTAAATTATATAATTTATAAACCTTAAAACTAAGACCTTAAAGTTTAATTACGAATGTAGTATATTTATATTTAAGACCAAAAGCCTTCGTAACAAAGCGAGCATGTCGACGACATGGAGCATGTCGCATGTCAGTGACGCAAATCCACAAGTTTACCCCCTACCAAAAAATGCTCAACGCGGCTATAGAAGTTTTCACTACAAAAATAATTAAATAAAGGTTTATTGACCAACAGTACAATATATTAATTACATGAAGTACTAATGTACCTACTGTGTGCATACTTATGTGTGGTTAATATAGTCAATGAGTACACACTACAGTTTAAATCAAACAGTTTTGTACCACACAAATACTTTCGTAGAGCTGTTACAATGTGTATAAATAATCCCTACAACCCGAAGCATAAGTGGAGCAAAAAGGAGCTCGGAGTATGACCGTCTTGAGCTCACACAATATAAGGATAACCTTTTCCTCTGACCGTCTCTTGAAAATGATAATTGGGAGCGAAATACTACCCTTATTTGGACTTTAAACTACTGCTTTTATTATTGGTAGGTGTATATTGTTTGTAGATTTTTCCTAGTAATATATCCTTCACTCCATTCTCCATTTTTACATTCTAAAACAGATTTTTATTTATTTATTAACTTAACTATGGGTTTAACCAAAGCTTTTAAATCATAAAGTTCAAATGTTCATAAACTAGCCATTCTGGTAAAACTGCTACACAGTATATGATTTCTTTTTAAGTATACAAAACTAGTGGTCGCCTGCAACTTCGTCCGCGTACAATTTCTGATTTCCTATGAAATTTTCCCACTGCAAGAAGAAACCGTGTCTTAGCTGACGTCTAGATCATACAAGAAACCTACCTTCTAATGCTTTATAGTTCCTGAGATATCGTGATTAGTCAGTCGGTTAGTTAGTCAGTCAGTGAGTGAATGAGTGGTATTTCGCTTTTATATAATTATATAGATTTTTTTTACCAGCTGATACCCGCATGACTTCATCACAATGATGACTTCATCCTCGTGGTTAACTGTTTTTATTCCCGCGGGAACTCCTTAATTTTCCGGGATAAAAAGTAGCCTATGACACTCTCCAGGTGTTGCTCTATGGCCGCGTGACTGAAGGACAAACCAATAAAGCAACAAATAAACACACTTTTCATTTTGCATTTATAACTATGATATCTCCTAATATAGCGACGTTTTCATCGAGTCAGATATAAGTTTGTGGGACTATATTATACTTACTCTGCGTATCGGTGTGCGAGACATTCTGAATAAAGAGTCCGGTGAAGATCAGATCTACGATGAGCAGTGCCAGCCCGGTGATGGTGAATGGAACGACGACTGCGTAGAACCCGCAGTGCCGCCGCCCGTGCGTCATGTTGGCGATGGCCAGTCCAAACCAGAGCACGTGCAGACAGAGCCATAGGCGGATTTTGCTACAACACATTACAACGCGATGAGCAGTGTAGCTAGGGCTTTCGAATACCGGTATTTTTCAATACCGGTAAATTAGGTACAAAATAATTGAAAACAGTGGAAGTTTTTTTCGCTATTCGAAGAATGGTATGGAAGTGTCATCAGTTTGATAGCAGAGGGGTTAGTGGGAGCTATTTACCTAGCCGATTGCGTTAGCTAACTATGACTGGGCCTAGTGGGAACATTTACCTATTGATCGCGGTAAAGCTAACTACGATTTGTATGCAATTCAAAAGCGCTTGACAGCTGGCGCTCGATCAATTCCATAAACGTAAATGGTAGTTAACGTTGACGTGATCGAATACGTAAAAAAGTGTGTATGTGCAATTCACACATGGCAGAAGTGAAACTTCAGAAAAGTAGCCTACGAGAGAATGAGATAAATATTACTTGTATTCTATCTCATTCTCTCGCAGGCTAAATCCTATTATGAATATGTTTGTCTTTTTAGTTTCGCTTTTTCGTTTCATCGAATTTTCAAATCACAACGATTCTAAAGAAGTTTCACTTCAAAAAACTCTCACTCAGCCTGCTGAATGAGTGATATTTAGAATCTAAAAAAACACCTCCTGAAAGCGGAAGCCAATTTGTTTTTCACGGGCCACATGATAGTGGAGTAGGCTTCTTGGCTGTGCTTCATGGTGATGTTGTAGAAGTGAAGTCTCCCGCACTCCTCAGGGTCGTAGAGGTACAGCATCTTGATCAGCGTCATCTCGTGCAGTTCCGTGCTGACGGGCACGAAGCGGCAGTCGAGGGTGTACCAGCTGATGATCAGGCTGATTATAGCTGGAAGATAGAAATGGGATGTTTCCTATGTCAAAAAGTATTTTTGAAGTAAAACTTCTTTAGAATCGTGATTTGAAAATTCTATGAAACGAAAAAGCGACATTAAAAAGAGACAAACATATTTATTGAATTTAGCCTGCGAGAGAATGAGATAGAACACAAGTAATATTTATCTCATTCTCTCGTAGGCTACTTTTCTAATATTCCCCTCTGCCGTGTGTGAATTGCACACACACACGAGAGAATGAGAGAAATACATATATCTTGTATTATATTCATCTATCTCATTCTCTCGCAGGCTAAATCCTATTATGAATATGTTTGTCTCTTTTTAGTGTCGCTTTTTCGTTTCATCGAATTTTCAATTCACAACGATTCTAAAAAAGCATAACTCAATAATTAAAATTTGAACAGATTGCACGCTGCGTCAGAATTCGGCTTAATAAACCGTGAAAGACACCAATGTGCAATCTGCTTAGACGTAAACCTTCAATCAATTTGTCTCTATACCACCCATCTATAGAGTTAGATTAAACAATTTAAATTTGCTTTGAAAACAATGTACCTACTTACTTTGATAGAGTATCACAACAATAGTCCAGACCCTGAGGGAACTCATTGACAATTCACATTTCAATCCAATCAAAAGTCAATTTCAGGAATCTTAACCTCGTTACCGGGGAATCCAGGGAAATTAGTAACAAACAATTTCGAGTTGGCTGCGTACATCGAGCAACGAGCTTACGAGGAGACATGTCTCTCATCCGAATAAAAAGTTCCTGTAGAAATAGTGTTAAAGCTGGCATATAAATTGAAAAAAAATTAAAATATAGTTTATACTTGCATTACATAATAAATCGTAATAATATAAGAACTATTCGTTATCTTTTTGTCAAGTAAGGTATCTGAAGTTTAGTGTATACTAGTGCTAATTTTAGATGCATTTAATTTTAATAGTATAAGAAGGCCAACGTACTGACCCACCAGTTTTACGAGATTTAATTTGAAAGAACAACATTATTGCATCTTCTATTTATATCTATAAATAGATTTTTAAATAACAGATGACCTGCGTCTATTTTAGTTTGTAAAAATTCCTGTAAACAATCTTTATTTTTCCTAATTCTACACATTAATTCTACATGTTATAAATGCGAAAATATAGTTAAACCCGCTAACTTTTAGTACACAAAAAAGACCCACAGGTCACGTATTTTGGCAGAGTGGCATATTGCGTTATACCTTTCCATTTGGCATCTACAAGTCTTTGGTTACGAGCAATTCAGTCTGAAATTGTCCCGGCCCTTGTTTCGATTACGGAGAGTCCAAAATTAATGGTTTGTCCGCCGAGCAAAGCCGTAATGAAAAATTTAACAGCAGCCTCTTTCGAATTGAATTCTTTTATGTCGTTTTTAGGGGCATTTAGTCAGATTGCAAAAACCTTAACCCTGCAACTGCTCGTTAATAGGTACTATCACTGGTCAGTGGCGTTCGGGCGGTCAAGCTATGTGCTTGAAGCTAGGGTAGGCATTAGTTAGTTAGAATACCTATTTACTGACTTTTTTAAATAATGAAAAATGAGTATTTACGTATGTCTATTTGGGTAAGCAGTGCTTTTATGCCTCAATAAACTGCACGCCACTGTCACTGGTGATTCATGACGAAGCAAAATACGCCTCAAAACCCAATTGCAAGTTCATAACCATCGACCATGACTCGCCAGGCTACTAGGAACTATATTGTACCTACTATTACCTATTCTGTGCTACTACAGCCCTCTTTTTCTCTAAGTAGCTATCAAAAAATGAAAGCCACTGACTATTTTGGTAGGGGGTAAAATGTAGATTAACGTGACCGACAAGCTCGCGAACAGCGACATGCTCGCGAACATATAAATATAATCCATTCGAAATTAAACTTTAATGCCTTAGTGTTAAGGTTTATATAATTTTAAAAAAAATTGCGTTGCGGCACGTAGCGGCAAGTATTCTTGACTGCGACTTTGTCCGCGTGGGTTGTTTTTTTAAATTAACACGGGAACTCCTGAATTTTTCGAGCTAAAACGTAGCCTATAAGTTCCCCGGATAGTAAGCTAGCTCTATACCAAATTTCATCTCTATCGGTTGAAAAGATGGACCGTTAAAGCGCAGCAAACAGACAGACACACTTTCGCATTTTTAATATTCGTATGGCCGTAGTTTGTTAATCTATCACCCCCAAGCTGATAAGTTTGCCTACAATCGATGTTATTTCCTAAGTTATAAAACTGTAAGAAAGTTTTGATACAAAATACAAGGCCAAACAAGAATTTCATTAATTTTTTCTTGTTTTTTGTCTCAATTGAAAGCTAAAAAACTACTTAAGTAATTAAATATAGCTAGGACTTTCGTAGTTTAAAATTTCATGGCTGGCTATTTGTTGGCTCTCAGATTTAGGTACACGAAGATACTTATTTACATTGGACGTCCTATTATATTCATGAAATTTTACGGAAAACGAAGGAAAATCAAAAATTACACGTGGTCTGGCTAACTTTAATATAAAAAATCAAAATCCATGTTGTATGCTTAATTTATTTTATTTCTAAGTCCCTTACATGATACATCTAAACCGCTATCCTAGGTCACCCGTTGTCCTAGGTGAGGGACAGAATCAAAGCGATGCGACGCGATACGACGCCATAGAAAATGACAGACGTATCTACGCGATAACGTAGGCCACTTGAAGGGTCAGCTACTGTTTGATACTGTCGCGTCGCGTCGTATCGAGTCGCGTTTGTCGCTCACGTAGGACAAAGCGTGAGAGACGCGACGCGACGCAATTCGGCTTATACGCAGGCCAAGAGGTACAGGTAATATTTCAAGGTGCGTCGCGGCACGTAGCGACAAGTACTCTTTGTATGAGGTTGTATGGAGCTGGGCCCATTTTAAGCAAAGCGGCACGGAGATGCAGTCCGCGACCCCGTACAAATTCATACAAATAATATTTACCGCTACGTGCCGCGCCGCTCCGTGTATCTCAAGTGGGGCTGGACCTTCAGTGACATGTCCACAGAATATGTTATTCAGTGGTCGCTGACGTAGGAGAATAACTAAAAGAAAAGGAAGGTCGAAGGTCTTTGCGTCTTTTTAACAACCGGTACGTAATCCCCAGACCGGAAGTATAGCACGCCCTCGTCCCGATCTCTTGACTGCCGGAACCCCGGTTCAGGGATCGGCAGGTTCTCGCCCATAGCGACCTTCTTCTTGACTTCTCTCTTCTTGATCCTCCGTATGAGGATCTGTAGAACTCTACAGCAGTAGATGTTGAGGCCGAGGATGATGATGCCTCTCATCCAGCACGCTGACGCTACCATGGGTAACCAGCCTCCGAAGTCATTGTACCTTGAAAAAATATAGTTTACTAGATGATGATGATGATTTAGGTTCTCGACGAATCCCATGGAATAACCCTGGATTTTGAGGAATTAAAAGTACCTAGCCATATCCTTGTCCGGTATGCACTTGTACGGTATCTACTCGTATCTCTATCCAAAAATTCGCCAAAATCTGTTTAAAGCGTAACAGACAGACATACTTTCGCATATTTAAGACTAGCTGATGTCTGCGACTTCGTCTGGATTTATGTCTTGAAAAAAATCCGTGAGAAATCCCCCAGTTTCCGGGATAAAAAGTAGCTTATGAAGGACATAGGCTACTTTTTATCTCTACAAAAAATCGTCAAAATCCGTTCTATGTAAAATGTATGTACATAGACAAGTAAAATGTATATACAGAGACATATACATATACCTCATATTATAAACTTACCCCTTCAACTTCATTTCCACACCCCACCCGCTGTATCTAAGTATCATGCCCTTAGTCAAGCTCTTCTGTATATGGGCGATATACACTATCGCCATGGACAGGTCGAACATTACCACAAATACACTGGCGTACAGGGCAGTTGTTAGGACGAATTTCAGTACTTTTAGCCTCGTGGATGATCTGAAGAGTCTTAATACTAATGCGACTAGAAGCCATAAGATGTGCACCATGACACTCAGGTTTATGTATCTGAAACAAGAATATTTAATTATACAACTTATAGGCCGACCGTTTAACTCGCGTATCGCCTGCGCGGTAAGAAGGGGCGCCGGATACAAATTCATTAAATTTTTAAAGATACTTATTATTTTATTCTTTACCAACTATAAATCTTTGGATTATTGACTCCGTGTGTAGCGTTACCCGCCACCGCTCCCTTCTTACCGCGCAGGCGATACGCGAGTTAAACGGTCGGCCTATAGTTATTATTCCCTAGTTAATATTAATTAATAATTAAGAACTAATACTAATATTATAATTATACTTGCTGATGCCCGCGACTTCGTCCGAATACGTGGGTTGAGGTTTTTTGGTGCCCGCGGGGATGCTTTAATTTTCCGGGATAAAAAATAGCCTATGTGTTCTTCGTGTCCTGGGATAATTTTCCGCACTTGGACGTAGGCATCCGCTGTACGTGTAGCCTATGTGTTATTCCAGACTATAATATTATCTCTGTGCGAAATTTCATCCAGATTCGTTTAGCCGCTGGCGTGATTGAATAACAAACATCCAACCATCCGTCCATTCAAACATTTGCATTTATAATGTTAGTATAGAGATTATCCTAGATGGAAATAGAAAAAATTGTCATGAATGAAGGTTCTTATATTATAAACATATAAAAATCGAATACATATCCGAATCAAAAATAAACCTTAAATTCGAGAAAAGCTCGACATACTTTCTAGTTTTCGCCGCCAATCTCGTCGACACTGTCACAACAGGTGGCTGCCACTTTATAGGACGTACTCTTAGCCCCTTCGTATCATTCTTCAGCTGTAACGTCTTCATAGAGGTCAGCGACCTCAGGTTGTAGCCACACGCGTGGGGGTCGTACAAGTACATGATTCGGGCCAACTTGTCGTAGTCATGTTTATTGCCATCTGGGGTCCACACGCAGAAACTTATCGTTGCTGCGCCGATGAAGACTAATATACCTGTCAAGGCGAAAATCACTGTACATAATATTAATTACCTTAATTATTAACTAGCGACCGCCCGTGGACACGCTCCCGTGGGAATTTTCAAAAAAGGTGGCCATATTTCTTGTCTAAATAAAGGGAACTTCTGTGCAAAATTCAGCATCCAAGGGAAGTGAAGGTTAAGTAGTTAAATCTACAATGTATATCTTGCACTTGTAGCTTGCGATATTCACCACCCAGTAAGCCAGCAATTTGCACCGGCACAAATCCACACCACACAAATCTTACAAATTACTCTCAACGTACGTTTCACTCCGACACCGGAGCATCTTCAGGAGATGTTGACTCGACAATGCACGATTGTAAGGTGAAACGAAGTTGAGTAAGAGAAGCTGAAATAAGACGAGAGGCCAGGCTTCGGAAAAATGTTTCGACGCTCGAATTCAATCAACGTTTGCGTGTTTAGAAATCTCACACTGACCCTATTGCATCAATTACCTACTACTGCCACAGCCCACAGAGGAATTTCTGATAGTAACTTACATTGCAGAATAATCGAGTTAGAGATCCAGATGCAGGCTAGTTTACCGCTCGGCAGCAGAGAGACTTGTTCCAATTCGGACTGCAATCTAGTGTCCCTCCTCTTCAATATGCCACCATCGACATTAGAATAATACATGCCACTGAATCTTACAAGGAGTCAAACACATATGTAAACCCGACCCTAGATTCCCTCAGGTGGGATTTTTTAAAACCTTTCAGTGTGGGAGAGAGAACTTAATATTTAGTCAATGAAATTTCATTTATAGAACATGATTGTTTACATTCAAGTTTCTTGATCCCGTGGTTTGAGCTTTCCTGTAGTTAGTCTATCTTTATAAGATACAGAATAATGTATTCGACAGCAAGTAAAGTACATAAAAATATTTTACGATACAACTATCATTAAAAACATATCTATGATGCTATGATATTTGACTTTGTGACAATCACAGATTAAAGATTGACACATTGATGTAGAATTTAGAATTTAGGTACTTATATAGGTACTCAATAATGATGTGACATGAGAAAAATATAATAAATCTATGTATAAGACATAGACAAACAACAAATGATACCATTTTAAAGGCTGTACTGTAAACTTTTGATTAATGCCATATTCATATTACACCTGTATTTCAGGTTGGTTTAAGTGAAGGAGTGAGGAATAGGAAATATAAATCCGAACTCAATCCCTATACTCAACGGTATTAAATATACTAAATTCATCCATACTAATATTATAAATCCAATCCTTGGGTGGTGAGGATGGATGGATGTTTGTTACTCAATCACGCCATAACGGCTGAGCGGATGTAGATGTTAGGCACAGAGACATTATAGGTTGGAGGAACACTAGGATTCTTTTTATCACGGAAAATTAAAGAGTTCCAGCGGGAACCAAAAAAAACCAAACCACGCGGATGAAGTCGCGGCCTAATCTAATACTTTGTCATTGTTTTATTTTTCTTGAAGAAGTTTCAACCCATTGCGATTTTTTTGTACGATATACATAGATCACTAAAAGTTTTAATTGCAAAGTTTTAGGATTTCTACAAGGTAAATTAATTAAAAGCGATTCCTGACTTTTTATAAATCGGTTGTGCGAAAGTTTTGTTTTGTCGTCACGGTAATTTCCTATTTACCGTAAACATCTGAAAATTGTTTAATTGGGACGTACTTATCTCCATAAAATATATTTCCCATTTATTTATAAATGGAGAGAGAAATGTTCGTCTTCCCGGTTATTTCCTGTTTTCCGTGAATATTTGAAAATTGGTTTATTGAACGTATATTTTATCTCCAGAAATAAAATCTTGCTTGTTATAAAAGGAGAGGTTATTTTTATTGAAAAGAAATTATTATGATTTAGGTATATTTATGTACTAGGTAATAATATTAGGTATATTATAAACGTCATTTGTTCAATTGAGTTTTCAACCCGAAAGTAAGTCTATCTGCTGTGTTTCCACGGCCTATCTGTTTGTGGTATACACGATTTAGATGAAAGTTTCGTCTAAAGCCGGCCCTGCCAGGAATCGAACTCAATCCGCTCATAAGGCCACAGTGCTCATTACTGCGCCAGGGTGCTATGTTTTATAATCAACGACCTCAATTTACATAATCATGTGGGCGTATGTTACAACGCCATCTAGTCTGAAAAGCGGGAACTTGCTTGCAACATGAAAACGTATGACTCGGTCATAGATAATAATATAGGTCACAGTCATAAAAGCCATAAGGCCAGTTAGAAAATATCATAATGGATGAAAATATTAATTAGGAAGATTAAATAACGTTTTTTTGGAAATGTATGTTTGTGAATTGAAACACATTTAAACAAATATTAAACAGTGCCAAACTAATAAGACTTTAGATGTTAATATAATAATAACCACTTATCTACACAACGAGCGATCGTGACAGCGCTACGACGGGGACAAAGGTAGGCTTATGACAGGTGTGGAACATGCTCAGCAAGTCGGATGCCCGACTTTTTTCTACGAAAGGGCCCATCTAGTACCTACATATATATCGATGTTTATAATTCAACTAGCTGATATCCGTGACTTCGTATGCATAGATTAAAGTTTCTTGGTTCTCGCGGGAACTCTAACTTTCAGGGATTACAAATGGCCATTCCAGTTAGTTCCAGACTATAATCTATCTATGTGGCAAATCTCCTCCCGATCCATTCAGCCGTTCTGGTGTGATTGTGAAACAAACATCCATCCAAACTTTCGCATTTATAATATTAGTTATTATAGATATTATTATAAAGATAGTAGGTATAGACTAAACTAGATGATGACGCCCGCCACATTGTCCGCGTGATTCTGTTTTCAAAATCTCGTAAGTAACTAGGTACTCTTTTATTTTGCGGGATAAAACTAACCTATGTCTGTTCCCGAGGCTCGATATGAAAGATATATCTGTACCTTAACGGTTTGGTTTCAACTCCTGGCACTCCTGGCAGGACACAGACCTGGCCCTATCGGCAAATAAATATAGCCACGCGATTTACGGGTTAGAACTGTCGTAGGCTTTCATGTTAATATTTTGTATTATTAGTAGGAGTTTGTTATTTTATGTTTCTGTAATTCTTTGATTATATGATGTAAAATAATTAATTTAAAATATAAAAAAATAACAAGAATATAAATTAATCTTATAAAGTAGATCAGCACTAATTGCTGAACTATGATTGAGCTGAGCTGGGAAAGTAGTCAAGGTCTTTTTAAATAATTATTAAAAAGAGCACGAAATCTAGAATGTAATGCACAACGTAGACCTTAATTAACTGACCATTTTTATGTTTTCTGACTAGACGCTACCCAAGGATGAGACAGAGCGATTTAGTACTTTCTCAGTAATCTAGATCTAATATACCTAACTGATTAGTCAGGTTCAAATGGAAACTGTATAAAATAAGTAGATATAAAAAAAGTAAAGTAAAGTAAGTAAGTAAGTAATGATAATGATAATTTTTTTTTGCCAAATTGTGGGTAGCAACAGTTATTTCTATAGAAATAGTCCCGAGCAAAAATATACATATACAGCCTTAAATAAAGTTTTTTTTAAATCAAATGTTAATGATTGGCTTCCTCGTTTCTAATTCGAACCGTTAGTATATGGAATGCTGTTCCGGCTTCCGTTTTCCTCTCCAATTTTAACATGGTATCTTGAAATCAAAAGTGAATAGGCATCTTCTAGGTAAGCGCGCTCCATCTTAGGCTGCATCATCACTTGCCAGCAAGTCTGTGATTGCAGCCAAGCGCTAGCCTGAGAATTAAAAAAATCGACGCATGTAGTGTAGGCACACTACAAATAATATAAAAAATGCCCTGACAGGGGTTCTTTTTTTTAATCATTATAGGCTTACGCTTGACCACAATCACACCTGATGGGAAGTGATGATGCGGCCTAAGATGGAACGCGCTTGCCTAGAAGATGTCTATTTACTCTTGATTCAAAGATACCCGGATTGTAATTGGTGGGAAACACAGTTTTTGGTAGAGTTTCCAGACCCTCGCCATGCGAATAAGGAATGAAGACACAAAGCGCTTCGTACCGGTACGTGTGGATGGAACTTTGACGACGTAGGGGTGGAAATTCGCTCGTCGTCTTGCGGTACGATGGTAGAAAGGTGAAGGAGGTACAAGATCGAACAGCTCCTGAGCACATGACTCATCGAAATATATCCTATAGAATACCGATAGGCCAGCTACCTTACGGCGGTGATCCAGAGTTTGAAGTTTCGCCAGAAGAGATGAATTTTCGCCAATCAATCTCGTAGCCCGACAATCTACGGCGTCAAGAGCCGCCAGCTGATACTTAGCAGAGCCATCATAAAGGTGACTGCATATAATTCAGCATCATCATCACTTCAACCCATTACCGGCTACTACTATTGCGCACGAGTCTCTTCTCGGAATGAGAAGGGTTCGGTCACCATCACCACGTTGACCAAGTGCGGATTGGCAGACTTCACGTAACAATACTTAATATAATATCAAATGTCTTTCAAATTAAATCAAATCAATTTTTTTTATTCAAGTAGACTTTTAACAAGTGCTTTTGAATAGTCGAGTGAATTTACCACTGGTTCGGAATAATTTATTCACACAGCTTACATATCAGTGAAGTATTCTAAGGAAGTGATTTTTTATTTCATAAAACGCACATACCTCCGACGAAAAGTTAAGTTAAAGGTCGCATTCGCGATGCGAGAGGTGATCAAACCATGAAACCATTAGGTAAGTATAGGCTTAGTTAGTTGCCAGTTATCTTATCGTGTAATATACTAGAATTTTTTAAAAAAAAGGTTATAAAAGGGAAAAGGATGAGAACAACCAGCTTCTAAAATGTAGACCCAACAATTCCAGAAGAATTTGATGCTTTTGTTTCATTACCGGCGATGAAATTCGGAAATAGAATACGATTAGAATACAAATGACGTCCAAATAAAATATTTTTTCAGTTTGTATTCATACCTTTGTTTCGTGAGGGATGTTTTTGTACGTTTTTTGCATTTATAATACGCAATGTTTTAAATTATTTTTCACTTTTACCTAACGTAATATTTCATGCGATTTTCTTTGAATTGTAAGTGGTACAGCGTTGAATGGAATTAAACTGAAAGCAATTACCAAATCTAGAGGCTCATTGTTATGCTAAATTGCTACAAATATTACAGTTTGAAATGTAAGTTTGTGACATTAGTTACGCCTACCAAAATGTCTTACTGCTAATTGAATTGAATATTTTGTTACAAAGGAACCTTTTAAGAAAATACGCAATGGTTTTGAAGTAAAACTTACGCACGCTTGACTTGGGGAGTAAGCTGGTGAATGCGTGACGAGAGCGTTACGAAAAGTGTGATCGCGCGAGGCGAACGAAAGTTGAGAGGAAGATATACGTTAGTAAAGATAGAAAGAGAGAGAGTTACGTTTCGAATATCACTGTAGGGGCAAGAGAGAGAGAGGTGCGAGCACACATTATCTTTCTCTCTTTCTCTCATAGCCAGTTACTAAGTTTTACTTCAGTCGTGTAGTCCAAATAGCACTCGTTTTTAACCGACTTCCAAAAAAGAGGAGGTTCTCAATTCGGCGCGTATCTTTTTTTTTTTGAATGTATGTCGGTGCATATCTCCGTGGTTTCTAAACCGATTTGACAGTTGTTTTTTTGTTTTCACAACTATTACGTTTGGACTTAATTTTTTAATATAGTCCCGCAAACTTATACGGCCCGATGGCTAAAATTGGAACAATTTTTTATGCCTGTTTAGTTTTTGTTTTTATTTTATTTTTCATATTTAAGTATACTAGCGACACTGTCACCGGGTCCGATAACTTTGTGGGTCTGTAGTTGTACGTAAGTTTATCTGTCGTCTCGTAATCACAATACAACTAACTCTAACTCTCAAACTGCTCATTAGATTTTGATAGCTGAAATGAAATTGACTTCTTTGCGTTCTATTTATCATATATGTAATATGACGTCATAACAAATCCAGCATGGCGGTTATTATTATTATGTACTTAAAGTCAAATTAAAGTCGGTATATAAGATAAATCCTTGTTGTTTTATTGAGTGTAAGTAATAAATAAATAATTTATTCACATTAATAATTCACGTGTAAAAAAGTATTATCTATCGCTGTAAACTTATTCTTGTAATTATTTGTGTAGGTATTGTAAATTAGTTATATGTAATTTAATATTTATGTATATATTATGTAATATTTTTAAATATATATTTATTATATGTATAATTTTTTATCTGTTTATGGTATGTACCTATTAGAATGTACGTTTAAGTAATTATGTTTTATTTAATGCAATTTCCCGTCTCACAGCAAGTACGGTCCATGCATGTAGGTTACCTGGCAGAGATCACTTTAGTGATAAGGTCGCCTTTTGTTTGTAATGTTGTAATAATGTCCTTTGTGTGTGTCCTTTTTTTTATGCAATAAAGAATTTAATAATAATAATAATAATTAATTACAGTTTCCTTCTGCGTGCAAATGAAATACTCAAAACAATTAAGATCATATTATGTAATAATTTTATCAAGTACTTTTGAACTTTGAAAGTAAAAACACAAAAATAAAACAGTTCGCCATGAAACCTAATTAGATTTAAAATAAAATTAAAATAACAAGTTTAAAAAATAATACCTCTTTATGCTTTAATAATTCGTATTGTGAAAATCAAGAACAATAAAATATTGTTATTTCACTATGAATGTCTTTTAACCAAAATACTAACACAATCTGGTCTGTATACTTAATTGTATTTGAATAGCACTTATTTGCCTCCATTACATCCACTATTTATATAGCTGGAAGTAAGCGGCCGATTGGTACTGCGGTACTGCGGTATACACAAATATGGGTGCCCTGTCTTCGTTCTTGTATTGCAATCGAGCTGTGTACGCCATGTTACGAATGTCGTTCTCAGTCTGGAACTGTACCCTTTGGAGTTGGGATCCTGGCAGCAAAACGTAGTACGCGCCTTCAGTATTAACTACTTCAGCGTCTTTCTTAGGTTCCAATTCAAGATTTTCTTTAGTAGCCTCTGTCTTAGCTTCAACCGTTACTGTATCATCTCTTTCAGTAGTAGTTACTTCTGGAGTGCCGTATTCCGTTTGAGGAGTTAAGTACGTGTTGAAAGGTGCACCATAACTGTTTTCAGGAATTCCGTAATTAGTTGCTGGTAGTTGCTGGTTGTTCTCTTGGCGCGATGGCACTCCATAGTAATTGTTAGGGTTATATTCCTGACGTGATGGTAGAACGAATTCCCTTGCAGGTCTGTAGCCGGCTGCAGGGTAGGGTGCTTCTGCTGTTTCTACTTCTTGTCTCTGTGACTGGAACCTTTGTCGGTATCGAGGAGGCTCGGCTGTGACAGCAGCTGCCAATAGAAGTACACAAGCGAAAATCATTGTTGTTGCTTCGACTGCTTGGTGACGAATGATGCTGTGGTAAAGACTGTTGGCGCTTTTATACTTATCCCGGAGTCGGGTTGTTTTTTAACAAGTTTCCGTCATCTCCGGATGTGTCTCCGTTATCGATATTCTAGACAAGTTGTCCGCGACATTGGCCCCCTAAGCGAGGATGATCGGTTGCATAATAGCGCCCGATTAGGTGGACCTGTCACTGTTCATGGCATCTACGTGACAGGAATCCTAATAAATTGGTGACTAACTTACGAAAATGCCTGCCGAGCCTCTTTAATATTCATGGCTCGTGAGGAAATCTTCCTTTCGCCGTCACTAATTAGGTCTTTATGCTGTTAAAAGTTGAAGTCGGTCAGTGTTTGGGAAAACAGTTAATACCCGTGATGGGTCATTGTACTCCAATTGTTATGTAACATGCGTACTCGTATGGCGTATTTTGCTTGTTTTGTTTATTTTACCGAGTCTTACATCTTTTGACCTTTCTGGAGACCCCAGTTTTCATAAACTTAAGTTATTTTATATGTGCTCGACGGGAGAAACATTTTAATCTTGACTAGCTGATGCCCGCGACTTCATGGAAATACACACTACGTGGAATAAGATTTTTTAATTTTCACGGGAACTCCTCAATTTTTCGGGATAGAGAATAGCCTATGTCACTCTCCAGGTCCATTTATGATATTATTATGATTTTAAAACGGTAACAAGTCGTCCCACTATGTACATTTCATTCAAGATTTTGATTTTTAAAATCCCGTGGGAGCTTCAAGATTTTACGGTCGTTGTCCTTTCTTGGTATGCAACCCATCTTAATACCAAATTTCATCAAAATTTGTTGAACGGATTGGCTGTGAAAACGTGGTGGACAAAATAATATTTTTTTGCTAATTTCTGGAGGATACTTGAAGAACAAAGACTTTTCTTCTGAATTAAGTAGGTATATTTTCCAATAATATATTATGAGGGCGTAAATAATGCAATTTCTCAAACTGGTTTACTGTAAACAATTTTGAATTCGCATTGCTGAATATCAAGTCCACCAACGACCTCAATTTACATAGACGGGCCCTGTCAAACAAAGAATGTGGGCGTATTTTTAGCAACGCCATCAACGTCATCAACGCCATCTAGTCTGAAAAGCGGGAACTTGCTTGCAACATCTTGAATGAAAGCTTGAAAACGTATGACTAAGTCATAGATAATATAGGTCATAGCCGTAAGGCCAGTTAGTAAAAAAAAAACATACAGTTTGCCGCGGAAATTAAATGATTGCGTAATGGATAAAAATATTAAATAGGAAGATTACTTAAATAACGTTTTTTTGGAAATGTATAATTGTGAATTGAAACACTTACCTTAAAATTAAAATGATACAGTGCCAAACTAATTCAACTTTAGATGTTAACTTAATAATAACAAATTATCTGCACGACGAGCGATCGTGACAGCGCTACGACGGGAACAAAGACAGGTGCGGAACGTGTTCAGCAACTCGGACGCCCGGCGTTTTTCTATGAAAGGGCCCATCTAGTGCCTAGATACATATATATATATCGATGAAGTCCACAGATTAGTATGGATTATCCAAGGATTATTAATAACATTTCATTATTAATTTAAATGTGTGTCCAATTGTAAAAACGATAAAACACATTTAAATCCAGCGGAGGGTCTTGGAAGGTGTCAAAGCTCGCACCGCGCCGCCCGCACGCGTCATTTTTGCTGCGGCATCCAAAATGGCTGCTTGACGTTTAATTACGCGGGAAATCTGTCCTCGCCGCGAACAGATTTATTATGAAAAAAAAAACAAGTTATGGCATGTTATTTTTGTTCTTCTTTCGTTTAAATCACCATCATCATTTTAATCCATCGCTGGATCTTTACTCAGTACGAATCTCCTTTCAGAATGTGTAGAGTTTAGGCCATAGTCTACCACGCTTGGATGGCAGAATTCACACCCCTTGGAGACCAATATTATAAACTAGATGACGCCCGCTTGGATTAAAGTTTTTCTATTCCACCGGGAACTCCTTAATTTTCGGGATAAAAATATGTCCTTCCCTGAGATACAATCTAACTCTATACCAAATTTCATCGAAATCGGTTGAAAAGATGGGACTGAAAAGCGTAGCAGACAGACATACAGACAGACAGACAGACAGACACACTTTCACATTTATAATATTAAGTATGGATGCGAAAGTGTGTTGGTTTGACCTTTATTCACACGTGATTTTGCATGGGTATATTTGAAGACCTGGAGAGTGACCTGACCTGGCCTAATAGAGTACGAGTAGTAATACTTATTATACCTGAAAATTAAGGAGTTCCTGTGGGAATTAAAAACTCAAACCACGCGGGCTAAGTCGCGGGCATCAGCTAATATGGTTATAAATATTATCAACTTCAATCAAAAGTGATTAGGAGGAAGGGACCTCTAATGTTCGGAAGCCTTCACACCGCGTGAATGTCGCAGCTGTTCGTGATTGGAGTCGCTAAAACTGAACTGTTAGAAGTAAACAAGGATATCTATCTTATGCGTATATGTTAAGTTTATTTGACACGAATTTCTTCACGTTTCGTTTCATTTCATTACCCTTATTCTAAGTTTTAATTTAATTAATCGTATAAGCATTCAATGACATTTTTATTTATTTATAGACTAGCGCTTGGCTTCAGACTTGCTGGAAATAGTGATGCAGCCTAAGGTGGAGCGCGCTTGCCTAGAAGAAGCTTATTCACACTTGATTTGAAGATACCAATATTATAACTTTGATGCTAATGTCATCGAATACTTATTCGATCAATCGAATTAAAACTTAGAATGGGCGTAGGTACATTTATTAAAATCGCTTGACATTTACACAGTTACAGATTTTAAATGTGTTTGGGCGTTCGGCCTTGTATTCCGGTGGTCGGGTAACGCACCTCTAATTTTCTGAACTAACTTTAAATATATATATTATTATTTATTGTATAGAAGCAGGCGGAAGGATTACTTTGCGGAAGTCCATGATAATCAAAGAACTTAATTTAGGCACAGCAAATAGGCATCGCGACAACCTATAAATTATTGCAAAAAATTTGCTCGTTGTTGTCTAGTAAATAGAGTTCACATTCGCCACCGATGAAAACTATAGCGCAGCATTCGTGCGGTAACATTTTCGTGTATAAGTCCGCGTGAAATGACCATGTCGGAGGATAACAACGCAGATGAAGATGCGGTCTAAGATGGTAGTGGGCTAACCTGTTAGGGGCATGGCAGATATAATTAACCCATACCCCTAATCGGTTTCTACACGACAACGTACCGGAACGCTTAATCGCTTGGCGGCGCATCTTTGCCGGTAGGGTGGTAACTACTCGTAGCTACGACCGCAGCCTTCCAATAGGGAAACCAGGGAAAATTCAGAAATTATAAATTCCCAAATTGACCCTGCCGGGAATCGAACCTGGGACATCCGCAAGTTAAGACAACAGCGCTCAACACTGCGCCAGGGAGGTAGTCAAAGTCACTTGTTAAAAAACTGAATGACATGGACTTTTCGTCCAACAGACACATAATATTATATTATTTCAGTAGTGTGTTTTGGCCCTTAGTGAAGAGGATAGTTTTAATGTATGCTAAATACATACATGTCATAAACTTCTAAAAGGTCACGTTGGTGGAATATTTTAATTGCACGGCCTTTGGGTTTATCCGTTTTGCATAGTTTTAAATACATTCAACCTTCTTTATTATAGTACCTACCTGAATTTTGGAACTCAGTTTTTTATTTCAGTAGCATCAAGCTAGACAGAATTTGGTAGTTTTTTTATTTATTTCGCCCTCTATCTTTTACGTTGAGCCGGGAACTATTATTTTACTAGTGATTCAGCTCACAGCAGTGATGGCCGAGTGGTTAAGGCGAATCCCACACTGCGACGCGCCCCTTGGTG
The DNA here is from genome assembly GCA_923060345.2 of Erebia aethiops. Classification (NCBI taxonomy): domain Eukaryota; kingdom Metazoa; phylum Arthropoda; class Insecta; order Lepidoptera; family Nymphalidae; genus Erebia; species Erebia aethiops. The sequence continues at coordinate 22,577,003 of OV281087.1, forward strand.
TGTCAAACGGAGAAGATCCTTTGACAGAATCTTAAGGTACGAGTATCTACGCGACAATTTATTTCATTTCTCTGGTGTTGCACTTCACGTCGATTTCACGGCGTCGCTTCTGTCGCTCACTTAAGACACATTTAATACATCTAAACTAATATTATAAAGAGAAAAGATTTGTTTATTTTGTTTGTTTGTTTGATTGTAATGGATACTACTACTAAACCGATTTAAAAAATTCTTTCACTTATAGAAAGCTACTTTATCAGCGAGTAACATATTTCATTTTCAAAAAATTAGAGATCCCTACGAAAATTTCAATAATGTGAATGAAGTCGGAAAAAATCGTAAAATCTGAGCGCTTCCGTGGCGTGCGATAGTAAAAGTTACACGAAAACAATGTACGATGGAATTTTGCCTCTTAAAAAGTTCAAAAAAAAAGTCGATAGCATATATCTTTTAAGGTTGTCTCACAATAACCATTTTTATGATTTTAAGATTTGGTTTAAAATAAAGCTTTACTTTCGAAGGTGTTTTTACTGACATTGTATTGATCCTTATCAAAATAAAATAGTTTGTCATGTTAAATATTTAATATAGACCAAATTCGTCCTTTACACCATTTATAGGCCGATCGTTTAACTCGCATATCGCCTGCGCGGTAAGAAGGGAGCGGGGGGAGATGTTAGCGGATTAAAAAAAAGATACTTATTATTTTATTCTTTACCAACAATGTCTATATCGAGATAAATCTTTGGATTATTGACTCCGTGTGTAGCGTTACCGCCCCCGCTCCCTTCTTACCGCGCAGGCGATACGCGAGTTAAACGGTCGGCCTATAATTCAGATGAATATCTCAGAAGATATTATAGAAATAGGGGCCGCGACTTGCAATGGCAGGCGGGTTGAAAATATATTGCAGTGCTAATGTAAAACCAGATGTGCTGCCCAGTGCCGACTGGCTAATAATAGACGTATTGACTATTATGATGATTAGTGCTACCCGTGCGAAGCCGGGCGGACCGCTAGTATTTTATTTAAAGGTGTATGTCAGCCATAACTTACCCTAAGGCCGGCCATACACGGACAGCAGCAGTCCATCCTGACTGCTTCAAGCTGCGACTGCATAGTGAACTACAGTCTTCTACGTACACACATACATGGAATCGCTCGAGCAGTTGCGACTGCTTCGGGCGGTTAGCAGCAGTCAATGATAGCATCAAGTTGTTGACTATGACTGCAAGAGAGGTTCGTGTATGTTGATCACTGGCTAACTGCTCGTGCAGTCCGTGTATGGCCGGCCTAAATGTAATAACAAGCACTCAATCGAAAAGTTGACAGTCTAATTTTTACTCGGTATTTAGATGTAGGCGTAACAGATAATACGACTTTGAGATAACAAAGAAAGTAAATCGAATCGAATCACAAAGGGTTTCCAGCCTTAAAACGCGACCCAAACCGCACCTATCGTTTAAATTAAATGAGGTCGGAATGAGGTACGTATATTTCAGCGCGGAAATAAACGACCTCGTTTCCGAATATTAGAAATCAAAGGTGGATTTTCGACGAAACGAACCTCGAATTTGGAGGGAATTTATTTAGGACATTATAGAGTAGGTACCTGTACAAACATTTTAAGTCGTCTGTCTAATATTTAGAGGTTAAACAACAAAAACACGCGATTCTGCACTTTCTTTAATTTTTTAAGACTCGTATTGACAAACCGGCATTTAGCTAAGAACAGCTGTTCTCAAGTAGGTATAGGTATTTAAGTATAGGTTGATCGATACTTGAGGACCTATATTCTTAAGTTGATGTCGGTTTATTAATACTACTAAAATTGTATTTCTGAACTGCCTCGTTAGTCTAGTGGTTAGCATGTTCGACTGCGGCCGACGAGGCCCCGGGTTCGAGTCCCGGGTCGGGCCATAATTTAATGTAGGATTTCCTGACTAGAAACTCTCAGTTCTAGCCCGGAGTTCCTAATTATCCTAGTTGGCGGTGTTCCACCCCCGTGTCTCGGAGAACACGGTTATTATCACCAACATGATAATAGTCGTTAAAGCCCGCCAACCCGCATTGGAGCAGCGTGGTAGACGGTAATGGGCTGTAGTGGGTGGGTATTTCTGAAAAGAATTTCTGCAGATCTACACTTGCCCAGTGTGGTGGACTCTGCTGATACGGCTGGCAGACTGATCACTGACTGATTAAATTTTTAGCCTTTCCATTACACAAGTTTAAAAATAATTAAATAAATTGAATTTTTGATGTTAAATATTTTATGAACATAAATGTAACCTATCTCTTTGGAGTCGGTTGGAAGTACACCGATACAATAACATAAACGTTCGTCGATTCGTTTTGTGAGTGGGGAAAGGGTGAAATATTATTATCAGATGCCCAATATATTTGCAAATGTACTGGAAATGCGATCGGCGTCGAATTGAGGGGGCTTGGGAATTGCTGCTGAATATACGTGTATTGTAATCGTGCCTGAGTTTACTTCTCGTTTATATTTTATTAGATAGATGATACCTGCGTGCGACTTTGTCCATGTTTTTTCAAACAAAAGTTTTCCCCGCGACAACCTTCCTTTGTATACGTCATAATCGGTTGAAAAGATGGGCCATGAGAGCTTAACATACAGACAGACACACTTTCGCGTTTATAATATTAATAGTGATACCCACGAATTTTTTGTGGATTTAGATCTTGGTTTTTTTATATCCACTACAAGTTAGTGACTAAGATGGTATCGGGCTAACCTGTTAGGGGCATGACAGTTATATTAAACCCATATCCCCTGTACGGTTTCTACACGGTATCGTACTGGAACGCTAATTCGCTTGGGGGCACGTCTATGCCGGTAGGGTGGTAGCTAGCCACGGCCGAAGTCTCCCACCAGGCCAGACCAGGGAAAATTCAGAAATTAAAAATTCCCAAATTGACCCTGCCGGGGATCGAACCCGGGACCTCCGCACGTTAAAACAACGGCGCTCAACACTGCGCCACGGAGGTCGTCAAAAACAAATAATACTATAAAGTTAAATAAAAGCTGGTAAAATGGGTAGTGAAGCCATTTTCTTCACATCTCAGCTTTCCATCTGTCATTATGAAAATATTCAGACCTACGAAGTGTTATTCTAATACAAGAACATACTTGTACCTACTATGTTATTTAAATATCTAACTACAAAAAAAAAAATTGTACGTCAGGGTTGCCTGATTGGATATGCTGCAACTTTTCATACTGTAACCATCATTGTAACACATATTCAGATAAATAAATTCTATCTATCTATCCACACTCAATATAGGCTGTTGACAATGCCTATCTCAATTTCGCGATATTGCAAACGTGTCTGAGGTTACCGATCTCATATTTGATATTAAACATGAGATACTACACAGTATTACTACAGTATTAACTTGAATTGTTTACATTTTCGCGTCTCCACATTCTGTTTCACATTACAACATGGTTTACCAACACAGTAAAAATAGATTAGATAAATATGAAGTTGTCTATACTGATATTATAAATGCGATAGTTTGGATGTATGGATGGATGGATGTATGTTACTCAATCGCACCAGACCAGCTAACGGATCTGGATGAAATTTAGCACAGAGATAGATTATAGTCTTGAATAACTCACATGCTACTTTTTGTACTAGAAAATTAAAGAGTTCCTCTGCGGGAACAAAGAAAATTAAAAAACCCTTTTTGTTTCACTTGTTTTGAAAATCATCACGTAGTCACGTGATCAACCGATTGATGTCTACTGCCGGACATTGATTGCTTCGTTGGTATAGCGGTTAGCATGGTTGACTGCGGATCATGAGGTCCTGGGTTTTATTCCCAGTCGGGCATAAAAATTGTTAGGTATTGGGTTTTTCAGTAAGAAATTCTCAGTGCCAGCCCGGAGTTGGAAGTTGGCGGTTGGCGGCGAGCACGTTAAGCCGTCGGGCGCGGTTATTATCACTAACATGATAATAGTCGTTAAAGCCTGCCAACCCGCATTAGAGCAGCGTGGTGGGCCTAAGCTCTAATTCCCTCTCTCCTAAAAGAGTGGAGGCCTGTGCCCAGCAGTGGGACGTTAATGGGCTGCAGTGGTGATGGTGGCGCCGGTCTCTTGCAGGGACTTCCACAAACATTTACGTTAAGTATTTTAATGAAAACTTCCACCTCGTTTCGTTTTCCTAATTAGGTGATTTTTTTATAAATTTAATAACACAAAAGGAAAACTCGGAACTTCCGGGGCAAAAGCGACTCATTAGCACGATGACGGGAGCGGGCAGCGGGGCAATTGTACATAATGGAGTGTTTAAATATCTACTGTCGAGACAATGGGGGTGCCGTTATACGTAGTTTTTTTGAAGTGAAAGCTTCTTTAGGTGCGTTGAGCACTTTTTGGTAGGGGGTAAAAATGTAGATTCGCGTGACCGTCACCGACATGCTCGCGTGACCGACATGCTCGCGAACAGCGACTTGCTCGCGAACATATTATAAATATACCACATTCGAAATTAAACTTTAGTGTCTTAGTGTTAAAATTTATATTTTAATAATTTTAATTTTAAAAAAATCGCTTTCTCTTCTATCGGCGGTACCTGTGACTGCCATTTTTTTTCTTTTTGATGACCTCTGTGGCTAAATATTGCGTTGCTTTTTAGGTGGTTTAATATCACTCCCAAACCCGTAACAGGTTAGCCCACTACCCTTCATCTTCACCCTGCATCTTCACTTACCATCAGGTGAGATAGCAGTCAAGGCCTAACATCCATAATACTCCATACTAATATTATAAATGCAAAAGTGTGTCTGTCTATCTGTCTGCTACGCATTCACGGCCCATCTGTTTAACCGATTTTGATGAAATTTGGTAAAGAGCTAAGTTACATCCCGGGAAAGGACATAGGCTAGGCTTTATCCCGGAAAATTAAAGAACAATATTAAAATAATACTGTTTTTAACGATGGTAGTAAGCCCCCAGATGTTGTAGAGAACTTCAGTGGTTTACTCGCTACGGTTTCGCATCAAAGATGTCCCAACGTTAACGTTAACGGGGCTACGAGCTCGCGTAGCGACTGCAAAAAAAGAAACTTTTATTCGTCTTTCGATAACTAGATTTTTGTTTTTTATTCTCGAAACGGAAAAGTTTCGTTTTAAAAAGGGGTTTTAAATTAAATTGTAGATTAGAATGTTTTCGCGACATTGCTTTCGTTTACATTCGGGTGAGCCTTTATATTTGGAACGAAAATGGAAGTATATTTTAATGCGTTTTACTTGTAGTGTACTTTTGTAAAGTTTGCGGTTTCCTTTTAACAGTACTTTGTATTTATTTTTATTTGAAACAAGATGATGCCCGCGACATTGTTCGCGTGGATTAAGTTTTTTTTATGTTTAATTTCAGACTATGATCTATTTTTGTGGCAAATTTCATCCAGATCCGTTCAGCTGTTCTGGCATGATTGAGTGACAAAAATCCATCCATATACTTTCGCATTAATAATATTAGTATATAATGTCCTCCCCACCGAACTGCGGCTACGGCGGCCTATCACCAGAGAGATTAGACCTCTTTGCGGGAGATATTATAGTGCACAGGTGCGCTCTCTGTTCCTTTACTCTCATAGCCACACACGAATTTTCATATCATATCATATATCAATCATACACGAAAATTCGAACAACCGGAGAGAGATCAGGCGCAGGTCCGACGGCTTTACGTGCTCTCCGAGGCACGGGGGTGAAACACCGCCACAACTTCCTAATCCGGGCCTGTACTGAGAATTTCTTGTCAGAAAAATCCAATAGGTACCTACTTAAGTATAATAATTATGGTATACATACGTGTATACAGTTTTTTTTGTTTACTGTACCAACACTTCCCCGGGAGACGTTATTGAAGGTGGCAAACGTCTGTTAACGGAAGCGTGTCGCGTAAAAGCTTAAAAGGAAAAACCCGCGATAATGTACCTCGGTCCGATTTGCCTGAGTGGAAACCTTCCTTTACTCGTTTTCCTGAGGTTTAAATGGATTTTAGGAATTGAATGGCGGGGGAAGAAATTAATTATGTAAGATTTTCTAAAATACCTTGACTGCGATCTCACCTGAATGGTAAGTGATGATGCAGTCTAAGATAGCAGCGGGCTGACTTGTTAGGTGTATGGCAGTTATACACCCATACCATACCTACCAATAGTTAGTTTCCAGACGATATCGTACCGGAACGCTTAGCGGCACATCTTTGCTGTTAGGGTGGCAACTAGCCACGGCTGAAGCCTCCTACCAGACCAGACCAGAGAAATTTCAGAAATTATTAATTCCCAAAATGACCCTGTTGGGAAACGAACCTGGGACCTCCCACTTGTAAGACCACAGTGCTCTCCGCTGCGCCAGGGGGGTGTCAGTATAGTTGGCGCTAAGGGCCGACGCATACTAACGGTGTGGAGTGTAGTGAACTCATAACTAATTAAACTCGAAATTGTTGTAATGAAAATAAAACATGGAGGCGCTTGCTGATATTTCACAATTAATAAAGCTAGTGCAACTTGGTAGGTATGCGTCGAACGTAATCGAGATTAGGCCTAGACAACAATCCAACAATAAAACGAAATATTTTCATTTATTGTCCCCAACTAGAAATGTTTGATTTTCATTAAAAATAACAATCAAGCTATAATAGCTAGGCCTAGCTGTATGCAAAGCAAACAAATCGATACTCATTAAGAGTGCTGTCGATTCAGAACTGCCCGCCCGAGAACAATGCTTATTTGAATAAAACTCCAGTTTGTATTTACAATAGAAACTGATATTGTTTTGAACATTTCCAGTGTGCAACCATAGACCTGTGTGCAGCTTTGGCGTTCATTTATTTTGACTTTCCGAGGGTTACCTTACGCAATAGTAACTACCTAGTAACCAAAGAAACTTATTAGTCATGGAGAATGAACTCTACTGCATTTGGGAAGCTTTAAGCGCAACGCACACCATCAGAGTGAAGTGGAGCCGATTGTTTTCTGACACAAGCGCAGGTCTGTCAAAGTACATGGAGCTGAGTTCGACCCAACTAGACTCCGTTTGTATGCGTCGGCCCTTAGTTTGCCCTAGCGCTTACTGTAGTGATAAATTGTATTAAATGCACAAACATAAATAAACTTAACTCAATGAACAGACATACACTCAATATTCGACGTTCAATTTTAAGTAGTCCACTTCTAAGTCATCTTTAGCTTTAGTCTTGTGCGAATATTATTAAGTTGTTTGATATTATTTTACAAAATATTAAAACTACAAATGAAGACCACACGGGAAAAACAAGGAATGTCAGTTAAAATCCTAATTGGAGTTAACAGTGCCACTTGACACACCTGACACAGTATACCTTTCCCCCTGCCGAAAAGGTATATAGTGATTAAACGAAATAACAAAGTGAAGTACAAATAAATTAATTAAATCTTAATAAATTAAATCACAAATAAATTAAATCTTATTTCAAAAATTACATGAGTCGCTTCATTCGAAGATATAATTTTTTAATAAAATAAATTAATAAAACGCGCAAATTAAACGTGAGTTTTGTTATGAGTTGAAATTATTAAAAGTAATTCATAAAACCATAATCAGTTGAAACCACAAACTTAATATATTATACTAATAAAACATGTAATAATATATACAATTTCTTAAAAAATCTTTAAAATCTAAATTAAAAACTAAAAATTAAAAATATAATCTATGCCGCTGCAATGAGGCAATGTGCCCAGAACGCTGGCTGCGTTACCCCGCTGAATAGCCAAACTTATATGTTGGCCGAGGTAACTGCCAGCCCTCCGGTCCCCTGTGGACTCTGTGAGACGAGAAGATAGATCCTTAAAAAAGGATCTAGCATCTTCGCCCCACGACCCCATGGTTTCAACACCAAAAGGCACAAATATGAAATTATTTTCTATAGTTTCATATTTGCGCCTCTTGGCTCTTTCTGCATTAGTGGCCGCCGCCCCCGCCGTCATGGAGGTCGCCATATATATTATATTATTAATATTTATAATTCCCAGAAATTATATAACGAGACTAAACTAGTTATCTATCTGTATCTTTTTATATTACTCGTAATATCAAGATTGAAGATTTTCAATTAGAGGCTTTTAATAGGATTCCACTTTATTCAAAATTATCCTTTTTTGACAAGCCTTTTTTTGCCCGTGAGATATTCAATTATAAAATGTAAAATTAGGATGGTAAGCGTGTAAAATAAATTTAGAAAATATCAAGGTAATTACAAAATTTTCTTCTGTGTCGTGCCGACAGAGATTTTCTCCAAGCGCTAATGCTATTACTCGATACATGCGAGATACAAATTGGAGATGGCTCTGCTTTTACCCTGTTTCAAGCATTTTAAAACCCGCAATGTGTCATACGCTATTACTGTAGTCAGCACTGCGTATGTAGTAGGGTGGCCATGGGTTCTGTCATTCGAGAACAAGTCTTTAAAATAAGAGCTGCAAGTAGTTGTCAACTTTTATTTTTTAACGACTTCATGTTAGCCCTTGACTGCGATGAACTTGCAGGTAAGTGAAAATATTTTTATCAAAGCGAAAATAGTGAAATTATTCAGTTGGTTTAAAGTTAAACGGTTCCTTGAAATCTCATAATAGTGCAGTTCTTTAATGTTGTTTCAAGTAAAAATAAGCACTTAAAAACTTACTTTATATTTTATTAAGTGCTTATTTTTTACTACAGTCCAACAGACACAGTTCATACTTATTATTTATTATAAAATATAAGAAAGTGCGTCTATCTGTCTGCTTATGTACCTATACGTATATTTGTCAACCGATTTTGACATAATTTTGTACAGATAATTAAATTATACTTAGGAAATTTATGCCGGCTTATTACCCAGAATCCACGAGTTCCCAGAGGATTTTTAGAAAGCCTTACTTAGCCTATAAATATACGCGTATGAAGTCGCGAGCAGTACAGGATAATTTTAAGCGTTCACAGTTTTGGTACAATTCCTTACAAATCTCATCGAATGGCCCTTATCACAGCGCTAATATCATTAGGGAATAGTGCACGTTCGCATACTTTGAGGCTGAGCTTTGAGGCCTCTCTTTTCTGTCAAAGTGACATACTCCGATATTGAAATAATTATTCATGCTAGGTTTCATGCGATTTGACACCAAAGAGATTACGCTTTACATGGTTTTACTCGACTCGGGAAGGGTTGAGATATGAGGAGAGTCCTGTGTTGGTTGGGTCATTCATCTGTCGGTACGTAACTTGAAAACTACCAGTGGCGTGCACGACATATAGGCGTAAAAGCATTGCTTACCCTAGTTAAAAAATCTCAATGCTTTTTAACATACCTATAATATGACACCTACAATATGAATTCACCATAAAAAATCTAAATCGCTTTCTATCTAAGGAGTTCTGTACACCTATAATAGGATCAGGATTGAGGATTTGGAGTTAGAGCTTCCTCTAATAACAGTTTTTTAAATCGGTTTAGAAACCACGGAGATACCAAAAGTGGAACTAATTTTTATGCCTGTTTTCAATTTATTTTTCATATCTACTAGCGAAGCTGTCACCGGGTCAGATAAGTTTATGGGACCATACAAATTTTGATATCTGCCATTTTGTTTTTGTCATGACGTCATTAAAACAGATACTTTAGAACCTGTTCTTTGCTGAAGTCGGTTAATTATTACGAGCCTACAACTTTCTTCTTTTTAACCGACTTCCAGAAAGGAGGGAGTTCTCATTTTATTTAAAAAAAAAATTAAATGGGTATGATGAGTTTGGTAATTATGAAGAAACCGATGGATAGACGGATAAAATGACTTCTAAACTCATAACAAGCACGTTGTTTTGAGAAGAGAATACAAAACGGTATTATCGTCTATATTTTCTTTGTATAAAAAGAGGCATGTATTTAAATTTATGAAAGGAAGTATAGGCGCCTAACGAACATTTCGCTCCTAGCACTGTAATGGGAAGGTTTATAATTAATGAAGATTTCTCAAAAGGAAGGCTTTTGTTGAGGAAAGATGGCGGCGAGATAAAAAAATAAGAACAACTTGCAGAGTTTTGACGGCTATATTTTTCTTCTAATTTTGAGTTACCGCCACAAGTATTAGGTTGCCTGCAGACTTAGCATGCGAACAACGAGATATCTCGCGATGAGAGAGAGAGAGATGTTGTCGATGTCGGCAAACTCGTTTACCCTAACATGTACAAAATCCGGTATATTACAAGAAAAAAACGGTATATTAATCGGCATGTAAGCCCAAGTAGCAAAAAAGTCCAAAAAAGTCGTATAAATCTAGAGTTATACGACGTGATGTTGTGTAGTAGTCTTATAATGGTAATAAGACAACAATAACGTCCTATAGATGTCATCGATTCGGCCTTTTAGTCGTGCGACTATTAAGTTATAATAAATAGTCGAGTAAACGTCTATAAAACGAAATTATATGACGTTATGTAATGGTAACAGCCACAACGCTTATACGACATTCGTATGATTGTATAAACGTCGGCGTATGATATTTATGTGACTGAAAGTCATGTAGACGTTAATTCATAACATTTATATAACTAACATTACTTTGTTTTTTAGTCGTCGTGGTTACGCCTTTTATACAACCAAGTAGTTTTCTTGTGACTGCAATATAACTATTACAAGACATTAAGTCCTATAAGTGTAAAACTCCAACTTTAATAAGACTTAAAGTTGAGTAGGAGTCTAGACCCAACTTTAATACAACTTATCCTACAACATGGCGTTTTCAATAGTCGTCACCAAAACATTTACACGACATCTAGTTATTTTAACGTCGTTTATAGGTTGGACACTAACTAAAACATCATGGCCGGAAGTTTTGAATGAAGAGATAATTTGAAATTATTTAAATATAATGCATAAAACACAAAATCACGGGGGGCATTAAAATATTCATAGTATTTTCATATATACTTTCTCGTAAAAATTAAGTTTCCAGTCGAAATCAACGCTACGCAATATAATACAAACATAGAATAATTAATTTTTAATAGAATTAGTTTTACTTAATTGCCTTCTAACCATAAATTTTTAGTTAATTATTTTTTTTACAAGAGCACGTATGATTTCTTTTCAACTTATACAAAAACAGTCAATCACATAACGCTAATACGACGTTTAGTCACTTCTCGTAACGTCTATATAATCAAAACGTTCTATTCTGCAACGTCTACAGGACGTCTATACGACGTAAATGGTCATCGTCGCGACCTTTATGTGACGATTAAACGACAAATGGTCTTATAACTGGGGCCATTTTCGCGTTTTGTAAACGTTATAATAACGTTTAGACAACCTTTCTTTAGAACTAAAAGGTAAACAAAAAACGTTGTCACGACTTTTATACGACAACGAATTGTTACTTGGGAGGGTTCGTAGAGAAAAATACCACACATATTATAGGTATCTACTTTTGACGTAACGAGACAAGTCATGTGTGTAACCATGTTAGCTTCGGTAGTCAAATAGGTAAAGATGACGGGTAGACATAATTTCACTCGCTAGCCCTACTGCAAGAAAATGTTACGCTCTGTATGTTGTCAAGAATTCGATGAAATTAGCGTTAAAGTGAAATGGAACCAAGGGCCTTTTATTTAAAGTCGCAAATTCAGTAGGTACAACCGATTTTAATTTGGAAACGTATCGGAATTTGGTGTGCTCGCTGTGAATGCATACACGAAATAGAGCTGTAATCCATGATTTCAAGGTTCATTTTACATTACTTTACGATGAAAATAAAAAAAAATACCACACTGTGTTCCTGGGGATGACCTTAGATTCAAAGCTTCAATGGGGCACTCATATATCAACTCTGGCTGGCAAACTCAGCTCTGCTGCTTACGCTGTCAGAAAGATTCGACAGTTTACTGACGTTGAAACTGCAAAAATTGTATATTTTGCTTACTTTCATAGTATTATGTCTTACGGAATTTTACTATGGGGTAAAGCAGCAGATATTCAAAAAATTTTTGTATTACAAAAAAGGGCAATACGTGCAATTCATAATTTAAAACCGCGCGAATCCCTTAGAGAGAAATTTAAGGAAATAGGTATTCTTACAGTAGCCTCGCAATATATTTATAGTAATTTAATCTTCGTAAAACAGCACATTCATAATTACAAAAAAATATGCGATCTGCATGATAGGCAAACTAGAGGCCGCCATAAGCTCGTGACTCCATCGCTCCGCCTCAAGAAGGTCCGAAGGTCGTTTGTGGGAATGAGCATTCTATTTTATAACAAAATTACACAACCTATCTTAAACTTGTGTAAAGGCAAGTCCATTAAAATTATGCTCCTGAAAAAGGCTTATTATACTGTTGAAGATTACGTAAATGGACAAAGGAGCATTGATTTGACTCGCTCCAGCAATGCTAAGGACAGCTGTTACTTATGTATTTTACAAATTAATGAAATTGTAAATTATTATTTTTTTCAAAAGAGCAACCGCCGAGTTGCTTGCTGGTTCTTCTCGGTAGGAATGGCATTCCGAACCAGTGGTAGATTCACTTGACGATTCAAAAGTACTTGTAAAAGTTTATTTGAATAAAAATCATTTTGAATTTGAATTTTGAATTGAACGCCTTTTGATTCTTCGAACTATGTCCCCCGCCCATTGCCAGTTCAGCCACAGAAAATGTAATAGTTGGTTCAGCTTAGCGGTTTTTAGAGATATTTTGTCGTTTACTCTGGTTACCCTTCATTTCTGTTTGAAAAGTTTCTGTGGAAAGTCGACCCGATCGGATATTCATTCTCAAATACTCTAAGTCTAAGGCTAAGTCTACGGCTAAAATATTTAAAAAAATAATAAAAATCATACTATGTCTCTTTTGTTCACAGGATACACCGTGTTCCGGTTAAGTCGGGTGAGTTCTTATTATTTTCAGACCAAGGATAATTATTTACCTACTAGCAAAATATTGTTTCTTAACTAATTAGACCCAGTAAAATGTAAGCTGTTTTTCAAGAAACAAAACATATTTTTTATGTAAAAGGCGAGGCCCTATACTGAGTAATTAATAGAGTATTAATTGACGTGTCATTAAGAGACTCATTAAATAGCAATTTTTTAGGCGCTGATTTGCCGGCTCTGGTCCATTTTGTGTCTACATATATTTCTTATTTCATGGAAAGTTACTTTATTGAAGAATTTATTTATTGTATCTGACATACGGATTCGAGACTCGGTCGTTTACTACGGGCCAAGAAGATTAGAGTCACTCAGCGGGCGATGGAGAGAGCTATACTCAATATTTCTTTACGCGACCAAATCAGACAAACATACTTTTATGTTATAAATGTGAAAGTGTGTCTGTCTGTCTGCCTGTCGGTCTGTATGTCTGTTTGTCTGCTTCGCTTTCACGGCTTATCTGTTTAATTGACTTTGATGAAATTTCGTACAGGGTAGGTATCCCGGGGAAGGAGGCTAATAGACTAGAGACTTATTAAGCCGAAAAATTGGCGAGTTTCCGTGGTAAATAATTAAAAAAACTTAATTCATGCGGACGAAGTCGCGGGCATCATCTAGTTTTAAAATAAGTCAGGCATCAACATTATTAATTTAATTTCATAAAGATACACGCACTGAAACATACCTACCTATCACAAATTAATGTTATTTCATATGGTAGGTAACATTTGGTACACGATTCTCGCTAATTAAATGCAATTATGCTCGCGAAGTATCGTAAAAACAGCGGTTTAGCTGAAAGCCCGCTATTTTCCATATTCGTGGTACAGTAGACTTGAACATTTTGCTAACAAAAGCAATTACTACATGCTAATCGTAAGCAATTATGCTTACAGCGTTTTTTATTTTATCCGATACGATATCGGAGCGCGTGAGATGTCAGTATGGAAGACTAGAGCGTTAATTTATCGTTTGATTCGGACATTTAATTAAAAGAAATGTAATGATATAATATAATGACCTGTCATACATGTCAATCTTCTTAACAAATAAATTTAGACAAACTCGCATCCATACTAATATTGTAAATTAAAAAATTTGCCTGCCTGTCTATCAGCTAACAAAGGTAGATTTCTTCTTGGAGAAGGACATTTACTACTGTTACCCTGGAAAAAGAAAAAAAACTAAGAGATTTGTGAAGAATCTAAAGCAAGCGGACGATGTCTTGGGCGCCATCCAGTTTGTATTAGCATGGACAATGAGTAGTCGTTCGATGTCGTTTCAGATATTGTGTAAAAGATGCTTAGTACTACAGTGCTTTCATCTGTAGTTTCAGTCTTTAAAAAAGGGCAAGTTGAAAACATTCTTATTTACGACCTACGAGTTGAAATAATGCGCAAATGTATGTTACCTACTCAGGATTTTACGGACGGATTATGGACTTTTATTTTACTTTACATTCAACCATTTAAGGACCATTTGCGCTTAACAATGGCATGCTAAACGCCATAAACAGACACAGTGCAGATAGCGTCAGATAGCGTGTAATGTGCTGTATGGTGGACACCGAGCTTTTTACCACTTTTGCCGCTCACCATTACCAGCTTAGTTAGTCCAGCAAAGTTAGATATTTCCAGTTAGATTCTTATACTGACTATGTTAATTCTGTTTTTTTTCTTAACAGGCACGCATAACCGCGATAAGGTATTTCCTAACAAAACCCTTTATTCTTTAACGATTAAGCATGCCCCGGCAGACATTACAGTTCGTATCTTATTGGTATGCAATAAGATACTTGTAACTTATCACGAAGCAAATATCGACTACTTATGGGTATTGTGAAACCATTCTTGCATAATAATGGCATGGTATACACCATAAACAGCCGCAGTGCAGCGCGAGTCAGATAGCGTGTAATGTGCTGTATGGTGGACACCGAACTGGCGCCGCGCCAAGCACGCCATGGCCGGATTAAAGTTCTACTTTTTATAATCTTTGCCACTTTTGCTTTTAACTTAAGCTTTAAGGAAGTGGTTATAGTTAGATACCCGCCCTCTGTACGGGGTCGAAGGTTCCAACTGTTCGAAGTTATGTGCGTTTAAAGAAATTATTTTAATATCATTTGCTTCAAACGGCAAAGGAAAACATCGAGAACAAACCTGCACACGCGAGAGTTCTTCATAATGTTCTCGGAGGTGTGCGAAGTCTACCAAACCACACTTGGCCAGCGTGGTGGACTAAGACCAAAGCAATCAGCTTTGCATTCTTCAGCCCACGGGCCAGTGTAATATCTGATATTTTATCAGCTTTTATGTAACCTGTCGATAGATGTCTGCAAGTCAAAAAGCATGTCTGAACTCCTATAACAGTAGGTATGAGTAATACATTTGACAAGCGTTTACGATATAGGTACGATTTATTTACACAATCGGGGGCGAACTGAATGCAATATATCAATGTTTTTTATGGAAGCTGATGTTATAAAACCCCTTATCAGTGATCAATGTGTCCCAGAAAGCAAATACATATCGATTATTATAATGTATTGGGGGGTAAAATGTATTCTAAAACGATTGACTGCGTGACCCAATCCCGTGGTAGCGATGCGGATAGGAAGCACCCTCATGTCCTCATTTCAGCACACAGTGCGTGGCATGTTACGGTCTATTGTATCATGTGGCGGACATGCCACTGGCGCGCTGCCAGAGCCGTGTGTACTTTAGGGACGTTACTGTCGACTTATGGGAAATCGATGAATTATTGCCATTAAATATAATAATGTATTTGAAACTATAAACCACTACCAGTTAACCACTTTTTTTATAGATGATACCCATGAGATTGTCTGCGTAGGTTTAGGTTTAAAAATCCTGAAGAAACGCTTTGATTTTCCGGGATAAAAAAAGTGTGTTCGCAATTCACACACGGCAGAAGTGAGCCTACGAGAGAATGAGATAAATATAACTTGTATTCTATCTCATTCTCTCGCAGGCTAAATCCTATTATGAATATGTTTGTCTCATTTTGGTGTCGTTGTTTCGTTTTATTTTCAAATCACAACGATTATAAAGAAGTTTCACTTCAAAAAAAGCCTATGTCACTCTCCAGCTATACTATATACAGCATACTCAACTATGCTATAAAGCAAGTGTTCAAAAAATCTCGATTGATACGTTGCTCTGTTGCAGCGTGATTGAAGGAAAAACAAATACACTTTTGTGCATTATTATCCCAAGTAAACCCTGTCTCTATGTGAATAATGGACGACACAGAGAGAGATGGTATTAATTTTTATTTTTAATAATGCTTACTGTTTGATTTCATGTACTTTGACATTTATAATAATGAAACAATACGTCTTTAAGCGTTGGGCCCTGAGCCATCACTTTTGACTTTGATCGACTACCCGCGAAGACGTCCACTCTGATAGCACTTGAGGAACATCCCTAGTCTGTAATGAGATACCACGCTACGATTGATCGCCTTTTGTGTACGTATTGTGTTTCGCTTTCATTGAACGGAAGTGGAACAGAAGTAAGATTTTATAACAAAGTGGTTTATCACTGGGTGGGTGCACTTGTCCGTTTTCATAACTATACTATACTAGCTTCGTCAGCGTGGAATAAGTTTTTTTTAAATTTCCACGGGAATTATTAATAGGCGCTACCAAGAATAATATCCCTACGTTATCAAATCAGCAATAGAGAGATTCAAAGTAGAACCCGAGACACCATCCACCCCTAATCGGGTAAACTTTAATGCCTTAGTTTTAAGGTTTATATTTATTTTAATTATTGTAAATATTAAAATTCTACGTTATAAGTTCTCACTTCTATATTTTTTATAAAGTTCCGATTCTCCTGTTAGTGATAGGGAGGAATATTACCTACTGAAATAATACCGAAAGAGCGTTCGCAGGTATAATTCACACATTTTAGCTCTTGGCTGCTAACCAAAACGCTCCCAAAACGTGCCATAACTTGCTTTATTGTTTTACGTACAAGGATTAAGGACAGGTGTAAAATGAACCTTATTTCCAAGAGATAGAGCCATGCATGTTATGAATTATGGAAAGGGAGATAAAGCTGCAAAAATATTGAGTCCATGGTTCATGCATACGTTCGTGCTTTTTTATACTTTTGACGGCTTTTACAGTCGTAAAAAATGTTTGTTGATGTCGCCAGAACTATATGCCTGGCTATGAAATCTATACTATACTATACTAATAATATTATAAATACGAAAGTTTGGATGGATGTATGGATGTATGGATGGATGGATGGATGTCCGCAAGAACGGATCTGGATGAAATTTGGCTCAGAGATAGATTATAGTCTAGAATACATAGGCTACTTTTTATCCCGGAAAATTAAAGAGTTTCTGCGGGAACGAAAAAACCACAAGCCACGCGGACGAAGTCGTGGGCATCAGCTAGTCTATCTATATATGATATCTTAAGTGGGGAGCTTCAAGTGGGGCTAGAGCTTTACAAGTGAATTTGAATCGTCAAGTAAAGCTACCACTGGTTCGGAAAACCATTCATTGGTTTGGAGGTGTATACTTTGGATACGAAATCCCATGGTGTAATATTTATCCATCGCGAGCAAATAAACGCTCTCTATGTTTCTATATTCATGGTAAATGTATGCGTAATGGGAGTTTAACGACCCCATAGCAAACACGATGGCGGCCAACGACCGTCGGTGATAACACACGGCAATCGGCTGAGTGGAGTTGTGTGTTGCATCTGAAATTATTATATCTACGAGTAGATTATGTGCTTTTATAAATGTACGGTAGGGACGCGTCGTAGCGCAAGGTGTTTTTATCGCACCATTTGCGAGAACCCATCTCACTCGTATGATAATGGAGTTCATAAAAAAACTTTGGGTCCCTTAAATTTTTTATAGCCTAGGTAAGCTTAAAATTTTAAAGTCTTATTGGTCAATTACAAGAACGTTTTGTCCGGTCGCACTACTCCTTATGAAGTGAGTTACGCTCGGCTCGCTGGTCATCCTCGCAGACCCTTTCGGGTCTCGGGGTTACTGGTCAGGGCGATGGCTCTCTTCAGTGGTTTTAACGCCGCCTGCAATAGGCATGATGACTGAATTTGAAAAATGCTCAGATTATGTTCGGAAGTATTTACTATTTCGAAAAAATATTATTGCAGAAGCTCCATATTATAATACTCCTTCCTTCTGTCCACAGTAATACTCATTTGTGAAGAAGAAAATATGATTCAAGTATGGAATGAATTTCAAAACAATGCTGCTGCGTCAGGGACGAGCTTATAAAAGGATGCGCGCGCTGCTGCCAGGCTCTCTTCCTTGTCACCCGTCGTTGCGTGTCGTACTTGTGTGATTTTATTTGTTGCTGTAATATTTTTATCATGTTCAGACAAATAAATGTGCCAGGAGAGCTTTTTGGTCTTTCTTCTTCAAGTATCCTCTAGAAATTTGCAATAATATCTTATTTCAGCAGAAAAATGAGGTTTAGTAGATAAAATTGGCATTTGGAATTTACGTTTGTGATGTCACTATTGTTTTTATTGCCAAAGTACTCTGTGCAGTGTGCAGTAAACAATGGTGTGATTGTCAAAGCTCGAAAACAAACAATTGTGACGTCATTCGCTTCTTGGTGTTTAAGAATCCATTATGGCGGATTGCTGTATTTTATAGTTTTATTTTATCAAAATAAATAGCAATCTCACTCGAAATAGACAAATAAATACGTTTTTTATAATCCATGAATCCTATTTCATTAGATAAATTCATAATTTCATTGATTCTTGGTTACTGCTATCCATAGATTTATGGGTAAATCTATGCTGCCTATGCCAAGATGCCAATAATAAATCTATGCTGCTATCATGCCTAATTGCGAGCCCGTCAGTGGGTCCTGGCGAGCCGTCAGCCGTTTGCGTATCTCAAACGCTCGACGTCATAGTTCAAGTTCAAGTTCAAGTTCAAGTTCAAGTTTAATTTATTTAAAACATGTAGGACATACAGGTGTCTCTAATGTTACGTCATGTTTTGACTCTACCACCGGTTCGGAAAGAAGATTCTGCCGAGAAGAGCCGGCAAGAATCTCGGCAGTTGTATAGACGTCCACTGCTGGACGAAGGTCTCCTGCATGGATCTCCACAGTATCTTGTGCCGCTTGCTTTCAGTTCAGGTCTAGCCCCACTACAGATGCGTAGCGCGGCGCCGTACGTAACTTTGTACATGAGTATGTATGGAGCTGGGCCCACTGAAGCGACGCGCCTCTGTAATGGGGTTAGACCTTTAATCGTTTGAAATCGCCCTGGAAAGTTACAACACTTTGTTTTGCACTTTCCACTACAGCCCATTAACGTCCCACTGCTGGGAACAGGCCTCCACTCTCATAGGAGAGAGGGAATTAGAGCTTAGACCCACCACGCTGCTCCAATGCGGGTTGGCGGGCTTTAACGACTATTATCATGTTAGTGATAATAACCGGGACCGACGGCTTAACGTGCTCACCGAGGCACGGGGGTGAAACACGGCTAGTACCTACTGAGAATTTCTAATCAGAAAAACCCAACACTTAACTTTGGCTGACCCGGGACTCGAACCCGGGACCTCATCAGCCGCAGTCGAACATGATAACCAGTAGAGTTAGACCAACGAGGCAGACACTGCACTTTAGTTGCATAAAATTAATATCTATCATTATCCTATAATTAAATAGTAATATTGTGGCTACATTCACATTAGTCAATTTACTATGATTAAATTCTTATTACCAAACTAATGCTTCATTTATGTTACCAGTTATTAGTAAAAGCAACACAATTAGGTGTTTTGCTTAACGTTCCAATAGTTATTATTTAATTAGCACTGCAATTAGTAAACTAGCCTTTATTATCAAGCCGTAACGCAGACTTCGGTCTATTTGTGCTGCAAATTTCAAACGCTAGCCTGTGTTTTATTCGAGTGCTTTCTATATGAGTCTATAAAATTGTGGTGTGAAATATTTTCTTTTTTTAAAGGCAATATATGAAAAATATATGTCTTGTTTATAATAGTAATCGCAAACTCGATTTGCAGCCTCTCAGCTTGGTTTGGCTAATTTATAATGATAATTTTGACAGATGAGAGGTGTATAGCATTGGTAAAAGATAAAATATGATTGACTGAAATCTGAGACTGAAGCAGTACTATGCAAACAGCATCTGCAAAAAATATCATCCTTTAGACAAACACAATACATAATATTGGTATTACACCAATTACACCATTGACGATTTATCTCACTCCACATGCCCGGAACCAATTTTATCCACTTTTTTTTATTCTACCTCAAGTAACCCCTCTCGATATCGAATACTTTTTACGTTTTACTTAAGGCAGTGTGACTTTTCAGGTAATCTTTGAACATCTGTGTAAAATTAGACAATCTAACAAGAACATACCATAAACAATTTTCCGAAACTCTCGAGAGCTCTTGAAGAAGCAGTTTGCGAAACTTTTTAAATTATACAACTCTTGTCAGAGTTCGTTAGCATTGAGGAATGTTTTAACAATAACAACGCGAAATAAGCAAATAAAAGTTTTTCCCGTACTTTTTCAGGCTAAAATTATTGCAGTTTCAGTTCCTGTGTTTTTTACCATTACGCTGTCGCACCACACTCCGACGACCTCTGTGGTGCAGTGTTGAGCGCTTTTGTCTTAACGTGCGGAGGTTCCGGGTTCGATCCCGGCAGGGTCAATTAGGTAATTTATAATATCTGAATTTTCCCTGGTCTGGCCTGGTTGGAGGCTTCGGCCGTGGTGGTTACCACCCTACCGGCAAAGACGTTCCGCCAAGCGATTTAGCGTTCCGGTACGATGCCGTGTAGAAACCAAATAAGGTCAATATAAATACCATGCCCCTAACAGGTTAGCCGGCTACCATATTTAAACTGCATCATCACTTACCATCAGGTGAGATCGGGCTTACTCGTAGTGGATAAAAAAAACACTCATGTCACCACCCAAAAATATTCGTTCCGCTTAAACCAACTTTATTTACTCGTATAGCAAACTATGAAAAAGCGGTTATTAAAATTTCCTATCAAAACTGTTATGGTCATAACTTTTAACTAACTACTGTTTCACGATTTTACTTAACTACGAACCGGTCGAGTACCGATATTCATAAAGGCTGGAACTAGCTGCAGAATCCAAATGTTGCTCGTAAATAATATCCCAACTCCCGGTGCAATGGGTGGAGATTGGAGCGCGTTGAGAAATATTGATCTGTGAAACTTTTTTCATAACGTTGAAAACTTTTTCGCAAATCGCAGTTGTAATTTGTCGGAGTCTTTTATTTGTCATACGATTCTACAAGATGGAATTTTTAAAGCTTTAGTTTTCCTAAACCGACATCAGCGAAGTATTGGTCAAAATATGCTTTAGACTTCAAAGAAAAAATAAAATTAAAAAAAACCCGGCTGAGTTTGTTGTGGGCTCTTCTCTTTAGATTTGAGATAGTATAAGAGACCGGCAAAGACGTGCCGCCAAGCGATTTAGCGTTCCGGTACGATGCCGTGTAAAAAACCGAAGGGGTATGGGTTTAATATAGCTGCCATGCCCCTAACAGGTTAGCCCGCTACCATCTTAGACTGCATCATCACTTACCATCAGGTGAGATCGCAGTCAAGGGCTAGCTTGTAGTGGATAAAAAAAAAAAAAAAAAACATTACGTTCAGGTGTACTTTGTAGGTACCTATTTTGAATAAATCTTTATTTTATCTTTCAGTTTTTTTTTGAGTTTTGTTAGCATATTATTACGATGAGGACCCGTATTTATAATAATATTACAATATATATATATTGTAATATTATTATAATAAAGTTTAGGGGCCGTATATATATATATATATACGGGCCCTAAACTTGCCTAAACTAAGCATAGCCTCATTTCGTACGAAAATGAAATGAAATTGGATAAAAATTCTTTCCGAAAAACTCGGTTTTTTGGAAAGAATTTTTATTTTTAACTTTTTAGTGTACTCTAAATCCCCACAGCTTAAGAATGCAGTACCCTGCAGCATCAGAGTTGAGGAGTTGGGACTTGAGTTTAAGTATGAAGTCGTTGCTTGACACCTATAATATTATGATTTCACCACAAAAAAATCCTAAAGCGCTATTTTTAAGGAGTTCTGTACCCTGCAGCATCAAGGTTGAGGAGTTGGGACTCAGAGTTGAATCGTATATATACGTGACTTCATACCTACTATATGAATTCACTATCAAAATTTCCTAACTCCCTAGTTTTAAGGATTTCATGTAGTATTGTACACCTACAGCATCAGGACTGAGGATTTGGAGTCAGATTTTTTATGGGACCATCTCGGGAGCTTCCTCTAACCACTGAAAAGAATTTTTTTTCAAATCGGTTCAGAACCGTGTTTTCTATGATATGCACCGACATACATTAAAAAAAGAAAAAAAATATACGCGCCGAATTGAGAACCTCCTCCTTTTTTGGACCACCACCACTTCCAATAACTTACTTTCTGGTAGTATCTTACGGGGTGGCGTCGTTGGCCACGCCGTAAGAAACTAAGTTATACATTTAAATACGCTACTGGTATATTATTAGTGTATACAGCTCGCACCTGTTTCCAATAGGTAATTCCCGTAGTTCCATAGCCGTAAAGTTAATCGAGCTAGCGTGCACTGCATGGAGTGTGATCAATAATTCATGCACACGGCTTCCCCGTCTAGTGTAGCCGTGCCTTTATACTTTGTACAGCTATACGGATGTTTTACTAAAGAATTAGAGATATGGATATTGATTTGATTAACTACTATGAATATAATGTATTTATAGTTTTAACTGTCTTCGTTGGTCTAGTAGTTAGCATGTCTAACAATGAACAAGTCCTGGGTTCGATTTCCGAGTTGGACCCTGATCAAGTATTGGGATTTTGTGATAGGTAATTCTGAGTACTAGCCCGGAGCTGCACCAGCAGGGTAGTAAGTAGCCACGGCCGAAGTCTTCCACCAGACAAGACCATGACAGAGACAATGTAAAAATTAGAAAAACCAACATTTCCGTTGTCGGGGATCGAACTCGGGACCTATTAATACCGCAATGCTCACAACTGCGCAGGGAGGCTACAGTACAGTGCAGTAGCAGCCTCCTATGTAATTTTTAACAAGCAACCCTAAATTTTGGAACACGTTAACTGTAATAGTCCTAGTTCGCACCTGTTTCAAATAAATCGGCAAGCTCTAGCGTTCGTTGCATAGTACCTCTGTACCTTGTAGTAAAGTTCGTCGACATCGCGTGTAAACTGTATCGAGCGGTCTTCAATGATTCATGTCCGCTTTTCAGCGTGTAGTGTGTCTACAGCTTTATAAAGTTGTGGACACAAGCTGTATTGTGTTTATAAAAAAATGCATTAATAGGTGCGGCCGATCTTTTTTTTCCTATTATTGAACACCAATGTAAGGTTCTCAATATAATTAAAATCTCACCAGACTATTTGGCTAATGAGTAGGTAATTTTACTTTTACCTAGATATAAGGTTATAAATTATATATCCTAAGAAATTGTCCAATGACGTATCTAAGTATTTCTTGATAGAATAGACACTTTGTTCACGTGTTCTTTGAGGCAGCACTACACTCTATTCACTATACACTAACTCATAAGGTTTAGTCATTTCAGTCTTTACACTATGACGTCGAGCTACTGGATTGCTAGATCGGGAGATCTCTAATATGTATTTTTTTCTACGAGTACATAGGCCTATTTTATTTTGGTGCATTGTCCTACAGATTTACATATATGTATATCCGCATTGTTCGCGACGGGCTTCGAAACGGCTTCGGTCGCGGTCGGTCTGAACAGCCGACTGAGTTTCGGGGATAGAAGTTTCTTGGCGAGGGAGGATATTATATACTATAAAGCAGTAAACAAAATGCACGGTCATTTCATGCTTATAAATATTTAGTGAAGATTGGATGCAGTCTGCACGCGATGCCCGTGTATTGCGTGTGTAGCGCGCGAGGGACTTGTAGTTATTCTGAACTGGTACCTGCTGAATTGGGTGTTATTCGGATTCGATTGGTACACGAAAATTGCCAAATTTTATTGTTCTAGATACAAATCTGACGGAAGCTAGCTCAGCGCAGATTTTCGGTAGATAAATTCCACTAGGGGTCTTCTTAGCTTTTACTAATGTGAATTCTGTACTAATATTATAAATGCGAAAGTTTAGATGGATAGATGTTTGTTACTCAATCACACCAGAACGGCTGAACGGACCTGGACGAAATTTGGCACAGAGATAGATTGTAGTCTAGAATAACATTTAAAGGCTACTTTTTATCCCGGGAAATTAAAGAGTTCCCGCGGGAACCAAGAAACCTCAATCCACGCGGACGAAGTTGCATCAGCTAGTATTATAAATGCGAATCCACTACACTACAGCCTATTAACGTCCCACTGCTGGGCACAGGTCTCCACTCTCATAGGAGAGAGGGAATTAGAGCTTAGACCCACCACGCTGCTCCAATGCGGGTTGTTGGGCTTTAACGACTATTATCATGTTAGTGACAATAACTGGGACCAAAGTTTTAACGTGCTCTCCGAGGCACGGGGGTGAAACACCACCAACTTCCTAACTCTAGCGCTAGTACTGAGAATTTCTAGTCAGAAAAACCCAATAAGTACTTAATTATGGCCCGACCCGGGACTCGAACCCGGGGCCTCGTCGGCCGCAGTCGAACATGCTAACCACTAGACCAACGAGGCAGTTTAATGCGAATGTGTCATTCGAACCTTTTTACTTCCATCCAGAACACTATTACGGAAGTCAGGTTTGCAACAAAAATGGCTGCTTCTCTACTTACTTGAGCTTGTCAAATGTTAATCCTTTGGCTATTTGTATTAAACTGCAATGGTAACCAAGCGTAGTTGTCATCGAATAAAAAGTATATCTTATATATATAAAAATGAAACCCGTTTTCCTTGGTCACGGCATCACGCGTGAATGGCTGGACCGATTTCACTAATTCTTTTTTTGTTGTATTTGTTATTATTAGGAGAAAATCTCTCAGAAATATTGAAAAATATACATTTAATTTTACATACTAAGGCGGTACGAAGTTCGCCGGGTCAGCTAGTTAAAATTATTTTTAATTGCAATAACATCATATTCTAACATCAAGCTCGGGCTGTTATTTCCAGAACCGCCAATAATTATACAATCGTACTGAGGAAAAAGATGTAATCACAATGTATTTTCTTATCAGCTATTACGTATATTTGGCGATCGAAAAAGAAACACTTTATTCACGTACTATTTGCTTATAAGAGTAATGGAAAGGGCTCTCAAGCTTAGCAATAGCAGGGTAGTACAAGGGGTCACGTACTACGGGGTATTGATAGTACTCCCGCGGCCAGAGGATCGGGTAATGCGCCCAATAGTCTTCCACCTTCACTTTTGGCAGTTCCGGCTCTACGTACTTGACGACTATTTTACCGTCGTCCACGATCTGGTATTTACCGGTCTCGTCCCAGTGCGCTTCAGCAGCAACTGCCGCGACGAAGACCGCAAAAAAGATCAGGTATTTCATCTGAAAAAGAAAAAAGAAAAATTCAGGTTATAAGGTTATTTATAAGCTAAGGACGACGGAATTATGTATCTACACATTGATGTAATTGTAAATTATTTTTTTCAAAAGAGCAACCACCGAGTTTCTCGCTGGTTATTCTCGGTAGGAATGTGTACACCAGTGGTAGATTCAATCCACGATTCAAAAGCACTTGTCAAAGTCTACTTGAGTAAAAAAAGATTTGAGTTTGAGTTTGTATTTGAATACGATTGAGTCTTGACTCTCGCTTCTACTCTGTTACTCATTCACGACTATGAAATTCATATTGCTCATCATCTTCATCATCTGAAATAGTCAGCCCACTAGGCCCACCACTTAGGCTCTAGGTAATTCAGTGGCTATCAAAATAGGGCATACGTTGTTTTTTTTTAAATTATCTGCTATACAAATAGAGTAAATTGAAAACAATGCAATAGAGTTTAGAGCTAGCTAGCCTAACCCAGTAACTTTATAAATAATGGCCGCGTGGAATGGTGCCAAGAATGCTGACTGCATTTCCACGTTGGACAGCCAGGATGATCCTTTGCGCAAAAATCGAGCCAGTCCTTCTGTCACCTGATGAGGCAATTAACCGCGGTGAAATATCTCGCAAAAATGTTTGCCATTAAGACTCCACGTAATTAAACTAGATCAAAATCTTCAATGCATGTGAATAGAATCATACTTTAATACTCGTAATATAAATGCGAAAGTCAGTTTGTTTGTTGGTTTTTCCTTCAATCACGCTGCAACGAAGCAACGGATCGACGTGATTTTAGCATGGGTATAGTTGAGGACCTGGTGAGTGACATAAACTACTTTTTATCCTGGAAAATTGAGGAGTTCCCGCGGGAATCCAAAAAAACTTATTCGACGCGGATGAAGTCGCGGGTATCATCTGGTATAATATAATAATAATAGACTATAAAGACCAGTTTTCTAATAAACTGGGCAAACTGATTAGCCCGCCAACCCGCATTGGAGCAGCGTTGTGGGTCTAAGCTCTAATTCCCTCTCTCCTATGAGAGTGGAGGCCTGTGCCCAGCATTGGGCAAACTGCATAATATGTATAACAGCCAACGTACAAAAGGTTTCTCATAGTTCTTTTGGCAATGGTGTATTTTGTGTCTTTATAATTAAAGATTTCATAAAAGCGATTGAATAAAGATAAGTGAGAAAAAAATACGAAAAGCTTTCAGTTGAAAAAGTTTTAATTTGTTTCATAAGCTCTCCTGTATCAGATTCTTTTTAATTTAACAATTATAATATTATTATCATTGCGACGAAATAAAATTCAGTGGCGCGATTTCTCTGAGTGGTGAGTGACATTTTACGTCACCCCAGCCCTCGGGGGAGGGTCAACAGCCTACCCTTGAGAAACTTCCAGCTGGGGTATTATTAGTACACAGATCTAATACTTTAGATATTTTACTACGTGTTTTTACGTAGTAAAAGCAAATTTATGTACTAGCAGATTTTAGATGTTTATGATCATACTTGAAACTTTTTTATTTAAGAACTAAGTTGAACCATTTCCACCCTCACACATTTCAACCCAATACCAGATCACAACTGAGTACGTGGCTTCACTCAGAGTTAGAAGGTTTTACCAATAAACCACCACCTTGGCCAAGTCACGGTTTGACGACCTCCGTGGCGCAGTGTATGGCGCTGTTGCCTTAACTTGCGGAGGTCCTGGGTTCGATCCCCGGCAGGGTCAATTGGGGAATTTATAATTTCTGAATTTTCCCTGGTCTGGTCTGGTGGGAGGCTTCGGCCGTGGCTATTTACCACCCTACCGGCAAAGACGTGCCGCCAAGCGATTTAGCGTTCCGGTGCAATGCCGTGTAGAAACCGAAGGGGTATGGGTTGAATATAACTGCCATGCCCCTAACAGGTTAGCCCGCTACCATCTTAGACTGCATCATCACTTACCATCAGGTGAGATCGCAGTCAAGGGTTAACTTGTAGTGGATAAAAAAAAGGAATTCTCGGACATGCAGGTTTCCTTTCGATGTTTCGGAAAATATCGTGATCATGCAAGTGATATTTAGTTTTTCTTAAAACGCACTTAACTACGAAAATATAATATGTACCCAGGCACAGAATAATATGCCGAACTCCGGACCACCCGAATAGGAAGCCGGGCATCTCAACCACTAGAGTATCGTCGTTTTTTATTACTCCACAAAACTGACTACAATTGCTACGGATAAGGCTAAAAAACATGATAAGTACATTAAAATACTTCAAATATACAATTGAGTCCTCTGGATGTGGATATGGCATGGTAAAAGGGGGCACCTTAACTACAGCTAAAGCATCAGTAAATATTATCTAAAAGAACCTAAAAAAATACAAATCAAAGAGTAAAAAAAAATTTAACCACTAACTAAAGATAGTGGTGTAATTTGTTTTTCTAAGTTTAAGCTAGTAAGGTCTACCTTTGGGTTGAGGCAAAGAAAATGTCCTATTATACAATAGGCATCATGACAGTAACCAAGAATCAATGAAATTATGAATTTATCTAATGAAATAGGATTCATGGATTATAAAAAACGTATTTATTTTTCTATTTCGAGTGAGATTGCTATTTATTTAGATAAAATAAAATTATAAAATACAGCAATCCGCCTTATTGGTTAAAACACCAAGAAGCGAATGACTTCACAATGGTTTGTTTTCGAGCTTTGACAATCATACTATTGTTTACTGCACACTGCACAGAGTACATTGGTAAAAATAATAGTGACGTCACAAACGACGCCATGACACCGGGGAGCGTTTTGGCGTGAATTTTAAAATTTTAATTTCAAATGCCAATATTATCTACCAAACCTTATTATTCTGCTGAAATAAGATATTTTTTCGAAATAGTAGATACTTCCGAACATAATCTGACCATTTTTCAAAATCAGTCATCATGCCTATTCAGGCACATGGTACATGGTACATGGTACATGGTAGCCGCTTACAATTCTGTAAGCGGCTACCCTCACGTTTTGTTATGTCGCTAAACCATTAAGCTTTTGATTGAATAGTTAAAACGATCTCAATTAGTTAAAGCCAATCTTCGGCTGAAGAATAATGCTCGAGATAATGAGATTTTACACGACGATAAAGAATAGAGATGAGTTTGATATTAATTAAAAGTCGGTGGTTCCCCGCATTCGGAGTGTTCTCGGTAATCGTAATTAGGAAAATTCGCCTGCCAATTATGAATGTTTTGCTGAATTATAAAATGGAAGATTTGTCTGAGTTTTTTGCTGTTGAAGTGGTTTTCTTTTTTGTGGGTTATTTAATACTAGCTGATGCCCGCGACTTCGCCCGCATGGTTTAAGTTTTTTGTTATTCCCGCGGGAACTCCTTAATTTTCCGGGATAAAAAGTAGCCTATGTCACTCTCCAGGTCCTCAACTATACCCATGCAAAAAATCGCGTCGATCTGTTGTTCTGTTGTGGCGTGATTGAAGGACAAACCAACAAACAAACACATTTTAGCATTTATAATATTAGTATGATATGATAATATGATTGTAACTAACTTAATTTTCATACAAACAGACCCCTGTTTGATCTCTTCACGGGTTGAATTTTGAAAATCCTTCCGATCCTCGATCCATCCAGTGGTTTGAGCTGTGCGTTGATAGATCAGTCAGTCAGTCAGTCACCTTTTCCTTTTAGATATTTTGATGAATTTTTATCGGACAGAATTTATGAGTACGCACTTCTAATTTTTCGGAGTTAAGTACGTTTAAAGCAATGGAATGAAACATCGAAAATTATGATAACATTGTGAGGAAACGTGCATGTTTTTTTTACGCCATTAGAAGTTGGCCCTTGACTGCAATCTCACCTGATGGTAAGTGATGATGCAGTTTAAGATGGTAGCGGGCTAACCTGTTAGGAGTATGGCAATTGGCAGTTATATTAAACCCATAGCTATCCCTATTCGGTTTCTACACGGCATCGTACCGGAACGCTATAAATCACTTGGCGGCACGTCTTTGCCGGTAGGGGGGTAACAAGCCATGGCCGAAGCCTGGACTAGGTCAGACCAGGGAAAATTCAGAAATTATAAATTCCCAAATTGACCCTGCCGGGGATCGAACTCGGGACCTTAAGACAACAGCGCTACACACTGCGCCAAGGAGGTTGTCGGAGGAGGTCATGTCTGAGAGTCGTGGTGGATAATGGCCAAAATAATTCTGTGAGGAGAGTCGCGTTCAGAGGATCATGTTTATTATGATGAAGTATAGATACCGTTTATCATTGTCAGTGGTAAAGTTTAAACAAGTTGTTTAGGTTATATTGGAAAAGGGTTTATCGGAAAGAAATGAACACAAAAAGTGTGTGTGTGCAATTCACACACGGCAGAAGTGAAACTTAAGAAAAGTAACCTTCGGGAGAATGGAATGAATCTCATTCTCGCACAGGCTAAATCCTACTATGAATATGTCTCTTTTTAGTGTTGCTTTTTCGTTTCATCGTTTTTTCAAATCACAACGATTTTAAAGAAGTTTCACAACGATTCTAAAGAAGAAGAAAGTGTGAAAATGTACATGACCTCCGTAAAGAAAAAAATGACGTTGAATTGAGAACCTCTTCCCTTTTGGAAGACGGTTAAAAAGGATTGTTTTCAAAGGATTGTTTTTAAGATACCATTACCCATTATCACCATCATGCTTTTTAAGCAAGTAATTTTTAGACGACATAATATGTGTACCTACAGTGTACCTATATTGAATAAATGACTTGAATCTTGAATCTTGAAAATTAACCTTAACTGTAATGATTTAGAGCTTAATTTCGTGTATGCATTTAAACAAGTTGCTTAGGTTTGAATCGACTAAAAATGACCAAATAAATAGTCGCAAAATAAACAAATCTTACCTTTTTGTTTGGGTGGTAGTCAAGGATTGATGGCCCACAAATATTCTAATGCATTTTATACAGTTAGGTACTTAATAGGTAGCGATTAATATATCATTTAAATGCTATAATCTGAATAATAGAAAACTACTCAAACTGCAATTAGAAAATGGGGCCTAAAAAACTACTAAAGTTACCTACGTCAAATGTTATATGCATTTATCGGCGTTAACGGGTAAAGAAAATATAGGTACCTACCTTGATGAGGAACATTCATTTCGGTGGCACTCGAGCTCTGATTAGGGGTATGGGGCCCATACCCCATACCATTATGGGCTTTGGGCACAGATTAGGTAATGTATGGAAATAGTATGATATGTGTTTAATATAACGCGCGTTCATACGTTTGCATAATGACTGCACTGCATTATTGCATATAGGGCTACAGATCCGGCAGTAGAATTTATTTAGTTAGTTGAGACGAAATGGGCAACTGTAAGGTCTCACATAGGAAGCCGGTTGGTGGCCGAGCCGGTCTCATTTGGCCACAGTTAATGATGAACCGACACAAATGTGGTGATGCAGCTAATTCAGAGGTTATACAGGTAAATATTTCTCAATAGCCAGTTACTAAACGACCAATGATCCCGTCCAGTTATCATATTGGTCTTTATTATAAAACATTACAAGACTAGTCCAATAGACTAGTCTAATCTAAGTTCATCATAATAATTCTCCTAAATTCTCTATCATATAAGTAAAGAAGTAGGTAAGTAATTGTAGCACATCATTTCACGAAACTAGAAACAAGTATAATCCGTGAATAAATAAATACTTCTATTCCATCCATCCCTCACCTCACTTCACTTCACTTGTATGATAAATTAATTAATGCTTTTATTCAACCCCTGCAGGTTGGTCCCGCGGGGTGCGCGTGGCGTCAAGCTATAAGCGTCTGGCATCAATATAATTTACAGAAAATTTTACTGTAAATAATTTAATATGTAGTTTAAATAATGGGCAAGTGCGAGTCAGACTTGCGCACAAATGGTTCCGTGCCACCACACAATATTAATTAAGTGAATAACAATAATGTTGGCATAACAAAACGTAATCAGCTGTGAATTAACTGGCTAACATATTATAGGTTAATTACCCTAATTAAAGATACTCGGATTTTTTCCTATACTTGTGCTGTGATACCTTGTTTCTTGACATATTTCATGATTTCAGGAAATACCCTATGGGTTTTCACTGGCGAGCATAAAAATACTCAAAATATGCAGCTTAAATGGCCGTATTTTTTTATTATGTTTACGGATCTCTGCAGTCGTCCAAACACAAGACTCTCTTAAGCGTAAATAACCACTGCATTACTGAAAGTTGCTTACTTGAACTTAAAATCGCATTAATTATACCTTCGAAATGGAAATACTTAAAACTTATTTTAAAATCTGCACTGGATTAGACGCGTTTATTATTTATTGGTTTTCTCTTAGATAAAGCATAATATTGGAAAAGGGTTTATCGGAAAGAAATGAACAAAAAAAGTGTGTGTGTGCAATTCACACACGGCAGAAGTGAAACTTAAGAAAAGTAACCTACGAGAGAATGGGATGAATCTCATTCTTTCGCAGGCTAAATCCTATTATGAATATGTCTCTTTTTAGTGTAGCTTTTTCGTTTCATTAATTTTCAAATCACAACGATTCTAAAGAAGAAGAAAGTGTGAAAATGTACATGACCTTCGTAAATAAAAAAAAGAATTGGAACGTGGAATTGAGAACCTCTTCCCTTTTGGAAGACTTTTTTTTTATCCACTACAAGCTAGCCCTTGACTGCGATCTCAGCTGATGGTAAGTGATGATGCAGTCTAAGAAGGTAGCGGGCTAACCTGTTAGGGGCATGGCAGTTATATTAAACCCACACCCCTTCGGTTTCTACACGGCATCGTACCGGAACGCTAAATCGCTTGGCGGCACGTCTTTGCCGGTTGGGTGGTAACTAGCCACGGCCGAAGCTTTCCACCAGGCCAGACCGGGGAAAATTCAGAAATTATAAATTTCCAAATTGACCCTGCCGGGGATCGAACCCGGCAGGGTCAATTTGACCCTGCCGACGGTTAAAAAGACGTTTAAAAAGGATGGTTTTCAAAATCAACCTTAACTGTAATTATTTAGAGCTTAATTTCGTGTATGCATTCACAGGCAGCGCTTTTCGAAATTAAAATCGGTTGTACCGAATTTGTGACTTTAAATCAAGAGCTTTGAGTCCATTATACTTTGACGCCAATGTAATCGAACGCTCGATAACGATCAATCGAATTTGCAACGTGAAAACTTAGACTAAGCGTACAGGACTCTGTGACCACAGGCAGCTGTCGATTGCCAATTTTCTCACCTCCGAGAATAAAACACAAATAAAACAAAATGGAACAGTCTCCCCCAAACAAAAGTGATTCAATTCCAGTAAAATGCTTTTTTGTTTTACCTCAACTTGGGTTAAAGATGTTTCTGTTTTGCCGTAAAACAAAATAAGCTTACCAAAGTTGGTTAAAACTTTTTAAATTATAGATCATCCTCGTGTATGATTTTACGCAAGTTTTGATGTTTTGTGAAAACTGATTTCTTTGTTATAAGTTGTTTTGTTATGTTAGAACTTGTTATAAGAAAAGCTCTTTTTACAGGCACTGTAAGCATAGGTATGGAATTATTGTTCTAGAATCTAGCGGCTAATTAATCTAAGTAATTAATTTACGATATTTGTGAGACGGTGACAAAAAAAAACAAAAATTGAGACTGTAATAATGATTGATGCAGGTTTTACATAAATAATTCACTGTTCAACCGATATTTACGTAATTTGGTACAGAATACAGACATAGATTGCATCATGGGGCAAGGACATAATATTATAAAGCTAATTTTTATCCCGGAAAATACACGGAGTTTCCACGGTACTTTGACGACCCGCCTGGCGCAGTGATGAGCGCTGTTGCTTTAACGTGGGAGGTCCCGGGTTCGATTCCCAGCATGACCCTGCTGGGAATTGAACCCGGAATTTAGGAATTTATAATTTCTGAATTTGCTCTGGTCTGGTCTGGTTGGAGGCTTCGGCCATGGCTAGTTACCACTCTACCGGCAAAGACGTACTGCCAAGCGATTTAGCGTTCCGGTATGATGCCGTGTAGAAACCGAATAGGGGTATAGGTTTTATATAACTACCACACCCTTAACAGGTTAGCCCGCTACCATCTTAGACTGCATCATCACTTACCATCAGGTGAGATCGCAGTCAAGCGCTAACATGCAGTACCCGGCAATAAATATTGCACATCGACCTTTGGATCTCTGTCGCACACTACCGATCGGTAGTGTGCGACAGAGATAACGCTATACGAAGCCGAAATAACCGATTGTCTCATTCCAAAGGTCGATGTGCAATATTTATTGCCGGGTACACCTAGTTATTTAACAAAATGTAGAGGAATAAAATAAAAAATAAAACTTTTCACCACTTCGGTCATCTATTGTTTCATAATTTCCGGAACAGATTATTGATTTTATTTTCTTTGGATTGATACTGTCGCGACGCGTCGGTGGGTTGGGCGCCATTCATATTTTGACGGCAAAGCCATGATGAATGGAAGCACGCGATGGCGAAAAGTGCTCCCTCTCAAGGGGGTTAAATAATTAATATACAAAATGGCGGTCTTGCATTTAGCTTACCGTAGACACAAAGCGTTCTGATAAAAATCGGCCAATTGCAGGTCGGTTCACGCGCAGCGTAGGTTCCGTTATAGTTGCCTGTCACAACTTGAGCCTAAAACAAATTAGCATCTTAGACTGCATCATCACTTACCATCAGGCGAGATCGCAGTCAAGGGCTAGCTTGTAGTGGATAAAAAAAAAAAAAATATTTTTGAACGACTTATTCATCGACACCCTACGCCATGGGATAGGCGAGGAAAATCTCCTCCAAATCCCCACTTGAGAGGTTGTAAATGCAAAAGCTTGGAAAGGTTTTTGACCGAGCGAAACGAAGGTCTCTGAGTCTACTTGGGTGAATTGGCACTTGTCCGTCCGTCCGTCCGTCCGTCTGTCTGTCAGAGCATTATAACTTCTGAATTACTGAACGCAATTACTTCAGCTGTAAATATAATATGTAAACCAATGGCCTCCCGCCGAATATGGCTTAAAAATAATAAAAATCTTTATTTCAGGGGGGCTCTCATAGAAGCGAATGCGAAGTAAAATATTTTTTATAAAGTTACATAGGGTTGCGGTATATCATTTTAAAGATAATTAGGAATAGAGTCCAAAAATATATATTTTTTTTAATTTTTCCCCCAAAATTGACGAAATGGGGCTTTCAAAGTGGTGATTTTCTAACGTCCAAAGATGACCTCAGAACTCTAAATTTTCTGAAAGGGTGAGCCTGAAACTTGATCAATTATTTCAATTATATCCTGTACTTGAACAACAAATACTAAAATTAGATAAATATTGTAAGGAAACGGAATTATTTAATTTTTAATGAGCTTCAGTATTTTTAACAGAATTTCACATTTATGTCAATAGATGGCGCCGCGAGGTCTTAGTTCGGGGCGAACCACTAGTGGTATTTAAGTCAATGGTGATTACTCGGGGATGTACCCAGCATTTTTTTTTTCAAAATTTTATTTTCCCGCTTTGTCGCCGTGATTAATATTATGCCAAATTATAGTTTTCTAGTAATAAAACACTTAGCTAAGCCGCGAACACACAAACGGAAGGACATGACGACACTATAGGATACCAATACTGTGCTATATGATTTATTTGTTGATTAAGGGCTAAAGGGCTTTTCAAACAGGATCTTCCACAATTTTCCAATAGGTTTTCATAAAAATTGTGTTGTTTATTAAGAAGAAGATATAATATATTTAATGTAACTTTCAAATTGTGTCAAAATCTATTGAGCAGGCAGACCGTGACGGACTTACATACTTATATATGGATATCTTTTAAAGTGAAACCTTTTAATTACATTAAAATAATATTACCTTAGTAAATTAAAAAGCCAAAAAAGTTCCTGATAGTGAAGTGTGAAACGAAATGACGGGGAATTTAACGCGCGGTCATCTGACCCGTGAACATCACGCGGCGTCAGGTGCATTAAGTGCTTAAATTATGCTTTTTCACGTAGGTATAAACGTATAACTACTGTATTTCTCTCTACTACCCATCACAGTCTGTATATTAAATTAAATCACGCTGCAATGGAAGCTACGGATCGACGTGATTGTTTGGATGGATAGTATAACAGCTTAAAACGAGACCTGAATCGAGTGCGAGTCAGACCCGCGCACAAAGGGTTCCCTACCGCCACACAATATAAATTCTTTTAGTAAATAACAAGAAAGATATGCCAGGCAGAGTGCTTTTTGATTTTAAATTAAGATAATTAATAGTCCATAATGTATAAACATAAGTTTCTCACAGGGAACGATGGGGGCTGACTTTCTTTGTTTTGTAAAGAAAAGCCCCCAAATAAATCAGTTAAAAAATTGACCGTTATAGACCTAAGTATTTGACGTACGCAACAATACAGCTGACATAGGTGCTTAAACTTGAAATTTGAAAAAAGTAGATTCTTTACTAATTCTTTAACGTAATAAGCCCATTAAGAAAATCCACCCAAGTGAAATCGGGACGGGTCTGCTAGTTCACTTATCTATGTATAATACAATGTACCAATAGCTTTGTTCATTTTCGAAACAAACATACGTGTATTTCTGTCTGAAATTGGTGCGGACAAAGCGCCATAATCCGCCATATTGGGTTTTCCGTACAATTTTACGTAATTCCCCATCTCCGTAACAAGGACGTAATTTCCGTCGACAGCTGGCCACGTCGAGTGATGGAAGGCACGCGATGGGGGGCTGTAAATAATTAATAACTTTCAGGGATACCCCCATAATATTCCTTTGAAAATTACTTGTAATAACTGCAATTTGTAGAGAATCTTTTTGTATCATCCATACAAATATTATAAATGCGAAAGTGTGTCTGTCTGCTATGCTTTGGTCAACTGATCAACCGATGATGATCAACCGATTTTGATGAAATTTTGGACAGAGATAGGTTACATCCCGGGAAAGGACATAGGCTACTTTTTATCCCGGAAAATTGACGAGTTCCCGCGGGAATCAAAGAACATTCTCTTCAACCGATTTTGATAAAATTTGGTACAGAGATTTCTTGTATCCAGGGGAAGGAGATAGGCGACTTTTTATCCTGAAAAATAAAAGAGTTCCCGCGGGAATCAAAAAACCTTAATACACGCGGACGTCATCTAGTAAGTTATAAAAAAATCCTTGGTAAATTGATTACGTTAATGAATAACTATTAGTAAGTAAAAAACATATAAAATAATATGTTTTTGATTGTTAAGATCTTAAACCGACACTATCGTACTAAAGAAGAGCACCACTTTACAGCTGATTCTGCTGAGAAGATTGATCAAGTGATCAATTAATTTCAATTCGAATGATTTTATTCAAATAAATTTTTACAAGTGCTTTTGAAATGTCAAGTGAATCTACCGCTGATTCTGAATCGTTCCCTACCGAGAATCCACCACCACCACCACTACAGCCTATTAACGTCCCACTGCTGGGCACAGGCCTCCACTCTCATAGGAGAGAAGGAATCAGAGCTTAGACCCACTGCGCTGCTCCAATGCGGGTTGGCGGGCTATAACGACTATTATCATGTTAGTGATAATAACCGGGACCGACGCGTAACGTGCTCTCCGAGGCACGGGGGTGAAACACCGCCAACTTCCTAACTCAGGTTGAACCGCTATGTTGGTACACAAATTATATGACAAATATTAAACTCATTAAATTAATATTAGATAATCGTTAGTGAGACATCTATCAATTACGGATAAGTATATAAATAGGCTTCAATATAAGCTTCAAGTTGTGTTTTCTTTTGATATTGGAACGATTATAATTACGGTAAGCCAACAAAAATTAAATAAAAATCCTACTTAAGACACATTTCACACACATACACACACACACACTTACACTTCTAGTTTAGACATATATAAGTTCACACAGCTCCGTGTGCAATGCAAACTAGCCGTGTATGCGTTGGTATCACGGTGTGTTTTAGTTCAGATCGTGCTACCAAAACATAAGACTACCCTGCAAATTAGACAGAAATTAATATTTTGCCTGGAATTGTACATGATAAACTTATTTAACTTAATCCTGTGAGCTCAAAATGCTAAATCTTGTTCACATTAAGTATTTTATGTTAACATGTAAGTTTCATATCTAAGTGTTTTGTAAAATTATTTTTGAAAGAATAAACATCTTAAACCAGAAGTACAGTATAAGTTACCTACTCTTTCTTATCAAAGAATAAATAATATGATGCTTTCAACAGGCACCTAAATTCAATTCAATTACGTCTTATTGTATAACAAATAATAAAAGAAATTGCCCGCGACTTCGTCAGGCGTTGACTTAGGTTTTTCAGAAATCCCGTCACAACTTCAGTAAAACGGATTTTAATTTCGAAACGGCTCCGTGAATGCAAACAAAAAATTCGGCTCTAAATCAATTTAATTTAAGGTTTCTTTTACTTTGGCGCTAATGTGATCGATCAATCGATTGCGATCATCGAATTTGCAATATAAAAACTTAGACTATGTGTATTTACTATGGATGACATTTTAGTTGACGGACAATATCT
The DNA here is from genome assembly GCA_923060345.2 of Erebia aethiops. Classification (NCBI taxonomy): domain Eukaryota; kingdom Metazoa; phylum Arthropoda; class Insecta; order Lepidoptera; family Nymphalidae; genus Erebia; species Erebia aethiops. Next base: position 22,615,219 of record OV281087.1, read on the forward strand.
TGGTAAATGGTACATTTTGATACAAGATTAGCAGTTAAGAATTTGAGTGTTACATAAAAATATACCTATATAAAAACATGAATATTTCCAGATGAAATTCCACATCATCCTCTTCTTCGCCCTCGTGGTCTGCGCGCTCGCTAAGGAGGAGAAAGACAAAGAAGAGAAAGACAAGATAGAGAAGATGTCGGTCAGAGATTGGGAGGCTAACTACGGCAGATACTCTATCGGCTGGCCTTCTTACATCACCCGGCTATCCGACATAGTCTACCCTAGCTCGTCCCATAAACTGGTATACTCCAGCTCACCACCCCACAGAGTGATATACCCTCAAGGCATTAGGTACCAGAGTGTGTATGACCCGGAATACTTTAACAACCTGTACGGATACTATCCCACGTACTAATTAACGTTAATAGTACGTTCTGTGGTACTTATGGTTGTATGAAAATAAAATGATTTCTTAATTTCGAGCTGTGGAGTTTTTTTTAACTGTAAGGCCAAGAAAATTTACATGACCAAGAAAAATTTAAACAAGAAAAAGCCAAATTCAGTCAGCCATTCATTTTCGACTTAGGTTAACGTTATACTTTTTTATTTTTATTCCACTACAAGTAAGCCTGACTCACCTGATGGTAAGCGATGATGCAATCTAAGATGGTAGCGGGCGAACTTGTTTGGGGTATGGCAATTATAATTAACCCATACCCCTGTCGGTTTCTAAACGGCATCGTACTAGTACTGTGCACTAGGTACTCACTAGAAAATAGTTACTCATTATTAATTTTTGGAGATTAATGGCGGCTATAAATAGCGTGATTTATGTTTCACCTCTAAAATAGCTAATTGTTGAATTAATATTATTATTCCAAGTCACTTAAACCACTCATATTAATTAATAATTTACAAGAAACCGCAATGAAACTTAAAAACAGCGCGCACTATCTACGGCGTGTTCTTGTAATTGCGTTTTTTTAATTGGCTTCATGGTTCATTGTTTGAGCTCTTAACTTCAAGTCTCGACTGCCTTTACGTTTTTGATTTAAAGAACGTATAAAATCTTATCATAATTAAATACAATTTTTAATTTCATAAAGTAATTTCATCAACTGAGGCGTGGAAATTACAAATGAGCTAAGTGCCAAAATGCGAATTATGAGAAATTCAATATAAATGTTTTAATTTCTTAATCCATATATTTATTTGGATATATTATTATGAAAACAATTACTGGGCACTGTTTATGATAACACTAATCAATTAGACTTAGAACTAATACATTAGAAAAAACAATATTAAAAAAAAACAATAAGCATGGAAAATACTACATTTTTGCCATCCAAAGGTGCTAAGTACCACAGCAATAAATAATTATTATCATTAGGGCTAAGTGGCAATTTTTGAAGTAATAATATTTCTGAGTATTTCTACAGGAATTTGTTTAGAATTATTTTTCAAAATGTTTTGTGTAGTATTTTTTATTTAATTATGTGAAACATGTGTATGAATAATTTTATAGAAATCAGTAGGTACTTCAAATAAATATTATAAATATGAAAGTTTGGATGTATGGATGGTTGTTTGTTACTCAATCATACTCCAACGGCTGAATGGATCTTAATGAAATTTGGCACAGAGAGATTATAGTCTGGAATAACACATAGGCTACTTTTTATCCCGGAAAATTAAAGAGTTCCCGCGGGAACCGACAAACCTCAATTCACGCGGACGAAGTTGCGCTGGAATACAAATAAATGAGAAAATTTCTACAGGAATTTGTATAACAATTAATAGACAACTAATAAAATTATTTATTATAATGAAAATAATAAGTTATTTTGACTATACTTGGCAGACATTTTAGTATGATTTGTACACACGACCCATTTGTAAAGAAAAAAACGTTTGGCACTTACACCCAACGCCATCTTTGATAAAGTTCTAAAATTAGAATAAACTATGTAGGTATAACCCCTTGCACTATTGAAATGGAATGGCCGCCCATTGTAGCACATTTGACTTAATAAATGTTGACTTTGCTATTTTTGGCACTTAGCCCATTTATAATTTCCACGCCTGCTCACATCTAAATTTTATTATTTTTTAAGTTTTCTACGCACAAAGTCAATATCATTATGAACCCGCTTGCAATACAACTTTTTATTTAGAAGTAAAGTGGACCTACAAAAATAAAAAATAAAAACTGCAAAAAAATAGCACGAGGGCAGTAAAAACTTCCAAGCCCCGTTTACTGCCTCTGTAAGTGCATTTCTCGAGCAACTGTATTGAAAAATCTTTGAAACACTAGCATCTAAAGGTTGTGTTAAGTAAAAACTTCAATTTTTTATGAATTTATTACAATAGAATACGCAAGCTGTTTTTCCAAAATGCTTACAAAATTGCTACAAGATATTGGATACATTTTATTTATCAAGAAAGTAAGTAATCTTAAAACTGGTTTTGCGGTTTCCCATTTGACTCTGAATATATTCCTTTTATGTTTGACTGTGGACCGCACACTAGGAGACCTGTATCGTAGAGGTCCTGATATAGGAATACCAATGCGATATTGCATTAACATAATTTAAAAGAAATTAAAAACACAGGAGGTTGGTTAACTAGTTATGTTTGGATAAGTCTAGAATAGTAAAGGGTTAGTGTAGTACCAGGGGTCTCTATGATCAAAGGTGTTAGAGTAGATGTCTCCAGGGTAGTAAGGTCGCAAATCCTCTGGCAAGTTAGACCGCATTAATATGATGTTCCGGGCTTGGGCGAATCCAACGAACGTCGCCAAGACAAAGAGTAGTACCATCAGTTTGATCATCTAGAAAAAAAGGTTTAGTTTTTAAAAAACTTTGATTTTGCTTATATTGCCCTTCCTCTGGTTGCACTTGCAACCTAATCCATACAATATTTCGTTAACACTCCTATTATAATGCCAGTTCGATGGAAATGTTATTATACTAGATGATGCCTGCGACTTCTTTCGCGAACATTACGTTTTTTAATTCGCGGGGGAATTTCTCAATTTTCCTGGCTAACTTTTCCTAAAAGTAAGTTTCGTAAGTAAAGTTTCCCTTCTCCGGGTTGTAACCTAGCTCTATACCAAATTTCATCAGAATCGATTGAAAAGATGGGCCGTTAAAGAGTAGCAGACAGAAAGACACACTTTTGCATTAATAATATTAAGTATGGATTTTTACATTAATTTATTATTAGGCTCACTGAATAAGAAAAAATTCACTATATATCTTACTTAATATTATAAATGTGAAAAATATGCGTAAGTGGGTCTGTCAGTTCGCCTGTCTGTTAAAATTTGTAAGTTTTGTACTCACTTTTAGCTTTATGTGCTATCACTTGCTACCTTTATCAAATATCAATTAAGAGCCATTGCCGTAAAAATCTTTTTATAATAGCGTTTTGATGGTAATGGTCATTATTATTGATGGATGGAATTCTTTCAATTTCTTTGTCGTCTTCAACCATTTCAAATGTGTGTACTTTAATGAATTGTTCCGATCTAGAGTTAATAGGTATGCTAGGACCAATTATACTCAATACACAATTTATTTATAACATGTAGGACATGCATGTCTCTTATGTAACGTCATGTTTTGACTCTATCACCGGTTCGGAAAGAGATTCTAATGAGAAGAGCCGCCAAAAACTCGGCAGTTGCTCTTTTTAAAAAACAAGATATTTCAATAACTAGGTATATATGAACTCCGTTTATCGTTCAATTTACCTATTCTGTTGTTGGCCCCAACAAGCTATGTAACTATATACTAGACTACATACTAGTTATGTAACTAGACTGCATCTTTCTTGACTTCATGGAAAAATTTCAGAAGTTTAGTTCTTAAACTTTAACACGGATTCTCGGTTATTACAGACTTTTCCAATAAAAAATTAACGTATGAAACTATGAACGTGATTAATATTTCTTAAGGTTGATTCACTCGACGATTCAAAAGTACTTTTAATGCTTAAGTTTATTTGAATAAAAAAATATGAGTTTGAGTTTGAACTCCTCTACAGTAACATGTAAATGAACTTTTTGAACCAGATAATTGATTTGATCAGGGAAGAAGATCGTTCATTATTCGATGAAAGGAGTAAATATTATGTTTTAATTCATCAACTATAATACCTAACATACCCTACCTACCTTCTATAACTATAACTATCATTCAATTTTACTACGCAGTTTCTAAAAAAAGATTATTAAAGGATAAATGGATAAAATAATTAAGATAAAGTATCTTAATGCATGTTTTATGGCTCCAAAGTGTTGTAGTTAAGGATATAATAGGAGTTATCTTAAAGGTATATAAGGAGCGTTTATATCAACTAAACAATTTCATTTGTTGGAAAATTAATATTCAGACCTCGAAAATGTAAGTAAAATTGACAAACAAATCAGACAAACAGAATATGTGTTAATAAAATCAGTATTAATTATTTACAAAAAATATATCAACAAAACTCCTTTTAATAATTCCGATTTTGGGCTCTGTTTTGTTGATAGTAAAGCATCCTTCAATCAAAATTTTTAAAAAATGCACAAATTTCGCAGTCTCCGCAAGAATCGGAGCATTGAAAATGAATACAAAAATTTACGAAAAAGCACTTCTCACCTGCATCCGCATATTTTAACACCATTTCAACCACCAACAGTTCCAAAAACGTGTCTCAATAAATTCCTTAACTCTTGGTACTATTTTAATCTCCACCCTCCCAAAATCCTTGGAGCTATGGCCAAAATACATCTCAGGCGATTTGCATCTGATATCCATTTTCAATGGTAAAAATATTTAATATACTCGTACAGGGGCCATTCTGCTAACGCTGAAAGTAATACTTAAGCTATATTTCAAAATGACTGTTTGATGTGACATACCTTGATGTTCAGGATTTTTTAATTCTAAAACATGAAAGTTAACAACAATGAAACAATATGGCGTTGGTATTATGGCCCCAGGAATCGACCTGTTAAAGTTTTATTAATAAGTACTCGTATGTTGTAACATAAAAACAGTGATTTCTCTGTTTAAGATGAGGAAAGTTTTGGCACTCGTGTTAGCTGTTATTGCAATTTCGCATTCTCTGGCTGAGGAGGAAAAAACTACTGTGGAACCTGAGTATGAAATAAAAGGCGACAAATCCGATGTCGAACCTGAAAAGATTGTGATTAAGCCCAATACCAAGGAGGATGACAAATCTGAAGAAAAGGACAAGGCTAAATATGAAGTCAAGATCAATAAGTACCGTGTCTCTACGTATCCTTTCTGGGATCCACGGTTTCCGGTCTCTAGTCAGATCGATCCTTTATTTGCACCGCGGCTGCCATATCAGATGTTCCCGATAAACCCTTGGTTTGGATATTAATCATTGAAAATAATGTCATATCAATGATTTTAAGTACATATTAATTTGTTCAATAAAAACATTAATATTAACAGCTAATGTTTCTGTTTATTTTTGTAAGTTCACTTAAAACTGAGCTTGCACCATCTCCGAATAATGTTTAATAACTCGTCTAACATAGGAATATACAGGGTGTCCCGTAAATAATGGATCAAACTTAAATGCAAGATACATCACCCAATTATCTAAAAACGATTTGATCAGTTTTAAAAAAAACCTTAGGGTAGTTTTCTGTTTTTTTTTTGGTTTGTCAATTTTTTCTACCCTAAATCAGTTTTTTTTAACGCTGTAGCTGTAAGAAATAATATTTTTTAGATCTGATTTTTGTTAAATATTGCTGATTAGTTTACTGTACTGTGAAAACCATTTTAGTAAATAATGTTTTATTTGATTCGGAAAAAATCGAATTCGGAATTCGAATCGAATAAAGATTTTTCTTTGATTAAGACAACCCAAATAAAAAAAAATCTCCTGTAAAAAAATTGTATGACACCGAAGTGTATCATTATTTTAAAAACTTGTACACTTATCGAGGTTTGGATCTAACGGAGGTGCTGAATTTACAAAATTAAAAAAAAGTGTGCTACATTCTAACTTTTTTTCTGTAAAATGATTTACAATGTCAGTTGTCTTACTTAAATCACTAATGCAAGCATTTTTATTTGTTTGGCATTCGTAGAAACTAATTCTATCGCTCGTCTGTGTTTGAGTCAACAAGGGTTGTCCCTTGTTGACGATACAGGTAAAACAGTAAAAATTTTGACAGAATTCGTATACAACATCCTGTCAAAATTCCTGGGTTAAAAATAACTCGGAGTAAAAGTAAGTACTACTTATAAAGTAGTTTTAGTTAAATCAAGAGATGTATGTTTAAGTGTAATTTTTGGCATCATTATTATCAACTCATCGCCAGCCCACTACTGAGTAAGTAGATACAGGTCTTCTATCATAATGAGAAGAGTGAAGGCCATACTCCGCGTCGCTGAATAAGTTTTGATTAGCAGACTTCATCTATTAATTAGTATACCTAATAGATAGTAAATGATTTGATGGTTTGAAATCTATACAGTAGCAATAATAACACGTTTGTAGAAACGCGAATTTCAACGTAATTAAATAAAGTGAAACTGTAATTAGTACCGTTTATAAACCCAGCCACAAAGCGTTAATCGTCTGGCATAACTTTTGTTATAAAAGGAGCGTATTTGTCTCGCAATAGTTATTCTAAAAAAACATTTTGCTATCTTGCTTTAGCAAAAAATACCTTAAATAATCAAGGTAAGTGAAATATAATTAAACTAATAGGTCAATAAATACATCGTACTCCTAAATTAAGCAAAAAATATCTTAGTTTAAAAATAGGATTATTATGGATCTACGGGTATGTCTCAGATGGATCCTGCTTCGGTTAGGTAATCTCAAATTTATGGAAATAGTTCAAGGATTCTACAGTTCGCGCGCGAGTTGAATGTAGAGTAAATGTATGTGTCACCATACATGCCGTTTGAGCTATTTGTCAATCAGTCAGTCTCGTCTTTTGTCATTAGCAGCTTCACTGTGGTTATGATTTGCGTTTGCTAATATTTTCTATAGGGTGACTAAGAATTAATTAAATCTAATTTTTATTTATAGATGAGAAAAGTCACAGCATTTATATTGGTTTTCGTCGTGTTTTCACTATTCTCAGCCGATGCTAAACTCGATGGCGACGCGGCTGTGGAACCTGCCATCAGACTTGAAGAAAATATCAAATTAACTACTGAGAAAAATATCAAGAAACGTCAAACAGAATTCGACCCGCCTCCTTTTTATTTAGAGTATATGATTTGATGAAAAACCTACTATCTATCTCGTTCATAATTTTATTAAAACATCAACCGACTCGACATGTTTTGTATTTATTATACTAAACGTCTGCCAGGACTAGTCTTCCTTTCTTTTGATTATAAAAGTGAATCGCTGTTCGTTAATCTCGATAAAACTCAGAAACAACAGAATTTGATGCATTTTTTTGTGGTTGCTTGAGTAGTTCCTGGGATGGTTCATAGTAATAATAGGATCCGGTAGGTGGCACTGCGATCTGGAAGGTTCTAGATTCAGGGCAGGACAACGTCTGCCGGGCCGACTAGTTTTAAATGTATAAAAATGTACCATGCAGCCCTAAGGCATGCTGCAATGTCACTCCGGCGTAAATGCAGCCTTAGAGCAAAGGTTTTTTTCAACATCATTATATTTTGCAATAAAGATTAATTAACAACATTTGACAGTTGCATCTTAAACCTTTATTTTGTTGACACAGTCCCCATCCTAAGAGCGTTTTCTGATTATTTTATCAAATGTATGAATTATGTAGGTACCTGCCTTTTATATTGTCCGTTCCGATATCCGAGGATGATGGAGAAGTTTCATGATGTTGTTCATATCATATTTAATGCAATAGAATTAAAGTATAGATCAAAACTAATGAATAAGTGAATTTTATTTTTAAAACCCATCAATAAATGACTGACAAATTAATAAGTTTAAGTATTTTAACGCACAACGATTGCTGTCTCTTGCTCGAGTGAGAGTTACGACATGATTTTACCTAGCCGCGACATCAAAATTATCTTCACACACATATTTAGTGCTTTTAAGACCATTTAAGTCACGCCTCATTACTTTACACCATTTCTTTCTTTTAATCAGCTTTATAAAGTCGGTCGTCAAGGCCGTGTGACGTCATACGACCGTAACGAAATTATCCTGGCAAGTGCAAATTTGAAGTTCCTTAACTTTTTCATTTATTGACATATTTTAATGATTCTTTCATACTTTTTTTTATATTGCCTCAATTTTCATTATTAATTTTAAAAAATTGCATGGAACGATCTCCATTCATACAATTAAATTGCCACGATGACGGTATCGGATCCGATATCCGATAAAAAATCGTATCTGAAAACGCTCATAAAAAATGACTTGTATTAAAAGGCTGAAATCTTAAGGCTGTACTTTGACTTAACATACAAATATTTCGTTTAGAATATGTCCTATGTCTGAGTTTAAATTATACCGTACTAGCTGATGCCCGCGACTTCGTCCGCATGGATTGAGGTTTTTCGAGAGTACTCGTTTTCCGCAATAAAAAGTAGCCTATAGGTATGTTATTCCAGACTATATCCACTACAGCCTATTAACGTCCCACTGCTGGGCACAGGCCTCCACTCTCATAGGAGAGAGGGAATTAGAGCTTAGACCCACCACGCTGCTCCAATGCGGGTTGGCGGGCTTTAACGACTATTATCATGTTAGTGATAATAACCGGGACCGACGGCTTAACGTCCTCTCCGAGGCACGTAGGTGAAACATCGCCAACTTCCAACTCCGGGCTGGCACTGAGAATTTCTGAATTAAAAACCCAATACCACTTTTTATGCCCGACCGGGAATTGAACCCAGGACCTCGTGATCCGCTGTCGACAATGCTAACCGCTAGACCAACGAGGCAGTCAGACTATAATATATCTCAATGCCAAATTTCATCCAGATCCATTCAGCGGTTGGGGCGTGGTTGAGTAACAAACATGGATCTATCCGTCCATACATCCATCCATCCAAACTTTCTCATTTATAATATTAGTATAGATATAGATAAATCTCAGACTAGTATTCAGTAGACGGAGTAATTTAACGAAGTGGTTTTATTGAACTGTGAAGGTAATGATAAAACTAGTTAAAAGGCTTGAATGCATTTTAATTAAAATTGAAAATGTTTTAATTGACACTGTGATTATATTCATGAGATAAGCCACAGTCGCATTATAATAGGTATATTATATAAATAAGAAACATTTTCGGAAGACTACAATACTCCATTTGATTTAGTCGTTGTCGAACTTTTTAAGGTAAGATCATAATATCAAATCATATTAATCTTATATCTATACTAGCGGATGCCCGCGACTTCGATTGAGGTTTTTGCTTCCCGCGGGAACTCTTTAATTTTCCGGGATACAAAGTAGCCTATGTGCTATTCCAGACTATAATCTATCTCTATGCCAAATTTCCGCCAAATCATGTCAATCAAATCAATAGATGTAACAAACATCCATACATCCATCCAAACTTTCACATTTTTATTATTATATTCAGTAAGACTAGCTTATGCCCGCGAATTCGTCCGCGTGGACTAAACAAATTTCGAACCCCTATTTTACCCCCTTAGGGGTTGAATTATCAAAAATAAGAAGCATCCGCTACGTCCGCTAAGACCTTCCTTTGAATGAACCACCATAGTGATTCGATTCATCCAGTGGTTTGAGCTGTCACCTGTTCCTTTTATATATTTAGATAAACATGTTTCACATTTTGATAGTTTGAGCTCAAGTTCATCCCCTTGTTAGGACCATGTAGGTTTTCTACGAACGCGGAATTGTCTCAGAATATAATATTAGTTACTGTCTCATTGCTTTATTATATTAGGGTTTCGACAATCGGTTCGTCTACGAACAAGAGTTAGTAGATCTTACGAAGGTCTACGAGGCGCATTTGAGAAGTGCTCATAATGAAATGAAATCCACATTACCTATCCATATTTTTATTATAAATGTGAAAGTGTATGTCTGCTACGCTTTAACTGCCCATCTTTTAAAACTATTTTGATGAAATTTGCTGCCGTATACGGTAGGTTACATCCCGGCAAATTATGGAGCCGAAGAAGTCGCGGGCATTATCTAGTATTTTTTTTTATCCACTACAAGCTAGCCCTTGACTGCGATCTCACCTGATGGTAAGTGATGATGGTAGCGGGCTAACCTGTTAGGGGCATTACAGTTATATTAAACCCATACCCCTTCGGTTTCTACACGACATCGTACCGGAACGCTAAAATCGCTTGGCGGCACGTCTTTGCCGGTAGGGTGGTAACTAGCCACGGCCGAAGCCTCCCACCAGGCCAGACCAGGGAAAATTCAGAAATTATAAATTCCCAAATTGACCCTGCCGGGGATCGAACCCAGAACCTCCGCACGTTAAGGCAACAGCGCTACACACTGCGCCACGGAGGTCGTCAAAATGAACTTAATGAAATACTCAAATGTTATGTTTTTAGATGAGGTACGCCATGCTGTTCGTTTTCCTTCTGGTTGCCACTTCGGCTTGCTTGGCTGGAAAATCTTCTGACGAGGTCCTCTGTGACATAGCAGCTGAAGACCAAAAAATCTTATCCGAAAGGAAGATTGTGAAGCGCCACTCGCAGCGTGGTGTTCCTATTGATTTGGATGAGTTAGAGCTTCAACATCTAACTGCACGTCCCATTGAGTTTGCACCAACGTTTATTGGGGCAAGCCCATATGCATATTGATTATAAGTAACAACGTCTTGACTTTAGAGTGAGTAATTGAGTATCTTTGTAAATGTAAACTTACTAACCGGCAAAATAACGGAACAAGTTTTTTTAATATAATTAAACTCAAACTCATACTTTTTAGATCGCTGTGTTTCGATAAGGCCGCCAAATCATTGTTAATGGCTAAGTTTAATATTTTGTTTATTTTCTTATGTGGTGTACAATAAAAGTATATTCATTCATTTTTTAATAAAATCATTTATTAAAAGTGCTTTTGAACCTACCACTGGTTCAAATTGTCATCCCTACCGAGAAAAACCAAAATGGATTCATTAATGGATGTAAAACAAAAACTCCAGCTATTCCATGTTGTGATTTTTTCAGAAATGATTTTACTGTACACCCCTGTAATCCCGCATTATGTTACTAGGGCTTAAATGAAGCTTTTTAAAGAGGCAATAAAGTTTAATTCACAGCATTTGACCCCCTCCTAAAAGATAACGGCTTATCTAAGGCTGACTCTACTTCGTTTTAAAATGTTTATGTGATGAAGGTTATAGTACGGTCCACATTCCAACTGTAAATTTTGCTTCATTAGCATTAACCTACTTTTCGTTAAACATTCAAATTCAAAATTAATTAGTATGCAATAGTACATTATGGTACGAGTGTGTAATGTTGGTGATTACCGCTGAGGCGCCATTGAGGTCTTAAGATAGCGGAGGACGGTATTCATCAATACACACGTGTATCATAAGACGGTTTTCAACACACTTGTGAAGAAATTAATACTAAAAAATTATTTTATTTACTAGATAAAATAAAATAAAAACTCTATAACTCACTTGTGAATAATATCAATGAAAAAGCCACAGTTTGATTATTATAGGTGTCATATTAGGTACTTATAACGGAAACAGAAACGATACTGTTACCCAATCAATCTGTAAATTATTATTATTTCAATAATTATAATTTTACTATTTAGTAATCAATTTATTATCAATCTATCAATTCTATCATTCAAACAGTTATTTTATTCAACTTGATTTAAAAAACTTGACAAAACAGATTTTTTCAATAATAGTAATTTACAATGGTATGTTTTAATTTTATAACAAAACCTTTCCTTTATTGACACAACTCTACGGCAAAGAAAATGAAATACGAGTATATCCCCACACGTTGAGTAGGTATTCCATGAATTGAAATAAGTAAGATTTGGACTTGAAGTGTTAACAAGTAATCAAATTAAAAAACCCTCGACGAACTACAGAGCTCCATTGAAACAACAATTAGAACTTAGCAAAAGGCTAAAACACAAAACTGCATATTTGCCGGCTTAGTTTTTTTGACCAGCGTGGTGGACTATGGCCAAACCTAGTCTCCAAATTAGAGATAAAACTTGTGCTTAGTAATGTGTAGAGGTGTCAAATAGTGTTAAATTTTAATATTTTGATAAACATTGTTTAAAAAAATGTGATCACTTAAGGAGTTCCTGTGACCACTTTCTGGCTCCATCACGAGACCCTGGGCAGCATCTAGGTTTAAAGTGTTTGTCAAGGCAAATTAAAAGAGTCCAAATACGACGGGTTTCCGATGAGAACTTAAGGAATTCCCATGACCACCTCCTAGCTCCATCATGAGACCCTGGGCAGCATCTAGGTACAAAGTGGTAGTCAAGACCAATCAAAAGAGTCCAAATACGACGGGTTACGATGAGAACTTAAGGAGTTCCCATGACCACCTCCTGGCTCCATCATGAGACTCTGGGCAGTATCTAGGTACAAAGCGCTCGTCCAGACAAATCAAAAGAGTCCAAATACAACGGGTATACGATGAGAACTTAAGGAGTTCCCATGACTACCTCCTGGCTCCATCATGAGACCCTGAGCAGCATCTAGGTACAAAGTGCTTGTCAAGACAAATCAAAAGAGTCCAAACACGACGGGTTTACGATGAGAACTTAAGGAGTTCTCATGATCGCCTCCTGACTCCATCATGAGACCCTAGACAGCATCTAGGTACAAAATGTTAGTCAAGACAAATCAAAAGAATCTAAACACAACGGGTTTACGATGAGAACTTAAGGAGTTACTGTGACCACTTAGCAAATCACGATTGCAGCTTAGCTTGATTGTCTATAGTCCTAAAACCTGATACATTCTCACGAGCTATACATATCTAATGCAAAAAACCTCATCTCAATCGGCCCAGTACTTTTTGAGAAAAATAGTAACATATTGAAAAATTTAAATCATAGACTACAGCTCATCTTGGTTGTCTAGGGTCCTAAAATATATCTAAGAACCTTCTCACAAGCTATCCATATCTAATTCAAAAAACCGCATCTCAATCGGCTCAATACTTTTTGAGAAAATTGGTAACATATTGAAAAATTAAAATCATAGACTACAGCTCAGCTTGGTTGTCTATGGTCCTAAAATATATCTAAGAACCTTCTCACAAGCTATAGGTATATATCTAGTGGAATAAACCGCATATTAATCGGTCCAGTAGTTTTCCAGGAAAACGGTAACAAAAAACTGCACACACAAACAAACAAACAAACACACAAACTCTTAGGGCAAACACATATACCTTCTCCGTTTCCTCGAGGGTAAAAAGGCTTGAATGCATTTTAATTAAAATTGAAAATATGTTAAAATTGTCACTGTGATTATATTCATAGATAATATCATATTTGTGACTATATTCATATATTTAAGAAGCATTTTCGGAAGATTACAATACTCCATTTGATTTAGTCGCTGTCGAACTTTTTAATGTAAGTTCAAATCAAATCATATTTGTAATTTTTGACGACCTCCGTGGTGCAGTGTGTAGCGCTGTTGCCTGCGCTGTTGTTGAATTCATAATTTCTGAACTTTTCAACTTTCTCTGGTCTGACCTGATGTGAAGCTTTGGCCGTGGCTAGTTATCAGTCTACCAGCAAAGACGTGCTGCCAAGCGATACGATGCGGTGTAGAAATCGATTAGGGGTATGGTTTTAATATAACTGCCAAACCCCTAACAGGCTAGCCCGCTACCATCTTAGACCGCATCATCACTTACCATCAGGTGAGATCGCAGTCAAGGGTAACTTGTAGTGGATTAAAAAAACTTTCGGGTCACGCATAATAAATACTAAAATTGTCCAGACTTTTGATGTTTTTAATAATATAATAATTATGAACCAGTTAGAAGGTAGGCATTTCATCAAATCATAAATACTCTGTTTCATAAAAAGGAGGCGGTTCGAACCTCGTTTCGCGTTTTTTGATATTTTTCTCAGTAGTTAACCTGATAGTGTCTTCAGGTCCGATGGCAGGTTCCACAGCCGCAACGCCATTGGGTTTTGCATCGACTGAGAATAGTGAAATCACGGCAAAAACCAATACAAATGCCGTGACTTTGTTCATCTATAAATAAGAATTACATGTAATTAATTCTATGTCACCCTAAAGAAAACATTAGCAGCTACCTATACGCAAACCATAATCTCAGTGAAGCTGCTAATGTTAAAAGACGAAACTGACTGCTTTTTTTATCCACAACAATTAATTAGCCCTTGACTTTTTTTTCCACTACAAGTTAGCCCTTGACTGCGATTTCACCTGATGGTAAGTGATGATGCAGTTCAAGATGGAAGCGGGCTAACCTGTTAGGGGCATGGCAGTTATATTAAACCCATACCCCTTCGGTTATCGGCATCGTACCGAACGCTTAATCGCTTGGTAGGGCATGGTAACTAGCCACGGTCAAAGTCTCCCACCAAGACAGACCAGGGAAAATTCAGAAATTATAAATTTCCAAATTGACACTGCCGGGGATCGAACCCGGGACCTCCGCACGTTAAGACAACAACGCTCAACACTATACCACGGAGGTCGTCAAAGATTGTCAAATAGCTCAAACGGCTTCGGCTGACAATTTCTTCTCCTAGAATCTTTCTAAGGATCGATTAAGACGTAGATCCCTAATAATACTTTTTTATATTTTCGATTGTCTCGAAACAGATATTTTTGCTTAATTTAGGAGTAGGTACGACGTATTTATTGAGCTTATTGATACTTCACTTACCTTGATTATTTGAAGTATTTTTTTGCAAAAGCAAGAATAGCAAAAAGTTTTTTAAAATAACTATTTCTAGAGAAATATGCTCCTTATAAATCAAAAGGTATACAAGACGATTGAGACTCTGTGGCTGGGTTTATACACGTTACTAATTACAGTTTCAATTTATTTAATTACGTTGAATTTCACGTTTCTACAAACGTGTTACTGCTACTGTATAGATATTAATCCATGAAATCATTTATTACTAGCTGATGACCGCGACTTCATCCACGTATTTTAAGTTCTTTTGATTCCCACGGGAACTCCTCGATTTTCCGGGATAAAAAGTAGCCTATGTCGGAGAGTGCTAGTCTAGTAACGAGGTACTTACTATTATATGATTATCTTATATTATTATTAAACACCATGCAGTGACCCATGACACATCTTTAATGGCGCCTTTACGTCTAAGATTAAAATACATAATATCACATAAAATAATAAAACTAAACAATAAAACAAGTATTATCAAAAAATTATGTCAAACCAATTTAAACTGCCATTCATTTCAATTGTCAAATTATTAAAAACGTAACAGCGAGTAGCATACGACCATAACGAAATTATCGTGGCAAGTGCAAATTTGAAATTCCTTAACTTTTTCATTTATTGAGATATTTTAAGGATTCTTTCATTTTTTTATTTTAAAATTCAAAATTCAAATGATTTTTGGTTCAAATAAACTTTTACAAGTACTTTTGAATCATCGAGTGAATCTACCACTGGTTCGGAATTATATTCCTACCGAGAAGAACCAGCAAGAAACTCGGCGGTTGCTCTTTTGAAAAAAATAATTTACAATTTCATTAATTTGTAGAATATATTATTAATGTTAGCATTATTACGATTTGTCATTATATCTACTATATGAAACAAGAAGTATAATATCCATCAATTTGACTCGTTTCATGTCATTCGATGATTTGGAGCTTGGCGATGGCAATCGTAGCCGGATCAAGTCAATAATATTATCTTCAAGTTTAGCTAACTTTAATCTGATTGCATTGAATCTCTCGTGGAACCCGTGCGCCTTTGACCGTTTACTCGTGCAGGTTCCAGATGAGAGTGCTAATATATAAAGTGTCTCATAAATGCCTACTTCTGGATTGTCTCTTGCATTAAGTAACAGCTGTCCTTAGCATTGCTAGATCAAGTCAAATCAATGCTTCTTTGTCATTTACGTAATCTTCAGCTGTATAATAAGCTTTTTTCACGAGGATACTTTTAATGGATTTCTTAAACTTGTGTTTATGTTGCATAATGCAATTTTCATCATTAATTTAAAAAAAATACATGTAATCATCTCCATTCATACAAATTAATTGCTACGATATCGGCATCGGATCCGATATCCGATAAAAAAACGTATAATCTGTAAACACCCCTGAGAAAAATGGCTTTTAATATAAGGCTGAAATCTTAAGGCTGTACTTTGACTTAACATTAAAATACAAAGATTTCGTTTAAAATGTTTCCTATGTCTGAGTTTAAGTTATACCCAGTAGGGTATAATTTAAACTCAGACTTAGGAAACATTTTAACTAGTAAGCTAACTAGTAGCTAACTAGTAGCTTTTTAGCTAGCAAGCAAATGCCCGCGTCTTCGTCCGCGTGTATTGAGATTTTTCGGTTCCCGCGGGAAATCTTTAATTTTCCAGGATAATTCTTGGCCTGTGTGTTATTCATTTCATCCAGATCCGTATATCTAATATTAGTATTTGACGACCTCCTTGGCGTAGTGAGCCTTAACTTGCAGAGGTCCTGGGTTCGATCCCCGGCAGGGTCAATTTGGGAATTTATAATTTCTGAATTTTCCCTGGTCTGGCCTGGTGGGAGGTTTCGGCCGTGGCTAGTTACCACCCTACCGGCAAAGACGTGCCGCCAAGCGATTTAGCGTTCCGGTACGATGCCGAGTAGGAACCGGAGGGGTATGGGTTTAATATAACTGCCATGCCCCTAACAGGTTAGCCCGCTACCATCTTAGACTGCATCATCACTTACCATCAGGTGAGATCGTAGTGGATTAAAAAAAAAAGTATAGATATAGATAAATCTCAGACTAGTACAAAGTAGGTACTATTACCTATTCTGTGCTAGTACTCACGGAGTAATTTAACGAAGTGGTAGATATTATTGAACTGTGAAGGTAATGATAAAACTAGTTAAAAAGCCTTGAATGCATTTTAATTAAAATTGAAAAGATTTAAATTGACACTGTGATTAAATTCATGAGATAAGCCACAGTTGCATTATAATAGGTATATATTTATTTAAGAAGCATTTTCGGAAGATTACAATAGTTCATTTGATTTAGTCGCTGTCGCACTGTTTAAGGTAAGATCATATCAAATCATATTAATTTTATATCTATTTAAACATGTTTCACATTTTGATAGTTTAAGCTCAAGTCCGCCCCCTTGTTATGTTTTATACGAATGCAGAACTGTCACAGAATATAATATTAGTTATTTTTTTTTTATTTTTTTTTAAAGATTTTTAGATGTATTGTGATTATTTAAACTTTAAACCTAATAAAAAAAAATATATAGTGTTTCTACAATCGGTTCGACAACGAATAAAAGAGAAGTGCTCAAAATGAAATGAAATCTTACACCTATCCATATTAGTATTATAAATGCGAAAGTGCGTCTGTCTATCTGCTACGCTTTAATCTTTTATCTTTTAAACCTATTTTGATGAAATTTGCTGCCGTACGCTTACATCCCGGGGAAGGACAGGTTACTTTTTATCCCGGAAAATTATGGAGCTAAACAGGTCGCGGCCATCATATAGTACTTAATTAAATATTCAAATTTTGTGTTTTTTAGATGAGGTACGCCATGCTGTTCGTGTTCCTTCTGGTTGCAATTTCGGCTTGCTTGGCTGAAAAATCCTCTGACGAGGACCTCAGTGACATAGCAGCTGAATATGACAGAAATTATCAGATCTCACCCCTAAGGAAGATCGTGAAGCGTGGTTTAAATCGTGATTTTGGCAATGAACTCGAAGGTTATAATCGTATCGATGGCACACCACTCCTACGTCCATATGGTGATGATTATCACTAACAAAGTCTTGACTTTAGAGCCAAATAAATTTAAAAGTTTTTTAAATTTAACTTAACTCCAATTCATATTTTTTTATTGAAATAAACTTATTAAAAGTGCTTTTTCACCTCTCATGCTCTGAAAAGATGTCATTATGGTTAAGCGTATGCGGACTAAAGTTAGCATTTAGGGTTTAGGGATTAAAGTATTTTTTTTTTAATTTTTGCCGTACTAAGCCTACTAACTATAGATATCCTCAGTCGGTTATCCAAAATTTATGTCACTTAGTTGAATACCAATGTTACCCATCGTATCCTACCATTATCCTACAGATCTTTGTCTGTGGTACTACTGCATTTTTTTAAATTCCTTGATACAGATACGGAGAAAAATAAAGTATTTTTTTGCGTATTGCGGTTTGCCGCGAAATCATAATATATTATAAGTTTTTATTGTAATTATTTTACATGTATTTAAATGGATGTTTTATTTTATGGATGATAATTAATCCAGTTCAAATTTAGATGCACAATACGTAATACAAGGTGAAGGCAGGTACAGTGAATATTTATTTGTTAATATCATCAAGTAAAAATAAAGATCTTACTCCTACGAACATGTAACAAAAAGGCAAAGAAATAATAAAAAATCGTTATTTATTTTATTTTCTCGCAATCGAAGTGAAAAATAGAGTCTTTACCACGGGACTAAAAGCCATTCTACTCGATTCTATAGCATACCTCGCTACGCTCGGTAAACATCTGGTATGAAATGGCTCATTTTAGTCCCTTGATGAACAAACTACTATTGAGTGAATCACCACTGGTTTGGACTTCGGAATGACATTTCTACCGAGAAGAACCAGAAGTAGAATTTCTACAGAAAGAAAACTGTGAATTCCTTAATGGATGTCAAACAAAAACTCCAGCTTTTCCATGCCGTGACTTTTTCGGAAATTATTTTACCACGCAGCCCTTTGGCATGCTGATGCTGCAATGTTGCATTATGTTACTATAGCTTTAGTTTACATTTCGCATTTTTTCAGTTTCTTAAACATAGAGACAATTCACAGCCATGTGGCCATCACATAAATGACTTATCGAACAGGCTTAGTTCTGCTGCATACGCGGTTAAAAAGATTCGCCAGTTGACAGCTAAGGAAACAGCGAGATTAGTTTATTTTGGTTACTTTCACAGCATTATGTCATATGGTATATTATTATGGGGTAATGCTGCTGATATTAGTTCTGTTTATGGGCTGCAGAAGAGGGCTGTTCGAGCCATATATAATATGGGACCAAGGCAGTCACTAAGAGATAAATTTAAAGAAATCAATATTATGACAGTGCACAACCAATATATATTTGAAAATTTAGTATACGTAGGTACATAAACACATTTATAAATTCAAGAAGAAAAGTGATTGTTATAATGTTAATACTAGAAATATATAAATAAACTTGTAATGCCTGCTTCTAAGCTTAGTAATTAGCAATTAATTTGTTGGAAACAGTATCCGCTTTTACAATAAGCTCCCAGAAGACATGTTTAAGATGTCTCTGAATAAGTTCAAAGTTATTATAAAACGTAAACTCATTGAAAAATCTTATTACCAGGTACAGAATTACCTACTTAAACGACAAGGAAGCTTGGCAATGATTTGCTCTAATGGCTCTGATAGCTTAGTGATGATTGGTGAAATGGTGATAATGAAAAAAAAACCCGGCTGAGTTTGTTGTGGGCTCTTCTCAGACCAGGGCGCGTTTGGAACCCTCGTAGCTTTAGTTTTAAGATACCGTTACTGATTATCACCATTATATTTTATAAATAACTGGACTTCAGTAAGCGTAGTGTACCTACCTAAATTGAATAAATATTATTTGACTTCGACATGGCAAACCCACGAGCTATATTTTATTAACACACTGGTTGACGTATTTCATGACACGCTGCCAAATTAAATTAAATAATATTAAGATTGTTAAGGTCGTCTTAATACTACAGTAGTAAGATGAGTAAGTTGTAATTTTATTTTTTACCTATAATTTGACTTTTGTTTGTTATTTAATTTTGTTATTATTTTTTTAAATTTGAAAAATTTAATTTGTGTAATTTTGAAATTTTCGTTTTTATTTACGCTTTTTATTACAGTGTAAGCTTTTTATTTTTTTACTTTTATTTATTTATTTATTTTTTTACATCACGCAACTAGGCCCATAGAACATAATACAACATATAACACACTAATAAATATTAATACTTATGAAAATAATTATGAAACAGTAGGGATTCTGGATCTGGCTTCCCTGAAGCGACGGTAAACTATGCCCTCAGGCCAAAACTCTGAGCTGAGGAACACGTCTTTGCACGAAGCCGGAACAGTAAGGACATACGAGCTGAAGTAGGTTGTCCTACTGGACTTAAGTTTATCCAGGGTCAGCTGCACTTCAGTCATCTGCGAACAACCAGATTCTCGCGAACCTTCTGCAGCTGTTCCATGGCGATTTTTATACGTGTTCAGAATATATATATGTATTTATATGAGTTTTAGTTATGGTGCATGATGTAACGCCTGTTAAAGATTGTACATTTAAAACAATGTGTGTACCTAACTGGTATTTCGTTTTTAAGAATTTTTTCAATGTATCAATTTCTTGGTTGCCCTAATAAACATAAATATAAAATATAAATACGATCCCCATCCTCAAAGAGGAAGCTTATCTAAGGCTGACTCTACTTCTTTTAAAAAAGTCTATATCACGAAGGTTGTTTTATTCAACTAGAGATATAAATAACTTGATAAAATATAATTTTTCAAATTACTTATAGCAATTGACAATCGCATGTTTTAAAATAAAACCGTTATTTTGTGGTTATTTTAGTGACAAAACTCTCCTGCAAAGATAATAAAATATATCTCCACCATCACGTGTTGAGTAGGTATTCCATGAATTGAAATAAGTAGGATGTGCAGTGAAGTGTGACGTCATTAACAGTATTTTTTATCGATACAAGGAACCATAGGCTTGTACTCAGACTAAACGAGAAGTATACCTGTATCGTTATATTGATTACTAGCTGATGCCTGCGACTTGGGGCGCGTGGAATAAGATTTCCTAATTTCCACGGGAACCACTAAAATTTTCCGGGGTGAAAAGCCTGTGACTCTCCAGGTCTTCAACTAGGTATACCCATGCAAAAATCACGTCGATCTGTTGATCAGTTGCGACGTGATTCAATCAATCAATCGTTTATTTGCATGAAACATTGAAGGATAATCCAAAAAACAAACACACTTTCACATTTATAATATACTAGCTATTACCCGCAGCTTCGCTCGCGTGGCTCAAGGGAACAATTACTGAGTTTTATGTGAAAAATTGACAATTTTTTTACGATTTTTTTTTTAAACTAACGAGAACAACTTCCAAGAACTCAGATCTTGATATTTTAGTGCAAAAACCAACAAACAAACAAACACACTTTCGCATTTACAATATTATAGGATATAAAGGTAGCACAGTACATGCTACTTTCCTGGTAAAATCAAATCAGGTCGAATTGTTATTTTATTGCCGTAAAGTGCCGTATGATTGAAGGAAAAATACGTAACCATCAGCATGATATGACCTACCTAATGAGAATAATGAATGGTTACGTATTTTTCCTTTACGAATTGGAAGTCAGGACAGGAACTATTAGTTTTTCTGGGACAAAAAGGAGCCTGTCCAGGTCCTAAACAAAAATCACGTTGATGTATTATTTCGTTGCCGTAAGAATGAATGATAATGAAAATCAGCATGATATCCCACAGGAACCATTAATTATCCCGAAACAAAAAGGTAGCCTATGTCACTTTCCAGGTCCTATACCTGTGCAAAACATCACGTCAATCTGTAACTCCGTTGCCGCCTAACTAGTGGTTCGCCCCGAACTATGACCTCGCGGCGCCATCTATTGACATAAATGTGAAGTTCTGTTAAAAATACTGAAGCTCATTAAAAATTATATAATTCCGTTTCCTTACAATATTTATCTAATTTTAGTATTTGTTGTTCAAGTACAGGATATAATTGAAATAATTGATCAAGTTTCAGGCTCATCGTTTCAGAAAATTTAGAGTTCAGAGGTCATCTTTGGACGTTAGAAAATCTCCACTTTGAAAGCCCCCCATTTCGTCAATTTTGGGGGAAAAATTAAAATAAATATATTTTTGGACTCTATTCCTAATTATCTTTAAAATGATATACCGCAACCCTATGTAACTTTATAAAAAATATTTTACTTCGCATTCGCTTCTATGAGAGCCCCCCTGAAATAAAGATTTTTATTATTTTTTAAGCCATATTCGGCGGGAGGCCATTGGTTTACATAATATTATATCTAAAGCTGAAGTAATTGCGTTCAGTAATTCAGAAGTTATACCTAATGCTCTGACAGACGGACGGACGGACGGACGGACGGACGGACAAGTGCCAATTCACCCAAGTAGACTCAGAGACCTTCGCTCCGCTCAGTCAATTAAAGAACAAATGCCAGAAAAAGAGCATACTATCCCACAGTTAGTTTTTCCGGGATAAAAGTGGCCTATGTCACTCTGCAAGTCGTCAAATATACCCATGCATAAAATCACGTCAATTCTTTGCGCCGTTGAAGCGTGATTGAAGGACAAACCATCAAACCCACTGACTTTCACATTTATGATATTAGTATGGAAGTATGATGCCGACACTGATAAAATCTGGACTAATCAAGTCATATCGACAGTCGACACCTATTATACCTAATTTGAAAAAATCGCTTTATTTTGTTAAAAGTGATTTTATTTTGAATAATAAATGATATCATAGATTGAAATCTATATAGTAACAAGTTTGTAAAAACGTGAATATCAACGTAATTGAAACTGTAATTAGTACCGTTTATAAACCCAGCCACAGCCAACTTTTGGTTTATAAGGAGCATATTTCTCTAGCGATTGTTATTTTCAAAAACTTTTTGCTTATCTTGCTTTTGCAAAAAATGCCTCAAATATTTAAGGTATATAAGTGAAGTAATAAATAAACTAATAGCCATTTGTCAGTCAGTCAGTCTCGGGTTTTGTCATTAGAAGCTATTTTCCTAAAGGCTGACTACGAATTAATTAAATGTAATTTTTATTTATAGATGAGAAAAGTCACGGCATTTATATTGGTTTTTGTCGTGATTTCACTATTCTCAGTCGATGCAAAACCCAATGGCGTTGGGGCTGTGGGACCTGCCATCAGACTTGAAGACACTATCAGGTTAACTACTGAGAAAAATATCAAAAAACGCCAAACGAAGTTCGACCCGCCTCCTTTTTATTCAGAGTATTTATGATTTGATGAAATACCTAGGTACCTTCTAAATAAATATATAAAATTTTTATTTCAAGTATCAATTGACTCATATTATTTGTTAGTAATACAAAAAACTTATTTTCTATGTTAGTAGTTACTTAACCTAAAAGATTTATTATAAAAGTAGGTCGTCATCGCTGTGCCGTTCCGTTAGAAATAGCACAGCAGTGACTCACATATAAACAGTCCAGTCAACTGGCCATTAACTTCAAGATGCTGTTGGTACTTCCCCGCACTCTGCGCACCAGGGCACCGCATCTTTTGCGCATAGTCGCAAAAAAACAGTCAACTTGCGCCCCGGCGAACATCCCTGATGCGCTACAGTAACGGGGCAGCCCCATCAGCACCCTGAACGCGTTATTGTACTGGATGCGGAGAGCGTTGTAGGATTTATGTGTATATTTAGCCCACAGGTTGCACGTGTAAAAAGATGTGCAATAAGCTTTAAATAAGGTGATTTTAACGTTGCTTGAACAACGCACAAACCTGCGACTTCTAACTGGTTTATAATTATTATATTATTAATACAAAAAATAAAAAAATAAAATAAAAACCGACTTCAAAAACCACAAACACTAAAAAGTAAAAAATAATTTAATTTATTATGTATACAAGAGTTAATGTAGTTCTATAATAACATTTTTTGGAGTCGGTACCAATTAGCCGCATGAACCGTCTACCTACTCTTCATTATTGTTGACGTGACTCCACATTGGCACCGACTCCAAAAAATGTTATTATAGAACTACATTAACTCTTGTATACATAATAAATTAAATTATTTTTTACTTTTTAGTGTTTGTGGTTTTTGAAGTCGATTTTTTTTTTGAAAATTTTTTATTTCCCAATTTTTAGTGGCCCCACTGTTTTAAAATACAGGCTGTAACCAGAACGCTAGTAAAAACTTAGCGTTATTAAGAATAACGTCGTTTAATCGTTACTCGTCAGTCAAGTACAAAGTCCTTTCATATGATACCCCACTTGGTATAGTTATCCTACTTTGAAATTTCAAACCCCTGATTTTCCCCACTTTTTTAATTAAACTAAAAATAATTTTCAATTTTTTTGATTTCCATGATATTGGGCCACTATTATATACAACTATTCCAAATTTCATGTCAATAGCTTTAATAGTTACTGAAATAATCGACTGTGACAGACGGACGGAGAAAGTCGCACCATAAGGGTTCTATTTTTACCATTTTGGTACGGAACCCTAAAAAAAAAAAAAGATATGCTATGCATGGTTAAAACATACTGTTTACAAAACTATCACACTGATCGCGAGCAATTTACTCTTATCCATTGAGGAGTTCCGTTCTCCATCTCTGGAGATATTCATCAGATCTTCACCAAATTAAAATGGGACCATCTCTGAAGTATGACCTACCAAACAAAAATAATTATCAAAATCGGTTCATAATTGGCGGAGAAATCGCGTAACAAACATACAAAAAAAAAATAGAGTGATAACTAGCCACGGCCAAAGCCTCCCACCAGGTCAGACCAGAGAAAGTTCAGTAATTATGAATTCCCAAATTGACTCTGCCGGGGATCGAACCCGGCAGCCCCCGCGTTAAGGCAACAGTGCTCAACACTGCGCCAGGGAGGTCGTCAAAAAGTTTATTTTGCAAAAACAATAAAAAAAACAAGCAAACACATCTTATTTGTTATGCGTACTTAATTCGTACGTACGCAGTTCATGGACTTCCGCAAACTAACGCCAGTTTCTATCCAATATTCTATACAATCTAGTGATCTAATAAAAGAACCTTTTTTTATGCAACTAAAAGTGTTTTTTTGATGATGATGAATTAAAATGAAATCAAGCCTAAAAAGGCTTGATTGCATTTTAATTATTATAATTGAATTTAAATTTTAATATAATTGAAAATATTTTAATTGACACTGTGATTTTATTCATGAGATAAGCCACAGTCGCATTATAATAGGTATATATAAATAAGAAGCATTTTCGGCAGACTACGATAGTTCCTCAATTGATTTAGTCTTTGTCAAACTTTTTAAGGTACGATAAAATAAAATCATAGTAATTTTTAACCGACTTCCAAAAAAGGAAGTTCTCAATTCTGTGCGTTTTTTTTTAAATGTATGTCAGTGCATAACTCCGTGGTTTCTGAACCGGGTTGATTTTTTTTTCTATTTCTTTAGAGGAAGCTGTCGAGGTGGTGTGGTCTCGAAAACTTCAACATAGTTGGTAGAAATAAAAATTATTTATTACTTGGAATTCGGTTTTTTGGACAGAATTTTTATATGTATAAAAATGTTTCACATTTCAATATATAGTTTGAGCTCCCCCTTGTTAGGACAATGTTAGGTTTTTTAAAGGTTTTATACGAACGCAGAATTCTCTCAGAATATAATATTTGAAGACCTCCCTGGCGTAGTGTTGAGCGCTGTTGCCTTAACGTGGGAGGTCCCGGGTACGATTCCCGGCAGGGTCAATTTGGGAATTTATAATTTCTGAAAGTTCTCTGGTCCAGTCTGGTTTGTCTGGTCTGGTCTGATTTATATGGACGACATCACATAGAACGCGGGTGCAGGTCGGGCGCGTGGCTGGTGACACCGTGTTATGTCGTCAATATAAATACAAGGAATCACACCCGGCGCGCACCCGACCCGGCCCGCGCCGCTCAAAATGCCATACTACCTATCCATATTATACTATATATAGCTCAATTACCACTCACTGACTGACTGACTCACTCATTGACATAATTGTTCTCCTAGAAAGAGACAGAAAACGATACAATGATGTACGGGAGATGTGTTCGGGTGCGGGAGTCGAGTAGGGAAAAATTATGACATTTCGGAAAAACAAGATGGCGGCCGACATGATTCTTGCAACTCTTTTGTTTTCCAACCGATTTCGTTTAAACTCGCAACTATTGAAGAAATTAGTAAACGATTAATAGAAAAAGTGGAAAAAATTGGAAAAACAAGATGGCGGCCAAGCTGTAGTGTTTTGAAATTTTTGATTTTTCGACCCTGAACCGCGGCGCCACAGATCCGAAACGGCGTGGTCGAGCGTAATATTTTTTTCTCTTTTCGCCTACAGCTATCCTGTATTTTGACAGAACGGGAGTGGTTTTTAAAAATTCAAGATGGCGGTTGTCGCGGCGGCCGTTCAGTCTGAGGTACGAAAAAACGCAATTTTAAAATTCAAATTTCTCACAGTTGGCAATGTCGGAGCGTTTCGACTTGTATAGGGCGATTGTGTGTACCGACTCGAAGAATGGATTGGGGAAAAAAAATTACCCCATTTCTTGGGAAATTTTCAAGATTTACCCCAAAAATAAAAAAATTGAAATACGTATTTTTTGCAAAGTTTGAGTATGGACGACCACGTGTCCCACTTGTACGAATGACGTTTGGGTGTTTTTGTCGCCGAGGTCTGGCAACACTGGTATTTATCAAAGTAAAAGTGATTTTCGACATGGTCTTTTTTCAGGAGCAATCATTTCGGCTGGGTGCGAGCGAGATGAAAAATTGAAACGTCGTCAGGAGCGGTATATCCTGTAGTTCACGGGAAAATTATGAAACTGTGTAAAATGTTTCTGTGAAACGAGGTGGCGGCCATTTTGTATTCTTTTTGTGTTTTTGAAAATTTCGATCACGATTTTGAGGCAGTTGGCAACATTTGGGAAAGTTGACATGTATGGATCGATTGTGTAACTCCACCGGCAGTATCGAGATAACTAAACAGTGTTGCCACATTTGGGGTAGTTTTCGAGATTTTCCCCAAAAATGTCCTCCTGTAAAATTTTGTATGAAAAATTTTTTTTCACTGATGGCTTCGTATAGAAGTCAGAAAATATAACTTTAACAAAAATATGGAGACACCTGATGATTGAGGATTTCGGAGACGGGTAAAAGGCACGGCCAAGGTATTGAAGATAGGTGGGTGGTCCTCGAACTAATCTCACTCGGAACCTCATCCAATTGGCGATAAGTTTAAAAAAAACTCCAAAATGGTGGATTCAAGATGGCCGCCATACAAATTTCGTCAGTGTCTATCTCGGAGAGTATAAGAGATGGAAGTGTGGTTTCTTTGCAAGAGATGATCAGGACCTGAAGGTCTACTTGATGAACAGGAAAAAAATTCAAGATGGCGGAATTTATTTTTCCATAGAAAATATATGGCCAATATTGAAGAATACTACAAGACTGTGTAGAACTATGCAAGATTTTGATACGGTTCCGTTTTACCCACGACGGAGCTCTCTGCGATTACAAAACAGGAAACTGGTACTAAAATTTAAAAAAATCAGCGCCATTTTGAAATTCTTTGTTAATTGACCGATTTCGTTTAAAATCGATATTGAGGACTCCCTGGGGTTACAAAACAGGAAACTGAAACCAAAATTTTAAAAAATCAGCGCCATTTTGAAATTTTTTTTAATGGACTGATTTCGTTCAAAATCGATATTTAGGGCTCCCTGGGATTTCAATACAGGAAACTGTTACCAAAGTTTTAAAAAAACAGCGCCATTTTGAAATTCTTTGTTAATGGACCGATTTCGTTCAAAATCGATATTTAAGTCTCCGTGGGATTTCAATACAGGAAACTGTTACCAAAGTTTAAAAAAACCAGCGCCATTTTGTAATTCTTCGTTAATTAACCGATTTCGTTCAAAATCGATATTTAGGACCTCCTGGGATTACACAACAGGAAACAGTTACCAAAATTTAAAAAAATCAGCGCCATATTGAAATTCTTTGTTAATTGACCGATTTCGTTTAAAATCGATATTGAGGACTCCCTGGGGTTACAAAACCGGAAACTAAAACCAAAATTTTAAAAAATCAGCGCCATTTTGAAATACTTTGTTAATGGACCGATTTCGTTCAAAATCGATACTTAGGACTCCCTGGGATTTCAATACAGGAAACTGTTACCAAAGTTTTAAAAAATCAGCGCCATTTTGAAATTCTTTGTTAATTGACCGATTTCGTTCAAATTCGATAACTGAGGATCCCTAATATCCCAAAAACCACAACCCGTGAGCTGCTTTAGCAGCTCGCGCACAGGGCGAAACACTAGTTAATATTATAAATGTAAAAGTGTGTGTGTCTGGCTGCTACGCTTTAACAGCCCATATTGTAAACCTATTTGGATGAAATTTGGTGCAGGGGAGGTTACATACCGGGGAAGGACAGTTTACTTTTTATCCCGGTAAATTATATGGAGCTTCCCCGGGAATCAAAAAACTTAATCCACGCGGTAGAAGTCTCGGTCATCATCTAGTACTTAATGAAATACTCAAATGTTGTGTTTTTTAGATGAGGGACGCCATACTGGTTGTTTTCCTTCTGGTTGCCATTTCGGCTTGCTTGGCTGAAGAAACCTCTGACAAGGTGGTTCGTGACATAGCAGCTGAATATGAACGAAATGACCAGATCTTACCCAAAGCGAAGATCGTGAAGCGCCACGTGGTCGTTAGTGATGACGATGATGGTGATTACGATGCTGGTGGTGATGGTGGTGATGATGGCGATGACGGTGATGATCGTGATGATGGTGATGACGATGGTGGTGGTAATGATGCGACAATCCACGAATTTCCATGTTATCGTCCCGATTGTAGAAAACTCCAACGTCCGAATTATAATGGTTATTAACTCTAAGAAAGTCTTGACTTTAAAGCAAAATAAAAAGCAAAATAACGTTAAAAGTTTTATTTTATATAATTAAACTCAAACTCATATTTTTTTATTAGAACAAACTTATTAAAAGTGCTTTTGAATCTTCGAGTGAATCTACCACTGGTTCGGAATGCCATTCCTACCGACAAGAACCAGCAAGAAACTCGGTGGTTGCTCTTTAAAAAAAAATCGGCCAAGTGCGAGTCGGACTCGCGCACCGAGGGTTCCGTACTCAAGAAGTAGGTACTGAAGCAAATTAATTACTTTTGTTAATGAACCGCAAAACTAACTTTGTTTGTAGAGGTTTACTGTTAATATCAAAAAAACTATGCTAGTTAGAGCATTGGCTATAGTTTTCCTGTAAAATATACATAAATTCCTATTGACCATAATTATTTCAGATTTTTCGATTGGTAAACTCCGGAGATAAGGGGGGGGGGGGGGGGAACGGTATTTTTTTAGACTTTTTCCCCGATAAATCAAAAACTATCACGACTAAAAATAATTAAAAATCTTTTAGAATGTACAAAGTAAACCCTTTCATATGATACCCCACACAGTACAGTTATCTCACTTTTAAATTTCAACCCTCCGATTTTCCCCCCTTTTTAAATAAGAACAAAAATAATTTCCATTTTTTTTAATTCCAGTGTCTTTGGGCCACTAATATACACAACTATTCCAAATTTCATGTCGATAGCTTCGGTAGTTACTGAAATAATCGAGTGTGACGGACGGACAGAGGGACAGACAGACGGAGAAAGTCGCACCATAAGGGTTCCATTTTACCATTTTGGTACGGAACCCTAAAAACTGAATTCATTAATGGATGTAAAACAAAAATTCCAGCTGTTCCATGCTGTAATTTTTTCAGAAATGATTTTACATGCAGCCCTGTGGCAAGCTGCAATGTTACATTATGTTACTATGGTTATATGATACTTTAGTTTTCAACGCTTGTTTTTTAAACAAAAAGATAATAAAGTTTAATTCACAGCATTTGACAATGGCATGGCAAACCTATGAGCTATGTTTTAATTTACACGATTCCCATCCTGAAAGACAACGGCTTATCTAAGCCTAACACTACTTAGTTTTAAAATGTTTATGTCACAAAGGTTGTTTTATTCAATCAGATATAATAATAGAATTTTTCATAGCAATTGACAATGGCATGTTTTAAAATAAAAAGTATGCAACTCTCCGGCAAGGAAATTACAATATATCCCCACACGTTGAATAGGTATTCCAAGAATTGTAATAAGTCGGATTTGCACTTGAATTGAAGTGTGAGGTCGTTATCAGTATTTTTTTATCGAAGCAAGGAACCATAGGCTCATACTCAGACTAACCGAGAAATATATTCTCTATTGGAAAGGTAAATCCTTTCCCAAAAGTACGCTTTAGTATGTATAACCCGGCTGAGTTTGTTGTGGGCTCTTCTCAGACCAGGGCGCGTTTGGAACCCTCGTAGCTTTAGTTTGAAGATACCGTTACCCATTATCACCATCAAGTCTTATTCCTTATTATTATTATAAATATGAATACCTATTTTGAATAAAGTTGCTTTTGAGTTTGAGTTTGAGTTATATCCAATATTCCTCTCGTACTAGGAAAGATAGATGCAGAACTTGCAAGTAGGGCCTTTGATCTTTCGATTTCTCCATGTAATTCGTTCTCATTATATTTAACGGATTCTTCAGAAATTAGAAATATAATATCTAGCCTTAAAAGTACCTTATAGTGCGCCAGGCTGGGACAGTATTACAGTAGAATTATACAATGTGCAGATGTATGTAGTAGATAAATCTGCACATTGATTAATTCTACTGTAATCCAATATCCAATATGGATCTATGCA
This sequence comes from Erebia aethiops, assembly GCA_923060345.2. Lineage (NCBI taxonomy): Eukaryota > Metazoa > Arthropoda > Insecta > Lepidoptera > Nymphalidae > Erebia > Erebia aethiops. The sequence goes on from OV281087.1 coordinate 22,646,051, forward strand.
ATCCAAATTTCATTACAGGCATCGTTCAAAATCTGTTAAAAAAAGCTATTGTAACACCAATATTTAAAACAGGGGATAAATACCTACCATCAAATTATATAGGCCAATTTCACTCTTACCGGCTATCACAAAGATACTAGAGAATATTATAGCTGTAAATCTACATACTGAAATTAATTGTCATTTGTCAACTATGAATAATTGTTTGTTTATAGAGTGGGAAGACATTTGTCTCCTGTAACACAATTTTCACTACCCACTATTGAAATTTTGTAATGAGTTTTGGCAAATAAAGATTTATTTATTTAAATCTTCGACCCATGGACTCTTCAAATACATTTACCCTGTAATATCGCCGTTAACACTTGTGAACAGCTCTTGGGCTCTTTCGACCCTCTGTTGGTCCTTTAATCTAAATAATGCTGTCTGAGTGACCGACGAGCTACTATATCAGTGTCCTTCGCAAAACGATTAGAGAGAAGGGTTATGATTTAAAGATATATTTTGAAGTGAGGTTTTTCTTAAAGTATATAGCCATAAAAGGCTGGTCGTTTGTTGTACGTTTGTAAACTGTCATTGGTAGTAAATTTTGAACGGTACGCATAGTCTAAGTTTTTAATCGACTTCCAAAAAAGGAGGAGGTTCTCAATTCGACGCGTATTGTTCTTTTTTTAATGTATGTTATCGTATATCTCCGTGGTTTCTAAGCCGATTTGAAGACATATCAGCTAGTAATGCAATATGGCGGAAAATTTAATGGTTGTTGTAAAAGTTGTTATGTTAATTTATTTTCCCATGCTTGCTTAGAATATGTTTCCAATGTCAAAAAAAAATTTAGCGATTATTAAATATTGGGTGTTCCAAAAGACGTAAAATTCTGTATCTCTGTCATCTTACACTGACGGCTTGATTAAAAAAGTGCGTCAAATGTTGATCACTGTCACTAATCAGTAGCCATCCAAGTTCCCATATGTTTGAACATTTGATAAAGAGATTCTGATTTGACTAGTTGTCAAAAATCAAAATACCCATTATCCATTTTTTTAAGTGTGTGTGCAACGACCTCAATTTACATAGACGGGCCCTGTCAAACAAAGAATGTGGGCGTATTTTTAGCAACGCCATCAACGCCATCTAGTCTGAAAAGCGGGAACTTGCTTGCAACATCTTGAATAAAAACTTGAAAACGTATGACTCGGTCATAGATAATACCTATAGGTCATAGCCGTAAGGCCAGTTAGTAAAAAAAATTATACAGTTTGCCGCGGAAATTAAATGATTGCGTAATGGATAAAAATATTAAATAGGAAGATTAAATAACGTTTTTTTGGAAATGTATAATTGTGAATTGAAACACTTACCTTAAAATTAAAATTATACAGTGCCAAACTAATTAAACTTTAGATGTTAACTTAATAATAACAAATTCTCCGCACGACGAGCGATCGTGACAGCGCTACGACGGGAACAAAGACAGATGCGGAATGTGTTCCGCAACTCGGATGCCCGGCGTTTTTCTATGAAAGGGCCCATCTAGTGCCTACATATATATCGATGTGTGAGTGTGTGTGTGCAAATCACATACGGCAGAAGTGAACCATCAGAAAAGTAGCCTACGAGAGAATGAGATAAATATAACTTGTATTCTATCTCATTCTCTCGCAGTCTATTTATGTTGTCTTTTTTTGGTGTCGCTTTTTGGTTGAATTTTTTTCGTTTCGAATATTATACCAAATCAAAACGGTGCTTAAGAAGTTTCACTTCAAAAATAGTCCATCAAATCACTTAAGCAAACCCAGATTGAATAATGGAGGCTTACTAGGATGACAGGACAAAGAAGGAGGTATTAGATAATTTGTTGATGAGTACCCGTTGAGTAATAGCGTCGGCGCCGCAGCGGAGTAGGTATTACGTTGATTTGTTGCCGACATGTTTCACGCTGGACTGGGCCCTCTATTGATTTAGTGGGAAGCGAAATGTTTTGCTTTACTTGGGTATTTATTTGAGTTTCTTGGGACGTGAACAACATCTTCTCGCAACTCACGAGCTCTATACCTTTCTGTTTGGAGCGTAAAGTTTGGATGGATGGATGTTTATTACTCAATCACGCCAGAACGGCTGAACAGATCTGGATGACAAAGACACATGTACAGAGAAAGATTATCGTCTGGAATAACTTTTATATTAATTTAACTTTAAGATTATAGTCTGGAATAAGTTTTATAACCATCTTAATTAACAAACGGCTTAATTAAAAAAGTGCGTTAAATGTTGATGATCTTTAATCATTTATATGCCATCCAAGTTCCCGTACGTACGTCGTACGGTACGTCTTTGCCAGTAGGGTGGTAACTAGCCACGGCCGAAACCTCCCACCAGGGAAAATTCAGAAGTTTTAAAATCCTAAATTGACCCTGCTGGGTATCGAACCCGGTACCACCGCACGTTAAGGCAACAGCGCTCATATCAACTCTGCACCACGGAGGTCGTCAAGGTGTGTACTTCACACAATGCGCACTTGAGCAGCGTGGACATCTATTCTATTTCTGAGAAGACCAAAGCCAGCCAGACCCAAGCAATGGGTTGAAGTGAGCGAGTCAGTGAGTCTAATTGACAGCTGGCGCTCGATCAATAGTGACAACAACTCAATCAAATCAGCAACTCTTTTAGTATGGAAGTTGTATGAAACTCACAGTTGTACTTGAGACGTCATCAAACAACGCACTTTTGACGTGATAACGTCTTATAAATCGATTAACACCGGCTGCACACACGAAAAAGTGTCACGTTACGCTTGAGCCTGAGCGTGCAAGTGAGAGCGCGGAACAAGCGATAGAGAGGCACGATCGCGTGACGTCAGAGCTAAAAGTTCGAATAGTTCTGCTACTGGAACGCCGCCACGAGAGCTTCTTCTAGAACTTCTATTTTAAATCCGAGGATGTAAAAGTTAGGTCTTTTTCTTTTTGTCTTAATTTTCGTACCTATTCCAATTGGTAGATAACGTTGTCGCGTTATAAATACATAAAAAAACTTGTCCTGCTGTCGGAATTAGGTATTCGACAACTACTCAAGTCAGCCACTTTTTTCAAACATCAAAACACGTGCTAGCATGGGATTTTGGATAAAATAATAGTGATTTTTGACGTCATCAAAGTTCGACGCACTTTTTTACTTTGGTTTAAATTCAACATGTTTCAACATTCAACAGGGAACATGAATATTACGACTTTTGTCACAGTCGGTCGATGTGATTGGAGGCTTTAATTTGGATGGAATCGTTAAACGCTGTTACATGTTGTCGTTAATTTCCGTTCAGAGCAATTCTGATTTGGAAACGTTTTGTGCAGGTAAATACAAGCGGCTCTCTATTCACTGGTGATTGAAATTGATTTCCTATCAATGTACTCAGCTCCTGTATTCTAGTTCTGTAAATCTAGAATGTGTTAATACGTTCACTCTGCTCGGGATAGATATTGATACCAACATAAACTGGAAATCTCATGTTCAAAAAATAAAAACGAAACTATCCAAATTTACCTACGCCCTGAAAGAACTAAAAAAATCAACGAGCACAGAAGCGGCAATTTTAGCATATTATTCTTATGCAAATGCTTGGCTGAGCTATGGTGTAGTATTGTGGGGAAACAGCACAAATGCACCAGAACTATTTATACTGCAAAAAAAATGCATAAGAATAATAAAAAACTTAAAGAATCGGGAAAGTTGTGTACCTTACTTTAAATCATTAAATATACTAACCCTGCCATGCATTTACATACTAGAATCAGCTAAATTTGTAAGGAAACAACCGCAAAACTTTAAAAAGCTAGAGGACCTACCGCGACGTTACCAACTAAGACAAATAATATGATGATTCCCAGTTCTAACTTAAATATCCATAGTACTGGTCCTAACCCGATGTGTGTAAAAATTTATAACAAAATCCCAGACCACATCAAATCCTTGGAGAATTATACAGCTTTTGTCAACTCTTTAAAAACATTTCTGATTGATAAAGTATAGATATTACAAACTAAATGATTTTTTGGAAGAAAAATAAGGCAGCCGTCTCTCTACGACCACTGATTTTTTTGCTGTGCCCCACCGGGGTTCCAATATTGTTACGAACATTGTTATTGTTATCAACTATTGACATGTAAACTAGTGGTTCGCCCCGAACTAAGACCTCGCGGCGCCATCTATTGACATAAATGTGAAGTTCTGTTAAAAATACTGAAGCTCATTAAAAATTAAATAATTCCGTTTCCTTACAATATTTATCTAATTTTAGTATTTGTTGTTCAAGTACAGGATATAATTGAAATAATTGATCAAGTTTCAGGCTCATCCTTTCAGAAAATTTAGAGTTCTGAGGTCATCTTTGGACGTTAGAAAATCACCACTTTGAAGGCCCCCCATTTCGCCAATTTTGGGGGAAAAATTAAAAAAAAAAATATTTTTGGACTCTATTCCTAATTATCTTTAAAATGATATACCGCAACCGTATGTAACTTTATAAAAAATATTTTACTTCGCATTCGCTTCTATGAGAGCCCCCCTGAAATAAAGATTTTTATTATTTTTTAAGCCATATTCGGCGGGAGGCCATTGGTTTACATATTATATTTAAAGCTGAAGTAATTGCGTTCAGTAATTCAGAAGTTATAATGCTCTGACAGACGGACGGACGGACGGACGGACGGACAAGTGGCAATTCACCCAAGTAGACTCAGAGACCTTCGCTTCGCTCGGTCAATTACTACTAGTGGTTCGCCCCGAACTAAGACCTCGCAGCGCCATCTATTGACATAAATGTGAAGTTCTATTAAAAATACTGAAGCTCATTAAAAATTAAATAATTCCGTTTCCTTACAATATTAATCTAATTTTAGTATTTGTTGTTCAAGTACAGGATATAATTGAAATAATTGATCAAGTTTCAGGCTCATCCTTTCAGAAAATTTAGAGTTCTGAGGTCATCTTTGGACGTTAGAAAATCACCACTTTGAAAGCCCCCCATTTCGTCAATTTTGGGGGAAAAATTTAAAAAAAAAATTTTTGGACTCTATTCCTAATTATCTTTAAAATGATATACCGCAACCCTATGTAACTTTATAAAAAATATTTTACTTCGCATTTGCTTCTATGAGAGCCCCCCTGAAATAATGATTTTTATTATTTTTTAAGCCATATTCGGCGGGAGGCCATTGGTTTACATATTATATTTAAAGCTGAAGTAATTGCGTTCAGTAATTCAGAAGTTATAATGCTCTGACAGACGGACGGACGGACGGACGGACAAGTGCCAATTCACCCAAGTAGACTCAGAGACCTTCGCTTCGCTCGGTCAATTATATTGGAATGCAAAATAAAAATGAATATGAATAGGAATATGAATATGAATATGAATATGAATATGAATATGAATATGAATATGAATAATATGAATATGAATATGTATTACCATTGTCACGAATCTGTGATAGATTCGTTTACCAAATAGCTGATGCTAGACTTCGTCCGCGTGGATTGATGTTTTTTAATTTACGCGTGAACCCTTCAATTTTCCGACCATCGTGTTTTATTACGAGCTTTTTAGCAAAGCAAAGAATTTGTACGCGATTAAAAAAACTCATAATTCAGAGTATTTACCTATTATTTGAATATGCTATTATTTAGTTAAATATTTTGTCTTGTTCTCTAGGTATTATGGGCTATGGCTTACTCTCTTGTATACCTACAATCTTTAAGCTAAAATGACAGAACTTCCACGTGTTGGCAAAGTTCAAGGTACCGATGTATCACTCACAGCACAAAAGAGTTTTTCTACGGTGTCACTATAAAGCCGTAAAACAAAGAAAAAAACCGGCCAAGTGCGAGTCGGACTAGCGCACCGAGGGTTCCGTACTGAAAACTGTAACGACCAAAGATGTAAAACGGTAATAATTACCTTTGTTTATGAACCGCAAAACTAACTTTGTTTGTAGAGGTTTACTGTTAATATCAAAAAAACTATGCTAGTTAGAGCATTGGCTATAGTTTTCCTGTAAAATATACATAAATTCCTATCGACCATAATTATTTCAGATTTTTCGATTGGTAAACTCCGGAGATAAGGGGGGGGGGAACGGTATTTTTTTAGACTTTTTCCCCGATAAATCAAAAACTATCATGACTAAAAATAATTAAAAATCTGTTTTAGAATGTACAAAGTAAACCCTTTCATATGATACCCCACACAGTACAGTTATCTCACTTTTAAATTTCAACCCTCCGATTTTCCTCCCTTTTTAAATAAGAACAAAAATAATTTCCAATTTTTTTTAATTCCAGTGTCTTTGGGCCACTAATATACACAACTATAATCGAGTGTGACGGACGGACAGACAGACAGACGGAGAAAGTCGCACCATAAGGGTTCCATTTTACCATTTTGGTACGGAACCCTAAAAAGAAATAAGAGGACTAATTTTAAAACTATCTCTTTCGCTTATTCTCCATGCAGAAATGACAGTAACTTATAGTGCTGTCAATTTAGTTTTGTACTAGAGATTATGTACACACTCAGTATCAAAGTTTGTACTTCCATAATGTCTCGATCTACCATAGGCCACGGCTGTCATCTCATGAATGTTCAATGCTTGTATCAGCAGTAAGGTAAAAGCACAGGTAAAAGGTCGTATCCTCACGCAGGTCACGTCTCGACTTTATTTACCAAAAGCGGTCGTCCGGAGCGGTTGATTTCCGGAAAACGCGATCGGTTTGTGAACATTGCAATTCTGATACATTTTAAAACAAGTAATTACTTAAATCTTTATTCAGAAAATTATACTTATTTATTTTTGGAGGATTGTCTACAAGAATCTCAAAGAGAACGTAAGTTTTATGGTAAGATAAAACGCGAAGACCTAGGCTGGAAAATCGTACGTGACAAAAAAGCGTTAAACTCAGTCTCCCTCCCTCTAGTATTGATGGAGAGAGATGGACTACAACTAAACCAATTACATACAGGTAGTATGTAATTCATACTTAGTATTATAAATGCGAAAGTGTGTCTCTGTCTGTTCGTCGGTCTGCTACGCTTTCACGGTCCATCTGTTCAACCGATTTTGATGAAATTTGGTACAGGGATAGGTTGTATCCGGAGGAAGGACATATGCTATCCTAGGAAAACTAATAGGACACTATAAGGAAAACTAAGGAGTTCCCGCGGAATCAATAAAACTTTATCCACGCGGACCAAGTCGCGGGCATCGTCTAGTTAACTATTTCATGTAAGAAAGAAAGAAAATGTTTTTTTATTTGATCACATGTAGTTTTAGACTAATTATATTTAATATTAAGTAGTAAGTGATATTTTTCCATCTCAGCATTATGCTGCAGCAGACTGCAGCGCTGGTTTTCAGTGGAAACCTTGATTATAACTGAAGTCACGGACGGAACTATGATTGTAATATTACATGAGTGCAATAGATGTCCTTATATATCAACTAGCTGATGCCCGCGACTCCGTCCGCGTGGATTAAGGTTTCTTGGTTCCCGCGGGAACTCCTTAGTTTTCCTTATAGTGTCCTATTAGTTTCCCTAGGATAGCATATGTCCATATGTGTATGTTTAGTTTACCGAGCGTAGCGAGGTATGCTATAGAATCGAGTAGAATGGCTTTTAGTCCCGTGGTACACACTCTACTTTTCACTTCGATTGCGAGAAAATAAAATAAATAACGATTTTTAATTATTTTTTTGCCTTTCTGTTACATTTTCATATTAGGAGTAAGATCTTTATTTTTACTTGTAGATATTAACAAATAAATATTCACATTCACTTTACCTGCCTTCACCTTGTATTACGTATTGTGCATCAAATTTGAAATTGATTAATTATTATCATTCATAAAACATCCATGATCCATTTACATAAATGTAAAATAATTCCAACAAAAAAATCATATATTCAATGTACTCTGTGAAAAAATCTATGATTTCGCGGCAAACCGCAATACCAACTTTATTTTTCTCCGTATCGTTATCAGGAAGGAATTTAAAAAAATACAGTAGTACCATAGACATAGATCTGTAGGATAACTTTAGGATAATGGTAGGACACGATGGGTAACATTAGCATTCAACTAAGTGACATCATAAATTTTTTGGCTGTTGATAGTGATCATAGACTAAAAATTTTGGATAACCGAATCATAAAATCAATAAGAACCGAATGAGGATAATATCATGCATACCGATATGATAGTACGGCAAAAATTAAAAAAAAAATACTTTAATCCCTAGACCCTAAATGCTAACTTTAGTTCGCATACGCTACGCTATAATGATATCTTTTTAGAGCATGAAAGGTGCAAAAAAAATTAATTTCAAGGTAATTTTTGTTGCGTAAGTAAATTGGATTTTTATTTAGTTTTAAAAGTTCCAAAAGATTTTGATGATTTTAGCGGTGGCGGTAGGTTCCAGCACTTAGTGGCCGTAAATTTAATGTACAGATTGTATGTTTAATGGGCCTACATCATAGCATCGCTCGACCGCAATGGCCGACACTATTTGTCAAACGAACACGTTTACTGGGTGAAACATGGAATGGACATTAGCTGAACGGTCATTAAATTAACGATTATGTCAATTATTATTACCACTACAGCCTATTAACGTCCCACTGCTGGGCACAGGCCTCCACTCTCATAGGAGAGAGGGAATTAGAGCTTAGACCCACCACGCTGCTCCAATGCGGGTTGGCGGGCTATTATTATTAGTTTAGTGCTAATTTACAGACACGCTAAAGCTATTATAGTCGTAAGTACCTGAGCGGTGATAGCCTATTGGTTAAGACACGCGATTTCCTATACAGGGTCGCGGGTTCGATACCCGGGCACTTCTAACTTTTCGGAGTTATGTAAGTTTAATAAAATATCACTTTCATCAAACGGTAAAGGAAAACATCGTGACTTGCGAGGAAACTTGCATGCCCGAGATTTCTTCATAAGGTTCTCGAAAGTGTGTGAAGCTGCCAATTCGCGACGCGACGAAAAGGCGACACTAAAAAGAGACAAACATATTCATAATAGGATTTAGCCTGCGAGAGAACGAGGTAGATTGATAGAATACAAGTTATATTTGTCTCATTCTCTCGTAGGACTTAGCTGCGAGGGAATGACATGACAAATATAACCTAGGGGCCCTAGGGCCTAATAATTGCTAATATTTTTTAATAGTTTGTAAGTTTATAACGTCTTTGAGAGGTGATATCTAGTGAAAGGCCCGATGAAGACCGTCAGTTTTTGTACTGTTTACATAGGTACTGTGCATACTTTAATACTGTACAAGAATCAGCTTTTCTAATTATGGTTCATTTTTGGTAACGATATCACGTTTTTGATCGGCCTATCTATTATATCTAGTGAATGGCCCATCAGCATGCGGGCAGAATTTCACTATGGACTTCAGTGAAGAGTGTAGCACCCACCTATTACTGAATCAGCGTTTCAAGCGATAGTTACAAAAAGTGCATCTATGTCTTAGTCTATATCGAACTCAAGTTATATTTGTGTCTTTCTCCCGTAGGCTACTTTTCTGAAGTTTCACGTGGTTTCACTTCTGCCGTGTGTGAATTGCACATACACACTTTTTTATTTTATTTTTCGTTAAACTGGCGACGCTGTCACCGGGTCAGATTAGTTTGTCGGATTATATTTCCATGTGACACCTGTCACCTAAAGGTCTCCTAAACGGTCGGTACACATTATTCACACCTACATCACCCTTCTCAAGGGCGTGCTATTGTTTAGTGGACAAGTGACGGACGTATGAATAGCTAAATTATATATACTTGTTTGTCTTTTAACATTAATCATGTAGGCTTATCGTAACATTCGTAACAAAGACACGGGACACCGCGTCGTGAAGGGTCAGCTACTACTGTACTGAGTCGCGTTTGTCGCTCACGTAGGACAACGGGTTAGGTAGGTACTAAGTTTTTGTAAGCTTAACATACGCTAACCTACGACTATCTAATACGTCGTTTATGTGTCCAAACAACAAACAATATACCTATCTGTCTTAATTCATACTTACTTAATATTGATTATAAAATTATATAATAATTACAATACAATGTTATAATATTAACTGAAACGCTATTAATGTTAAGTATACGAGTACTATATATACAATATTTTTTGTAACATGCATAATGCAAAAGTCTGTAATATGTTGTTGGTTTGTTCTTCAATCACGCCGCAACAGAGCAACGGATTGACGTGATATTTAACGTGCGGAGGTCCTGGGTTCGATCCCCGGCAGGGTCAGTTTGGGAATTTATAATTTCTAAATCTTCCCTGGTCTGGCCTGGTGGGAGGCTTCGGCTGTGGCTAGTTACCACCAAGCAATTTAGCGTTCCGGTACGATGCCGTGTAGAAACCGAAGGGGTATGGGTTTAATATACATAACTGCCATGCCCCTAACAGGTTAGCCCGCTACCATCTTAGACTGCATCATCACTTACCATCAGGTGAGATCGCAGTCAAGGGCTAGTATAAGTGGATTAAAAAAAAAAATATATATATATATATATATATATATATTAATGCACCGGTATAGTTAAGGACCTGGAGAGTGTGGTGAATATTGCAACATACACACTGTACCACATCTTGTACCTATTGTGGCGGAGCGAATTAAACCTCCAGTTCTTTCGTTATCATGGACTTCCACAAACTAACGCCTGCTTCTAACAAGCCAATATTCATCAAAATCAGTTAAAAAGATGAGCTGTGAACGAAGCAGACAGACAGACAGACACTTTCACATTTATAATATTAGTATGGATCGGTATTTACCTAACTAACAAAATCCTCTAAACCCGAAACCATAAACACATTTAGCCGCATCTAATCGTAACCCATCTTAGGAAGGTCTCGGGTCCGATCGACCCTCCTTGTAATTCAGTGTCAATAGTGTACTTCGAATGTTCGACAAACTACTATCAGGATACCGACTACCGGGGTGAAACGACTGCAATACAATTGACTTTAGGGTAAATGGAAGCTAAAGTTTGTCTTTGTGGAGTCAAGTTTATTATCTATTTGATAAACTTAACTGTTCTTTGGTCGGTTTTCTATCGACGTCGGTCGGGTTGGTCCCGAATTACTACGAGTACATTGGAGATACTTTTTGATTAAACGGGATGGTTTTAATCGTGGGTTTTAGAAGCAAGTTTGAGTCCACGTAGATTAAGTTTTTTCAATTCCCGCGGGAACTCCTTAATTTTCTGGAATAAAAAGTCTATAAGTATAAGTATGTAAATAAAAATTCTACACTATAATCTATCTCTAAGCAAAATTGTATCAAGATCCGTTAAGCCTTTCTGGCGCGATTGAGTAACAAACATTCATCCAAATTTAATAATATTGGTATCGATACAGCTGTTTTTCAGCTTTAATAATCAAAGCCGCCAAAAAGGCAGTTTGGCTTTTATTTTATTTTATTGAAAAGGCACACAAGACTGGTTGCAGCCAACACTTGACGTTTTAGAACATCTGATCAGGAACCAAGTAACTACCCCTAATATGTGTACCTACACAATATACTTAATAAAATTTTATTATGTAGTCTATAGGAATGATAATAATAGTTAGTAAGTATAAATAATATTTAAAATTTGAAAGCTTTTAATATTTAACGGACCTTTTCAGCGAAAGTGAAATTTGAGCATAATATTTTCGTTTGAAAAAGATCTAAGTTACTTCCTAAATCAGCATTTCTCAACCTCTTTCAGGAACCCTAGGAAATCAAGCACCATTCCAAGGACCCCCTTTATAAAAAAAAACAACAGCAATAAATTTCGAATCATTTATTTTAATATACCTAGTACCTACTACAAATAAAAAAAAAATTCTTGTTCATAAAAAATATGTTACTGTTTCTGAATTGAAATTCTTAATACTAGTGGTACTAGCCCGGAGTTGGAAAGTTGGCGGTGTTTCACCCCCGTGCCTCGGAGAGCACGTTAAAACGGTCCCGGTTATTATCACTAACATTATAATAGTCGTTAAAGCCCGCCAACCCGTATTGGAGCCGCGGTGGGTCGCTGTAATGGAGAAGTTTACCTTTTTTTTAAAAAATTTAATATGAAAATTAAGACAAAATAAAACAAAAATATGAAAGAATCATTTACTTAAATATCTAAACAAATGAAAAAGTTATGGATTTTTAAAGTTGCGCTTGCAAGATGGGAGACGTGACGTCATAATTCCCTATCAATATACTTTATAAAGCCGAATAAAATAAATAAATATACTTAACGTGACTTAATTGAATTAAAACCACTTAATTTGTGTGTGAAGATAATTTTTAAATATTAAATCTCGGCTAAGTATTAAAACTCACTCACAAAATTTCTCACTGGAGTAAGATACAGCAATCGGTGTACCTACATTAAATAATTAAACTTTTAAATTGTCATTTCTCAGTCATTTATTGATGGATTGTAAAAAAAAAACACTGATTACAACAACGGAAAACAACGCAAGTAAAATATAGATTAAAACTAATAGTTTTAATCTACATGTCGGAGATTAAAATGAAAATGATTATTATGTAAAGCGCCATCTATCTGGTATTAATTGTACTAGTTTAATGAATCGCTCAATTGACTCTAAAGCGCCATCTATAGCGAGCTCAGGTATTGTTTGTACTCGATTATTCAAAACCTCATTTGACTCAATTAGTCAATTGACATACTTTCATGCCTGGATGGAGTTGGTGTGGCGGGGGGTGATGACTCGATAAAAAGATGAGGGGCGGGTGCCCAGGGACAGTTGTGCTTGAGAACTTGGTGGAGCATGGTCTCCCAGTAATACCGCCACGCCGCGCCAAACCCATCGTTCGCTATATACTTAGTGCTACTATTTACTTAGTTAATCTAAAAAGTGTTTAAAGTGATTTCTGTTTGAACTACTGTGTTAATTCTAACAAGCCTAGTATTCTACGAAGTGTAAATATAGTGTGTGCAATAAATAACGTGACCGGCTTCTCGCGTTTATTTGTCCGAGTACCCACATAATGCAAACAGATCAAGACGAAGAACATGCCCACGATCTCAGAATACAGAACGATAATGAGGTGTCACCTCGGCCTCCGTCATCAGAAGTGGGATAAAAGACCGCAAAACAGGCCCACGTAGGAGATGAAGCAGGAAGGAACATACCCAAATTTAAAGTGCTTAAAATAGATCACGTTACCGATCAAGATATCTCTCGAAAGGTGACTCGCGTAATGTGCAGTGTTTCTTTGTGTGCTAAAGTTGTGTTTTGTTTTCATGTGAATAATATCGCTGACTCGCGGAGCGTGGCCGAGCTGCGGTGTTGCGCAGCTCACGCTTCAGGCGCCTCACGAGTGCGCTTGGGTGTGCATGCCACGAGGGCGCGATCGGAGCGGAGCGACGGAGTGGTCTGCGCGACACGCTGTTGTGCCTTGCTGCGCGCCTCACGAGCCGCGGTGCTGCGCGCTTTCCCGTGGTACGGCTGGCATTCGCCTGGCATGGTGGTGAGGTGACGACACCATCGAGCCTCTGGTGATATGACTTAATATGTGACATTGGTAAGACCGTTTAATTTACTTACGTAAGAGGACGTCATGCCCACCAAGAGTAGCCACAAAGTAAATGAACAGTAATTCATGTTTGTGGTTGTGTGTGATCAACCTTTGTGGGTACCGACCGGGTACAAAAATATTTTTGTGATAAAAAGGTGACTCATACCCTAAGTTTGAGTGCATAACTTGAAGCCTGTAAGTTTGCTGAGTTTTGAGTCATAAAGTAATATTCTGCTAAAACATGCTGTACCGATAAATGTTTTTGCGTAACTTAGTTTTTTGTTTTTTAAAATGAGAGTTACGATCGGACACAAATCAATCGCAGTTCAAGAGTTACATACGTAAGCATAGCTAAAAGTGTGATTCTGGGAATTGATTTGAATTACGATACGTAAAATTGTTACCTACCTACTTTACGATTTCATTGTTTTAAACATGTCATGTTACATAGAAAAAGTAGTTGGTTGTGTGTTCCCGAGATATCAATGCGTTTGTGAATAGTTAACGTGAACAGCTTTGCCAATACCTGATAAAACAGATCATGTCGGCAGTCGGGCGGATTTTTCAAGTTAAGCGTAACTTGGGTTTTGGTTGTTTCCCTTAATGGTACCGAACTTGACTAGGTACGTCATTTGGATAGCAAGAAAGTTTCATTCCGCTTTGATTACAGAAGTATTGTTTTTCTACCCTCAAAAGTTTGGTTTCATTCAAATTTACTATGAGTTGACATACGAGTACCTACCTGACAAAATTTAGTCTAAAGTAGTTTTGCATCGCGTAGATTATAATTATCAGGCTGCAATGCTGTTAATTTTGTGTGGTTTGTTTCCGATGTGGTGAACGGGGTCATGTATCGACCCAGTGCGGCGGCGGTGGTGCCCGCAGAGTCGGCGGCAGCGCGCGCGGCGCCGCGGGCAGCGGCACCAGTCCTGCGGTGTCTGAGCGGCGACGCGTGGATGCATGCGAGATTCGCCCGGTCACCGGTCGATTAAATCAATCAGGTCGGTCGTTTTCATTTTGTTATGATTCTGGTGCCGAATGCTCTCTCAGCTCTCTCGTTATCAGCTGGTGTGCGTCATAATAAAATCGTTAACATTACCGGTATTGGAAATTCAAGTGTTGATAGTAAATTGCAAATTTTAAGTAAGGTTACGATTGGTGGACATAATTTAGAAATTTTGTTTCACGTTATATTAGATGAGTTTTTACATTTCGATATTATGATAGGTCGTGATATTTTAAAGCTTGGTTTTTCAATTACGATGACTGCAGACACTTTTTTCTATTTCAAAGTGTAAGATTGTTGATGAATCTAGTATTTCTAATTCGGATATTGATTTTTCGAGTATTGATACGGATATACCGGCTGGGGATAGATCGCGACTATTGTCATTGCTTAGGGAGTATTCAGATGCTTTTTATTAACGGATTACCGCGTTCGAGGGTCACAACCGGGGAACTAAAGATTCGTTTAGTAGATCCGAGTAAAACGGTTTAACGTCGTCTTTACCGCCTTTCGCCTGATGAGCGACAGTTAGTTCGTGATAAAATTAATGAAATGTTAGATGCAGGTATTATCCAACCTAGTTGTTCACCTTTTTCGAGTCCCATAATATAACGAGAACTAAAAATTCAAACTATGATAAAGCTAGGTTTGATGCAACTAAATCGGATTTCATGTTAATAATTTTGTTTTGTTGAAAATGAAGAACGCAACCAGACTAAACTTGATCCTAAGTTTAAGGGACCTTTTAAAGTCATTGAAATTATTGATGGTGACAGATATGTTCTGAAATCTTTAACTGGTAATCGTACTTACAAGTACGCTCATGACAGGCTCCGAAATTTGAATATGAAGTTCCCTTAGAGTTGGATAACGATAGTGACGATCATATTGATGAGGAAGCTTAAACGTACACATTGGCTAGGCGTAGCTGCAGACATCGGATGTGTCACTTCCAAACTCTGTATTGGTGTAATGAGCATCCGACTATGTGGTGAAACCTGGGTCTCAGTGGAGACTACGGTTGGCAACTTTGTTTTGCTTGGGTCTCGTGGTGGAGACTACTGTGTTGGCCTAGTTGCTTGGGTCTCGTGGTGGAGACTACTGTGTTGGCCTATGGTGGCCTGGGTCTCTGGTGAGAGTACAGTTGGTTACTCGGTGTAGGGCGAATCCCCGTGGGGATACAAGTGATGTTATCTTGGGTGACCAATGGTCGCTACACTGCGTGTGGCGGTTGGGCCTAATGTTGTACGATTAAGCAATTATTGTTTCCTTTAATGGATTGTGTAGTGATGTGACTGTTATTTTGATAAATTTTGATTAGTGGGAACTTTTTATTCGGAAAAATGATTTTGATTTTGATTAATTGTGTACAGATGAATAACGTTGCTTCATTTTTGAATAACATGTCAGGTAGGCCGAACCTTGTAACTAAGGTGCCTCAAATGTTTCTTTTCTTTGTTGACAGATACGCTGCCACACGGACGCCAGTGCAGTGATGGCTACGGTGCTATTCTTTTTCAAAAAGTTGACGGTGTTTTACGCGTAGACTCCCAGAGTCCACAGGTGGTAGGCTTTCTTACAGGCCTTTGACTTCGATATTATTTATAGAGAAGGCAAAAAGATGAACCATGTAGATTCAAATAACCCTTTTAATGTACTTACACTAGTTATTAGCCGTGCGTATCTATAGTGCTGGTCGTTTAAGAAGTGTAAAGAATAAGGTTGGGAGGATGAACGGCGGGGTGGCTGTTTCAATAATGAACGGCGAGTTGGCTGTTCGATGATGAACGGCGAGTTGGCTGTTTCGGTGATGAACGGCGAGTTGGCTGTTTCGATGATGAACGGCGAGTTGGCTGTTTCGATGATGAACGGCGAGGTGGCTGTTTCAATAATGAACGGCGAGTTGGCTGTTGGGACGATGAACAGTGGGGTGACTGTTTGGATAAGTAAACGACAGGGTTTTTGTTTCGTGCAGAGTTGGCTTTGAGTTTGAGAAAGTGTAGCGATCGTTTGTGTCGAGTTAGAAAGTAATTAGAGTTCAGATTCTATAAGACTTAATTTGTTGTAAGCTTATTATGATTAGCGCAGAGTGTATTAGAGATAAAGTTATTGTGCGAAAACAATTCATCTAAACAATACGTTCTTCACCTTGCCAGGGGCAACCAGGGGTTGGTCTTTTTGATTAGGGTTTTATTTTTATTTTTGTTAGTAGGTATATAAGGATTTTAGATTAACGTATAAGTTTTTATTATATCTTGTAATTTTGTTAACAAGCTGAAGATACTTGATGTTAACCGTTAGTGTGTGGTTTGTTACGTAAGGCCGTACGTGGGCCGAGCGAAGAACTCGATGTATTGCAGAATGTTTTCTCTTTGGCAGGGGTATCACACAGGGACGTGTGACGTGTCAGTTCTGGCCGTGTCGGAGATTAAAATGAAAATGATTATTATGTAAAGCGCCATCTATCTGGTATTAATTGTACTAGTTTAATGAATCGCTCAATTGACTCTAAAGCGCCATCTATAGCGAGCTCAGGTATTGTTTGTACTCGATTATTCAAAACCTCATTTGACTCAATTAGTCAATTGACATACTTTCATGCCTGGATGGAGTTGGTGTGGCGGGGGTGATGACTCGATAAAAAGATGAGGGGCGGGTGCCCAGGGACAGTTGTGCTTGAGAACTTGGTGGAGCATGGTCTCCCAGTAATACCGCCACGCCGCGCCAAACCCATCGTTCGCTATATACTTAGTGCTACTATTTACTTAGTTAATCTAAAAAGTGTTTAAAGTGATTTCTGTTTGAACTACTGTGTTAATTCTAACAAGCCTAGTATTCTACGAAGTGTAAATATAGTGTGTGCAATAAATAACGTGACCGGCTTCTCGCGTTTATTTGTCCGAGTACCCACATAATGCAAACAGATCAAGACGAAGAACATGCCCACGATCTCAGAATACAGAACGATAATGAGGTGTCACCTCGGCCTCCGTCATACATATATTTTACTTCCGTATAGATTAAAACTAATAGTTTTAATCTATATTTTACTTCCGTTGTGTTAAATATGATATTCACAACATCATGAAACTTCTCCATTCCCTCTCTCCTAATTGAGAGTTCGCAGTAGTGACGTGAATGTTCGCTTGTTGCAGGCGTGCTGCAGTGATGCGCGGCAACACCTGATGGCGCGGTGACGCAGCATGCGCCGCGCGCTGCTCGCCGCGCTCTTGCGGCTGCTCATCGTCGCAGGTAAAAAAAAATTATTATCCGAGATAAAAAGTAGCGTATGTGTTGTTACAGACTATAATCTACCTATGTGCCAAAATTCATCCAGATCCGTGCAGCCGCTCGGGCGTGATTGAGTAACAAACATCCATACATCCATATATCCAAACATCCATCCAAACTTTCGCATTTTATTTGAATTTAATTTAATATAAACCTTTGAACTAAGGCGTTAAAGTTTAAACACGAATGTAGTATATTTTATATTAAAGAGATTTTGCCTTCGTAACGACGCGGTGTCGGTGTCGGTGACGCGAACCCACAAGTTTACTCCCTACCAAAAAGTGCTCAATGCAGCTAAAGAAGTTTTCACTTCAATAATGTTCTCCCGACCGAATTTCGGCCACGGCGGCCAATATCCAGAGGATAACCCATCTGCGCGGGAGATATTCTAGTGCATAAGTGTGTGCGCATACACAGGTCCACTCTCTGTTCCTTTACTCTCATAACCTGATGGGACGGAAAATCCGACACAACCGGAGTGTGATCAACCACAGGACCGATGGCTTTACGCGCTCTCCGAGGCACGGGGGTGAATCACCGCCAAATTCCTTACTCCGGGATATTAGGTACCTACTGAGAATTTCTTGTCAGAAAACCAAATACTTGTTATGGCCCGACCCGGGAATCGAACCCGGGACCTCGTCGGCCGCAGTTGAACATGCTAACTACTAGATCAACGAGGCAGTTAGACGCAGGTACTATGGCCATGATTCATCCATCCAACCATCCATCCATCAGCCTGTATGCATCCACAGCGGGACATAGGCCTTTTCGAGAGCGCGCCACCAAACACGGTCCTCCGCCTTCCTCATCCACCCGCTTCTCGCCACCTTCTTTAGGTCATCGGACCCGCGAGCTGGAGGTCGTCCTACACTGCGCTCACCGGTACGCGGTCTCCACTCCAGAACACGTCTGCCCCAACGGCCATCGCTTCTGCAGGCAGATATGACCTGCCCACCGCCACTTCAGCTTACTAACCCTCAGAGCTACGTCAGTCACTTTAGATTTTCAACGAAATTTCCTCGTTCTGGATTTTATCCCTGAGAGAATTTCCCAACATAGAGCGCTCCAGAGCACGCTGAGCGACTTTTACTTTGTGGACGAAGCCCACTGTCAGTGTCCACGTTTCCGCTCCAAACGTCATCGCCACGATTAGAGTACCACATTTGGGATAACCAACGTAGCACAACTTTGGCATTTGGCGAAGGATAGGATATTATAGGACGAGACTAGCTGCTGATGCCCACAACTTCATATGCGTTAATTGATGCTTTTTGGTTCCCGCGGGAACTCTTTAATTTTCCGGAATAAAAATTAGCCTATGTCCTTCCCCGGGATACAAAACATCCCTGAACCAAATTTCATCAAATTAGGTTGAACATAATATGGGCCGTGAAAGCGTAGCAGACAGAAAGACAGACAGACACACTTTCGCACTATACAAAAGTGAGTACATGGCAGTACGAGTTAAAAAATAAAATCATATACCTATATACAAGGGCTAGATTGGAACCTTTCAACTAAAATTACCTTTCAATCAATCTCCATTTGACGAAAACAAAATAGCTTTTCCAGCATAATGGAGGCTCGGTCGAACTGAATTAAACTTTTACCAAGATATAATCCAATTCATTTGAGGCATAAAGACTATAAATATTAATAAAGTCAGGGGCCGCGTAGCTTTCAAAAGTTCCATGAAAAGGTGAAATGAATTATTATTTTTAATGGAGCATGAAAAAGACTTATTGCTTTCATGTTTTTATTGTGGTAGTTTTTAATAGAACCGTTTTTATGGAATGATAGTTAAGTTAATTTGTTTTTTTATCCACTACAAGTTAGCCCTTGACTGCGATCTCACCTGATGATAAGAAATGAAGCAGTCTAAGATGGTAGTGGGCTAATCGGTTTGTACACGGCATCGTACCGGAACGATAAATCGCTTGGCGGTACGTCTTTGCCGGTAGGGTGGTAAGTCACTAGCCACGTTCGAAGCCTCCCACCAAGTCAGACTATTAAAAATTTAGAATTTATTAATTCACAAATTGACCCTGCCTGGGATTGAACCCGGGACAACAGGGCTCAACATTGCGCCAGGGAGGTCTTCAAATATAGAGCTGTCCCAGTAAATACACCTTCTAAATGTATTTTTAATAAACCTATATCTATACACAACGCTGTTATACGCGGTAATTACCTAATATTCTATATTTAAATTATTTTACATAGTCAAAATATAATAGAAATTGTGATATAATTTTATCTGTAAAGGTAAATTGGTCTTTAAAACCGAGGCAAGTGTAAAGAGGGTTAAAAAGGAACTCTGTAACTCGACTGATACTTTCACCTCATAAATTCTCGCCGAAATTACATTTAACTGGTTCATTCTCACATATAGAACTCCTGCGAAATGAATAAGTATTAGGTATTAGCGAAGTTAGACCCTCTCACTTCCATGAAAGGGCATAAAACTTGGCGAATCAGTTTTGGTTAATGGAGTGTAAAACAGGCTGCCGAGATTAATAGCTTCACGGCCTCCTGGATAAAAACTACGTAAATAGTATCCATCATGTTTAGGATTTTTAGGTTCAGTAAAGAAGCCGATACTCAATCTCATGCTGGCAAGCTAAGGACGAAGCCTTTCACCATACCAAATCTGAGATGGAAGCTGGATTAAAAAAAATGTCAGTCATAGGGACTGCCGATAGAAGTGAAAACGAATATTTTTTAATTTTTAATTATTTTAAATATTTAAAAATAAAACTTAAAATATAAACCTTAAAACCAAGGTATTAAAGTTTAATTACGAATGTAGTATATTTATATTTAAGACCTTTTGTCTTCATAACAGCGCGAGCATGTCGGATCTTACGAAAAACGTAATATTGACATCCCCTGTTATAAATGTTGAATATCCATTTTAAATTTTCGATTAAAGTAAGTGCGTTTAACTTTGACGACGTCACTATGTATGTTTCATAAAAAATCCCATGGAAACGCCCGTTTTGACGTTTGAAAAAAAGTTTCTGATTTGACTAGTTGTCTTTCTTCTGTAGGCCTATTATGTAAAACCAGCATCGATCATTGTTGGTCTCATTAGTTGTGATTAGCTGAATTTATGGTTTTCTTGTTGCGACATCCGATACCTTACCATCAGGTTTGATCGTAGTCAAATGCTAACTTGTAGTGAAATAAAAAAAAGACAAAAGTTTTTGGTTAGTAGAGGAAGTGTTGACCAATCCTATTTGATTGCGGTCGTTGCACTGTAGCAATCATTTTTACGTAGTAAGGCTCCTGGGTAAGGGGTCTCTTTCAGAATGTGAAGGTCTTTAGGTCGGTGATATACCGTTAGATATTAATAATTCTAAATGTTGTACGCCAGAAATGGCAGAATGCATTTTTAATATTGTGTTCACAACGAATAAATCAATCAATCAATCAATCGATCTGATCAAATTCGGACAAGCAAACTTAAGATACAAAAACAGAGAGTTGTCTATACATTATTATGTAGACCAAGTACAAAATTAAACTACAAAGTTAATAATCTTTTATTAACTTTGTTGTTTAATTTTACAGGTCACAAACATAGATTAAGCATTGGTCTTTAAGACCAATCCTAAATCTATGGTCACAAATTAATGTTTTGCTATCAACTACACTAAGGGCAGCTTGTTGTTGTAGTTGACTGCTTATTGTACCCTCTTGTCACAATATTTTCTGGGTCTTTTGTTTTCGATTACTTTGACATTGTACGACATTGATTACTTTGACATTACTACGACATTGTACTACTCTCAAGCATAGAACAGGTTCACATAGACATCTAAATATATGTATAAAAGTTGACTGATTGATTGATCAAGCTGAAATTTGGCATACAGATAGCTATTATGACGTAGACATCCGATAAGATAGGATTTTTGAAAATTCAGCCCCTAAAAGGGTAAAATAGGGTTTCAAAATTTGTGTAAAAATCGAACTTAACGAGAGCGAAGCCCGGGTAAAAGCAGGTACATGACATAGATAGATAAATAGACATGTCAGCATAACGCTTCATCGATGAGTCAACGATAGCTTCAGGGCTCCAAGCAAGTCGCACATTAGCCTCGATTTATTTGTCTGCGACCACGCCTTGTCTGATTTTATTGGTTCCAAGAGAAGTCTATCGTGATTTCTTTGGTTTCATTACATACCCTAGTGCCCTAGGTACCTACTTACCATGGACCTATAATATAAATTACTACCGTATACTTTCTCGTACCTTTAAGATTTGGGAAATAACAACTCGGAGTCATTTTGTTTTTATTTCTCTTTTTTTCACCACTCTACAAGTTATAGTCACACCATTTTATTTGTAACACAATTATTGTAATATAGTAATAAATAAAATAATAATCTAGTACATCTTTTTTGAACTAATTCACTGCGTCAGACTCGAGCTGAACGATAAATAATTTAAAAAAAAAAGTTATACCTTGACAATCTCACATGATAGTAGTGATAATAGCATAATAATTTAGTAATCTAGATGATGCCCGCGGGCCGCGACTTCGTCCGCGTGAATTTTTTTTTTTTTTAATTATTCTTGTAAATACAAAATATTGTTTTACAACTAATGGAAAAAACTGGACAAAGGTAAAGCTTATCTCTAAAAATAAATCTCTTCTAGCCTTCCTTGAAAGTGATAAGGTGAAATTATTAAGTTGATCCCCGGGATACAATCCCTGTACCAAATGTCATCAAAATAGATTGAACAGCTGATGACCCGTGAAAGCGTAGAAGACAGACAGACAGGCATACTTTTGTATGGAACATAGGCTACTTTTCGAACCGGAAAATTCAAGTTCTCAATCCACGCGGATGAAGTCGCCGGCATCAGCTAGTAAAAAATATACGTCAGTTGCTTTCATTTTTTGTTAGAGAATATGGGGGGCGGTTTCATCAGTATATACCTACCCTGAGCTAAAATTAAATCCAAGCGAATTATTATTATGGATATTTATGATCCAGCATACTTCACAGGAGAGCTTCTAAATCTCATTTTACGCATTTTTATTAAAGGAGCGTTTCGCAAACCAAACACCTCATCCATCTTAGCTTTACGTCGGTTTTAAGGAAAACGCGCATTGCGATTTTTGCAGATGACCTATTCAGCATATATTTTATTGCATTTAAAAACACCTTTAACTTTTACTAATGTCTGATATGGTTGAAAAACGTGTCACTAGAGAAGTCAAAAATGCGGGACACATAGTTCGAAGAACCGATAGACGTTGAAGTCCTAAAATGCTAGAGTGGCGACTGACGACTTCATACTTGGTGGACGGACGACATCAAACGAGTCGCAGGGTAGATAGGCGCAAGACGGCGTGTAGAAATCCTTGCAAGAGCCCTATGTCCAGCGGTGGACGTCTATCGGTTGATAACGACGTTAGTGATGCGCGTTCAGTCTGAGATTAGATGATCCCTAGTAGAATGGTCAGGTCAAAGGTGTCGAATAGCTCACTATGAACCTCTTGGGTATACCTTTAGATAAAAGGTTAACAATAATTTTATAGGTAATTTAACTTAAAGCTAACTTTATAAAGACTTTATAATATTTTCTTGACAGTTTGCGTTAAATAAGTACATTGTTACTGTACCTATGAAAATAAAATAAAATAAGGTGAGGTCCTACCTACCTAACATTATACCTACCCCAGATGTGCGTTAGCCTTTACGTCGAAATTAATGCTAAAACATCTTAATTTGCGCAAGAGACACTCAACCGAAACGACCGTAATATTTGAGGACGTCACTTTTTAGCGCCTCTCCCAAGTTTGTAAGTAATTTCAAAGAGAGTTTAAGATGTTGGGGATCTTGTTATACTGGTCATAAAACCGCGCTCCGCGCTATAGTAGTAACGCAGCATAAGTATACTATATTCATACAGTGGGTCGCCGCCGATACAAATGAAAGACCATGACAGTTGTAGCATACTTTATGTACGTTACTGTCACATTGTTGCTTCGAGAAGGTTCGCTGTCGAGCCTTTTTAACCGACTTTCAAAACAGGAGGAGGTTCTCAATTCGGCGTGTACGTATTTTTTTTTGTATTTCACGTGTATTTAACGCTTATTACAGTGGAAATTAACAAGAACACGGAGTTTAATATAACCACCCTATTACTAGTGTTACTAAAATATTGAGAGTAAAATGCAGTAAAAATGTTAATAAATAAAGTACCTACCTACCTACCTAGTGTGATGGGAAAAAAATATTATCCTGGCCGTCCGTTCGTTTGTCTATCAGAGGCATAAATACTCTGCATAAAACATAATTTCTTCATATTATCTAAGAAAATAATAATAATATCATGTAAAAGTCCAAATGGTTTTATTTATTTCTGCTGTATACCAACATAACACAAAACTTAACACTTAACCTTTGTTACCAGGCGGCGCCAGTTTCGTCAACCCGCACACAAACGACGAGCGTCCAGACCTGAACCAAGTATGGCTGGAGATCCCCACAACCCTGGTCGCTCTGGGAGGGGACGTCCACATCTTTATACGAGGCGCAACCGGCCCCGGCTTGCGCGTCCGCCTCGCGCGAGACGACGACGAAGGCAGGACCCTCCTAGCGACAATGCCCCTAGCTCTAGACTCCGAGAGCCGAATGACTCTCCCATGCGGCTACTTCTCTAGAGGAGGCATCTACTACATAGACATTATCGCCGACACATTCCGCGATTACGACAACCTAACGGTAAACAGTGTTAAAGTCAAACGGGATTTGAGTGGTGGTGGTATCATCGAAACTGGTGACAGTATGGTTAAGACGTGGAAGTTTGATGTGTTGTGGCCATCGGCCAATTTGGACGTGACGCCGGAACAGATTCAAACGTATCCGGAGAGGCAAGTGACGGCGATTCTGGAGTTTCCCAAAGTTGTGTGCACACCGGTGGAGTCTGGTGCGGACTTTTGGTTGGAACTGCTTTACTGCGGACACTCCAGCGGTGGTGCTGTGCTGTGCGACGGCAAGAACAGCAGCTCGCATGCGCATGTTTTGTATTCAGAACAGGTAATATTTTTTTTAATAATTATTAAAACTAGGTAGTCAGTAGGTAAGCACTTAGATTTTAATACGCGAGCGAAGCAAGTGCAATTTGTTTTGGAACATTGTTGAAAATGGATGCCTACAATTTTAAAATTAGAAGGTCTGTCCCAGTTCCGATAGCGAAAACAAGTGAAAAAAACACCACATGGTTTAATTGAAAAACAGACTTCAATACAAACAGGAGCAGATGTGAGTGGAGGTGCATGGGATTATTTTGAATAACAACCTGAACATAGTTTAATTTACTCAATAAATTTACGGCACAGCAGTTTACTCTCTCTCTCTGGCTCTTGACCTCCGAAACGGGGTCGCGGGTTCGATCCCCGGGCACGCAAAATATCACTTGATTCAAACGGTCAAGGAAAAATAAGCAAGCATGAGTCAAAGAAAGTCGATGCGGTCGGGCAGTCTGCTCCTCTTTAATATGCATATTTCCAGAGTATTGCGTAGTTTTTCAATAGGAATATAAACGTTTCGGATACCTCTTTTTCTCGTGGTTTTATTGAAGGGTTGTCGTCCACCCGCAGATGCACGGGTTCCCGGGGCGGCGCACGATGACGCTGCGATGCGAACTGTTCGGCCAGGCCGGGGACTACGCGCTCACGCTGCGCCCCGCCGCCTCCGCCGGCCCACAGGACTTAGCCGTGGCTTTTATAAAGGTACTGTTTAAGAGTTAAATCCCAAAAGTATATGACGATCCGATGAGTCTTACGCATTCACCGCACCCCGCGACCTTTCCCGGGTCTGAGGACTTGGCTGTGACTTTTATAAAGGTACTTTGATCGTTAAATCCTAAGATAATGTTGTGAGAATCCAATACAGCTGGTGCTATTATGTATAATGGCTATGGGTAACATATATTATAAGAACCGTTGGTTTAAGACATGTTGGGGTCGCAAAATGCTGGAATGGCGACCCTGCACCGGAAATTGCAGCGTTAGCAGACCCACACCAGACTGCTCACCAACATCGCTTACACACTTTTAGGTGACGCACCATGACGTTTATATAATAAGAATTATAATTCTGAAACAAGAACAACAACAATATTAAAATAATACTGCTTGAAGCGTTGCTGCTTGCGCTTGACAATCATGCTTAATACAAAGCAATGATGAGGTCTAGGTTGGAGCGCGCTTGCCTAGAAGATGCCTATTCACTCTTGCCATAAAGGTTCTTAGGTTATACATGCGCTGGAAGTGCATTCCACATCCTGGCGGTTTGAAGGACCATAGAGCAGAACCGTAATTCTTTTGAGCAGACGGGCTTAC
This sequence comes from Erebia aethiops, assembly GCA_923060345.2. NCBI lineage: Eukaryota > Metazoa > Arthropoda > Insecta > Lepidoptera > Nymphalidae > Erebia > Erebia aethiops. The sequence goes on from OV281087.1 coordinate 22,672,318, forward strand.
GACCTGAACGCCTGAATTTTTGTTGAGACAGTCACTAAAATATCGTGTCCAAACATTTTCCCCATTGTTGCGAACTTAATGGCATAAAAACCCATACAATCTACATACATGAATATGTGTGTGTTTTATTTACTGTGAACTGCGCCACGCCGGGCCACTACAAAAACTCCGGTGATGTACGGTTATTTAGATTCATGGCCCTTCTGTGTTTATGAGTACGACCCTTACAGGGTTATCACAAAAGAAACAAACCGATTACGGGAAACATTCAGAGATCCCCAATTTTTTGGAAGTAACATCCGTCATATCGATTATTGAATACATCTCTCTCTGCGTCGTATTCCTTATTGCTGAGGGTCAAGACCCCTTTTCATTAATCACATAATGGCAGGGGTTTTCTTGGGATAATAATGCGGTGGGTTCCCAGGTCCGTCCGCATACGACTCAAGTAAGAATACTATTTGTATTCTTAGGTTTGTAACGACTACTATCAGATGTTAGCGACAATAACCTATTGAATACCTACCTACCTAACCTTACATTTCCCTACTCAGTCTATACTACCTAACGTACCTACAGTTCATGACTAAGTTATGGTAAGCAGAGTGCAGAAAATACATAAAATCGGTGCACATCATAGGTTATCATAAAGCATACTCGTAGGTGGCAACCCTGAGTAGAAAACCGTGTTAACCCTTTGACCGTCTGCTCGTAAAGTATTCTGATCTTTATTTGATGTGTAACGTTTTATCGTGACCCCGGATTGGTTGTCAATCGATCCCGGGCTTATCCCGGAAAAAGGAAGCGGGACTGTTATGTGCGATTACGATTTTAGTAAGTTTGTGGTGTTAAGTTGTCTTTATTATTATCTGTAGCAATGAATCATAAAATATTATTTGAAAGAGTTTGTTTGTTGGTTTGTTCTTCAATCGTGCTGCAACGGAGCAACGAATCGACATGATTTTTGGCATGGGTATAGTTAAGGACTTGGAGAATGACATAGGCTACTTTTAATCTCGGAAAAGTTATGGAGTTCTCGCGGGAATAAAAAAATCTTAAACGCGGACGAAAACTTAACCACGAAGACGAATCACTTAATATATATTTTATCAGCTAGTTTTTAATATTAAATGAATGAATTAGTTAGAACTTTGAAGAAAATGCACAATAACAACAGCTAGTAAAGAAGAAAAAACAGGACTTTTTATTTCTTTACCTATTAAAGAATGCAATGCAAAGATCATAAAACTCGACCATAAACTTCGACAATAGTAATTTCAAAAGCCAAACTTTTAGACCGCAGTGAAAGCCAACCATCTCATGACAATAAATTAACGCTCTCCAACTTTTCTTTGCCCAGACGCTCTGAAATAGATACCACTAGCTATGCACCATAGTCTTTTTGGTTTTATACACGAACTGAAATGGGTGGAATCCTTGAGTAATTTTACCTTTATTTATCTTTTCCTTGTTTGGCTATAAATCCATACTTTCATACTAATAATTTAAATGCGAAAGTCTGCGGTGCGTCTGTCTTCTGCGCTTTCACGGCCCATCTCTTCAACCGATTTTGATGAAATTGGGTAGAAGTATAGATTTTATCCCGGGGAAGGTCATAGGCACAGTATTGGTATCTAACCAATACTGTGACATAGGCTACTTTTTATCCCGGAAAATTCAAGAATTCCCGCGCGGATCAAAAGACTTACTAATCCACGCGGACGAAGTCGCGGGCATTATTTAATAAAATATAAACCTTTATTTTATCAGAAACGTTATATCTGAGGTCCTGCCTTGTTTAAAAGTAAGACAGCGTCACAGGATATTCTGTCCATTGCAGATCAGTAGGTAGTAGGATAGTACTTTTCAGTATCAAATCTATACAAATCCCCTTATATGCTACTCGTAAATAAAAGAACTGACAGGGCGGGCAGGGTCAGGGCCAGTAACCTCGACATCCTAGATGCTCAGATAAGATTCGCAAAAATTCCATCTTCGTATTGCTACAGCAAATGAATCTCTTTAGGTTACAACTTAAAATTGCTATGACATGACAGTAGTCTGCCTATAACAGGTAGTAACTTTGACTCGTTGTCAAATAGTGGAGCGGCGAAAGAGCTCGGCGCAATGCGACGCAATACCACGGGGACAAAATGCGACAAGTGACAACGTAAGTCACGTGAAGGGTCAGTTTTATATTGTCGCGTTGTGTCGTATCGAGTCGTGTTTTAACCGACTTCCAAAAAAGGAGGAGGTTCTTAATTCGGCGCGTATTTTTTTTAAAAATGTATGTCAGTGCATATCTCCGTGGTTTCTGAACCGATTTGAAAATGTTTCCTATCAGTCGTTAGAGGAAGCTCTCGAGGTGGTCCCATAAAAAATTCTGACTCCAAATCCTCAACCCTGACACTAAAAAGTTTAAAATAAAAATTCTTTCTAAAAAACCGACTTCCAACGGCACTGTAAAGTAAAAAAAAAAAATTTGATTTCTACCCACTATGTTGAAGTCGGGCAGGTATAACAAGGAAAAGCAAAGTTGACGCATCAGGCTCGCCTGACTTCAACTTCGCCTTCAGTAGTGACTAGTGTGTGGGGTTGTAATGATGATAATGATGTATATTTGGTCGCAGGCGGACTGGTCGGAGCAGTTCGTGCTGAACGTGCACGGAGGGTCGGTGTTCCCCTGCGGAGACGGAGTGCGGGTGCTGTTCCAATACCCGGAGTGCGTGTTAGAGGGTGCAGACAGGGTGCGCGTGTTCGGCAGAGACGCGGACCGGCTGCGGTACGTCGCCGAGAGGAGGGTGCGGAGGTAACTGCTGTGTTTATGTAGCACTTACAAATAAATACGAGATATAAATATTTATATTTGCGCGGCCGGGAAAAGGCCGCGAAATTCGACACCTGTCACGTGACCACCGATGTGACCTCCACAGATCTTCCCCTATTTTTTATAATGGCGTGCCAGGCCAAGGGTTTTAGTAATATTTATTTTCTCACTAGCGGATACGCGGTTGCTTCGTTGGTCTAGTGGTTCGCATGTTCGGGTTTGAGTCCCGGGTCGGGCCCTAATTAGGGACATCGAGTTTTTCTGACTAGAAATTCTCAGTACTAGCCCGAAGTAAGGAAGTTGGCGGTGTATCACCCCCATGCCTCGGAGACCACGTTAAGCCGTCGGTCCCGGCTATTATCACTAACATGATAATAGTCGTTAAAGCCCGCCAACCCGCATTGGAGCAGTGTGGTGGGTCTAAGCTCTAATTCCCTCTCTCCGATCAGAGTGGAGGCCTGTGCCCAGCAGTGGGACATTAATGGGCTGTAGTGGTGTGTGTTTATGTGTGTTACTACGTGTGCTACTACGCTAAAAAGAGGATTTTAAAAATAATTTTAGTGTTCTAAAAGCATCTTCGCATTATTGCCTTTTATCAGCAAGGTTATTTAGCGCTCACTGTAGACCTGACGATTTTGAATGGCGAGACCATTTAAACTGGTTAGTTTCCTTTCCTTGAAAACATAAAAATAAGTTGTTGTCAACTGACAGTTACCAGCGAGGGTGGCGCCATCTGAGATTAGCTTTGCCTGTCCCTCCTCAACCCCTCGGTGTTTGTTGTCCAGGGGTCAGCACACAGCTTCATTCGACTGCCGGTTGTTCAGCGAGCGGTACCCTGAGTACTGCTTCGTGTACGTGTCTCAGGCTGTGACCGGCGCCGTGGCTGATGTCAGGATGGACTGCCTCCCCACCCTGCCACTGTCGGGTAAGTATTTTTGAAGTGTAACTTCTTTACGTACCTACGCTTGACTTGGAGAGTAAGCTGGTGAATGAGTGACGAGAGCGTTACGAAAAGTGTGTACGGGCGAGGTGAACGGAAGTTGTGAGGGAGATATAAGTTAGTGAAGATAGAAAGAGAGAGTTACGTTTCGTATATTACTGTAGGGGCAAGAGAGAGGTGCGAGCACACATTTTTTTTCTCTCATAGCCCGTTACGCTTCGTATATCTAAGAGTTAAGACACAGTGCAGGCCTATTATAAGAGTGAATAGGCATCTTGTAGGCATATATAATATAATATATATATATGCATACATACATATAGATGGAGCTAAAGAAGTTTTACTTCAATTGTGTGGTCTAAAGCACACTCGTCCTTTTTTATTCACTGCGAGTTAGCCCTTGAAGGGCAGTTATATTAAATCCATACCCCTAATCGGTGCGATATGCACGATAGGAATACTAGAGGCCGCAATAAACTGGTGACTCCATCGCTCCGCCACAACAAATTCCGAAGGTCGATGGGAATAGAATTAATCTATAACAAAATTCTACAACTAAATTTAAAATTATCTTTACACAAGTTTAGGAAACCATTAGGGCTACGATCGCACTGCGATAAATATTCGTGCGATTTTTTTTTCGCAATTCTGCACCGCTAGACACCATATTATGGAGGTGTACGCACTTGCGAATACAATTCGCGCGAAAATAAAATCGCTCGCTTGATATAATTTCACGCGGTGCGGTAAGACTTATATTCGCGTGAATATTTTGCTCTTCGGAGTTTTATGACGCTCATAGCATTTGCACTGCGAAGTAGGTGAAATCCTTACGCGAAATTTAAATCGCGATAGTAAAATGAAAGGTATTGCTCCTGAAAAAAGCTTATTATACTGTTGAATGAAAGTAAATGATAAAAGAGCATGGATTTGACTCGCTCCAGCAATGCTTGGGACTGCGGTTACATTAGTACCTACATATTTATTTGTAAATGATTTTTTTCAAAAGAGCAACCACCGAGATTCCACTTTTAATAATAAAAAATATGAGTTTGAGTTTGCGTTTATCTCAGTCGAACTGTGACCTTTATACAGTTACTACAGAGTGCAACATGGAATCGCGCTTTGTATCTATCTAAGACGACTAAGACAAAGGGAAATAGACAACAAGTAGCTCTTTGTGTACCTTGTACCCAGAAGGCGGCGCCGGCGGGTGGGGCGCGTGGTCGGCGTGGTCGGCGTGCCCCGCGCCCGAGCGCTGCTCCACGCGCACGCGCAGCCGCCACCGCTTCTGCGATTCCCCGCCGCCGGCTTATGGCGCCAAGTTCTGTGAGGTGAGGGTATGGACAGCGAGAATGTGACGTGGTTTGTTACCAGAAGGCGCCTAGAGCGCGTGGTCGACGTGGCCGGCGTGTCCCGTGACCACTTTTGCGACTCCCCGCCGCCGGCTTACTGCGCCAAGTTTTGTGAGGTGAGTGTCCTGAGGGTGTGGACAGCGAGAATCTGACGTGGCTTGTAACCAGACGGCGGCTAGAGCGCGTGGTCTGGAAACTAGATTTACCTACTGCAAACCGGCATAAACTTGTAATACCGCTATGTTTTCCGCAAGCTGCATAAATCTTTTATGGGGTCGAGTATTTGCTTTTATAATGTTTTCCAAAATAACTTTTGTATTTGTCGTTACACAAATTTATAAAAGCCGTAAAAGGAAAACTAGTTGAGTCGTGGCAATCGACTTTTATCGATAGTATAATAACTTACACTACTGTAATATCTTGTTTTTTCAGAAAGAGCAAGTGCTGAGTTTCTTGCTGGCTCTTTTTTTATTTAGATCTTTATTGCACACACAAAACCTGGTGCCCGCGCAGACGACTCCGCTTCTGTGATACCCCGCCGTTGACTTACGGTGCAAAGTTCTGCGAGGCGAGTGTCCTGAGGGTATAGATAACTAGTAGCTTCCTACATTCTGCCCTGTGACTAGAGGGCACTGTCGACGGAGTTGTGGTGAAGTCTCGATCAACTGAGACTCCACTGGATGTATGCTGAGCATGATAGTGGCGTATGGGAGTCCCTATAAGACAATTATATTATGTAGCAGTGGACGTCTTAAGTCTGTTAAAGAGGACGACCGAAACTATCAAACTGCCCGTGGTCTTATTTCTGATTGTGATTCGTAAGTTTAGTGGGTACGGGCCGTGAGACAATGTTTTCCTTAGGAAACATCAGTTTGTACAACTTTTACCTTATAAAAAGGCCATCATGGCTTAAGACCTAGTATAAGCAAACTACAATGTTAACGTACGTAAACAGCTTATAAATATTTTTCTGAACTTAAGTACATATTAATTACTCCATCGTTCAATATTGTAGCTTATTATGGATTGTTATCTATGGTTGCCAAGCTAACCGTATCTTAGCAACGGTTTAATCAATATTCCATTGTCAATAGTCGCGGTGTTTATCACAAGTACTTTTTATAATATATTTTCATTAGTAGATTATTTTAAAATTGAAATATGGCTCCAAAAAAGGATAAAAGTAAACCAAAGATCGAAGACAAAACTGCTGCAGTTACAGAAGTAGAACGGACATTTTTGGAACTGCAAATTGCTGAATGCAATAGGAAGGTTGCAAGACTTCGAACTGCTGTGGATGAATACGAAGTCCGGAATGAGGAACTGCAAAAAGCTTATGACAAACTTGATGAAGATAGAGCAGATATCATTGCCTACTTGAAGAAAACATTGAACTTGAAAAATGAAGAAAATGCCGAGCTAAAGGAAAAAGTTAAAGGACTTGAAGAAACGCGAGAAATAGAAACAGCACAGTTCAAAGAGACTGTTACGGAATTAGAGAGGAATTTCACGGTAATGAAGGACCAATTGACGTCTGAAAACAAATTATTAGCAGGAAAACTTAATACTTTAGAAGAATTCAGGGCAATTCGTGATGATCTAATGAGAAAATTTGATAAACAAGAACAGGCCTTCAAAGACCAAGAAATGAAATACAAAAGAATAATCTATGATGCTGAAAAAAAGTTTGTGATTGGTAAAGATAAACTTAAAAAAGAAATGGAAGGTCGATTACTTCAGTTAGCTCAAGATTTTCAAGATGCCACAGAACTGAGAATAGCAGCATCTACGCATCGAGTTATAAGGGAAAATATTGCAATCAATAACGAATTGGACAGTATTTTGTCAACACAAGCAAAGCTAGCTGATCAAAATGAAAAATACAAAGAAAGTGAAAGAGCTGCAAGGATTGCTATGGAACTCGCCGAAGAAGAAAGAGACAAAGCAATTAATAAAAATGTTGTGCAACTCAAGGTAATTGACCAGTTAAGCGCAGCATTTCAAACTATTAGGCAAGAAAAAGGTTTATATGAAAAGAAAAATTATGATTTTGATACCCAACAAGCCAAAATTCAAAAATTAGTCAAAGAAAATGAAAACCTCACGTTGCAAGTACGTATACTAGAGCAAAATTTACATGCCAAAATGTGTGATCAAAACAAGGCTACAATGGAAGCAACAAAAGTAATAAAAGAGTGCGCAAAACTAAAGAAAATATTAAGAGAAGCTGGAGTAGCTGTACAAGCTGCATTGAAGCTTGATGATTGGGCTAGTAAAGATCCTACTAAAGATGTGATGGATAGACAAGCTTTGTTATCACGTTTGCTAGAAATAATTACTCAGTATCGCGAATTACAACGAGCTGAGTCAATTGATACTTTAGCATCCCTTGGTAGAGTATATGAAGAAGGCGACCTTGGGTTTATACCAAAGCCGACAAAAAGAAAGTCATTATCTCCTTCTGTATCTATCGCATCCAAGGAATCTGTTAAGGCAGAAAAGCGGGAATCGGAAATTTCAATGTCTTCATCTTCCCTTGGAAGCATTAAAACTATTCCAAGTATAAGGCTCGTTCCACCATCTTCTGAACCTCCAGTACCAGCCAAGGAGAGTATAGCATCGTTTGTAACATCAACGAAATCTAGCGTCAGTTCGAGTGAGAGTGAAATTCAAGAAGTGCCTGAAAGTGAAATGAGTATTACTCAAAAATTAGAGGCTAGTAAATTGGAAATCCAAAAGTCGATACTAAAGGATCTTCAGTATTCTCAAATGGCGCTAGGATCACAGGCAAAAATGGCCAGTGAAATTCATGGTTCTAAATCTGTAATAATTGAAGAACCTGGCGAAGCTGTTGAGGGGGAACATAAGGAAGATGAAGTTGAGGGAGAACAAAAGGAAGGCGAAGTGGAGGATGTACAAACAGAAGAACCAAAACCAGAGGATGACGCTGAACCAATGGAGAAGGACCAGGCAGATGAAGATGCTGATAAAGTCCAAGATGCAACCGAAGGATAATAAATAGATTTATAAAGAAAGTACACTAGTTTTGTAATTGATTAATTTATTCATAATCATAATGTAATATATTTTATCAATACAAATGTATTTTTCTACTATTTTGTCGAGTGTTTGAATGAAATGTTCTTTTCAAAACATTTTGTTGAGTTTTATTTATTTGCCACAAAAAAATACAGCATGTGTACACTCATCTTCCCAAGTAGTAGTAGTGATTATTTTCTCTTTGTTTCCAAGAAGCAAGATGATTAAATTGAATATCAGAATGAAAACAGATTTTTTCATTAAAATTTGAAATTACGTTTCTTGAATTGTAACTAACCGGAGCACTACCAGAAAGTAATTTCGGGCGGATTTCTATGAGCGGAGTCCGAAACCAAATCTTGTCGCGTCGTCATATATTATTATCCTATCCTATTCTCTATGGGACTTCCACACTGCGTGAGTCTTGTGCCGCATATATCCAGAGTCCTCAAAGTTCTTTACTCTATAAGAAAGATTGAACAAAATTAAACATTTACAATAACTTTTTCTTAGGGTCAAGCAGTTGAACTAGCTGCCTGCGAGTGCACTGCCCGCCCCTGGGCTGGAGACTCCTCGATGGTGGTTGCGGAGGTCGGCTCCCGGTGCAGATGCGGCTGCGTGCTGCACCTGGCGCCAGCTGCCAGACTCCTGGCGGGCTCAGCCAGGGCCTGTCCTGCTAGATCCTTTTGGCTTTTACAGGTAATTCTTCTATACTGGGTGACATTTTAGGCGCCTCGAAAAATTTACAAATAAAATCAAATCAAATTTGTTTATTTGTGAATTAAGTTGAGGTTTGTATATACAAAATTCACAAATAAATAAATATAATAGAATAACATGATACCTTCTGTATAACTACATCTATAAAAATGTAATTACATCTATATAGATGTAGTTATAATATGATAGAATAACATGTTTTACAGAAGGTATCATGTTATTCTACCACAGTGTGGTGTACAAATCTAATAATCTTACTTAATTACAAATTTCGCGCATAAATCATAGATGTTTTCGCAACAGCTGAGCATTCGGTTCAACGAACTCGCACGACCCCTGAGAAAGGCATGTAGGTTGACAATTATTTACAATTTTGATTTAAAAAACGCGAAGTTATGCTTATCTAATGCAAAAAACCGCAGTCCAGTAGTTATCCAGGAAAATGGTAACAAAAAGTGTACAAACACAGTAACACACAACCTTTTAGGGCAAACGCATATACCGTCTCCGTTTCATCGAGGGTAATAAAGTGTGTGTGTGCAATTCACACACGGAAGAAGTAAAACTTCAGAAAAGTAGCCTACGAGAGAATGAGATAAATATAACTTGTATTATATCTCAATATCTCGCAGGCTAAATCTTATATTTAACGCTATATACCTGAACCTTTTAGCCATTAACACAAGCTACTATTAAACCGCAATTCCAAAGTGCACATCTAAATACCGGTTCCGGGACTTTGTTCAGCTAATTGAACGTGTTACGTCATACGTGCACTAATATCACAGAGTTAGTATAAATTCATACAGTCGGTCGACGCCCATACAATTGGCATACCATAAAAGTACAAGCACCGAGACGTCTGTACTCTCACGTATGGTCACAGCTGTGGGTTATATCAGGAAACTTACTTTGATATAAGAGTGACAGAATTTTGTATTGAACATTCTGCCGGTTTCCTTCAAAAAAATTCAAAATTAAACTATTGCATTAATACATTGCCTCTTTGGGTTTGGGCGTGCAACAGAGGTTCAAAACAATGGTTTAAAACATTATAAATACATATTATTAAAATTAATTATCATGAAAATGACAAAATCTGAAATTTAAAAAATATCTGATTTGAAAATATTCATCAATGTTCATCGTAATTTATTTTTCGTCACGTTCCTGTGACCACCGCAGCGTTGCTCTGTCTAGACGCCTCCGTCGAACGACTGGAAGGAAAGAACGACGTATCTCAAATGCTACTGCATGCGCTCAACTGCTGACGAAGTTTCACGGAGTTTGCGTGGCTACTGGTCATGCAATTTGAAGACCCGTTATAAGCGCCCAGTGTTAGAAGTTATTAATGCAAGTTTGATGGAATTAATATGCAAGTTTGATGGAATAACGATTATTTTATAGTGCAACTGCAACGTTTCTGTAGTACGAGCACAGCTAATAGTTGGTACGGGTACCGCTAAGGAACTGCAGATCAATCCATATCCATACCACAGAATACTGTTACTCCGTCCATTTCTCTCTCTGCGTCGTATTCCTCATTGCAGAGGGTCGTGACCCAATTCCATCAATCACATAATGGCTGGGGTTTTCTTGGGATAATAATGCGGTCGGTTCCCAGTCCATCCGCACAAATAAACAAACAAACATACAGCTGTTTGTTTATTTTTTTCATGGCCCATCTGTTCAAACTATTTTGACGAAATTAGGTACAAAAGTAGGCTGCATCCCGGGGAAGGACATAGGCTTTTTATCCCGCAAAATCAAATAGATCCCACGAGACCAGAAACAGACAAACCTATAATAAATCCACGCAGACGAAGTCTTGAGCCACGCTTAGTAGTTGATTAGTGAAAGATCTTCTTTAAGTCCCAAATTTTGTTATCACGGGTGTAGAGGGTCCATAGACCCATGTCCCCATTCTAATTGTGTAACAAAATTTGTAATCACGATTAGATTATTTGAGTCAGTCTTCCAAACGATAGTTACCAAAAGTAGGCATAGCTTTCTCTTAGTTATCCGCAGTAATATAGAACCGTTAAACCTACAACGGTCGGACCAGAAGGGTCCCCGGGCACAAAACCAGCCCGGAGGACGATCTTCCTATTGTTCACATATTTATTGTAACATTTGGATAAGTAGGTATCTACTAAATTACGAGAGCGATATTTTAACTCAGCTATGTAAAAAATGAAAAGAAAATTCTCTGAAAGTATTTAAAAGCTAATGGACGTCCGCTGGATGAGTCGCGTCATGTGATCGGGCGAATTCTTTGTCCCACCACGCCCTTTCCCGATCGCGGACGTGTTCGGGAAAATGCGACGGACAAAAAGGCTGACTTGTGATTTTTAACGGCACAAAAAAAATGCGACTGAGAAACTCAGCCAGTGTCCAAAAATACTGTCTATAAAAGGAATTGAATGAATCTTCTCTTCAAAATAATACCTATTATGATGCCTAGGTCAAAAATAAAATATTTCTTATTTATTATTACACGGAGACTCTTCCAAAAGACTCTCTCTCGTACTATCCTATTTTGATACTCGGCAAGCCTCGTATCAAAAAACAGCACTCGAATTAAAATGACCCTCATTACGATACAGTTGCATAAATAGCTATTAAACCATCGATAAAAGAAAAAAAGCGCGTTAAACTTCCATTTACTAGAAGCGCGTTTTTAAGTTTGACAGAGAGTTGCTTAAGTTATTTGATTAAGTTGTCATCATCCCTATTGAAAAAATTACCCCGGGATGGATGTTCCTGGTGCAAGAGTTCACGTAGTGCTTGCATTAAAAAAAAAAATGGCAGGCATAGAGACTGCCGATAGAAGTGAAAACGAACATTGTATTTTTTTTAAATTGAAATTATTAAAATATGAACCTTAACATTAAGTAATTAAAGTTTAATTTCGAATGGAGTATATTTATATGTTCGCCAGCATTCAACGCGCACTTCAAAAAGTGTATAGCCACCAAGCGATTTTGGCGTTCCGGTACGATGCCGTGTTCTGTCCATGGAAAATTAAGGAGTTCCCACGGTAGTAAAAAAGACTTACATTTATGTCAATGAAATATTATCTTCTAAAAATATGATAATATGCTATGCAGTAGGTATGCACTAAGCCTTAAATTTCTTCGACTTTCAAAACCAAAGTGTGGAAGCACCAAATTTATTGTCGCATAACCAATGCTTCGGACTTTTAAGATAACATATTATACCTACCGCAAAATTGTGGATTTTCCGCGATACTACAATGGAGAAGTTAGCGCGATATTTGAGTATCATACATAAGATTTTGAGGAGGCAGGTACTTGCAACATTCGGATTTATCTTTTCATCATACTAATATCATAAATGCGAAAGTGTCTTTGTTTTTTTGGTTGGCTTGTTTATTGGTTTGTCCTTCAATCACGCCGCAACGGAACAACAGCTCGACTTAATTTTTGGCATGGGTATAGTTGAGGACCTGGAGAGTGACATACTCGTAATATATTACTCGTACTTTTCCCGGAAAATTAAGGAGTTTCCGTGGGAATAAAAAAAACCCAAACCACGCTGACGAAGTCGCGGGCATCAGCTAGTTATTACTAAATCAGACGTGATGATTTTTGACTACCTCCCTGGCGCAGTGGTGAGCCTTGGTCTTATAGTGGGAGGTCACGTGTTCGATTCCCGGCAGGGCACTGTTTACGTAGTTATATGGGATGGCCGCAGAGAGCACGGCCTTCAGATCTGCTCGTTTCTTATCAAGCTCCGACCTTCTCCGATCCTCATAATTTGAGATTTTTGTTCCCATGTAGGTTAGAAGCCATGATGTAACCTTTCTTCACGTGTGTTTTCTGTTCAACCTTGTAACGAAGCAACTGGACGGCCGCACGGCTTCGGTTAAATTAATTAAATCGCTCATATAAATTAATTTAATCGGATACTGGGGCTGATTCTGTAGTGCACTAAAATGATACTCGTAGCATTCGAAATATTGCTAAACCTTTCATAATTTACACCCTGCGGAAAGGGACAGAACTAGATTTAAAGCTATCATTTTAGTTTACTTTAGAGATTGTGTGATACAGAATTACCCACACTAATTATACTTGGCTTTGTAATATTAGTAGATTATGCCTGTGACTTCATTGGATTAAGGTTTTTTAAACGTTACTATGGGAACTCTTTGATTTTACGAAAAAAGTCAATTTCCAGCCTATTTCTATTTCCGGTATGCAAGCTCCGTACCAGACAAAAATATTAGAGACCTTTGCATTTTAAAAATTTGTTAAAAATAATAAGCTATGATTTTTTCCTTTAAAAAAACAACATCTCAGTATAGTACCTACCCACCTAGAAGTATCGGGAATTATTGTCGCAAAACTAACGCTTCGCTTCTCCAATTTACGACTTCCGTTTTCCGCAAAATGATTGAATTTTCCAGGAAACTATAAACGTTGTTAGTCGGTGGGAGGCGTTCGTTATCGCATTTCGTAGACCCACGCAATCGTTGTGTAGAACGGGATCGGCCTTACCACAACAGCCGATTGTACTGATCAACGGATCAAGTGACTACAACTGATCAAGGGACAAGGACAGATATAAAGAATTTGCAGAGTCAAAAATGCGCCACGGGAAACACGCCTAGAGCAAGTACCGACTCTTCCCATTGTTTCGGCTCATATAATGCGCGGGATATATTATTGTGTACAAGTGTATGCGCGTACACAGGTGTGCTCTCTGTTTCTTTACTCTCATAGCCCGATGGGACGGAAAATACGACACGATCGGAGAGAGATCAGGTGCAGGACCGACGGCTTTACGTGCTCTCCGTAGTGAGAATTTCTAGTCAGAAAAATTCAATACTCAATTATGGCCCGACCCGGGAATCAAACCCGGGGTCTCGTCAGCCCCAATCGAATATGCTAACCAGTAGGAGGTAGTACCAACGAGGTAGTCGTATAGTATGTACGTCTCCAGGCGGGTTGAACCACTCTATTGATATTTGAAGTCGCCTCCCGATAGAATGGGGAAGCTGTGATGGCCCGCAACTGCGATACTGTGATTCAATTTAACTTGTATTGTTTTAGAAATTTTAGATCTACTTTGTTACTTAGTCTGATAATTGAAATCGAAGCGGAGGCCGAGAGTTTTTGATTTCCGGCCGCCCCGGAAGCGGGGCGACTGCTCCGTTTTAATTTTATAGAATTTGGCGCTTATTATTAAAACTGACTATTCTTCATTTTGTCTCCCGATCAAAAATAGAAGTAGTGATAGAAGAAACGTGGATTGAGGTTGTTTTGTTCCCGCGGGAACTATTTAATTATCCGGGGAAAAAGTAGCCTATGTGTTATTCCAAACAATCGTTGTTCAATGTGTTAATCTATCTCTGTGCCTTTCATTCAGATGAGTTCAGACTTTCTGGCGTGATTGAATAACAAACATCCATCCATCCTAACTTTCGCATGAATTAGAATATTAGTATAGAAGTATAGATTAGGATAGGCTAGCCAGCTTCTAAGTTGTATTGTATTATCCATGCTAATATTATAAATGCGAAAGTGTGTCTGTCTGTCCGTCTATCTGTCTGTTTTCTACGCTTTCACGGACCATCTGCTCAATTGATTTTGATGAAATTTGGTACAGTATCCCGGGGCAGGACATTGGCTACTTTTTTCCCGGAAAATTAAAGAGTTACCGCGGCAATCAAAAAATCTTAACCGACGCGAACGAAGCCGCCGGCATCATCTAGTCAATAATAATAAGTCACTTGATCAGTTGATCAGCACAATCTGCTGTTGTGGTAAGTTCGATCCCGTTCTACAGAACGACCGCGTTGGTCTACGAGATGCGATAACGAACGCCTCCCAGCGACTAGTATGAAAATCCTAATAAAGCTGTTTGCCCACAGGCTGAGGAGGGTCTCGCGGTGCGGCTGCGGTTCGAGGCGGTGCGGCTGCCGTGCGCCGGACAGGCGCTGCGGGCTCGGGACGGGGACTCCCTCGGATCCCCACTGCTGGCCTCGTGGGACGGACCCGACAGATCCGCTGTGGTACATATAAATTACCCTAATATAGAGAGGCGACCTCCCTGACGCAATGTTGAGTGCTGTTGTCTCAACATGAGAGGTCCCGGGTTCAATTCCCGGTAGGGAATTTATAATTACTGAATCAATATTTTTCAAATATTTTTATAATCATTATATTTACGTAATAGGTGTCAAAAAGCATTTATAGGCTATGAAATAAGCTTTCCAAAGACACCTCACGCAACCCATTTGTACAATAATTATAACTCGAGAAATCGTCAATAATCTACAACGGTCGGCCGCCATCTTTGTGACGTCACAGCTACGCATGTGCACGCTTCCGCGTTCTACGACCGACAGTTTCGTGTTCTAGAGACTACGACGAACACATAAATACTAGTCGTAGAAGAGATTGCTACGAGATTTCGTCAAACTGCTCGATTTCCTCCATACTAAATAAGGGTTTTTTAAACCTTTTTAAAGGAAAACTTTTTATTTACTTGGGTAAGTGGTTACAAATGAAATTTTAAAAAATTGCGGTCATAGGGACTGCCGATAGAAGTGAAAACGAATATAATTTCTTTTTAATAATTAAAAAACCTTAAAATTATGGTATTAAAGTTTAATTTCGAATGTAGAACAACGTTCGAGCACTTCAGAAAACACAACCTAAAATGCTTTTGCATGCGACTCAGTTTCTCTTGTTGTCTGTAGGTGGATGAGGTGGAGACAACAACGGACGGCAGCGGCATGGTGGAGATCGTGGGTGGTAGACACATTCTGGTGGAGCTGCGCTCGGCGGACACCAGCGAGCGCTGCACGGGCGGCTTCCTCGCGCACGCCATACAGATCGGTGAGCGGCGTATGCGGTGCTCTATAATTCTCCTTAATTTTCCGGGATAAATAAATTGACAGTCATAGGGACTGCCGATAGAAGTGAAAACGAATATTAAAAAAAAAATTAAATTACTTATAATGTAAACATTAAAGTTTAATTACGAATTTACTATATCTATATATAAGACCTTTTGTCTTCGTAACAACGCGAGGTGTCGGTCACGCGTTTCCACATTTTTACACCCTACCAAAAAGTGCTCAACGAGCCTAAACATGTTTTCACTTCAAAAATAGCCTATTTCACTCTCCAGGCCCTCAACTATGCCCAATACGTCCATGCAAAAAATCACGTTGATCCGTTGCTTTGATGCTGCGTGATTAAAAGACTAAACAACCACATTTCGCATTTATAATATTAGTGTGATATGATGCGAAAGTATGGATGGATGTTTGTTACTCAATCACGCCAGAACGACTGAACGGATCTGGATAAAGTTTGGCACAGATATAGATACAAGATAGTTAGGAATAGCATATAGGCTTACTATACTTTTTATCCCAGAAAATTGAAGAATTCCGTCGGGATCCAAAAAAAGTCGCGGGCATCTGATGGTAATAAGCAACTGTCAACCCATATTAGGTATGTTAAAGTAACAATGTAGTATAGTAATAATCCCTTAGCCTATGTTAGTAAAAACATTAAAACCGTAATATTTTACCACAGAGCCAATACGCAACGCGTCAGCAGCGTGGGCGTCAGTGAGCGGTGGAGCATGGTGGACGGGCGGTGGCGGGGCGAGGGCTGCAGCCGCGGCCCTGGCAGCCCTCGCCGCGCTTGCTGCATTGCTGCTTGCAGCACACTCGGCACATCGCACCAGGGCGTACCAGAGAGCTGCTGACAAGGAGTCTCTAACTGACAGCGATGGTAAGCCTTCATAAAACATCAAGACAACCCGCAACGTCTGCAGTAGTTGAGCCTCTTACTGACTGTGATGCTGAGCCTAAATAACACCCACCAGATCAATCCCTAAGATGTCAGATGACGAGACCGTGACTGACAGAGCTGGTAAACCTGTGTGACCCGTCCTGGCGTGTTTTGACAATTCACAACATCAGCTACGTATTTATTAGTAAGTGATGCGTAGTGGCAATATGGTGGGACGACGTCTGCAGCAGCGGCTCTGCCAGCCCGTCTACTGCTTGCGGCACCCTTAGTCCATCATACCAGGGTGTACCAGAGGGTTGCTGATAAGGGTTTTACACAACACAACAAAAATTTTCCGGGATAAAATGTAGCCTGTGTGTAATATTCCAGACTATAATCTATCTCTGTGCAAAATTTCGGCCAGATCCGTACAGATCCATCCAAACCTTCGCATTTTTAATACTAAGATTATTACATTTACACTTATCATTATTACAAAGATAATTTAAACATACTTAAATAAAAAAATATCCAGAACGATAATGAACCACGCGCAACCACGAAAACGGAACGTACTTCCTTAGAAAAGGATAATTTTCTTATGTCTATCTTTTTATTTATGTGTAGCCTGTTCAGCATCACTGGAACTCGGAGGGGCCACTGCCGGGTCTAGAAGTACGCTTCTGTCAGAAGTGGTCGGCGGAGGAGTGTCTCTGCGCAGACTCCTCCCCGGAAGGACTCGTCACACGAGGCTGAGGGACTCGGACAGGACTTCTGAGCATGTTGAGCAGAGGTTTGACATACTTTATATAGAAAACATTCTTTAGTCACACAAACTTTACATATTATGAAAGAACAAAATTAAAAAAAAACTAAATAGGCATAAAAATTAGTTTCAATTTGGTCCACCGGGTCGGATAATTTTGACGGACTATAGTTATTTCAAAAATAGCACATCAAACATGAGTAGTCTCGCTTCTTTCGTTCACCTAGGGTAAGGGGTGAGGTAACCTGAGGTGAGGGCCTAATTACCGATAAAGTTCGCTATCAAACTTCACGAAGTCTTAACAACAAGAGTCATTTAACTAAAGACAAATTGAAAAACAAGCAGCAATCGGCACCCTCCTCGCACGTGAGTTAACAATGCCACTAGGTCGCTGTAATTACACTCGAGTGTTTCGAGAGCGACGTCGCTTGTTTGGCGAATCATACGCTTGTTTAATTGTGCCTTGAGTTTGACTTGACTGACTACAATTTGACAAAGCCTCAATCAAGGCTTAAAAACCAGAAAACTGACTGAAATCCGGATGATTCTAGACTATCACAGTGTTTCCACTTTGCAGAATATCAAAAAACCCCAACAGAATTTTAATCGAAATCCACGCGGCTTAAGGCTGTTTGCTACCTCACCTAGATACTGAAAGTTTCGCTCTTATAGGCTCAGCCATTTAAGAGGAAAAGCATTCTTGCTCTTTTAAATTTCGTCCGGTCATGTTATCCGTTGATCCGATACTTGAATACATAATTAATTATAGTTTATACCTATTAGGTAATTTAAAATTTAACGATCCACGCGTTTCAAACTTATATCGATTTTAGAATCGATGAAAATGGAGAACGCCCCGTCAAGACTTCAGGTAGAAAAGTATAAAGACAAATTGAATATCACCAAATAACTTGTCACGCGTGATTCGAGCACGTAAAGCCAACAATACCGCCGGAGCTACTCTCATCTCCCTGTTTACACTCTGAACCGTTGCGAGAGAGATGTAGTTTGTTTAGCAAATCACACGCCTGCTTGAATACGCCTTGGGTTTGACTTAGCTGTCGTCTCACGTGGTTGATGCGGTTCGAACGTTGTAAAGGCAGAAACATACTTTTAATTACTTGTTTAAATACCAATCGAAATTCGATCTTCAAATTAATCAGTTCAAACCTTAATTACCTTATTTAACCAACGATTTGTTCAATTGAACCAATTTTTAATCAGCTGAAGCCTGAATAATAATTAAGTATTGGATTATTCTTATTAGAAATTCTCAGTACTAGCCCGGAGTTAGAAAGTTGGCGGTGTTTCACCCCCGTGGCTCGGAGAGCACGTTAAGCCGTCGGTCCCGGTTATTATCACTAACATGATAATAGTCGTTAAAGGCCGCCAACCCTCACTGGAGCAGCGTGGTGGGTCTAAGCTCTAATTCCCTCTCTCCTATGACAGTGGAGGCCTGTGCCCAGCAGTGGGACGTTAATGGGCTGTAGTGGTGGTGGGTGGTGGGTGGTGGAAGCCTGAATTGTATTATTGTTCTCTTGCTGCAATTTTGTGTAATCCAAATTAAATTTTAAACCCCCACGTCAGATAGGATGTTTCTTGTTCATTCTTTGTTTTGATTTGTGTCACCAGAGGAGTTACTTCCATCGCTTATGGTAGTATTATTTTAATAACAGTTTTATGTCACGTACCTTGACGTTACTATAATAAGGATCATAATTCTAACACACAATATTAAAATATTACTGCTTTTAGCTGGTAGTATGCTCCCTGGCGTTGCGTGTTCTTAGTATATTTCAAGACTAACACGAACTCGTGTAATTTAATGAAGGAGGTTGTCTTGCCTATCGGTTTTGAAAACAAATTGGCTTATCTGTTCGGTTTTATACAAAACAAAGCTTTCGAAAATGCTACAGCCAAACAACCTCAAACTATTGTTTAAAACATTATAATAATTTGACGATTAGAATCGCTGGCTCGATAACATTTTTATTGAAATTTCCAGTTTCTTGTACACCTTGTACCTATAATCATAGCAATACATATACTTATAATTTCTTCTAAAAATAAGTATTTTACATTGTTCTTTATTAGTTTAGTTTTTAGTTGTTTCCTTTTTATTTTCATAATTTTTTCGTTGAATCGCTTTTTTAAAATATATTAAATTGAATAAATACAATGGCATTATGATACAATGGCAACTTTATTATAATGTAAATTAGAACTTCATGGTAAGGAAAAATAATTGAGATAGCCCTATTTTTACATTGCATAATTTGTGGTACAATGGTAAATAGTTCCAAAGTTTAAAGTTTGACTTTTTTATTTTACACCAGGGATGAAGAAGACCAAGCAACAGATGCTGAAGCAGATGAAGATAACGTGAGCGTGGCCAGCGTCGGTAGCGTCACCAGTCAAGCAACCGTTACTCCTGAAAACATATCATCTAGCAGTGCTCCCGCGGGCACCAGCAATGATAACGTCGGTCCATCGCCTTTGAGACGGTCACATACAGTGTCTACGTCTCATGTACCACAGGTAATTTATGGACGATAGTAATATTTTGATAGCGCCATCAGTCAAGCGACTGTTATTCCTGGAAACGTATCTAACAGTGCTCTTCCGGGCACCAGCAACGGTAATGTCGCTCCATTGTGCTTGAGACGATCACATACAGTGTCTACGTGTCCTGTTCGACAGGTAATTTATGGACGATAGTAATATTATTTTGGTAGCGCCACCAGTCCAGTGGCCGTCATCCTCGAAAGCATATAATATTATTCTAGCAATGCTCTTGCGGGCACCGGAAACGATAACCTCGGTCCATCGCCTTTCAGATGATCACATACAGTGTCTATGTCTCATATGCCACAGGTTAATTACCAAAATATTTAATTGGTAGCGCAACCAGCCAGGTGATCGTTATTTTTGCAAACATGATATTATTTTCTAGCAGTGCTTCTGCGAGAACCAGCAATAATAAAGTTCGTGCATCCCACAGAGTATCTACTTCACTTTTACTGAAGATATTGAGTTGGTAAACTGGAATATTAAAATTAAGTAAACATTTTTTTTCAAAATGAAAAATAAATCTCGAAATTAAAACTTATAAGTTGCCAAAAATCTCGAGACAAGCAAGGGTGAGATTTTTTTTCTAATAAGTAAATAATACCTCGTATCTAACTATTGTACTCTAGCTTTATTTCATGTTTTCTCATAAATATACTGAAATACATTGCGTAAAACTCGGGGGTTAACCCATAGAAAATAACAAACAGTCTACGCGACCACGTGAAGGGTCAGCTACTGTTTGATACTGTCACGTCGCGTCGTTGCGTTAGTCGCTCACATAAGACAACGGGTAAGGTTTTAACAAACTTACCGCTCTTATATCACAAACTACTATTGTCTTCATGCAGATCGTATCACCACCTCAACCTTCAACGAGCGAAGCGCTGACAGCTGAAATAAGTACCAGCGTGACCAGCGTGACTGACAGAGACAGCTGCAGTGAGAAGGACAGGGACAGTGTGTGGGACAAGGAGAGAACTGATAGCAGAGCTTCGTCCTCTATATCAGCTGCTACTCTTACTAATGTGAGTTCTTTCCTAGATTGTTTTGGCCTTCTTCAAAGTCCTTCTGCCCTATTCTCTAACTCAGTGCCTATCAAAAATTGAAAGCCACTGAATTTCTTTTTATCCATTGAAGATTTGCTATGAAATGTTATTTTTATTTACAAAGCAAACCTGGATTCAATGGATAAAAAATATATATATGTTAGTGGCTTTCATTGTTTCGTAGGTTTGAGTTTCTTTCTCAACAATTGGTGAGTCAACTTAATATTATTTTGAGTGCCCAGTTGCCATTTCACTCTGACGGACAGCCTCAATATTGTACTCCTCCCTCACCACCTCCCGGGAGTGTACAATACCGAAGCCGTCAACCAAATCAAATCATATAATGTTTATTCAATATAGGTAGGTACACTTCACTTATTGACGTCTAGTTATTTATAAAATATAATGGTGATAATCAGTAACGGTATCTTAAAACTAAAGCTACGAGGGTTCCAAACGCGCCCTGGTCTGAGAAGAGCCCTAAACAAACTCAGCCGGGTTTTTTTTCATTATCACCATTTTACAAATCATATTAACTAAGGAACTATCAGATCCATTAGATCAAATCATTGCCAAGC
Organism: Erebia aethiops; assembly: GCA_923060345.2. Lineage (NCBI taxonomy): Eukaryota > Metazoa > Arthropoda > Insecta > Lepidoptera > Nymphalidae > Erebia > Erebia aethiops. The sequence goes on from OV281087.1 coordinate 22,693,938, forward strand.
TTACTTGTCATTTAAGTAATAACATTACATTACATTAACATGGTAATAAGATTTTTTAATGAGTTTACGTTTTACATTAACTTTGAACTTATTCAGAGACATCGTCAGCATGTCTTCTGGAAGCTTATTGTAGAAGCGGACACTGTTTCCAACAAATGAATTGCTAGTTTTACTAAGCCTAGAAGCAGACATTACAAGTTAATTTTTATTTCTAGTATTGACATTATTTCTACCCTCTCGCGCAATCGCGCAGGCTCGAAGTGGCACCTACTAGCAGGAGCAACTGTAAACATTTTCAATCTATGGGGAATACCAGACATAGATCTGTAGCCACTGAGTTAGAGAATAAGAGTGCAGGCCGGGATTGAAATTAACTTCACGTACCTACTGTAGTTAACAGGCCGTGGTACCTATTTAGTGGGCACCACAACCTACTCTAAGATAGAAAAAAAATTAATTTTATGGTCAAGGGTTGGATTGGCCACATTTTTCAAAAGTATACTGAGTATTTCACAATCTCTGAAGAATATGCGAATGAGAGGAAAAGCCTGGAGAGCACGGCCCCGTATTGATAAACCAACATCAGTTAGGAACATGTACTCAAGTCTGGCTCAATCTATGCCTAAGACGGGTTATAAGCATAGATTAACCCATATTTGAGCACGTGTTCTTGGTTGGTGTCAGCTTATTAATACGGGCCTTAGTTTACGTCAAATTCAATCCATCAACCTACATTTTTAGTTGAAATCAATTATCAGAATTGAAATGACACAGCAGTTTAATTTCAATAATTGTATTATGTCGTAGGGTTGGTACTCACCAGCGTTAAGTGGTGTATCATCAGCGAGGATCCGCGACAACCCTAAACACACGAAGGAGAACTGCAATCGGAGACTGCTCCGATCGGACCTGAGCCTGACTTCACACCCTGAGATGGAAATCGACTACTATGACTATGAAGTTAATAACGCTGGTATGTAAAACAGTTACATTACGTCTTGTAGGATATAAATTGTATCTGTTAGTAACATAGGTCAATGAGTTGCGTCTTTTGTTAGGACTTCCCACAAGCCACGGTCTTGCGCCGTCTGGATGCGGCGGCTCCCTGCGATGCCTTTGATATCATCCATCCAACGAGTCTGCTAACGCCGCGCTTTCCAGTGCTAGGTCGACATTCCAGCTCTTTGGGACCTCAACATAAAATTATTTAGTTTAAATTAACTTAACTATAGTTACTCATTAAAATTGAAATGATAAAACATGCCTTTTAAGAACAATTTAGCAGCAAAATAACGATCCCACCACCACCACCACAACAGCCCATTAACGTCCCACTGCTGGGCACAGGCCTCCACTCTCATAGGAGAGAGGGAATAAGAGCTTAGACCCACCACGCTGCTCCAATGCGGGTTGGCGAGCTTTAACGACTATTATCATGTATCATATAACATGTCTAATAACGATCATTAAGTATAAATTATGGACTGTTGATGGTTTTAGCTGAAAATTGATATGATACGATGTTTTAGGATCTGTACCAGGCTCCTACTTAGGAATGGACCCCGCATTCCTAGTATGGATACCACCGATAGAGGAAGGAGATATCATCAAGGAGATTGACGAAACCAAAGCACCTATTTATGAGGTTAGATACATTTTCATAAATATTCTGTGCTAAAGTGTTTTGGACACAGCCATTTCTCCAAAATCTAACATGTATTTAGCAGAAGGCATGTATGCTCCATCTATATACAGGTTTTGTCTGCATGTAATTATCTAGAATGTGGAGTTATATGATTGGAAATACGAACAAATAATAGCTGAAGAAAGATTGGCAAAATTTTAAATCTGAAACTGTTATAAAGCTTACCAAGCTGTTATCAAGCTTTTACGAAGTTGATAAAAATATTTATGAAACTAGGTAGGCTAATTACTGTATAAAATATGTTAAAAAAATTGTGAGATATTTCAGCGCGGTTAATTGCCTCATCTGGTGTCAGAAGGACTGGCTCATTTTTTGCGCCTAGGATCAGCCAAGCTGTCCAGCGCGGAAATGCAGCCAGCATTCTTAACACCATTCCACAGGGCATGATTATTTAGTAACTGAGGTATCATTATGAAATATATTTGTCGCAGGAAATCATACCAAAAGAACTACGTCCAGATCCCGGCAGCAACACAGAATCACCCGAAGACCGGCCAACGTCCAGCACGCTTAAGAGAAATTCAGAAAACCGTTCTAACAGATCCAACGAATCGATCAAATCCATACGAAAAGTTATGGACAGAGGCAACCTTATACACCCTTTAAACTTTAGTATTAGCGATTTACAAAATTCACCCAAACTACCAAAAAGATACAAGAAAAAACGAGATGATTCTATACCAATGAAAGAACTCACTCTAACAATGTCACCAGTTAAAGTCCATAGACGAGAAAACAGAAACGATTACGACAATTCTTCAACTCTTAAAAGAGTTAATGATACGAGAGAGAAAGATAAAGATGCGACTCTAAAAAGAACAACAGATTTCAATGATATTAGATTTGCTGATGAGAATTCAGAATCATCAAATGAAATTAAATTCGCAGATGATTCTCCTGATAGCAATAGATTATTTGATAAATATGAAGTTAAAGCTTAAGTAATAAATGTAGTTAATTATTTTTTCTTTGTTTTATCGATCTAAATATACCAATAATATTATACTCTTCAAAGAAGAAATAAAATACTTGAATATTTGCATTTGTACTGGAAACTGTATAACAATTATTGACAATGCAAAAATCTTAGGAGAACATAGTTTTGTACATATTTTTTCTTTGCAAACTGACTTTAGCTAAAATTATTTATTAGGTACAAACAAAGAAACTCTTAATTTGATGTAATAAATATAAATAATTATTATTTTAACGTTTAAACTATTGTAAGTGATATTCATTATAACTATACAAAACTCCCGGATAAACTTAAGTGTTAAGTATGTCGGAAAAATGCCCGACTAGTTTCAAACCCGTTCGGGACCCTTATTTATGAGCTGTTCGCGCGACGCGGTCCATTTTCCCGACATAGCATGTGAGTTTATCCGGGAGATATGTTTATTTATTATAATTAAATGTCTGATATTAATATCAGAGATTTCATTTAGATTTCTTGATCTAAACTCAACTGATCTCACTTTCTATGCGTCGTATCTTCATTATGATCATATCCTTCATTAAAATGAACGGATTAGAAGTTGAAACAATTTTTTTTGATGCCATCTCTTTTATACACTATTTTCACGCTTTGGAATTGAAATATTTATTAGCAGCTGATAGTACATCTATGTCTTTTAAAGTGTAAAAACCATCTTTTTGCCTCGAGTTTCATTGACTAGAGCTATTTCAAACGTAAACTTGTACGTGTGTTTTGTTTATTCAAAAAGTTGTTCAGCCGAGGCACAATAGTCACCTCCCTAGTAGTTGTATTTAAGGACCAATATGTAAAACAGTTACCTTTCATATCACTCCCATATTCACTCTATATTTTTCAAAAGACATCACTTTATTCATTAAATAAATGTACAAGTATATCGTAGTAAAATCATTAATGTTAGGTATATTGATGATTTTTGTAATCAAACCCTAATGTCTTTTCAATATAATATATTTCGTTTGTTTGTGTCATCGTAAAATTGTAAAAACCGTTAGATTATAATCTAACGCTTTTTATCTCGGTAGTTTAAAATAAAATAAACATGTCGAAAGATTGTGAACCGTTCAATTTTCTGAGTGTCAATTTTTGAAATATTCATTGTATTTTCGTTTTCTTGTCTCTTTCTTGTAGGTTAGGTTAGGGTTCGACATAAATAATCAGTTAATATACCTTACAGATTCCAATCTACCGAAAAATAATACGTTAAATTGTAATCTTTCGACAGTTTACAATAACGGTTTTTACAATTTTACGGTGACATATGTATTGTAAATGATGTTTCATTTATGTGTATTGTCGTTATAAATAAGATATTATTGACCTGGAACTTTCCATATAAATTATTATCAATTTTTTTTTGCTTTCAACATCAAAATAGTATCAATAGGTTCCGGTAGAAAAACTTTTTTCTTTAAGTTTTTTTATTTGGCCTAAAACGTAAGCAACGTAAAAAAACTCACGAAGTTTACTAAATCACGGTTATTTGTCATCTTTCGTATAATAAAGCTGAGGTAATAGTAAAGAAAAATTTAGTTTAACCTAGGCAGCCCTCCAGTGGGCGTATTTTGATACTAAGTTTGTAAGCACGAATTTCTGTTAATATATTTTTCTTGCACTGTTTTTAAGTTTATTTTATATTTTCTTTGAATTTTTTGGAAGACTGAATGTTCGGGCAGTGCAATAATTAGTTAACTATCGACATATTTCTGTAAATTTTATTTTAATTTATTCAAAATAATATATTTAATTATAAATCGTTCAATTTACTTACTTTAGATTTAAATTTTATTTTATTAAGAAGTGAAACACTTAAATATATTAATAAACCACTTTGTAGGTTTCATAGACTATTGAGGAAAATGTGGCATAAATAAATAATGATTTTGTTTTATTACCTATAGTTATTGTGTTATTACATGATATATTAAATAAATAGCGTTTTCACGTTTAAAAAAAATTTAAGGTATTTTTTTCTTTGTTCACTTGCTTAATTTTCACTTCACTTTACTGTACCATTTATATAATATTTTGATATGTTGATAATTAAAATATAAATAATAATAACATACTTATTACGATAATTATTAAGTTATAGTCCCTTTAATTTTAACTGTAAGTTAAGTATTTATTTCCATTTAATTAAGGATCTCGAACTGATTTCTAGTCACATTTAAATATACGTCAAGCACGAATAATAATTATAATATAACCCAATCCAGATGTTATTAGGATAAAAAAATAGGTTTACCTCTTTTTCTCTTATGATTACATTCACTCGAGAGAAAAGGATAGAATGCTAACTGACATCCTAATAGCATCTGATTATGATAGTACTTCGTTGAAAATAATTAATCACTACTGTACTTGTAATTTTACCAATGTAAAAGTCAAGAATATATTATTGCCTTTAATTTTATATTTTTGATGGACTACATACAAGTTGGTTACTCTTGTAATAATTTTTTTTTTTTTTTAATCCACTACAAGCTAGCCCTTGACTGCGATCTCACCTGATGGTAAGTGATGATGCAGTCTAAGATGGTAGCGGGCTAGCCTGTTAGGGGCATGGCAGTTATATTAAACCCATACCCCTTCGGTTTCTACATGGCATCGTACCGGAACGCTAAATCGCTTGGCGGCACGTTTTTGCCGGTAGGGTGGTAACTAGCCACGGCCGAAGCCTCCCACTAGGCAAAATCCCAATTGTTGATTTCGATCCCAAAATTACCTAAGTATTTGTTTATTTAAATAATTGCCAAAATTTATTTATTTTAAGCAGATCTAGTGTACAGCGAAATAGTGTAATTTTTAAGATATTGTTTTATTGAGTTCTTTTGAATATTATTATTGTCAATAAATGGTTTTTAGTTTGAATCGTTGTTTTATTCATATTGTAGTGTGTTATTCGAGATTTTTGACCTCATACTACACGACTTCGGTCGCGTGGCGAGGAAACTAATTTTCCGGGATAAATTATATCCTATGTGCTAAGTCCGGGTATTGGCAATGTCGTTGTGACGTGAAGGAATAACAAATATCTAAGCATACAAATTATAAACATACAAACTTTTACATTTATAACATTACTAGCGAATGCCCGCGACGTACGCGTGGATCGAGGTTTTGTGGTTCCTTTAGGTTCTTAACCCACGGTCCCCTAAAAATGCATAGTTACATTTGTTTTTTTGGAATATTCAATGGAAGCTCGATTGATCCCGGCGCGATGACCGCCGCTTAATTGGGACATATCACGCCGGCTTTATTAAATTCCTCATCTCTTAACGAGTTGCCGTGTTTATATTGAATTTCCGATCACTATATGTAGCTTTACTACTAGGTACGCCTCGAAGGTACTTGTATCTGTCTTCCTCGTAAAAACCTCATAATATGTCCTGTCTGATGTCTAATCGTCCGATGCGTGAGTCGGCATAAGTACATGATAATATGAAAGCATGCCAAAATATGAAATTATAAATTTATACTCCACTAACTGATGCCCGCGACTTCGTCCGCGTGTAATAAGTGTTTTTGGTTCGGAAATTAATTTTTCGGAATAAAAAGATGTCACTCTCCAGGTCCTCAACTATACACATGTCAAAAATCACGTCAATCAATCACAAAACTAACAAACACTCGAATTTATAATATAAGTAGTATGAATAAATAAAAATCAATGTTTGTTTGTCCTCTATGTGTTCCGTATACTTTGGTAGGGCGTTCTGGGGACGCCCGCGAGGGAGCCTGGCCCAAAAAATCTATAAAGTGATTTATTTTTATTTTTAATTATACGTTACGTGGCATGGCAACGTGTGCCGTGTACCTACAGTTAGTAAATTATAAATTTATACTCCAATCTAGAACCCCGTCGTCGTCGTTTCAACCTATATATACGTCCACTGCTGCACGAAGGTCTCAGCATGGATCACCACAGCACGGCCTTGTGCCGCTTGTTTCCAGCGGCTCCCAGCTACACGCTTGAGATCGTCCGTCCACCTAGTGGGGGGTTGTCCAACGCTGCGCTTTCCAGCGCACCTTGGAACCCCAACGCCTACTTACCGGTTCTACGAACTATGTGCCCCGCCCAGTGCCACTTAAGCTTGGCAACTCTTTGAGCTATGTAGGTTACTTTGGTTTGCCTACGGATCTCCTAATTTCAGAGGTCCAATCGTCTAAGCAAATCGTAATCATTCGACAGCTCAAAACGAGTAATACACTCGAACTGTTTAATTAGTTTATAGGTACATGCTTTTGACGTGCAGTCATCTATGAGCTCCTTAAACAGGTCGGATTAATTATCTGTTTGAAAAACGATTAGGATTTCCTTATACAATCGGGGGGCTGATACCAAGCATATAGGTATGCTTGGAGTATCCCTGCGTGATCGAATTAGGATTAGGAATTTAATATAATTAGGATTTGGTATTCAATTTAATATAATTAGAATGAACCCAGGTGATGACTGTGAGGTCCTAGAACCTAGGACCTCACAGTCATCATAAGACCGCTCTCAACACTGCACTAGCAAGTCATCAATCTTGCAGCAGTCGTTTAAGGCGAGTCACCTGCAAGATTTTAGGAGGTGAGGTGTGGGGTGCCGCCCGCGCGGCTCGCGGTACGTTTCTCGTAGAGACTGGCGGGGAAGCGGGCAGCGCGGTATGTTCTGAAACCGCTTGGCAACGTTCAAGTTATGGATTAATTTGAATTAAATAAATATAGGACTTCAGTTTGAAACAAAGTTTAGCAGGTTCTCATTAATACTTCAAGAGAAATTTATCCATATAAAAATTATGAGCAAAGTCGAAAATTTTATTAACAAAAAATTCGTTTTAAACTTTTAATTTAGCCTGTTTCAAGATTTTTTTTGATCAAGTAAAGTACATCCTATCGTGTAACAAATTAGCACATTCTTTAGACAATATCTTTAAGTGTATCGGATATTTTTTGTAAGACCGTTATTTAATAGTATAAATACCGAAAAAACTTGATCTAGCAAACCAGCTTTCACCGCTGAGCTGAGGTGACTAGCCTTAAGTCTAATTGCTGCGCAAACCGGGCATAAAGTCAGCCTATTCAGGTTCTGCTGCGGTCAAAGGCGTCCTATATCATCGATGTATTTGAATTCAAAGGCCACAGTGATCAATTAGGCTTGTGTCCACCAAGTCCTGATAGCTTCAGTTCATATACGAATAAATCTTGTTTCAAATTCAGTTCCGATCAAAGGGGTCACCACTTTGCAATTAATTGTGAAATAATTGGTTATAGGCCATGTGAACTCAAGACTTTGAATCGTATATTGCCTTAATTTGTCTATGTCAGCCTCACAGATTGTAAAATCTACAATCAGTCCTGGCGGATTCATTTTATCCTTGAATTGTATTTTTCCTGATAGCATTAATTTTCTTCTTCAAATATTTTTTTACAATATATCCATCCATATCCATACTAATATTATAAATACGAAAGTGTTTTTGTCTGTCTGTCGGTCCGTATGTCTGTCTGTCTGTCTGTCTGCTACGCTTTCACGGCTCATCTGTTCAACCGATTTTGATGAAATTTGGTACAGTAATAGGTTATATAAAAGGGAAGGACATAGGCTACTTTTTATCCCGGAAAATTAAGGAGTTTCCGGAATCAAAAAAAACTTAATCCACGCGGACGAAGTCGCGGGAATCATCTAGTCTAGTATTATATATATGAAAAATACTATCTAAAACGGTGTCAATCCCTGAATTAAGTTGGTTGTAAGAGAACTTGTTGTTTGAGATGCTTTTCACATTTCGTCTTGCAGTTCTAATTTGCTCTTAGTTAAAAACTAACTAATTTTTAAAACTAAGACCGAATTGCACAACTTCTTCTATTCTTCTTTGTGATACTTTTACTTTACTTTTTTTTATTACTTTTTTGACGACCTCCGTGGCGCAGTGTGTAGCGCTGTTGCCTTAACGTGCGGAGGTCCCGGGTTCGATCCCCGGCAGGGTCAATTTAGGAATTTATAATTTCTGAATTTTCTCTGGTCTGGCCTGGTGGGAGGCTTCGGCCGTGGCTAGTTACCACCCTACCGGCAAAGACGTGCCGCCAAGCGATTTAGCGTTCCGGTACGACGCCGTGTAGAAACCGAAGGGGTGTGGGTTTAATATAACTGCCATGCCCCTAACAGGTTAGCCCGCTACCATCTTAGACTGCATCATCACTTACCATCAGGTGTGATCGCAGTCAAGGGGTAACTTGTAGTGGATAAAAAAAAAAAAAAAAATACTGTCAATTGTTTTGTAAAGTTTATTTCAAGATTGACACGAAAAGGACCGGTAGGTACCTAGAAAATTTGACTAAGGTCTTATATAAGTAGGGTAGGGTTATATTAAAAGGCGTAAGACCTTGTTAAAGTGGGCTATAGTCACAGTTTTACCATATACTAAAACTGTCTTAAAGTGTCAAACACGTGTTACACTCAGAAAGCATTAAGGTCTTATTGGAAGGATGTGTGCAGCACGTGTGACGTAAGCAGGATAATCGCAAGGGGAGTCGTCACGGAAGTGCCTTTCAATGGATAATCTCCTCAGACAGCTTACAAAAGTCTCAATAGCTTAAATGGAACGGGCATGAAACTCAAAAGATAGCAGTACCTATCGAATCACTCGGCTGAAATCATAGACGTTAGTTTTACTGTGTGTGATAAACCACGCTCTGCTACCATGTAGAAAACGACTTGGTTCAGTTAGCAACTTTTAATCAAAAAGGTAAGTAATCTATCGAATAAGTAACATAATCAGAGGACACGGGGAAACGGGCACCGACATTCGCCATCATAGAGAAAGAGTTGCTTTTCTAGCGGAAACAGAACCAGAGATTAGAAATGCACAGAATAAAAATTATAAGGCAAGGGTTGCATTCACTATAGTACAACAGTGTAGTTAAAAATATTGCAATCTAATCTAAAATTTTCTATATATCGGTCCTATTTATGTCAAACTTTATAAACAGTAGCAAATTCTTATGCAACTTTCAATCGAAGAAAAGAAAAATAATAAAAAAAGTTTTAAAAAATCAACAAATAACCTACTACGATAAAAAAATCTATAATAGCCTAAGATCCCTGTGTAGAACGACTTTCACCGAGCTGGTTAATGCATGAAACCTACTTTTTATTTAATACTAGATAAATACGCCTTAAATAGGTCGACTGTCAAAATCCGGTCCAGGCTATTTTTAAATTAATTTTTTTTTTTTGACAGGCGCCGTTCAGCTAAATAAACGCTAGTTCTTGGGTCACCAGTAGCGTGGACCAACTTCTTTTATGTCAATCCATCTGGATACTTACGATATATAGTTGAAATCCAAACTAATATTCATACATCCATACTAATATTATAAATGCGAAAGTGTTTCTGTCTGTCTGTCTGTCTGTCTGTCTGCTACGCTTTCCCGGCCCATCTTTTCAACCGATTTTGCTGAAATTTTGTACAGGGGTAGATGGTATCCCGGGGAAGGACATAGGCTACTTTTTATCCCGGAAAATTAAAGAGTTCCCGCGGGAATAAAAAAAACTATCTCTTCACCCGATTTTGATGAAATTTGGTATAGGGGTAGATGGTATCCCGGGGAAGGACATAGGCTACTTTTATCCCGGAAAATTAAAGAGTTCCCGCGGGAATCAAAAAAATCTTAATCCATGCGGACGAAGTCGCGGGCATCATCTAGTATATTATAAATACGAAAGTGTCTGTCTGTCTGTCTGCTACACTTTCATGGCCTATATGTTCAACCGATTTTGATGAAATTTAGTACGGAAATAGTTTGTATCCTGGGGAAGGACATAGGCTACTTTTTATCCCGGAAAATTAAGTAGTTCCCCGGGAATAAAAAAAAAACGTAATCCACACGGACGAAGTCGAAACCGCCATTTCACACTGAAGTGTGAAAAAAACCGCCATTTGGTTTTTAAGAAAAATTTGACAAAAGTTTAAATAAATAAAGCACTTAACTCCAGAATCAACTCAATTGTGTTAAAACGCTTCCTAAATCTCGGCACTAATGGGAACTAATTAGGATCTAGCGCAAAAACTACTTGACTAATCCCTTCAGTGAACAGAAGGAATCTAGACAGGACTTATGCTGAGATCTGTGGAGCGTACTTTGACTTGGCTCATACTTTACTTAGAGTTATAAAGAGATGGACTTATGTGAGTAACACAAATCTGTCACGTTTTAACCATGTCTTAGGTCTGAGCAAAGTCAAAGTCCGCTCTATAGATATCAGTATACTAAGTCAGTATATTAAGTCCTGTCTAGATTCCTTCTGTTTGATGGGGATGTTTTTGAGACATGTTTGTTGGGGACGACCCTTGTCACAATAATCACAATAATTTAGTGTATGATCTATATATATAAAAGCGAAAGGTCACTGACTGACTGACTGACTGATCATCACGATATCTCAGGAACTATAAAACATACAGACTTGAAATTTGGAAGGTAGGTTCCCTCTATGGTGTAAACGTCAGCTAAGAAACGGTTTTGGGAAAATTCACCCCTAAGAGGTTGAAATGGGGGTTGGAAGTTTGTATGAAAGTCCTTTGTTTTTGAAGTTAGATACATGAAAATTAGCATTTAAGTTATAAGTTAAAGCACAGAGGGTGAAATGAGGGTTGAAAATGTGTACGCAGGTCCTATGATTTTGTAGTTAGAGACTTGAAAACCTGGATTTAGGTTATTAGTTTAAAGTTTTAATAAACTGCATAAGCAATTTTACGATTATCCACCCCAAAAAGCTTGCATGAAGGTTATAAGTTTTTGAAGTCAGCATTAAGGACTTATTAGTCTTATATAATAAAAACCTGCCGATGCTATATAACTGCTATAAGAAGGCCTTTTGCAGCGGGAAAATCTCATAGGAAATCAGAAATTGTACGCGGACGAAGTCGCGGGCGACCGCTAGTAATAATATAGTTTTAAAATCGCGTGCCCATACTCAAGCAGTTGAAAGGTTTAGCTTTTATGACAATCTTGGTGGTGCAGTGGAAAGCACTGCTGTATTTTAAGATGAAGGTCCCTGGTTCGATGCCCGGAAGGGTTAATTTGGCGATTTATAATTTCTGAATTTTCTCTGGCCCTGGTCGACTGTAGTTTGTCACTTTACCGGCAAAGTCGTGCCGCCAAGCGATTGAGCGTTTCGATACGATGCCGTGTAGACCCGAGGAGTATGGGTTAATATAACTGGTTAGCCCTCTATCATCTTAGACCTTACTCACCACCATGCTAATTAATATGTTAAATTGCTTGGCAGTAAGTACTTTTTAAAAAAAACACCACCACTTATCGACCATCGTGAGTGATATCACCTTAATCAGAGCAAACTCGCATTAAAAAGGTCTCTGACGTCATGTGAGGATAATTGAGTGCGAAACATTTAAAAAAAGTACAAGTACAAAACCTCCCACCAGTCCCAGAACAAAGAAATTATAAATTCTGATTTACCCAAATTGACCATATTATACTCTGCCGGGGATCGAACCTCAGATTTATAAGAACGAGATCGTGAAACGAAATTTCAGAAGTTTGTATATTAGGTACAAGCAATATTTGAAGGACATATCTGTCTAGCCATGTCGTAGGTCTGTACGGTTGCGCTAAATTCGAGTATGTCCGGTTGACGATTAATTCGCGGGGGTTATGGCCGGCCCGGTCCCCGGATCACATTACCAGCTCCAACCCGTTCACACTGGCTATTAGCCTCGTTGCTTGTACTGCCTCGGTCCAAATATTACCATATTAAGTTCATATGAGACACGAGTAAATAAGGTAAGTATAATTGACCTGTTTGTTTAATATCAAAGAATTGTTTCTTGTGGAAGAGTGTAGAAATAGGGCCGTGTAAAGCCTAGGATGCGAAAGTAGGTCGAGAAGACACTATCAATAAAATCCTTGCTAAAATAACATATTTACCGTCATTTATAGATGGGACACTCCTGTACTAAAATTCTACATCAATGGGACACTCAGAGAATTCGGATTTGGCACCTGTCAGTTGGGCATGATTAGTGACGACTGACGGGGAAAAAATATTGGTATTAAGTAATAGTTAGGTATTGATTATTATTGAATGTGTTCCCGACTTTTTAAGATACAGTGAAATTAACTTATTAGGTACATTGACGATCTTCTCGCTTAGGATAATCATGGGATAGTATTATTTGCTTGAGATAGATCGCTATTGCTTGAAATGAAAAATGATGTGTGTAGTAACTAGTAAATATTTAGAAATTTATAGCCAAGACTAAAAAATATATACCTATTATAAAACAAATTCCCAAGCACGTACAAAAAGTCTGATGAGAATACATTACTGAAACGTCTATGCAGAGCGCTTCAAACCTTCAACTATAATATATCTCGTATCAAAGGAGCCTTTTGCTTCCAAACGCTTTGTCGCCCCGTCAGAATGACGCCATTAGCGTGCTCGGGGAGAACAGACTGAGCTGGGACGACTAATTGGGCTAATGCAGCTAACCTATTTCAAAGAATGGGCTTCTTCTGGACGAGTGAGGAAATAAGGATGTGTAGGTATAGGTTAGCTGAATTTCAGCGTTGCTGGATATGCCGTCTGCCCAGTTATCAGTTATTTGAAACGATTGTCAGGAACTCAGAGAGCAGCGTAAACGACGGTGAATTAATGTAATTCAGCTGTACCACCATTTATTTAATAAATAATGAGAAACCACAAATTAGTAAAATACATATTACATTTAAAAGCATAATTTGGGGTCCATCTGTTGAGCACAATCTCTAAACTAAACTAAAATGACAGCTCCATACTTAGTGCTGCCTCTTTCCGCAGGGAGTATTATGAAATGGATAGCGATATAAATAGAACTGTCATTTTAGTTTAGCTTAATAGAGATTGAGCCGAATATTTGCCACATACTGTAACATTTATTAAAAAGAGAAACTTAGAAAAGTAGTAGTAGTCAGGACTCTATAGAACAATATTTTTTTCTACATGAAATAAACATAATTAATGTTTAACTTATTGACCCATTGCAGAATAATAATTTGGTAAGTGATTATCTCAGAATCTCAATAAATGAACATGGACAATATAATATGAGAACGAGGATGGAAACTACAATTATAATAATTAAAGCAGTGAATACAACTACAGGGTAATTTCTTTTAACGAGCATTTCTTTTATTTTAATTTCCTTTGATGCAATTAAAAAGCAGTAAAAGTAATAAAATACAAAGATAATTCAATATAATAGGGATAATGCATAAGTCAAAAATAAAATACTATTTCTTACTGATTATTAAAGCTGTTCCAGATTATAATCTATCTCTGTGCCTTTCAACCAGATCCCTTCAGCTATTCTGGCGTGATTGAGTAACATACATACATCCATCCATCCATCCATCCACCCAAGACATCCTTGCCAAAATGTAGACTTTACCTAGTCCATACTGATATTATGAATACGAAAGTGTGTCTGTTTGTCCAGCTCACTATTTGTCTCTATTTTATGATTTCGATTTTGACGAAATTTTGTACAGGGGTACGTTGCATCCCGGGGAAGGACATAGGCTACTTTTTATCCCGAAAAATCCACGCAGATGATGCCACGGCCATTATCTAGTAGGTATAAAGTAAAGTCTAGACTAGACATCCATTAACCTTTATCATTTTCCATACAATCCGCGCTCCTATCCGGATGAAAACGGAAGTCGCGGAGCCTTCGGAAGTAGTTAAAGCTAGGGAGAGAGAGAGAGAGAGAGGGAGGAAATAGGTTCCTCCCAGAGAGACACTAATTACGCCCTCCTGCCCGCAATCACTAGTACTGTACGGAGATTACCGATTTGTAGCTCTAAGTGCTTCCGTCTTTGCTACTCTTATTACTAGCTGATTTTCCCTGGCTTTTTTTACAAGATACTTAAATTACTTAGCTTGGCGACAATAGTGCTTATGAAAAGCAATGTTGAGGCTAGAAAATGCCTATTCACTCTTGTCTTGAAGGTACCTACTCAAGTCATACCTCCTTGACAGGAAACACGGTCGCAGGAAGGGCGTTCCAAACCTTAGCGGTTCGTATCAGAAACAGAGCAAAATATAGTGTTTTAGCCAGTTTTTAAGTGTTCTTTTACAGTCATGAATTTCCTTTCTGTTCAGGATTTTGTTAACTTTATTATATAAGTAAGTAGATTTATGTCGGTATTGATACCCAGCAAAGGCAGACCTTGTATGTACTAGTTCCACAACATTATTATTATAGTTAGGATAGGTTGTGGCATTTTGCATTAGTCGATTTTAGATTAAAAAATATTTTTATTCTTTTCATCCATACTAATATTGGAAATTAAAAAGTTTGATGGATGCATGTTTGTTACTCAATCACACAGTCTGGAATAACACAAAGGTTACTTTTTATCCCGGAAAATTAAAGAGCTCACTGCGGGAACCTAAAAAACCTCAATCCACGCGAAAGTTCTATCAGTGGCATCAGCTTTTTACTAAATTTGTTTCAACATGCATTATTAAAAACTCTATGCAACATTTTCGTCGTAATTGAAACTTTGTCGCGCGTCGAGTTTGTTCGCCGAACAAACTATTGGACACTTTGATGCATGCGATCGGGGAATAATTACTTTTAGTTCAGTTTAGAGCACCTGAGCGCTGGGAGTTATAACTAATGTTGGATAGTTGTTTAATATCGCGTAAAGACATTATAATTTTGAAAAATAAAGAGAGAAAAGAATTTCAAATTCAAATGCTTTTTATAATATAAACTTTTACAAGTGCTTTTGAATCGTCGAGTGAATCTACCACTGGTTCGGAATGACACGCCCACAAGTAATAATCATGTTAAAATAGGTACACACTGGAGGCGTAACGAGCGTAGCGAGGGCATTAAATAGCGCCGAGTAAGTTCGTACGCATTCTACTTTATCTATCTTTTTTTTACGATACATTCGTATGTAAAAATCTTGAAACAATTTAAGTAAGAAAATAGTAAGTTAATATTTTATTGTACTAACTCCTTTAAAATACTAAACAAAACAGCTGCTCAACACCCAAATTTTGACATTTATAATTAGTAAATAAAGAATCTCAACACACAAAAGCAATAGATTCTAGGTACATTCAGGTGTCCCTGGAGTTATTATACTGTCCTTAGATACAGTATTGTTGGGTCCGCCATTAATTCCCGCCAGTTGGCGCTGTTAAACGACCGGACGGATCAAATTACCGACTCTTGGGGCATACTACCATGGCTTAAAGTAGTATTACTTTAATATGGTTAACACTCTTCTTTCAGAATTATAGTCCTTATTTTAGAGACGTCAAGGTACGTCATATAATTCTGATATTTTAAAATAATACTGGTTAGAGCGACGGTAGTAACTCCCCCGTCCGTTCCCCAACCAATTAGCTCGGATATACTCACGTATGGGGTATAACACACGAGTTAATGTATGTCCTACATTTAAGGGACGTTGGAGGCAACAATACGAATATTTGATAAGTTGGGTTTTGTTTTTAATTAAATTTTAATCTAGTTTACATTGACGTTTTCGTCTTATTAATTTAGGATTGAGATTTTGGTCATGCAAACAAATAAAACAATTCTCGCCCATCCTATCCCCAAGAAGCTCTACATCGCTTCTACAATAA